>JAWDJD010000004.1:259514417-260114417 GCA_035047305.1 Bradypodion pumilum | reverse complement strand
GCATGCCTGTTTGTGGTTCAAAGATACCACAGTCTTTGAGGAGGCTCTGCATACCCATGCTTAGTAGTAATGGAAAGCTAACAGAGGGGAATACTGTTGTGATGCAGGAAACAGAGGAAGAATTGGATCTCATAGAAAGTAACAGACCAAGCTAGATGGAATCCTGATAATCCATACTTCAGCATGTTTTGCAAATCCCATTAGCTAAAGTAATTTGGACATCAAATGTGAAGAGAGGATTCACTTGAGAAAGACTGGATGCTGGGAAAGGTTGAAGGCAAAAGAAGAAGGGGGCAGCAGAGAAGGAGATGGTTAGATGTTGTCGCAATGGGCACAGAACTGGGTGGGTTGAAGAGGATGGTGGAGGATAGGGATGCCTGGCATGCAATGGTCAATGGGGTCGCAAAGGGTAGGATTCGACTATGCAACTGAACAGCAACAACAACAAAAAGCTCTAACGAGTCAATTTTTATTCAGTTTCATTCCATATCCTAGCAGGAGAATAACTCACTCTGCCCCTTCCATTACAACTTTCTTCATGTGTGAATAAGGTTTCTTCTTTGGGAGGGGGCTCTCCAAATACTGTAAGCAAAATTTCTGGTAACCTGATAGAAGTTCTAGCTTTTTGGCTTAGTTCCTTTCATAATTCTTCGATATTAATTGAGACAAGATGGAAAACTGCAGGATATAGGCATTATTCATCATTTTAAAAAGTGCTGCATGATATTTACCAGATGTGTCCCTGATTGGATGATGTAACATACAGTAGAACTGCTTCCCAAATGTTAACAATTAGATTTTTAAACATTCCTCTAGTTCTCTCTTCCCAAATGTTGAACAGAGAGGCAAAAATCGGTCAAAAATGACCAGTCCCTGAGCAAAAAATAAAACCCTCCATATCACTATGAAATTTTCTAATTGTACACGGGAAAACATGGAGGACAAAAATGAAAGCATCAATAATGTATAGGGAATATATAACCTAGAAGGCTTCCCTTTTAATAGTGGATGTCTGTAGAGAGCATATTCTGAACATATTTTCTTTCTACTCTTGAACAGTCTTTGACACTGATCCTTTTATTACTTCCTATGTTAACCATCCTCTCTCCATTTTCTGGTCTTCTGATATATGGAGATGCAACGTAAAGATAAAGGTTGCCCTTGCTTGAATACCAGTCATATCCAACTCTAGGGTTCAGTGCTCATCTCAGTTTATAGCCAAAGAACCAGTGCTGTCTGCATTTGTAGGTGTTTCCTATTTCATGGACATATGGCAGGCATGACTAGACACCAGAGTGCACAGCACTCTGTTTACCTTCCCACCAAAGTGGTACCTATTTATCTACTTGCAATTTCTTGTTTTCAGTACTGCAGTGGCTCAAGTCGCTAAGACGCTGACTGGGAAGCGGAAGATCAGCAGTTCGATTCCCGAGTAGTGCAGGATGGAAATGAGCTCCCATCTTCATCCCAGCTCCTGCCAACCTAGCAGTTCGAAAGCAAGAAATTGCAAGTAGATAAATAGGGACCACTTCGGTGGGAAGGTAAACAGCGTTCCGTGTGCTCCGGTGACTTGTCATGCCTGCCACATGACCACGGAAACGTCTGCAGAAGTAGACAGTGCTACAGAGATGACCACTGCACCCTAGAGTCGGATACGACTGGCTTTCGAGCAAGGGAAACCTTTACTAGGTTGGCAGGAGATGGGACAGAGGCAGGAGCTCACTCTGTTGTGCAGTAATCGGGGCTCGAACTGCTGACCTCCCAACCTTCCAGTCATCAAGTTCAGCATCTTAACCACTAAGCCACCACAGTCCCCTATATGGAGATCTAACTTCATGCTACGTGTATAACAAAACAAAGTTATTTACTTTAGTGTGGTTTGTCTTAGTGTTTCCTATAACCAAATATCTTCCATTTTCGAAGGGAGTGGGTGAGACTAGACAGATCTCTCAACACATTTTTTCTACACCAAAAGGCAAATAACCATTTATGCAGAAAGAATTATATGCCTCTTCATTTAATGAGACAGAACACTGTGAAAACATAAGAGACTTTTCAATCAAATGTATTGTTGCATAAATGTTCAAAAGCCTTTTTTGACCAAAAGGAGGAGAAAGTATAGGGACTCAAAAAGAAATAAAAAACATCTAACAAAAATATGTTCTAGGAGCATACAAATGACTTAAGGAGCTTTTCCCCCTCACAATGACTTCACTGACTGTGACAATGTGAAAACTGCCAAATGGATATTCAGGTTATTAATACAAACTTGATTGACTGGTGAAATGTCTGAAAATGATTGCCAGCTCAGGAAGAGTTTGTATAAACAAGAGTAAATTTAGTGATCTATGAAAGTCATTGGTAGACAACAAAAACCTGGAATATAATACATCAACAGGAAACAAACAATGCTCACCATATGTTCTGTGCTGGACAAAGATTCAATTAGATCATAATGGCTCCATACAGCAAGTGCAGCATTTTGACACTGCTTGTGGAGATGAAGTTTCAGAAATGTTGTTCTTTCTGTGATTTTTGTTTAAAGGAAAATACTTTTTAAAGAGAACTGAACTGTTATAGAAGAGCCCTTCCATTCTGATGTATTCTGATATTTGCTGATTTTTTAATTTCTATTTTATGCTATTGTAAGCAAGAAAAATTTCTCTTGTGGTATTTGAAACTATTATTTAATGTAATGGTGACATCTTTCAGATAGCAACAAGGAAATTCAGCAGTCCCACATACCTGCCTCAGTTTCTGCCTCAAAGGTAGCAGATCTTCTAAATGATAGGTAAGGGCATTATTGTCTCTACTAAGTAAAATTTGGGTGGGCAAATTTGTCCATTGTATTTTCTCCTATGCTTGAATTCTGCAGAAATGTGTTGATAATTGTTGATATTCCACAATCCATTGCCACTCAAAAAGCTCTAACTCCTTACTAATGATCATGGACTAACATGATTTGGCATCCATTCATCAGATTTCCATTGATAAAATGCTGCTCAGAAAGAGTGGATCAAGTTCCTTGGAAACACACCTGCTATTCGATCATCAACCACCAAAGCAGAGACTGAAACCAAGGCATAGCTTCCTCACAACATCTGCCCCTCTGAACAACCAGCTCCCACAGACCACCTTAGATCTATGGAAGGCAAGCAAGAAGCTACCAAATAACTGGAAAGAACCACATGACTCTCTACTGCCTGGCCAAGAACAACCACATCTTGTTGAATGGATGAATGCCAAATAGTGTTTCCCATCAGGATAAGTTTCTGACTGGACCACTTGGAAGTGAAGTTGAAAGATCAAAAAGTAATCAAATAAAATGGTGTTACTTGGATAGAGGACAATTTTTTCTGAGAACAAATATAAATTCAATTCATTCATCATTTATGGGTATATACCGTATTTGCCAGCATATAAGATGCCTTCTGCCCTCAACGTGCTCCACCAGGTCTGCTGGTGAATGGAGCACGGGCATGGGCTTCAGACACAGCAGATAGGCAGATAGGCAGGTGACTGGGCCCCTCCTCCACGTTGCTTAACTATGGCAGGGCTCTGCCCCCCACCTGTGTGTTGTGTGATACCTCACTGCCCGAGTTGAACGTTTTATTTATATTCATTATTTATTTATTTATTTTTCACGCTTATATACCGCCCACTCAGGTACAACCCAACTCAGGGCGGTTTACATAGCGGACAGTAAATACATAAAAGACACATAATAAAACAAAGTTAAAAGTTTAAAAACCCACCGTTGTGGCTGGCAGATGGCTGAGCCCTTCCTCCTTGTTTTTGAGCTACAGTGGGGCACCCCCTCCCTCCGGTCTGTATGCAGTGAGGTATCACATTGCCCAAGCTGTGGCTGGCAGATGAGAGAGATAAAAAAAGGAGATTTTAGCAAAACTGAAATATATACTCTTCACTTATCAGTCCATGGAAAAATTGTTAGCATGAAACAGATCAGTGGTGCAAAAAAGGATGGGGACGCTTGCTATAGACCATTTTGACTGATGCCATTATTCTTCTTAACACTCAGTTGCCCTTTGCTATATAAAGCTTGGCATTCTTTCTCCAACTGGTAAAGCAGGCACACTATTTTGGAGCAAAAGCAAAACAAATTAAAGCAATCACACATATGTACCGCCCCATAGTGCTTAGTGCAGGGGTTCCCACACTTTTTGGGCTGTGGGCCAGTCACATGGTTCAGGGGGCCGGTCACTACAGCCTGCAAGCTGGATCTGGCCCCCATCACCAATTTAATCAGCCCGTGACGCCCTCATCGCCCCTGGAAGCAGAAGTGGGTGCATTTTACTTCCACTTCCGGGAGCAACGAGGGCATCATGGGCCAGATGAATTGGTGTCAGGGGCCAGATCCGGCCCATGGGCCGTAGTTTGGGCACCCATGGCTTAGTGTACTCTCTGGACAGTTCACAAGTTAATTAGCATTTTCACCCAATATTCTAGGTACTCATTTTACCAGAAGGATGGAAGGCCGAGTCAACCTTGAGTCAAACTTGATCCCTGTCAGGATTGAACTCACAACATTTTGGTAATATTAAGCCATTCCCCAGTGTTTTAAACCATGGATTCAGAAGCAGAATATATCACAACAATAAACCAGAGGAATTTTGAAGGACTGAATTGTATTCTATCCTAGTGTATTCTATCATTTGAGCCACTGGATTTTTAAAAATTCAAAATAATGTCTCCAAAATCATGAATGTTTAAAACTGCAATTCCTTTCAATGATTATTTTAACAGTTTGGTTTACATTCTATTTTAAATTTTGTTTAAACATTCTTAGCAGGTTTTACTTCTCTGTGCTGTGATTTTATTATAATACTGCTGTGATTCTTTTTCCACAGTTACCATATTTTAATCTAATAAATTTAATTAAGGCTTGCATATACAGAGTGTTCTTTGCAGCCAACATTGTGCTAAGACTTGCAAATGTTTCATTTAAAGCTGTCATAATTATTTTATACCACTTATTTATTCATTATTCAGGCCCAGCTGGGCTGGTATCATTAAAGCTCTGCTGCTTTTCTAATGGGAAGTTTAGCACTTAATGACCCAGATTCAAAGCACTGTAAGAACACTCATGTAAAAGCATGGAGGTCCCAAAAAGAGTGGAAGCAGCTTTGCATTTACCTGCATTGAAGCTGGGTGAATATAAGAAAGAAGATGTTGGTTCTTTATAAAGCCAATCAATCAATATTGCTTTGTCATACAGTTAGTTTATCTCACTAATGAAGAGTCAGGTGTGTGAAAAACAAGAGATAATCAAAGATTAATTTTAGCTCAAAATTAATCTTAACAAAGTTAAAACATGGACCATCATATGCTAAGACTTGCAAATGTTCCATTCAAAGCTGTCATAATTATTTTATACCACTTATTTATTGATTATTCAGGCCCAGATGAATATTGCCATATTAGAACATTTGTCTATATAACAAATGGTTTAATATGGTGATGAGTCCGGCGCAACATATGGGGACCATGTGGGGACTGTGGGGACTCAAGTGGTTAAAGATGCTGAACTTGAAGACTGGAAGGTTGGAGTTCGATACCAGAGTAGTGCACGACAGAGTCTTCTCCCAACTCCTGCCAACCTAGCAGCTCGAAAGCAAGACATTGCAAGTGGATAAATAGGGATCACTTCGGTGGAAAGGTAAATAGCATTCCGTGTTAAGTCATGCCTGCCACATGACCACAGAAATGTCTGAAGAAGCAGACAGCGCTGGCTTTTCGGCTTTGAAACAGAGATGAACACTGAACCCTAGAGTCAGATACTACTAGCTTTCGAGCAAGGGAAACCTTTACCTTCTTTTCAACTCAGTCAGTACAAATTGGAATGTTTTGCAGTACCTGATTTATACAGGTTTCCTCCATTTTTCTTGTGAATTTCTTTCAAATTTATATAAAAAAGAAAAGACCAATTGAGGAGGTTCACGAGATTCAAATCACACCAATTATAAGACTATGGCTGAAATCCTGTCAGGGTTGTGACAAAGGCATAAACAGCAATGATGTTATCACCCTTCAATGTTACTCTATCAGTTAATTTAAAGTTTCCTATGCTTCCTTTAGTGTACAAGGCTCCAAAGGAAACACTTTTCATCTGGGGAAGACTTTGAGAGCCTTTGGGCTAGTGAGGGGTGTTAATTTATGAAAAGTGCCACTTGATTGCTGTTGACATTTCAGCTCTGGAAGCAATTTTTGAATGCTAAAGGCTCACACTTTCTCAATCCCAAAGACTTCCCCTAGTTAAAAGAAATCTCCAGTGAGTCTCTGGACTTGGAAGTGAAAGAGAAGAAGCTTTAGATTAATTTAAATTATTGAGTAACTTTGTAGGTTTATGATGTCATTATCATTTATGCCTACATAGTAATGCAATCATGACCATCGAAGGACTGCATGACATTAATGTTGGCAGTGATGAAACTGAAATTGTTAAAGGTTTTACTTATGGTTCCATCATTAATCTAAATGGAAACTGATGCCAAGAAATCAGAAGACTGAGATCTGGGAAAGTAGTAAAGAAGGAATTAGATAAAGATAGTCAAATTCAATGATGTGTCACTGGATACCAGGGCCAAGATCATCCACACACTCAAGTGTCTTTAACCACTTGAGCCACTGCAGTCCCCACGTGGTCCCCATATTAGACCATTTGTAATTCTGAACACTGTATATGGATATGACAGCTGTACAGTACGGAAAGAAAGCTGACAGAGTGGAAATGATTCATTTGAAATATGGACACCTCTCACTGAGGTGTGCAGCTGCCTGGCGGGGGATCTCTGCTGACCCTTCCTGTAGCTCCCCTTAATGGGAGAAGCAATTAGGGGCTTGTTATTGGGCCTGGGGGTGGGGGAGGAAGGAGAGAAAGCATTAAAGGCTGCTCCCTCTCACTTTCCAGCCACTTTCCGAATACACAAACAAGGCAGCTTACTGGCCTCTGTTCATGCTGGAGGGGAGCTTTGCAGATACAGTGGTACCTCATACAACGATTTTAATCCGTTCCATGGGCTCATTGTTGTTCCAAACAATTGCTATATGATATATGCATCATTTAGCAACGATTTTTTTGCTAAGTGGTTTTTCCCATTGAAAAATTGTTGTACGATTATTTTCATAGGGAAAATTGTTATGCGGGACAAAATTTTTCCCCAAACCTAATTGTTATGCGATTTTGTTGCTATATGAGGGCGATTGTTGTATGAGGTTCCACTGTACCTTGAAATGCCAGAAAGACAAACAAGTAAGTCCTCGAAAAAATCAAGCCTAAACTATATCTGGAAGCAAAAATGTCATAATTTGAGAGCATGACAAAAAGGCAAGAATCTTTGGAAAAGACAATAATGTTGAGAGAGTTTGAAAGCAGTTGGGAAAGAAAAAAAATAAACATAGAAAGAACTGACTCCATAAAGGAAACCACAGAATTCAGTTTTACAACAGCTGCACAGAGCTGTTGAGCTGCACAGAGCTGTTGAAGATAGGACTGTCTGAAGGTCACTCATTCATAAGGTTTCCTTTAGTTGGAAGTAATTAGATAACATGTTTAAAAAAGAAGTTATTTGCTGCTGATTATTACCTCTGCCCCCTGGGTTTAAACGGGTGGGGGCCAACCCTAACGTTGAATGTCTGTATTCATCCTGTGGGTCCAGTATTCTGTGGGTTCAGTATTCAGTCTCAATTGATCCGCGTGCCTCCTCCAGATTCAGACCAGTGGCTGTTTTGATTCTGTAAGAAACAGGACCAGTCTGATCGATCACAAACCCAGGCACCCACGTAGGACCACCAGCTGCCTAACTGCTACAATGTACAGGGACTCCCGGAGAAAAACCCTTCTGGTGTTGGATCGCTATATTTGTGCCTTTGACCTCCACCCTAGAGGGATCCAATCTGTCCAGCAAGGATGACAGTTTCCTTCGCTGGAGCAATTCAGCAGGGGACAGCCCTGAAGCAAGGGGGGATGAGCCTATACATAAAAAGAAACTGGCATAACTGGAGCTTTAAATCCCTTTCACCCATACGCAGAAGCGTGTCCTTAGTTGTGCACATCTGCCGCTTCACCTGGCCATTGGTGGCTGGGTGGAATGGGGCGGCAGTGATGTGCCTAATTGCATTCCTTTCCATGAAGGATTGGAATTCTGCAGATGTGAACATGGATGCGTTATCTGACACCAGCACATCTGGAAGTCAAAATGCTGCAAACAACCTTCTCAGGTGCATTATCATGGTGGCTATTAGGCACTCTAATCACTTCCAGCCACTTAGAAAATGAGTCTACAACCAACAAAAATAGGGTACCCCTAAATGGACCTGCAAAATCTATGTGCAACTTGGACCACGGGCCCCTAGCAGAATCCCATTCCCGAGAGGGAAGGAGGGATTGCTCTGGGTGAGAGAATTGACAGCTGGCACAAGTGCTGACCATCTGCTCTACGTCTTGGTCCAGTTGAGGCCACCAAAAGTAGCTATGGGCAAGGGCTTTGGAACGTACAATTCCCAGATGACTTGTGTGAAGTAAATGTAAAACCTTTTTCCTGAGAGTGACAGGAATGACCACCCACTGGCCCTATAGAAGGCAAATTCATTCCACTGACAATTGCAAACACTTGCGGTGGAATGTTCTGAATTCCTCGGCTAGAGGAGAGACAGGCCAGTCTTTTTGTACCCAAAACATTACTTTAGTCAATGTTACATCCTTGGCTGTAGCTTTGGCTATATCTGAGGGGACGACTGGGGGCGAGTTGAATGCCTCGATCATGAGGACCTGGTGGTCGCTTTCGATCTCACAATCGGCTTCCCCGACCCCTGGCAATGGAGAACATGACAGGGCATCAGTGTGGCTGATGTCCTTGCCGGGCCTGTGCACCAAAATAAAATCGTATGCATTTAGCAAAATTGCCCAACGCAACATCCTTGGTGACAGAATTTGAGGCTTGGGCTTCCGGTTCACAAAGATTCCAAGGAGGGGCTTGTGGTCAGTTACGATGGTAAAAGGCCTTCCATAAAGGTAATCATAGAATTTCTTAGTGCCTGCCATGATTGCCAATGCCTCCCTGTCTGTCTGAGCATAATTTTTCTCAGACTTTGAGAGCGAACTGGAATAGAATGCTATGGGGGCTTCTCTCCCATCACTTAGTACATGGCATAACACAGCTCCCACCCCCACAGGGGATGCATCACAAACAAGTACAACTTCCTTCTTAGGATCAAAATGAGTTAATACAGCATCCGAAGATAGCAGCCTTTTGAGTTCTAGGAACGCTTTCTCCTGGCAATGGTCCCAGTGCCAAGCAGTATCTTTCTTAAGAAGCCGGTGTAATGGTTCAGCAACTGAGGCTTTGCGATGGAGAAAAGGGTGATAAAAGTTTAACAATCCTAGAAATGATTGCAATTCAGCTTTACATTTCGGCCTGGGTGCATTCCACATGGCCATCACCTTGGAGTCAGAGGGCATGATACCTTGGGGTGTAATGCGGTACCCCAAGAAATCCACTTCCCATGCCAAAAACACACATTTGTCTCTTCTGAGATGTAGACCGGCCTTCTCAAAACATGAGGACTCGATTGAGCCTGGCCGCTAGTTCAACGGTATCCTTAGCAGTGATCAGGACATCGTCAAAATATGGCAGGACACCAGTCAACCCTTTCAAAATACGTTCTACAAGAGATTGAAATATTCCGGGGGTTGCATTCACCCCAAATTGTAGTCTAGTTACCTTAAATGCCCCCTATGCGTTACTATGGTCTGGGCTATGGCAGCAGCAGGAGACACAGTCAATTGTTGGTAAGCCTGGGCAAGGTCAAGTTTTGCAAAGCAATTTCCTCCATGCAAGGAGGCAAGAACGTGGCTTACCACGGGCACAGAATATGCATTCAGTAGAATAGCTTTATTGATGGTATACGTCGTCAGCACATATCCTGACCTCCCCATTACTTTTCAAAGCAGTTACAATTGGTGTCTCCTGCTCTGCAGAGTCCACCGGTACTAGGATGCCCTACCCCACCTGTTTGTCCAGCTCGGCATCTATCTTCTCCTTTAAAGCAAAGGCTTCATCCGGATGGGCCGAATGGTTGGGTCAAACTCAAAGTCACAGGGGGTCCTTTGTATAAACCTAAACCCTTTTTGAATACCTCAGGATGTGCAGCAAAAACGTCCCGGATTGGGTCAGATTCCATTGCGTGGATGCCAGAAAGCCAGATTCCCAGGGGCCTAAACCATTGGGTCCCAATACGACAGTTAGTGCCCTGTTTAACTACAACCAATGGCAAGGAGGTGTGAATGTTTTTGAATTTAACCAAGAAATTACCCACCCCCAGGACCGGAATTTGGCAACCTTGCACATCCTGGAGGGAAGTTTTAAAGGATTTGAGCTTGGGCCGAGAGGCAGGGGGAATTCTCAAAAACTCCCGCTGTGGGATTATGAAAAAGGTAGTACCTGAATCCACCTCCATCTTGAAGAGGACGTCCTGCAGGCTTAGGTCTGCGAAGAAACGCTCGCTGATAATGCACACATGGCATGGCTCAGGCGACACTTTGGTGATGGACATGTTGTGGTGATGATTCTTCTTGGGCATAGGTGCTGGAGGTCTTTGCTTTTGCTGTTGGCATACCTTAGCAATGTGACCTCTTCGCCCGCAGTTGTGGCATTCTGCGGTGTGGAAGGGACTCTTCTTGCAGTCATGCCAGGCTCCGCAGTCATCACAGGAATTTCTTCTCCTGATCGTCACGGTGCTCTCGGTGCTTTTGTCGGGCTGCTCTGACTTTTCCCTCTGCGTCTCTGGACTCCGATGAAGAGGTGGAACTAGGCGATGTTGAGGAGAATGAAGGAGAACTTTGCTGAGCTTGCACAGCTGAGTTAGTGGCACTGGTGGTGGAGTGGCGATGCCAGAAAAGCTTTATCCCGGACCGTGTGGCCTCAGATGCTACTGCTTCGTCTAGGACATCCATGAAGGTTAGCATCTTTCTGATCATGTGGCAACATTGAACATCTTCTTCCCTCATGCCAGCCAGTAGACGGTCCTGAAGTGCTTCTTCAATGTTGTCCCACTTGCACGGGGCAGTAGCAATGTGCAGCATGGCGGCGTAGTCTGCAATGGATTCACCGGGTCGCTGCTCTCTTCTGTGGAAGGCTACCTGGCTGTGAAGATTGAGACCTCTGGCTGCAGGTGTTTCCTCAGTGCGGACATGATTTATGTGAGCTGCACCACATCCACGTCCCTTGGGAGAATGAGGTGGGTTGCCAGCTCAAGCGTCTCAAAACCGCACTGAGGAAACAGGAGCGCTTCTGGTTTCCATCGGTGATCTTCTGTGAGGCCATTGCATGGCGGAACCGGCATTCATATGTTGCCCATTTCTCTGGATGTGCTGGGTTAAATGGGCCGATCTTGCTGCCATGTGGGGACGCCATCCCACCTTCATCGCCAGTTTAGTATTCAAGGAATGAAGAAGCAGACGAATGAAGTAGTGAAATTCAGCTCTTTATTAGTGGGGTTTGAACACTGTTTGGATGGGGCAAAACCCGGACTTATATACACTATAAACAGTAACAATAATCCAACAAGGCCATTGGCTAACAGAGTGTGCACATTTTTCGATCCACTTATTTGCATAAGAATAGATACATGTGAAAAGATACATTCTGCTCCTGTCAGAAAACATAGTTAACATACATAACAGTTATGCAAGAGGATTTCAGCCTCTATGCAGTTGTTTTGCATTTTCTACCTTAGCAGATTTGGTTTCTACTTATTTAGTATTGAAATTGGCATGGGGGGGATTTTGTAATAGTAGTCATGTAATTTGTTTGCAGCTTTTGCAGCAAATCCCTTCTTTTAATTTAGGATAGGGCTTCTGCTTAATATTATTATAAATCTTATGCTATTTGTAAGATTTTTTGTATTATTCTTGATTTCACTTTCCCATGGAGACATTGCCTGAAGGAAGAGACCAACTGTAACCTGTTTGTCAGGTTAGGGTTTTTCCTGGCCATCTCTTTATACTCCGATATTATCAGATGCTAGCTTCATCATCCAAAGTTTTTGTGCAAAGGTTGAAATGCCTATTTATATTCATTGTCTCACAATCCTTTAGAGCAGTGTTTCCCAAACTTTGGTTTATGGACTTCCCAGAAGCCTAAGTCAATTCCCCAAAGCACTGATCCGCCAATGTACTGACTTAGGCTTCTGGGAATCGAAGTCCCCGTGTGGGGTGTGGGCCCCACATTGGGAACCACTGTCTTAGAGCATCAAGAAGGGTTTTTGATTGACAGAAGGTAAATCTTTCTATATCATCATCATCGCTGCTGCTGCTGCCACTGCTGCCGCCGTCACCACCACCATCATGTTTCCAGGCCTGTAGATGCCCAAAGTGAGTATTTGGGGCATACTTTTGACTCTGAGGCCAACCCAATCCCTTGGGTTCAAAATTAACATGATAAAAAACCTATTTTCAAGTGCTGAAATCTGTTAGTATCACAGAGAAGTGATTCCGGCAGACCTTTGTAACTTTGAAAACAAAGTTAGTGTGCATTTTCTGATGAATCCTTGTACTTTTTTTCACCTAAGTACTGAAATCACAATGAACTTTACAAAATTATGAATATTAAATTAAATAATCATCAACAACAATAGTAACAAAAGCACAACTCAAACTGGATGTTACAAAATATAGAATAGGGATGATATTTTCAGAATTGATGAAACCCTAGTCCCATAATTCAGTGGGAAGCCTTGGTCCAAATTATGACCATGGGAGCCATCATTCTGTAAGTAGTTGCTTTCAAAAATAAAATAAAATATCTTTTAAAATGGGTCAGAAACAAGGTCTCAGATATCTTTATTATTAAAAGAGATCTACAGTTTAAAAAAAGGCAGCCTTAAGGGCCTAAAATCAATTATACATCAAGATACAAAAGCATGCTATCGAGTTTCTCCAGTAAAAATCCTTTCAACCCAGAATAATTTCTGACAAGAAATTATTATTATACTACACAAATTCACCTTTCCAGTGCCCTCTTCCACTTACATACTGAAGTACTTCTACTTAAATGAAGGTGGTAAGGGCCTTAGGGGAATATTGTCCTCTGGGTAATAGCTGTTCCAGTCCTTTCTGTCTTTTTTCTAATGTGGTGTTTAGAAGCACAGTCTCTCCTGAGATTTTTAAAAATCAATTACATTTATATCCCACCCATCAGGGATATTCTCCCACTCTGGGCAGCAAACAACAAATTAAAATATTTTTACAGTAACAATATAAAATTAAACATAAAAAAACCAAACTGAATAAATTATGAGCAAAAAAAACAACAATAAACACCTACTGGGCTGAACCAAATTGTCTATTTGGTTTACAAGGATCACAAAAGAAAGCAATCTAATTGGCAAACTCCAGGAAATGTACACAAATTCTCCCTTCTGATGACAGGTTATCTGTGATGTATAGTATATCTCAGCTATCAGGCTGATGCTTCCCATGATGGTTGTAGGGCCAGAAAAAATGTCATTTCCTGCTTTCAGCTCCACATACACAAACATAATGACTTTAGCAAAAAATGGAAAATATGTATAGGGTGCACATGTATATGCATTCCATTTACATTAAAATGTATAGTAAATGGTAAAGTTCACGCTTGCTCAAAAGCTAGTCGCATCTGACTCTAGGGTTCAGTGCTCATCTCTGTTTATAGCCAAAGAGCCATCACTGTGTGCATCTGCAGGCATTTCCATGGACATGTGGCAGGCATGCCTAGACACCGGAGTGCACAGAATGCTGTTTACTTTCCCTCGAAGTGGTCCCTATTTATCTACTTGCAATTTCTTGCTTTCGAGCTTCTAGGTTGGCAGGAGCTGAGACAGTTATGGGTGCTCACTCTATCGTGCAGTACTCAGGTATCAAACTCCAACCTTCCAGTCTTTAAGTGCAGTGTCTTAACCAAAAGAAAGCCACACATAATTTAATCTGAAGGTGACACAGCAGCTAAAAGTAAATAAATGCAACATATAATTGTATACAGGCACACAGAGCACAATATGAATAGTACAAGAAATTAAAAAAAATTAAACCCTCCCTAGAGAAGGATGCTATTTAGATTTTTTTTGCTTTAGGTGCAAAAATGCCTGAGCTTGGGATTTTCATGGAGACATGCCCTAAGAGGAAAGTTGTCCTTCAGAGGGCACTCTCATGTTTTGCATATTTATGTGCTGGACTAAGTAGAAACAGAGACATCAAATAACTGTGGAAAATATTACCAAGAAAAATAGATGGAAGTAGAAGAAGATGAAGTTTTTAAATGGGTCACCTCTCCCTATGAAAATGAATGTTCAGATAAAACAAAGAGGGTCTAAAACAAGTGCTTGTACAGAATGTAGAGAGTATCACAGACCTCAGCTGGACAGCAAAGCTCCGCTGCTGCTCCATCAATAATCCAGCTCCTACAGAACCTGTCGTCAGCTGAAAGTCGTGGTCTCATGCTGACATTTCTTCTTTAAACTCAGTGCTGCTTCCTCATCTGCTGTAATTTAGCATGGCAGTTTTTGTCTCCAACTTAATTTAGGACAGTTTTAGAAATCCAGTCCTAATGATTCCCAGAAAACGATCCTGTCTCCAGAGATGAGTTTCTATGGAACAAAAAGTTAAAGTGGTCAGTAACCAATTGGGACTATTTAATGGGCAAGTGGATAATTTCAGAAATAAGGGGAAGGGGACATTTGCACTATTTCTTTTTTAAAAAACAAAACAATACAGGACTATTACCAGTGATGGGTTCCAGCAGGTTCAGACAATTTTGGGAGAACCAGTAGTGAAACTGGTTGGGCCCACCCACCTCCTCCTCCTCCTCTCACCCCACTCCTTGATGTTGGGTCGGGGTGCCTGGGCTGAGCCAGCAGTTACTCTGCTGCAATTACTCTTTAAAAGAAAATTAGAGCATTGAAGTGTAATTGCTAACTAATGGTCTGATGAAGTGGACTCGTTCCACAAAAGCTCACGTTAATATACAGCAGTTTAACCATGCCCACTCAGTCACCTGGTCATGCCCACAGAATTGGCCACTCCCACAGTATGGTAGTAAAAAAAATTGAAGCCCACCACTGACTATTACATATGCAATTGTATATTTACTTTTCTGGCAGCAATCCCCATCAAATTCAAAAGTATTTACCACAGGTGTAGAAATCCCTACTGCTTCAATTGTGTCCAATTACAAATCTTGCACATCCCAACTGTTTAGTTCGATCTGCTTTGAACTGTCTGATGCAATTTGTATCCCAATATTTCTACATATTTGTATTTGTCCAAATAATACTGGCAGGGAGCATTAAAATGGTGGGGTATGAAGGGCTATGACCTGGGATGGTGGCAGAGGTGAAACTCACTTGATTTTATGGATTTTATTTGGAATGCTGTGTGTATGGCTTGTATTTGTCCTTATTATAATTATAAGAACATAAGAACATAACATAAGAACAGCCTTGCTGGAACAGGCCACAGCCCATCCAGTCCAGCATTCTGTCTCACACAGTGGCTCACCATTTCCTTCAGGGTATTCCCAAGGAGATGCCCTCACCTGCTTAGGATCCCCTGGAAATGGCATTGAGAGATATCCTGTCTATCTCTCCAACCCAGAGGTTGTCCTTAGGTAGCCATAATTATAGCCATTGATAGCCTTGTCCTCCATGAACTTGTCTAATCCTTTCTTAAAGCTGTCAAGACTGACAGCTGTCACCACTTCTTCTGGCAGGGAGTTCCATAGACCAGTAATCCTCTGGGTGAAAAAGTACTTTCTCTTATTTGTTTGAGAACTAGTACCCAAAAGTTTCATGGAGTGTCCCCTAGTTCTAGTGTTGTGCGATAGGGAAAACAGTTTTTCCTTATCTACTTTGTCCACACCGTGCATGATTTTATAAACTTCAATCAGGTCACCTCTTAGACGCCGTCGTTCAAGAGTGAAAAGGCCCAACCGTTGCAGCCTCAGATGGTAAGGAAGGTGTTCCAGTCCCCTAATCATTCTGGTTGCCCTCCTCTGTACTTTCTCCAACTCCATAATATCCTTCTGGAGGTATGGCGACCAGAACTGTACACAATATTCCAGATGGGGCCTCACCATAGATTTATAAAGAGGCAAAATGACACTTGCTGACTTATTTTCTATACCCTTCCTAATGATCCCTAACATTGAGTTTGCTTTTTTCACTGCTGAGGCACACTGGGTTGACACCTTCATTGAGCTGTCCACCAGGACACCAAGGTCCCTTTCCTGGTTTGTCGCAGAGAGTTCAGACCCCATCAGTTTATAAATGTAATTGGGGTTTTTTGCCCCAACATGCATCACTCTGCACTTACTGATGTTGAAGCTCATTTGCCACTGTTTTGCCCACTCCCCCAGTGTCAAGAGATCCCTCTGGAGCTCTTCACAATCTCTCACAGTTTTCACTACCCTGTATAATTTAGTGTCGTCAGCAAATTTGGCTACCTTGCTTTTTACTCCTACCTCTAGATCATTTATGAAGAGGTTGAAAAGCAGGGGTCCCAGTACTGAACCTTGGGGGACCCCACTCTTTACTTCCCTCCACTTGGAGAAGTGTCCATTTAGTGCTACCCTCTGTTTCCTGTCCCTTAGCCAGTTGCTGATCCAGGACAAGACCTGTCCCTTTATTCCATGACTGGTAAGTTTATTCAAGAGCCTTTGGTGTGGGACCTTGTCAAAAGCCTTCTGAAAGTCCAGATAAACAATGTCAACTGGATCCCCCTTATCCACATGCTTGTTGACACTCTCAAAAAATTCCAACAGATTAGTGAGGCATGATTTGCCCTTGCAAAAGCCATGTTGGCTCTCCTTTAGCAGCACCTTCTCTTCTATGTGCCTATTAATTCTATCTTTTAGGATGGTTTCCATCACTTTACCTGGGACACATGTCAAACTGACAGGCCGGTAATTTCCTGGATCACCCCTGGACCCTTTTTTGAAAATTGGTGTTACATTCGCTACCTTCCAGTCATCAGGCACAAAGCCTGATTTGAGGGAAAGATTATATATTTTGGCTAGGATATCAGCAATTTCATCTTTAAGTTCCCTGAGAACTCGTGGATGGATGCCATCTGGTCCTGGGGATTTGTTAGTGTTTAGCTTAACAAGACATGCAAGGACCTCCTCCCTGGTTATTTCTATCTTGCTTAATTCTTCGGTTTCCCTCCCTACGAAGATAGGCTCTGTTTTGGGCATGTGGTCTCTGTCTTCTTCAGTGAATACTGAAGCAAAGAATTCATTGAGTCTCTCTGCAATCTCTGTTTCCTCTTTAATAACCCCTTGCCTTCCATTGTCATCTAATGGTCCAATGGCCTTCCTAGTTGGGTTCTTACTTCTAATGTACTTAAAGAAGTCTTTGTTATTTCTCTGAGTATTTTTAGCTATACGCTCCTCAAAGTCTTGCTTTGCTTTCCTGATTGTTGCCTTGCATTTGTTCTGCCAGAATTTATGTTTCTGCTTGCTGTCCTCATTTGGACAAGCCTTCCATCTTCTAAATGAGCTTTTCTTGCTCTTGATCACTTCCCGAACAGCTCCTGTAAGCCACATCGGAGTCCTCTTGGACCTGGCAGTGCCCTTTTTCCTTTTGGGTATGCATTCCAATTGAGCCTCTGTTATTGTTTTTGTAAACAGCCTCCATGCCTCTTGGAGTGTTTGGACTCTCTCAATTTTCCCTTTCAGTTTCTTTTTTACTAGTTTCCTCATCTTTGGGAAATTTCCTTTTTGAAAATTTAAGGTCTCTGTGTTAGATTTTATCAGTGACTTGCGGTCTATGATCAAGTTAAACATAATTGAGTTGTGGTCACTGTTCCCTATTGGATCAGTCACATTAACATCTTGCACCAGATCCTGAGTATTACTCAGGATCAAGTCAAGGATTCTTGTACCTCTAGTTGGGTCTTCAACCATCTGTCCCAGGGAACAATCATTGAGCATATCTAGGAACTTTATCTCTTTATCATGTGCTGAACAACAGTTCACCCAGTCTATGTGAGGGTAATTGAAGTCCCCCATTATAACCAGGCTTCCCTTCCTGGATGCCTCCTTTACAACATTCTCCAACTGCCAGTCTCCCTCAAGAGTTTGGGTCGGAGGCCGATTGTATATGCCTACTGTTAGACCATCCTTGTGGCCTGGTACTCTTACCCACAGAGCTTCTAATGGTGACTCCAAATCACCTAGATATTCCAATTCATATGATTTTATCACTTCTTTGACATACAAGGCTACACCACCTCCTGTTTGCCCCTTCCTATCCTTCCTGTACAGTTTGTAGCCTGGGATAACTGTATCCCATTGGTTATCATCCGTCCACCAGGTTTCAGTGATACCAATAATATCAATATCAATTATGAACAGCATGTTTCTACCTGACATAGAATAATCTATTTCTATAGGTTTCAGCATTTGCCTTCATTGTTTTAAAGTATAAACTTCTAAAAAATATTTTTCATATGAGACAGGATGGTTGCTAAGCTATCCCCAGTATTCTGAAGTGACTCTGTATGCTCATGTTAAATCCTGTACTATGGGGGCTTTGAACCAGATGAAATCAAGCTAACTCCCAACTAAACAACAGCCAAAGCACTTTCATTTTAATTGTCTCCTTCTTTAACTTGCCTCAAGGGAATGAACTTTTGTAACAAGGGTAGGCAATCTCCAGACATATAGAGGCTACACATAACAGTGGATTGACCCTGGAGGCCACACACACTCCTGTGACATTGAACCCTATATTGGGAAGTTATGTACATATGTGGTGGAGTTGTAATGTGGTAAAATATTTCTGGGGAAAATTGAAAAAGAAACTTCCAGAATTATGGGGATGAGAATCAAGTTTGGGCTGGGCACTGTTTTGTTGACAGATATGGATGATATGAATTTAGATAAGGATAAAAAATATTTACTATCTATAATATTAACAACAGGAAGACAATGCATTGCAAGAAATTGGAAAAGTGATGTGAATTTTAAAAAAAATGAAGATTGGTATAAAGAAATGTGGGAACTTGCCTTGAACAATAAGTTGACATGGGAACTGAATTTAAAAAAAGGCATAGTTGAAGAAAATAGATTTTGGAAAATTTGGAAACTGTTTGTGGACTCTACATTGATTAGAGGGGAAGGTAGTAGGCCAGTACCAGACCAAATGAGTTTCTGGAATTATTGAAAGAATGTTGGGACACACCGCATCCTCCAGGACAATGTATACATCACAGGGTGTGCATCGTGAATTTGATTTTATGGTATTTTTGTTATGTTCGGCTTTAGTTATGTAGTTAAATGAGAAGAATTTGATAAGTGTTTGTTATATTAAATATAGTTAACATAAACATAGCTTACAAGTATGTAAATGATCACAGAATGGGTTGTTAGGAGAGAATATGATATGAAAAATGGAGAGATAAGATATACGGAAGGAGGATAAATTTTAAAATGCATAAAAATGTAATGAACACTTTGATGAGTTTTGATGAAAATGGGTGATGGATTATTAAGTTTGTATTTTGTTTGTTTCTCTTTTTTTAATTCTTTTCTGCTTGATACTTTAGAATGTATTTGTAATGTTTTATTCATTTGAAAAAAATTCCTATTAATTTTTGTTCTGTTTTGTATTTGTAGATTTGTATGTTCTTGTTTTTCTTTGAAAATTTAATTTTTCTAAAAAAGAACCCTATTTTGTTCCTCACTAAAATGAGTTTTTAAAATGAAGCCCCCTTATGTCCTCTAAGCCAACCTAGCAGTTCAAAAGCAAGAAATTGCAGGTAGATAAATAGGTATCTCCTTGGTGGGAAGGTAAACAGTGTTCCATGACCACAGAAACATCTGCAGATGCAGAGTGCTGGCTCTTTGGCTATAAATGGAAATGAGCACCACACCCTACAGTCAGATACGACTGGCTTTTGAGGAAGGGCAACTTTTACCTTAACTGTATCTTCTAAATCATAGATTCCCCGCCCCTTTTAAAAAAATGTGATTGGAAACTCAAAATATGGCATCCCATTCCTTCAGTAACTTTTCCACTAATTGCAACATCACTCAGAGGTTAAAATAAGTTTAAAAATAATAAGTGCATTATTGTATGCCATAGAATGATGCAATGTGTAATGTAGTAAGAAAGAAATAGGTATCATTTCCCCTATGTTTTTCACTAAAAGATATAAATAATGATCTCCCCTTCAAACCATACAAGCCTCCCTTGAATCCTGATATACCATCCTTGAGAGAAGTTGATGGCCAACAGTCTAGGTGGCTACTTTACTTTTTCAATATCTCCAGATTTCATTTTAGCATACATACATTTTACTTCTGACCACGGCTATTCCGGATGGATTGGTAAAAGCAGTTGTGATTTATCCAATGTGAAGCTAATTGAAATATACTGGACTTTCAGAGACATTCAATAAAATAGGACAGTTGCAATGAAATAGTACCGGTATTCATTTATGATCCTAACTCTACCTACCAGACATAAATTCAGTATTGATTCAAGTCATCTAAGTGGTGAAATGATTCATTATACAGATATACCTCGTTCATCACCAACAGATTTCAAACCACCAATCTCCTTTTTTATTTATATTTATTAAATAAAACCTTGACATATCTAATACAGAATCAGTTTGTTAATGCAGAAGCAGGGACTCTTTACATCTTTCAGACACAGTAATTTTTAGTGGAAACAAAACAAAAAATTAAACAAGTGAAATGAAAAGAATTCAGTGTTATGATACATACAGTATACAGTATATAATAGCACTGCAGTATCCCAGTTTCAGTGATAATTGGAAAAACAGATGTGCTTTCAGATGTGTTTGTGAGTATATGAGAGACAAATCTTCTCATTTGTAAGGAAAAGAGGTGTCTTAAACACACTGAGATATTACATCCAAAACAATAACAAACTGAAACTGTGTCATCAGTAGTACTTCTACTGACTAAGGTAAACCCATAATTATACCCCATTTCTGCATTGGGCACTGCAGAACAATGTAGAACATGTTGGGGGTTTTCTAAGGATCCAATTAAAAACAATTCCTGAAAGTAAAGCCATTTAGCATCACACAATAAGGCTCTTCCTGACCCAATCACACAAGAAAGAGGGATCATCAATATGATCATAATGATCCAAAAGAGTGTTGGAGATGTAAAGAAAGGGATGGGACCTATTTACATTAATGGTGGGAGTGTAAAGAGGTGCATAATATATGGTCAAAGGTTTTTGAAGAAATGAATAAGATATTATTTCTAATTAATATGTGTGCATATATATAATGTTGTTGTTCAGTCGCACAGTCGATTCCGACCCTTTGCAACCCTATGGACCATATATATAAGTCCCAAGGTTGCATTGGCAATGGATTTGAGTGATATAACAGTAAATAAATATAAGAAAGAACTGATTATAATCCTAGCTGTGATGCCTCATACAATGTCCAAATCCTTGCCGCGATGCCTCGTACAATGTCGTTTCCATAGAGATACGTTGTACTGTAACAGCACAGACTTCAGGGCAAAGTCAAGGAAACAGAGAGGAAACTGACAGAACTTTAAGAAATCATTGTCTAAAGGCTAAATACATTACAAAAACATGTCAAACAACCCTGATTGTCCAAGAACCTGAAGAATGCTGCAAAAATCCCAGCAATGCTTCTAAAAAGTCTGACGAAAAAATTAAAAAATCCAAAATCACACTCAAAACCACTCCTAAATACTCTTTGCCTCGTGTAAAACCCACAAGAGCAATGCATGCATGTGTCCTGCCTTTTATATTGCCCAGGCACAATGCAACCTGGGAAAAACCCCAATGCCTCATATAAAATCGCATGACTTTGTATGAGGCAACTTTTTTCAAGGAATTAGGCGATGTTGTATGAACTTGATGTTGTACGAAGCGGACTTTGTATGAGGTATTACTGTAATTGGTGCTTTCTCCCTGCAGCTGGAACGTTACCTAATCACTGATCATATCATCTTGATAACACAGGAAAAGTTCATCCTGAACTGCCCTAGCTCTTCCTTATTTAGCCCCGGACTTCCCACTCATCATGAGACCTTGCAGCTGTTGTCTGCCTACTCTATCCAGCCAACGACACAATTATTCATCCTCTGTGGTCTTTTGCCAAAGAAACTCTCTATATGGTTCATTAAATCTTACTAACTGACATGAGAAAACATCCTTTTCTGGCCAGTAAGACCTTCTAAAAGCATAAAGTGGTTAACAAGGAAATTCTACTTCTCTAATACACATTTATATGATTTTAACCACCTCAGAGCTTCAAAGAAGGAAAATGGGTAATATCACCTTAACTCCTTGGATTTACAATAGTCACCCACAAAGCCCATGTCCCAGACAATACAAGTTTAAACTACACCGTCACCAGGGGATGGGACATTTTTTTTATTTTGCTTTACTCTAATTTGCTCCAGGGCTGGTTCTGCTTATGTGGACCCTAACATTGCACCATTCCATGCTGATCCACATATTTTGTAAATGTGCGTCATTTGATTATGTGGCCTTATGGGCATATGGGAGGAGGGAATTAGGCAGGTGGGAGAGATAGCTGAAGATAGACAAAAAGGGAGGGTAATCTGTGTTGACAATGAGATGCCAAGTGGCACTAGGATGATACAGAGCATCCCAATAGACAGAGCAACACCATATTGTTCCAATGTCTGTATGCAAATACTGGAATGTTCAACAAGAAACACCAACATGATCCAGAACAACCCCAGAATTACTGAAGATGAAACTGCAGTAACTCTTAAGGTAGTTTCAGGCATGGTTTGTACAAAAAGAACCTCCCAAAAAAGACCATTTTCAAGCTGTCTTGGCAGGAGTAGAGGAGATGGTGGCTGCCATATGCTGACATGGTACCAGAAACTATGCAAGCACAAAAATTGGCAAAAATTGTCATTGGAAGCCAAGGTAAAAATCTTCCATCCTATATAGAAGGGCAGGGAAGTACGGTGCGTGTGTGTGTGTGTGGGGGGGAGGAACTCATTTCAAATAAGATGTTGAAAGAGAGCCATTCAGTTCCCATAGATAGTCAGAAAGGATAGATAGCTCCCCCTGGTAGCTCAGTGCATAAGGTGCTGAGTTTGGAGTCCTGAAGGACAGGGTTCGATACCCGAGAGCTGCACAATGGGGGACATGAAAGGAGCCTCATTCAGGCATCCCCTGCAAATATCCTTTCAACCTAGAGTAATCACTGACATGAAATACATGCCATAAAGGCAAGAAACATGGGTGTTCATTCAAGCCAAGCCTAAACTCTCGCTCCATCAAAAATGAGTAAATTGGGGCTGCCTACTAAGCAAAAATAATAAAAATGTAGAACTGAACAGAAAATGCAATATTGTTGGGGGAAGGGAGGACAATAGGGAAAAAGAAAGACCTTATACATATAAGAACATAAGAACAGCCTTGCTGGAACAGGCCACAGCCCATCCAGTCCAGCATTCTGTCTCACACAGTGGCTCACCATTTCCTTCAGGGTATTCCCAAGCAGATGCCTTCACCTGCTTAGGATTACCTGGAAATGGCATTGAGAGATATCCTGCCTATCTCTCCAACCCGGAGGTTGTCCTTAAGTATCCATAATTATAGCCATTGATACCCTTGTCCTCCATGAACTTGTCTAATCCTTTCTTAAAGCTGTCAAAACTGACAGCTGTCACCACTTCTTCTGGCAGGGAGTTCCATAGACCAGTAATCCTCTGGGTGAAAAAGTACTTTCTCTTATTTTTTTGAGAACTAGTACCCAAAAGTTTCATGGAGTGTCCCCTAGTTTTAGTGTTATGTGATAGGGAAAACAGTTTTTCCTTATCTACTTTGTCCCCACCATACAGGATTTTATAAAGTTCAATCAGGTCACCTCTTAGATGTCGTCCTTCAAGAGTGAAGAGGCCCAACCGTTGCAGTCTCAGATGGTAAGGAAGGTGTTCCAGTCCCCTAATCATTCTGGTTGCCCTCCTCTGCACTTTTTCCAGCTCCATAATATCCTTCTGGAGGTATGGCGACCAGAACTGTACACAGTATTCCAGATGGGGCCTCACCATAGATTTATAAAGAGGCAAAATGACACTTGCTGACTTATTTTCTATACCCTTCCTAATGATCCCTAGCATTGAGTTTGCTTTTTTCACTGCTGAGGCACACTGGGTTGACACCTTCATTGAGTTGTCCATCAGGACACCAAGGTCCCTTTCCTGGTTTGTCGCAGAGAGTTCAGACCCCATCAGTTTATAAATGCAATTGGGGTTCTTTGCCCCAACATGCATCACTCTGCACTTACTAATGTTGAAGCTCATTTGCCACTGTTTTGCCCACTCCCCCAGTGTCAAGAGATCCCTCTGGAGCTCCTCACAATCTCTCACAGTTTTCACTACCCTGTATAATTTAGTGTTGTCAGCAAATTTGGCTACCTTGCTTTTTACTCCTACCTCTAGATCATTTATGAAGAGGTTGAAAAGCAGGGGTCCCAGTACTGAACCTTGGGGGACCCCACTCTTTACTTCCCTCCACTTGGAGAAGTGTCCATTTAGTGCTACCCTCTGTTTCCTGTCCCTTAGCCAGTTGCTGATCCAGGACAAGACCTGTCCCTTTATTCCATGACTGGTAAGTTTATTCAAGAACCTTTGGTGTGGGACCTTGTCAAAAGCCTTCTGAATGTCCAGATAAACAATCTCAACTGGATCCCCCTTATCCACATGCTTGTTGACACTCTCAAAAAATTCCAACAAATTAGTGAGGCATGATTTGCCTTGACATGTGTTGACTCAATAAAGGAAGCCATAGTTGTTGGTTTGCAAGACCAGAGTAAAGCTTAATGGAAAAGACAATATGTCAATTAAAGGGGTGTGTAGGAAGAGAGAATGATGTAACATTAGATGCTGTTGGTTTATAAGATCTGAGCAGAGCTGTTAATGATATATTTCAGAGCTCATTAACTCATATAGTTATCACTCTCCAGAAATGATTTGATAGTCCATTGCATTTTTGGAATTTTTACTTAACTGCCTAACAATTTTATAGGGACAAGGATGGGTGGAATAGGCACCAAGGTTCCACTAACATCAAGACCATCCTAAGCCACAAAGCAATATTTTCACATAGTAAATGAATGGGTTTCTGAATGTTTGTTCTCTATACTTTTAAAAATGCATTTTAAATTATTTTTACAACCAGAAACAGAATCTCTTTTTAATGCCTGCTTGACTAGGGAGGAGTTCTCCTGACTGTCAGCTAATAAGGTCTTGACTGGTTCATATTGCCTCAGAATTCACCAAGCCTGCAATAATGTAATTATTCTTTGGAATATTCGTGCTAGTAAGCTTGTTTCACACAGTTTATAATAGTTACTGTTTTATCCTTTTGACAAGCCTTTTTTAGGATCAATATTTGTGTTGTTGCAACCTGGGTTCCTTCTAAATAAGGAAAAGTGGGTGGGACTGATTATTCTCTTTCAAGATAAGCAAGATTTGTCTTTTCTGTTTTTATGAGCTATTTAAATTGGGGAAATAAAAGTCACTTTTTTCTGCACAGGGGTAAAACAATTTTAAAAAAATCACAACCCAAAACCTTTTGCCCAAACTTCCCCACATTTAGCACTGAGCAAGAGAAGGTTGTCTGTTACTTCTGTGCCAATTTGGTGGCTATCTAAGCCCAGTTTCAAAGTTACAATTTTTTGTTTGGGGTGCCTTAATTCCCAGTCACTTTTCGGAATGAAAAGTCCACACATACACACACACACACACACACACCCCTTGGCATTTACAGAAAGAATAAAAAATCTACCACGTTGGAGAGGGTTATCCCCCAAACTGTAAAGATTTTTTAAAAACCCATGTAAATCAGTCCTTATAGTCAACAATGAACTTGGTTGTTTCCTGAAAAGAAAGCTGCAGTATCTTTCCTTGACAGTATGTTCCTCATTTTAGTAATTCCATTAAACAGCCATCACTGTGAGTCACATCAGACAGTGTTTGCAGGTCCTTTTTAGCAAGATGAGGTTAGCACAATTTACAAAATGTCCTACAGCTATATACTTTGCTGACGTGATAACAACATTATCTCTTGTTATTCTTGATAAGTGAATAAAATTGTTTAGGCAGTGATGTGAGAGATTAAATTAGCCTGTAAATGGTGGGAGGGGGATTCCAACCTATATGCTGAAAGCTAGCTATGGCAATTGCTTTGTATTTGGTTGAAAATATATTAACATATATGTTCTTCCTAGGTTTTCTAAGGCTCTGACATTTTATGGACTAAGTACAGAGTTTCATGGCATTACAAGTGCATCTGAAGACAGTAAAAGCCTAAAACTCAAAAGTGAAAAATAAAAAGCAATCCCTAATGGAAGCCAAAAACTTGGCAATATGACAAATAATTTTGAAGAGGCATTTACTGTCTGGTATGGGACTAATTACAGGCATAGTTTTAAAGTAGTCTGTTTGAAATCACTGAGGCAAGTTAGCCATGGTTAGGTACAATTAGGTTATATATAAAGTTTAACATAATTTGGAAACAGAGGCTTGTTCTAAGTCACAAAACTCCCAATTCTAACAAAAGGAAGCGTCAAGTCTCTGCCACTGATTCTCTAATTTTTCTTAGGTGTAGATTTCTCTTCTTTCTCTTATGAGACCCAGTATTGGCATGGCAACATTAGTTTACCTGAGAGGTTAAAGGCTGTGTCTGTTTCTCTGTCATATGTGTTGTAGCTCACCACATCTTTGCTTCATCATTTCATTATATCCTTCAAAATATTTTGGCACAGAGAGACTACAGCCACATCCCAGCTGTTCTTCCTTCTGCCCTCTTCCAACAACCATAGTGCAGATCATGTGCTCATCTTCTGGGATCCTATAGCATTGGGTAATTTAAATAAGGGAAATTTCTGTTTGAATTTCTGTATAGCATAATTGAAATTTCATCTTGTTGTTGTTGTTGTTGTTGTTGTTGTTGTTGTTGTTCAGTTGCACAGTAGATTCCGATCATTTGCGACCCCATGGACAACCACCCTCTAGGTACCTCTGTCCTCCACCATCCTCCTCAACCTGTACAGCTCTGTGCCCACTGCATCTACAATACCATCCAGCCATCTCATTTTTTTCTACCCCTTCTTCTTTTGCCCTCCACTTTTCCCAGCATCAAGGCTTTCTCAAGCAATTCCTCTCTTCTCATTTGATGTTTAAAGTACTTAAGCTTCATCTTTACTACTAGCAAATTTGTGCCCGGCCTTGCCGGGCAGTTTTTATGTTTGTGTTTTTGGTTAGGGGTGGTTTGGGTGGTGGTGTTTTGAATTTGTGGTTTTTGACTTTATTTTATCTATTTTATTTTATTTATTTTTCATTTTGATTTTTTACATATTTTTGATTGGTTTTTACTCTTCTGGACTCTAGGTTTGGCTGTTATTAAGAGTATTGCAATTTTCTTTCTTTGCTCAGTTCAGTGCCGGAGGCATGGAGGGAGGATGCATTTTGTAAGTGCTCTTGATTGTTTATTCTGTTTTTTATTTTGTTTTTATTTAGGGGTGTAGGGCTGGGGGGTTTAAATAGAGAGTTTCTACTTAACTCCCCCCCCCAAAGTGTTTCTGCTTGTTCGTTTGTTTGTATTTTGGGTTTTAGATGTGTTTAATTGTTTTGATTATTTCTGGTTGTTATTTTTTTCTTCCGCAATTATTTTTTAAATTTGTGATATTATTGTTTGTTGAGTTATGTATTTTCATGTTGTAGATAGGTGTTTTTGGTGTGCTTTTATGGTTTTTCATTAGCCTTTGGTATTTCGGGTGTATTTTTATTGAGTTTGTTGTTTTATTGTTTTGTTGTTTACTGGGTTTATTTTAATTATTTGTTTATTTGTGTTTTATTATTTTTGATGCTTGGCATTTTGGTTAACTGTTTAGTTTTGTTGTTGTGTTTTGTTTTGTGAAGAATGGCCTGTCTGTCATTTCCTCTTTTGCCCCTTGCTGTTTCGCAATTAGGTTTCGATGCAGCGATGGGGAAAAGGATGAGCCGGCAGTCAGCTCGCTCTTCATCCGGTAAGGTTCATTAGGTAGGTTGGGTGAAAAGGAGGCAGAGATGAGCTATCTGCTTCACAATGGTTCTCTCCTCTCTGTCTCCTTTTTCCCTTGCTTACCTAACGGGAGATCGGCAGGCAATGATCCGTAAGGGGTGGTGCTCTTCCTTGCGGATGGCTGGCTGCTGCTTTTCTATTACCTCCACCACTGTTTCATGCTACTTCTTGAAATAACGGTGTAGGTAGTAGAAAGGCAGCATCCAGTCATTCGCCAAGGAGTGTGCTTCCCCTGACGAATTGCTGCCTGCTGTGTTTTTTCCCCACCCTGGCTCAACTTACCTTGAGGCTGGCAGTGGTCTTGCCATGTCTTTGGCAGGGTAGCAGGGAGGAGAGGGAGTCCCTCTTCTCCCAATTGCTCCAGGAAAGAAGGCTGGCGTTTGTCTCACCATGGTTTTTAGTAGGTTTCGGTTAGCGAGGCAATGAGGCACTGCGTCCACCTGAAGCGGCCTTGCGCTCCCAGTGTGTAAGGTGTTATTTTATTTTATTTTTCACATGCTGGCTTTTCCAGCATTCTGTGCACTCGCGCCCTTCATCCTGATTGGCTGAAGTGGTCATGGCATGGAAGACACTGTAATTTGAAGTTCTATTTGTTTTGTTTGCTTTGTTCGGTGGCTTTTTTTCTGCAGCTCATTTTCTATTGGGTGTGACAGCTTTCCCAACATTCTCTTTGCTCTTGCCTGTCAGCCTGATTGGCTGAGGGGCAGCGCAGCACGGAGGATGTTGGGAATTGAAGTTGTTTTGTTTTGTTTGCATTCATGGGGCTGTTGCCTCACTGGTGACTGTGGGACCCTTGCGGTGCTCTGCGGGCCGGGTAAAGGCAAGTGCAGGCGGCTCGGTACAGGACAGTATTGAATGGGTGCTGGTGTGTATGCTGGAGTCCAACGGTTAACATCCCTCTTTATAGGTAAAGATAGAAGGCTTCAGTGGAAGGGACAGGAAATAAAGTTCTTCTGGTCCTGAAAACAAAAGTAGGCCATGGACCTTGGACTCTATTGTTCCCCTAAGTTATATCCAATATACTATGATTAGTGATTTCTGAATCCAAGCTCAGCTCCAGTATCTGTTTTCAGTACCAGTGTTTAAGGAATATTCCACCACAGGGTTCATTGTTTAACCCTGCTTCTGCTGATATTGGTTCCTTTAAGGTTTTGATTATGTTTCTTTTAGGGAAAAATGATAGTTGCACAATGTTTCATTTATAAAATTGTTCTTATGGTTCTGTGTTTTCCACTAGGTACAGACAAGAGGCCACATTAGATTATGTCCGCATAATCTTAATATTCCATTTGGAAAGTCGCTGCTAACTTCAGAAGTATTCTGGACATGGTTAGCAATAGATGAGCTACTTTAAAGCAAACACTCATGTGGGTAATTTTATTTAAAAACATTTAATGTTCTTGGTATGCAGTTTCATTTTTCCCTGATATTTTTCTTCTCAAGTGGCTCAAGTGGCTAAGATGCTGACTGGGATGTGGAAGGTCAGCAGTTCGATTCCCAAGTACTGCCTGATGGAACGAGCTCCCATCTTCGTCCCAGCTCCTGTCAGCCTAGCAGTTTGAAAGTGAGAAATTGCAAGTAGATTAATGGGGACCACTTCGGTGGGAAGATAACAGCATTCTGTGCACTCCGATGTCTAGTCATGCCTGCCACATGACCACGGAAACATCTGCAGAAGCAGATAGCGCTGGCTCTTCAGCTTTGAAACAGAGATGAGCACTGAACCCTAGAGTCAGATACGACTGGCTTTCAAGCAAGGGAATCCTTACCTGATCTTCAAAACTGCATTTCCCCCTCTTCTTCATCTTTTTTTGTCTAGAAAATGGAATGATGGATTGATATCTATCAACATGTCCCTTATACTTATAAAACTAAATTCAGTGTTCCCCTGTCACCTTCGTCCCCTAGTATCTTCCAAATACTTAAACATGGCACTTTGTTTTCCTGAAGTCCAATGAACATAAGGGTTTTCTTTACTTGAAGAAAATTCAGTTTGATGAGCTTGTGAGAGAGTTCTGTCGCTGGCCAGATTACTAGAAAGATGGTAGCACATTTATGTGCTAAAAATCTCACTTTTGATTGTTTGTGTCTGGTTAACCTATTTTCCTTTTCATCCCCACCCCCTAGAGCTGTTTGGTATTTTTCCCCCATTGTTGGAAGCTTGGTGATGGAAATATACTAGAATGGTAGGTTAGGTACTCTAAATAAAAAAGCAAACACTACACAAATACTCTTTCAATATTTTAAAATGCAATAGGATGGTGGATAGTCACACAGTGAGTTGCTCAGCGGCTACCAGTGTATCATTTTCTTATGAACTTGCATTGTCATTGCAAAGTGGTTTGATCAAGAAGACAATATTCTACAAACCATTATATTGGATTATACAGAGGCCTACCTTAATATATAAATCTGGCTAATTGAGGTCTAATTCCTATCCCCCTACAGTACTGTATGAGTCAATACTTTTAGAATGGTGGTTTGTGCAAAATGATAAGTTGTGTTTAGGTTCACATGGAAAGACAATGAAGAGCCAATACACAGACACAACTGATTCAGAATCACCGGCTTGGATGAAGTTTCTTTGCTTTTCCTGTGGGGCTCTTAATGTAACTTGGAGAAAAGAAATACTTCAGTAGGGGAATTTGTTTTCTCTGTAAGCCTATAGAATAGGGTAACATGAGGTAATTCATCTATTTAATATTTTTTCAGTTCCACCTTTGAACTAAATTCATCTTCAGCTGCTGCTGTGAAGAAAAGAAAAGGACAAGAGATTCCAGCTTTCCTTTGAGAAAGTAACACATTATATTCTCTTATGTAAGTGGAAAAATAAGGGGAGAAAATCTTAGATGTCTCTTTTTCTTGGACATACCTCAGCTGAGAAACCACAAATGGAAAGAGTTTGGAAAGTTACGTAACAAGCTAGAATTCTTTAATCTTCCCTTTTCTTTTTCCTCCCAAATCACAATGATTGCTTTGACTTTAGATGTGACAGCTGTAAACAATGATGTTCCATTGTGCCTCTCTATAATCCAATATAAGTCTTCCACCTTCCTCACCCATCAAGCTATTTTCCTTCCTACACTTGCTTCCCACCCTATGTATTTTATCTTCAATGATGAGCTGTAACAACATGTACTTCTTATTTCTTATTACCTGATTGGATCATTCTAGCAGTTTTAAGATCTTCCATTATGTTCTTTGCTTTCTTCCAGCGAGACTGTGATACTTCAGTGGACAGAAACTTATACATAACAGTGCAGCCAATAGGATTACAATAAACTACGGTACTATGCATGTGGCTAAGATGTTTGACCCCAAGCATTTACATTAAATGAAACCTGCATGGCACATGACTCAAAAGTCCAAATGAAGCAGCTAAGAAGTACACTAAACCTGCTGTGTTTGACTTGGCTCAGGCAGCAAAAATACTGAACCACCATAACAAAGTTTCCGTGCATCGACTGTGAGGCATTTAGTTTGGCAAATCAATCAATATATATTATAGACTTCAGGCATAATCCTCCTGGAAATTCTGCATTATATAGAAAACACCAGGTGCTGCCATAAAAATATCACAGTGTTCTTGCAAAATCAGTCCAGGTTATATACAATTTTCCAAACAAATGGACCCAGGAGAAAGAGCGCGAGGCATCTCTTGGAAAAACAAATACTATTTCCCTCCCTTAGGACACTTCCCATTACCAGGAAGCTAACCATGCCAGATCCATGACTGTCCTGATCGGCTGTATGAGGAGTACCAGAACAAGCATGGATTACAGAACTCTGATTCTGCTGCAGAAAAAGAGAGCTTTTAATCAGCTGTGGAAATACTTTAGTACTCCAAATCTCATTGACATACAACTCCCATCATGCCCTTTTATCAATCAGGCTGTCTAGGGTTGATAGCATTAACCACAACTGGAGACCCAAAGCTTTCCCAGGCCTGCCTTAAATGAAAATTTAATCCCTGCACTTAGAGTACTCCTTCCAACTTTTAGACCACCCAATTTCTCTCTGGAAACAGCAGGGCTCTCTCCTTCCTTCCATCCAGCCTTTTTAATAAGGTAGGTGTCCTGAAGATCACAGACCTTGAGACAGATAATCTGAGCCCTTACTCTTTGAAGTAAACAGTAACTAACAAACAGTATCAGTTTAGAATCACCTTAGAGATTCCTCCAGGGGGTTTGAAACTTTCAAAAGAGGTCAGACATTTTAGTCCATTCAGTCACATTTGGGTCTGTAAATCATCAGGGGCAAAGCACAAAGATAGCCTCACCAAGCTTTTAAAAAAACAACACAGTTTGTGTGACAATATTTCTTTGTTCATTGGCCACAACTCGATCTGAGTATACATTTCTCCCCCTGCCCCAGGGTGCCAGGAGACCTGGTCCTGAAGGCCAGCTGGTTTTGGGCCATCTTCACCCTTTGCGGCAATCAGGAAAAATGCCATTGACATGAAATTGTTTAAGGTGAATCCCAGCTTGCCATGAAGTGACCCACACACTATGATCTTGGAGCCATCTCCGGCAGCACATATGAAATGAGACATGCAGGATTTAACATCGGGACTGCAATGGACTGCCACAGCCTTAAGGATATTATCAAGGTGTGCCTTCACAGCCAGTCCATCTGGCATGGCCTCTTCTGCCTGCATGACTATTGGGAATCAGAGTTCCTTCTGCTGCTCATTTTGCTGCTGGATCCAATATGATGGTTTCCAGTGGCATTTCCTCCACTGAGGGGATCATCACTCCACCTAAAGGGGTTCATCTGCCCATACCCATTGGCCCCTTTAGGGAGCCATGTTATTTACCACTGCCCAACACTCGGCGTTGAGTCGCTGGCTGTACGGTCTATTCCATTACAATAGCGGGATGTCTGGCCAGACAGCAAACTAATTTGAAAAGCAAAGATTATTTTTGTCAACTGATAAAAAGTGTGATGGGATTGATCTCTTTTCCCCAAACAGATATCTTCTAATTATCACGGGATGGCAGGAAAAACAAAGAAAGATTAGCAGGAGTAAGAATTGCAAGCCAAGGTTTCACTAACGTATCACTGTATGTTAATATGCTTTGCTATTTCTTTTACCATATGATGTTCTATCTAGCTGAAGGAAAGCCCTGTAGAGTGCAAAGGGTTGCCAGTCCCCCTCCTAATTTGAACAAGTGACAGTCAAGTTATGGTTAGTGACACAGCACCAACTGCTTTATCAGGTCAAGAGGAACATAAGAATGAATGGTTGCAAAACAGCTACTTTTTTCTAGGTCAGAAAGAGAGATTGCAGAACACAGCAGCAGTCTGCAATCAAGTTAGTCAAGTTTGAGACTAAGGAACAGAAGATGCAACATGGAACTATTCAGCCAATATCACCATGGGAATTGGCAACTTTTCAGCTGGTATATTTAAACATTCAACAAAGTGGCTGAAATCATGTTGGCTTGTTGGACGGATGGAATGCAAAAGGTATAACATTCACTTGCTTCTGACAATTAACGAGTCTCCATTGGGATTCTTTAGTCATGTATGCCAAACTTGTTAATTGCTAGCTAGTAGTGAGTGAGTGTTAGGACTTTAGACAGGATTTCAGCTTCTTTCAGAGAGGAAATGTATTTTATAGAAACTTCATTTCTTTTAAAGGAGGGAAGAGCTAGAAGAAAAATGAAACTGATACGTCTAGTGGCATCATCTAGGCTTGATTTACACACCATCAGGCAGGTACAGCACACACATTTCTGTAGAGAATGTTTAGCAAAACAGATCAAGTTTCACATTTTTAAAAGCACTAAAAGGGGAATAGGTTAATGCTTGGAAAGGTGGTAAAACAGTCCATACACAAGTGAATCACTGGCATCAAATTAATATTTCAGTCTCAGTTAATGGACTAGGGAACTTTTTTCTATTCATAAATTCACACCAATAGATTTTGAAAAGTATGTGTGATTAAATATCTTCAACAATGAGCCAGGATTTGAAACACAGTGGAGAAATGAAGATCTGGAGCAAGAAAAATGCATAAGATCACCCCCAACTTTCTTTGCGAATTTAATTTACTATCCTAATGCTGTAGTGCCAAGCATATTTAGTCACTTAATTAATATCATTCATTGATATTATTTATGAAATGTTAAGCATGTGCATATGCAGGAAGGGCACTTAGGTTCACAATGTATAATAATTATACACCATCAAACTGTTACTCAGGCCCTATCCTAAAGACACCTGGATGTCATAAACAGAGAGCTCAAATGGGAAACAAACCAGAAAAATGGGCAAGAAGATGGATACTTGGATTGGTTACTATATAGGGCAGGAAAGCATAGCTGCCTGGGAAATGTGAAGCTGAGAACGTCATGGTGCTGATGCTTCGCTGAGGCTGAAACAATGGGCCAGTGTGAAGATGGATATATAAGACATAAGACACCTGGAAAGTTTTTACCCCATGAGCCCGAGATGTTCCTTATATAGATATACAGGGTCTAGGGTTATGTTAACTCCTGAAAACAACAGAAAACTGTTGTGGTCTCACCATGTTATTTGCCAATGGGGAATCATCTTCTAGTTAACAAATGAGGAAGGAGGTAGAGGAACCAATTTGATTTTGAATACTACAAATTTAGTTTGTTTGGGACTGTATCCATTTAGAGCAGGGGTGCCCAAACTATGGCCCGTGGGCCAGATACAGCCCATGACACCAATTCATCAGGCCCACAGGAGTGGTGCAGACTTGTTTGTGCATGTACATCTGGAACCACTCCCGGAAGTGGTTCCAAATGCACATGTGCAAACACGCCAGCTTCTGGGAGCATGATCAGCCCCCCAGCACAAAATGTTTGGGCACCCCAGATTTAGAGGACTTCAGTGAATAACAGAATCATAGTCTGCTTTGCTTGGGAAATTCCTGCATGTAACAATTGGTTTGATTTCTTTTGAATTTTATCATTCTCTTCATGGAATGTTGCTGTTCTGATTTCTACTTAAACATGTTTCACCCCTTTTGAACTAATAAAAGACATTTATAGGTTCTCTTTATTCCTTATAACAACTTTAAACAAACTTTTCTATTAATTATAACTGAAATAGTCTAGTGTCGTCTTTGGGGTAGAAAGGTCCTCATTTTCACAAAGCAATTCTAATTTATGGTAACCCTTTCTAGGGTTTTCTAGTAAAGATGCACAGGAATGATTTATCATTCACTTCTCGATGTATCATGGGACAGTGCAGCTTGCCCATGATCACATAGATTGGCTGTTATCTCAGGAAGCAGTGGCAAATTGAAATCCTAGAACACCAAACCACTGAGCCATCTTTCACAATATATATTTCGTAAGAAAACAACCAGTAAATGTCATTTATGGGAAAAATACATCTTCAATGAACTTGACCAGTGATGGCAAATCTTTTAGAGACCAAGTGCCCAAACAGAGGGGTGGACTGAACTCTGTGCTGAGAGGAAGCGATCCCATTGGGCTGCTGGGCAGAGGGCGAATTCTGTGCTGGGGAGGGTGAAACTGCTCTCATTGGGCTGCTCGGCAGTGGGGTGGGGCGAACTCTGTGCTAGAGTGACACATGCATGTCCACAGAGTGTGGACATGCATGCCATAGGTTCGCCGCCACCAAACTAGACTGATGAAATTTCCTTGCCTGACACAGCACCTTGATTTCAAGGACTTTAAAGTTACTATGATTAAAATGGAAGTGTACCTGGTGATCTAATGTTTACTTAAGAAATAAAGCACACAGGTTCAGTCCCGTAGAAATTGTTGGGTCAAAAACAATGGTATAGAAAACCCTGAAATTAGAAATAGAGCTGATAGGTGAAAGACGTGATTATCCCACGTCATCCTTCACAGTTGTTTTTGTCAGGCATTGGATCATGAGGAGAAAACAATGGGTTTCAGCTTAATAAATTGGTAATATGGCAGCAGTGAAAAATGCATCTCCCAGTTATATGTTTTTACAAGATAAATTGTTCCAGTAGTACTTGTGGTGAATATCGGTTTAACAAAAAGAGATACATTTTCAGAGAGAGAGAGAGAGAGAGAGGCAAAACCTTATTGCAGGCGCACCCCCCCAATAACGGACACAGACAACATTGAAAGTGGATAACAGCAAAGGGCCACATTTATTGATTCAATGCCCTAGTCCGAATTATAAATTTGTATTGGTAAAACGACCAATCATAATTCCTAAGGCAAGCAGGCCGAAGTAACACTGGTAAGGTACCACCCCAAAATTGCCAACGGCAATTGGTTACAATGTATCAAATTGTATCAATTTGTTTGTTAACAACAAACAAATTGTTGACCGTAGTCAATAACTAACTCATGACCCCACCCTCTGACGCGTATCCGTGAAATCACAGGGGTGATGCATGCTGGTTAGCAATCATCATCACCCCATCGCCTGATTCGTCGTTGACCGGACAACGTTTAACTACTTTATTCCTGTCTAGTGTTGTCCAGTCAATTGCGAACCTGCCGGATACTTGTGGGTCATACTGTTTACCTTACCAGTGCTACCCGCCCATGTGACCAAAGTCAACAGTAGGAACGAAGAAAGACCCCTATATCAAACCATAGCAACAGTGTGGGATGGGCAAAAAAGCCAGGACCCGAAGCCAATGTGGGTCCCAACCAAAAATTCCCACCCGGCCCCGAAGCGACCATAATCACACTGTTAACTAGGGAGGGGGTGGAGGGGAAAAACTTCTCCGCTCCGTCGCTGAGGCAAAATGGCAGCGCGGCTGCCTCGTGGCCACCCCTTTTATAAGGGAGCTGGCCACGCCCCTAACTACCCGGATTCTCTGTCCTGTGGGGGGGGGGCCGCAAAGGGCGCGGCGGCCATTTTGGCGCCGCGCTTGCATTGCAGGCGCACCCCCCCAATAACGGACACAGACAACATTGAAAGTGGATAACAGCAAAGGGCCACATTTATTGATTCAATGCCCTAGTCCGAATTATAAATTTGTATTGGTAAAACGACCAATCATAACTCCTAAGGCAAGCAGGCCGAAGTAACACTGGTAAGGTACCACCCCAAAATTGCCAACGGCAATTGGTTACAATGTATCAAATTGTATCAATTTGTTTGTTAACAACAAACAAATTGTTGACCGTAGTCAATAACTAACTCATGACCCCACCCTCTGACGCGTATCCGTGAAATCACAGGGGTGATGCATGCTGGTTAGCAATCATCATCACCCCATCGCCTGATTCGTCGTTGACCGGACAACGTTTAACTACTTTATTCCTGTCTAGTGTTGTCCAGTCAATTGCGAACCTGCCGGATACTTGTGGGTCATACTGTTTACCTTACCAGTGCTACCCGCCACACGGAGGGGCTTCACAGAAGACCTGACGCCCCCCCCCAGACCGTCAGCTCGGTCAACAGGCCTGCTCGCCAGTCACCCAACAGGAGGTCCATACCTCCTCGCGACAGATGGACCCCATCCCCTGCATACAAGTCACAATTTTGTAGACTAATATCGGGGTGATGACTAACCCGTCCCCACGCCCTGGTGGTGAGAAACCGCGCCACTGCCTTATTGACCGCGCGCCTAGCTCGGTCAAGGGCCAGGAGGTTAACGCCCCCTCTGTAAGAGTGGCGCGGAACAATGTCCGACCAAACCAGGGCTGTGGCAGGCCAGACATAATGCAAGTAGGCGAGGTCCTCGCAAATCGCATGCTTGAGCGATAAGCCGGTGACCTGGCCCAAATCATTGCCCCCCAAGTGGATGATTAGAATGTCAGGCGGGTCAGCCCCCAGGCCAGAAAAAAGGAAAGGCCGCAGCTCCCGCCATAACATCCCAGGCTTACCGTGCCATGAGAGACTGGCGTGGTCACCCAGTCCCAGTCGGGGTCCCCACTCTGTCGCCGCAGCGTAACGCGCTGCCCTGAGCACATAGCTGTGGCCCACCAGCCATACTGTCACCGGTGTAATACGACACCCAGGGTCTGTAAGAAAATTGAGAAAAATGAAGGTAAGGTGACTGGATTGGTACTCATGGCGGGAGTGGGCGCACATAAAACTGAAAACATTGTGAGCCCCACCTCCCCATGCTACGTATGTCAGCCCCAGAGTACCCAAAAGCAGCTGCTGTAGAGGCTGCGCCAATACGGAACGAATGTGTGCCATAACGGGCACCTGGTAGTCCCACCCTGGTGAGGGCTCTGGCTGTCACCTTCCAAAACTGAAATTTAGTAAGGGGAGACCCATCTTGGTGACAGAAAAACGGGCCGTGGTGCCAGCCACGCAGTGCCAGGTATTCCTGTAGGGCACCAACCGGACAGATGTCTGCCAAAGAACACCGTAGCAGTCTTACTCCACTGCCTACGCCATGCTGATCTGTTTTGGAGGAGCGAATCCTCAACTGGGCCCAGTCTTTGGCAACATATACATCTCCGAGTTCCAGTGCCCTACCACTTGCATCCGCCTTAGACAGCATCACGAGTTCGCTGATGCGGAGCGCTCCAAAAAATGCCACCGTTGTGGCTGCATGAAAAAGGGCTGCCTCATAATGATCAAAACAGAGGCCTGGCCAGCCCCGGGCCCACTGGGTAAGAACCCCTGGGGAAATAGGGTGCCGGTCATCCGGGCAACGCCCGCGCTCGCGCACCCACCCCTCCAAAACGTGTCTCACACGGAAGTCAGAGGTGGTATCCACATGACCCCCTACTTTGGCCATAAAAGCCAACGCCGAGAGCTTGGATGCTATGGTGCGAGGTGCAAGGCCCTGTGCATGCAGGTGAACCATGAACCGCAGAACATGGTCCACCGGGATGGGCCAGGTCTCTGGCCATTGAAATCGAGTAGCAAAAGCCCTATACAAATTGAATGCTTGTTGATACGCCTTACGCGTGCGTGGCGCTAGTGACAGGCCAATCGCCCGGTTCACCTCTCCTTGCCAATAGTCCACATCTCGTCCGGGAGTGGCGAGGGAAATTCCTCCGCATCCGGGGCCAAGGCGCGGAACCGGGAGATCTGCAGGCGGGACAAAGCGTCAGCAATATCGTTATTAACCCCTGGGACATGCCTGGCCCTGAACAAGACGTTGAGGCGCAGGCAGCGCAGCACAAAATGGCGCACTAGATCCATGACCCTGGGCGATTTAGAAGTCTGTGCATTGACAATGTGCACCACGGCAGCATTGTCGCACCGGAAATGCACCACCGAATTAGCCCACTGTCCGCCCCATAGCATCAAAGCCCCCAGAATGGGAAAAAATTCCAGGTATGTGAGATCCCGCAGGCGACCTGTGCCTGCCCATGCCGGTGGCCACCCACCATAGGCCCACTTCCCATTGAAGTACATCCCATAACCCGGGGATCCTGAGGCATCAGACTGGATCTGGAAATTGGGGGATGCCAGGAGGTCAGACCTCCAAAATGAGACCCCATTAAACTCCCTCAGGAATTGCAACCAGACAAACATGTCTGCCCTGATACCCCGGGTAAGCCTGACTCTGTGGTGGGGCCTGGATAACCCTGCCATGGCGTCGCATAAGCGCCGGGCGAAAGCCCTGCCCGGTGCGACCACCCTGCAGGCAAAATTGAGGTGCCCATGTAGCACCTGCAGTTCCCTCAGGGATGCCTTACGCTTAGCCAGCAATTCCGAGATAAGGGTCACTATCCTGGACACCTTATCACCCGGTAACCTAGAAGCCTGTACTACTGTATCAATCTCAACCCCCCAGGAATACTAGTTTGGTCGACGGGCCCTCGGTCTTTTCGGGCGCTAAAGGGACACCCAGTTCCTGCATTAGCGTCTGAAATGTATTGAGGAGACGTGCACACGTGTCCCAGCCCCGTTCACCCCCGAATAAAAAGTCATCCAGGTAATGGGCTACAGACCGGGACCCTGACCTGCGGACGAAAGCCCACTCTAGGAAGGTACTAAAACGCTCGAAAGCCGAGCATGATATGGAGCAGCCAAAAGGCATGGCCTTATCAAAATAATACTCCCCTTTAAATTTAAAACCCAGCAATTCAAAGTCGCCCGGGTGCACCGGCAAGAGGCGAAAAGCTGACTTAATGTCGCACTTGGCCAGCAAGGCACCCGGGCCACACGAGCGCACCATGCGCAGCGCATGGTCGAACGATGTATACCTGACCGAACAAAGGTCATCAGGTATCGCATCGTTGACCGATCGGCCGGCTGGGTAGGACAAATGATGAATAAGGCGAAACTCACCTAGGGACTTTTTAGGAACCAAACCCAATGGTGAAACCTTAAGGTTGGGAAAAGGGGGTGCGGGAAAAGGTCCGGCGACCCTGCCCGCGTCTAACTCCTTTTTAATGCTGGCCTCGGCTACCTCCTCCCTTCCTCTGAGGGATAAAAGGTTGGGAGCATCCTGAGGAGATCTATCACCCATAAAAGGGATACGAAATCCCTGCTTAAAACCTTGGATGAGGTACTCCCTGTCCTCTCCCCTTGGGTACGATGCGAGCCAGCGCTCCAGCATGTCCACCTTAATTGGGGAGGGGGCCTTTCGGAGAACTAGCTCCATCCGTGGCAGGCTTGCCAGCCCACTGTCCACCCCTCCCTCTGCCTCGCACCCCCCCAGGCTTGGGACAAGCAGAGGCTGCATGGGGACCGGAACATGTGGGACACTCGTGCTTATACCTGCAGTTCTTCCGACTGCAGGAACCATTGGACGAGAAAGTCCAGCACAGCAGGCGGGCTGGAACCCCCTGCCCCGCCATTTGGCGGGTAACCTGCGCTGGAGCTGCTCGCTGGACCGCATGTCCACAATGGTATCTATCCCCCGGGGCAGGACGTGTGGGTGTCATATACAAGAGCCACAGTCTCTGGCACGGCTCATCCCATCTCATCTCGGGGTGCAGGGGAATCCTCATACGGAATTCCTCATCATATGCTAGCCATGAGGGGCCCGGGAAATCTACCATCGCCCTGTATATGTTGTCCAAATATTGGACCATGGGAATAGCTAGATCCGGCCGCGCCCTCAAATACACCGCCATGTATATCAAATAAGCGGGGAGCCAGTTAGCCCAGGTACGCGGCGGCTTACGGCGGCGTGCCTGCTCCTTGTCCTTCTCATCCTGACCCTCCCTTTCTTCCTTAGTGGGCTCTCTGTTCAGGAGTGAGAAGATATCCACGTACTCCCCTCGCCATATCTTTTCTCTGGTAGCCTGAGCCAAGTGATCACCCAATGGCAGGGAATACCCTGCCGTCGGCAAAGCCGAAAAGGGGGTAGCTGGCCTACCCAAAGGGGCCTGAGTTAACCCTGCCACCCCAAGTACGTTCCCAGCAGTGTAAGAACCAATGCCCACCCCAGCGGGCATGGTGGCAGTAGTTGTCGCCGGGTGGGTCGCCAGCGGCGTAGCCCCTGCACCACCCGCGCAAGGCCAAGGCCACTGAAAGGTCCCCCCCATATTGGGAATGTGTGTGGATGTACTCGTTTGCACCATATACTCACATGCTGCACCCCCGCGGGCCGCCCCCAACGGGGGTTCCGGCCCACTGGGGGCGTCGGAGCTCACGACCGATGTAGAGCTCATCACCGGGGCTTGACCCGCGCCAGGTTGCTGGCTGGGGAGCTGCGAGGCAGTGGCCGGAGCCGCGCCACCCGCCTGCAGCAGCTCAACCCTCCCCGCCGGCCGTTGTCCTGCTGCCGATAGCGCCTCCAAAGGTACCCCGAAAGGGGCACCTGCCTGACTGGCCCGGGCCAAAGACTCCTCTAAGGCCGCAATACGGGCCAGTAAGGTGTCTACAGTAACCATGGGTAAAGAGCCGGCCAGCCCACCTGACCCTTGCATGGGGACAGTTCCCTGCGCCCCATGGCCCAGATATGGCCATTGGCCAGGGCCGAAGCCCGGTAGGGCTGGTGAGGAAACCTGCCAAGGCGGGGCACCGGGCCACCCCCCAAGGCTAGAGGGCCCCGGGAGAGGCTGCGGCCCAGAAGTAGTCGGCCCAACGGGTTGGGCGGAAGGAGGAGCGGTGTCCACCGCTCGCGGGCTGCGGGCCGGAGCGCCCTCCGCGCCCGCACTCTGAACGGGCCAAGGTGCGATAGACCCCAAGCCACTAGCCCCGGCCGGGGATGGCAAAGGTGGCTGTTGAGGAGGCGGCACCACGGTCCTCCGACCTGGGTTGCGCCTCCTAACAGCCCGAACTGAATTCGCAGCAGCCTTCTTTTTGGAAGGCATCTCGCGCAAAAAAGGGAAGCTAGCTAAGCAAAATCGACCCAAAAGGCTTCCCGGCAATACCAACGAGCGACGGAGGCGCAGGGGGAAAAACTTCTCCGCTCCGTCGCTGAGGCAAAATGGCAGCGCGGCTGCCTCGTGGCCACCCCTTTTATAAGGGAGCTGGCCACGCCCCTAACTACCCGGATTCTCTGTCCTGTGGGGGGGGGGCCCGCAAAGGGCGCGGCGGCCATTTTGGCGCCGCGCTTGCATTCTTGGGGGCTTTTGCCAGTCTTGTAATCCAAGGGCATTTCTGCCATTTTTCAGTTACATCTCTTTTTAGTACTCACATACACAAACACAAAGAACGCAGTGCCGTTTTCTTAAGGAAAATGACTGCAGAGGTCAATTGGGAAAGAGCTAAATTTGGATCAACTTCTACACTATCTCAACCTCTGATAACATAGCTTTTTCTTTATAGTGTACTATGAGAGGCAAAGGGAGACAAATACTTCAGGAGTGGGCCCAAAAGTGTAGCCTCATTCCTCAGCAATGTATTTGTGTTCCACACCTCTGAAGCATTAGGGTGTTAAAAGTGTTTTGATGATGTGATGTATAGTAAAACATTGATTTCTAATGGAAACACAAATCTACCCCATGATAATAATAATGCACATATTTTGGAACTTTTAACTTTCCACATAGGAGCCTTTTGGTAACCAAATAAATAAAGTGTGAATTATACTATACACAATCAAAAAATGAGTCCTTCTAATTAAGTCAACAGAACATCCCTGGAGTCTGTGGAACCAGAGATGGAGAAGCTATCATTTCCCAATGTTTTTTGACAGTAGCTTTTTTCATCAAGAATTGTTCTGAAGGTGTGCCTATCATCCAGAATCTGTGCTCTAAACACCAAACAGCAAAAACCCTTTCTCCTGAAAAATTCAATGCAATTCTGTCACAGATGATATCCTATGTAAAATCAAAATGTTACAGAAAAATTAACAGGGATCTTTCAGAGAAAACAGAATTGATTCTACTCCTCTGTACATCTTCGCTGGCCTTCTTCTAATCCAGTAGCCATCTACACAGCCAATGAGAAAGAAGTCAGTTTGATTGTGGGATTCAAAATAATTAATTATCAATATCATACTTCCTCCCTACCACACTGCATCTTCCATTTCATGAGACTTTTGCTATTTATTAACCAAAGTCAGGAGCTTCTATTTACACACATTACAAATAGTCTCCACCACAAACACGAACCCTGCAGTTTGAAAGCAAGAAATTACAAGTAGATAAATAGGGGCCACTTCGGTGAGAAGGTAAACAGCATTCTGTGCGCTCTGGTGTCTAGCCATGCCTGCCACGACCACGGAAACGTCTGCAGAAGCAGACAGTGCTGGCTCTTCAGCTATGAAACAGAGATGAGACTGAACTCTAGTCGGATATGACTGGCTTTCAAGCAAGGGCGACCTTTACCTTTGTGAAAAGGACCACCTTAGAATTGCTATGATTTTTCATTTGTACCTTTTGATCATTATTCCTTTATTCACAGAGATTATTATCTCATCCTGAAATTAACTTTACTGGCATCAATTCCTCATTCTTAACAGGGAAAAGACCCCAGCAAGATTCTTGGTCATTACTTTGTCTGGCAAGAAAATGCCAGAATCTTGCCAGTGTGTGGGTGTGCTTGTAAGAATGCCAAATGTATGTACATAAGTGTATGTGTGCACATAAGGATCTCTCTCTTGTCACCTCAGTGATATTCAGCAATCATATATTAAACCCTCCAAACTAACTGGCAGGTTTGATCAGCAGGGCTGGAGTATTCAAAAGCAGTCATAACATGCCAGTACAATCATATTTGCTGCCAAATATGAAATCTGTTTTCAGTTATTCACAGAATACCAGGCACAGCCCTGCCTCCTTCTAAACGATTTCTGATTAACCACCAAATAACCAGCAGTTAGCACTAGCACTCGACAATTCCAGATCTGGATCAAATTCACACTGATAGCCTAGAAACGTAAGGTCTTTTATCCTATTACTGATCCCCCTGAGCTCTCCAGTGCCCATCTGGAAAAGAAGGTAAAGATTCACACAGCTTTATTTGCAAAGGCAACAAAAGTAATCATGAGGTTTTGTTGGGGGAAGGGGAGGAAAAATCCTTACAAGACCAAATATCCCATTTCATTTAAAATAATCTCTCTGTATAGTGAAACAGACAGCATAGACATTTTACAAGAATAAACTAGATTCTTTTTTGATTCTTATTTACAAATGCCTCGGGATCCTTAGTGCAAACTACTGCTGACCCGCAGCATCTAAATCAGTAAACTTTGGGTATCCTAAGCGGTCCATTAGAGTCCAACAGATGTTGTCAATCTGCTTAATTTCCTCACGAGACATACTGTACCGCCAAGCATGTATGCTCATGGGGGAGATCTCTCCTTCATAAGGAAGATAGAAAAGATTGGTGGATGTGGCAAATAATATTTGGTTTAAGCTAGCAGGAGAGAGTGGGATGCCGAGAAAGGCAAAGATGTCTTCAGCCACCTTCTGGGGAAAGTCAATAATGTCTTCAAACTTGAGCAACTGATAATTTGCTGGCTGCAAATCACCACTGAGTCTCAGGGTGGCTGCTGTGTTTGCCAGCCACAAATGGGACATCACAGAGATGGCATTTGAATTTGAATGGGAGAGTTCCTCCCTCAATGATTCATACTCCAAAGAATAGCCTGAGTTTAAAGCACACCTCTCCTTCCTTCTACCTTCCACATTAAACAGCCTTGCTAAGCGCTGTGGAACCTTCCTCAAGGAGTAAAGGCTAGGCTGGCTTTTGTACAAAAGGGAATAGATCCATGCCCGAGGGTCCCGTACAACATAGAGGGCTCTCAGTGAAGGGCCTATGATTTCTTGAAAGAAAGACAGCTTTAATGTCCAACTCCCACTGCTCAGACTAAGCACTGGGCGTGCATTTGGATAATAGGTGAGATGTCTCCTCAGTTCCCTAATATACTCGGCATCCTTGTCTGAGCTTCCTCTCAAACGGCTTCTTTGTTCTGCTATGGATTCTCTCTTTCTGGGCCGCCTTTTTCGGTCTCTACTGGTGGCAGGATACTGCACTAACTTACTTTTGCTGGTGTCATGTAAAAGAATATTTTGCAAATGAAGTTTAGTGTCTTGGATTAGAGAATGCAGCCAGCCCTGGATGAGTCGGAAACGGCCACTCCGAACATCCGATGCTGTCCATTCACAGGTGTCGACAAAGGAATCAATCTCAAACTCTGTTTCGGGGATATCAAGGTAGCCTGTAGGAATCCTGATATAGACAAAATCACTGCTGTTGAAGAACAGCTGCTTCAGAACTTCTGCACCTGAACCAGGGAGAGAAGTAATGATAACATGTGGCAAACTTACAGGATGCCCTTGGTCTATTCTTGAGTTGTGTTCTGTCTTGATGAGATCGCTACTCCATTTGGCACAGATTGGCTGGGTACAAGAGTTCCACACATCTATCAGTTCAGCAAACCACAATATGATCACCAGGATCAGGATCCAACGCAAAAGTTTGCCGAAAGAAAGATAAAACCGCCACTGGAAGGCCAATATAGCCAAGCCAGTCCCCAAAATAAGGGCTGCTATTATATTCACCTTGAATCCAAAGGAGAAAACACCTTTGTGACTCAGTGCTGGCTTTTCTACAGGTTCAATACCCAGGCCAAATCTTGTAACTCTTCCTTCGGTAGCAACCTTAGCATAGCCACCAAAACCTAGATAGCTGTATCTTGTCCTCAGATTCAAATAGTCTGTTGCCACAGAGAAAACAGTTTCTGTACTGTTGACATTTAGAGAAAGCTGATACCCTGACTGGGCATCATCAATAAACCTACAGCTAGAAATATTGACATAAGGCCCATAGAACAGGTAGGCAATTCTTGCAATAGTACTCTTTGCAGAGAAAGTGACATTTACAAATTGTGTCCACCTCTTTTTGAACTCAGCTGCCTGCTCTGCTTCTTGTATCCTGGCAACCGGGCTATTTCCATGATGGTCAAACCAAAACATTTTATAGTGAGCATCCCACACATCCATCATGGCTCCATTATATTTGTTCATAAATCTGTATGGAACATACTTAAAGTCAATGTCAAGGTTATGAAAAAAGGCACTGATGGAGTTGATCGGAGAGTCCTTCTCTTTTTCCACATGGTCAACCACTAGCAAAGTTTGAGAGTTCAGCAGAAGCAATGAGCGGTACACGCTTTTCAGCCTCATTGCTGACGAGTATGCAGATACTGCTTCACCGCTCACAAACATCATGTCCTCATGCTGAGAGGCTGTTATGATCTCACCAGCTGCATCTTCAACCTCCTCGCCAGTCCACTTAAGCCACTGTGTACATTCCCCAAGCTGACCTTCCCAAGGTTGATTGCACTGACTTGTAGGGGATGGAGCAAACACCAGGATATTATTCAAGTGGCTAAGCTTGGGTCCATAAAGGGCCTCAGAAACAAACACCTGCCCATTAGGAGCAAAGGTAAAAGAATTTTGATCAGGATGTTCATGCCCTGGATTGAAGCTTCGCCACCCATCGATCCAGGAATAGGGCTGAAAATGGACTATGTCATAGACAGCCCGGCCACCTAGTTTACCAGATTTGAAAGAAACAAAAGTGTTTGCCTGAGTATTGGGTAACCCTGCTCCATATGTGACTACCCCCCAGTTAGGGAACACATGCATTTTTGCACTGCCATAGTCAGGGGGTGGGTGGAGAGTTAGTCCTGGGTCATACCATATGAACTCTGTATGAAGGGTACTCCATCTCTGGGCAGTGGATGGCACCATTGGGCCATCTTTTGGGCGGTGCTTTCTAATTTGCTGTGCAAGCCAATTGCCTACTCCACTCTTCAAGACAAACTTATCCAAGAAAACCAACTGGCTTTCAGGGCCATAAAACCAGTTATAATTGGAATCAGCTATGCCAACCGTCCTCTGAAAGCCTGGCAAAAGGGTTGCATAATAAAACCAAAAATGCATTTTGAGCCAGTGATTTTCAAGATTGTTAATCCCAAAGTGCCGCTGTGCCAAAAAAACATACTGGGTTATCGATTTGGCTGTGTAGCTCCCATAAGCCACTCCTTCATCTAAAGAGCCGTCAACAATGTGGTTCAGCAAAAACATAGTTTTTTCCATCACATCCACCACTGTATGCTTCCAGGCATTTGCTTGGGACTCAGCACCCCCACCTGCTACCAAAGCTCCAATGAGTAAAGCTAGCATGTTAGTAGCTTGGTGATTGTGTAGAAGCTGTTTGCCCCATGAACGGACTTTGGAATACTCATACATTTCTTCGCTCACAGCCCAGATCTTAGAGAAGTACTTTTGTCTTCTGGCTTTATCCAGGGAGGCATATAAAAGATCAAAAGCGGTGGCAAAGCCTGTTAAGGAATGCCCAAGAGGAACTTCATCACCTGGAGCATTCTCAACAAGCCAGTCTTTATATCCAGCCATTCGGTCCATATATTCTACTACAAAATCAAAAGCAGCTTTATCTTCCGGGCATAAAAGACAGTAGAAAGCTAAAGGAGGCAAATTGTTGCCGTAGATCTCATTCCACTTTGCAGCAAAATCTGCATGCTTGGGCGGAGGTAGGTAGTAGGACGGATTGGACAGCATCGTGGACACTGCACTTCGGATGGCTCTGAAGAGATGGAGATGACTGGTGTGAGCCCTCTGCCTCAACACTGGGATCTCTTCAATGCTGAAATATAAACTTGGATGAAGAATGCCTCTTTTCATCTTCTGACTGGCCTTGAAATCTTCCAGTCTTTGTTTCTCATACTGATCCACATCCTCTGCAAAAGTCACCCAGTCAGAGTAATTGCTTACAGACTCTTCAAAAGTAGAGACTGCCAGCATCACTATTGCTAAAAATAGGAAATGTCTTGTAAACATTAGAGCCATGATCCATTAGGCAGTTTCCTTCCTTTGGGCATACACCTCTTTGAAAAACACAGCGCTCTGATTTCAAACACGGATCAAGCAACTAGGAGGGAAAACACTTGAAAGCTTTTTAGGTAAACATTGAGGGGGGAACTTTTACACTACAAACACATTTCTCAGCTGACTTGATCTTGTAGGTACAGCACTGGTATGTTTTTGAATTGCCCTCCACAGATACCACGCAGCCACAATGAGAACAAAACAGAAAGACCTCAAGGGACTATGATACCTCATCAACTTCCACATACATCCAATTTATGAGTAAGTTCGATACTAAAAGGATGTCTGTTCAAACCAGGAAGTGCAGTGAAGAACAGTATATCCAACATGTTACTTTGTTAATCATGGAATCTTAAACATGAGGTTATTCCAGGTATATTGGGGGAAAACTGGTGACAACATATAAACATAAAAGTAAGAAAGCAAATGCAGTTTTATGTAGAAGATAGAGAACGCAGAAGTCATGCTGTCGTCCGTCCTGGTCTCCCCTGCTATGCCGAGAGAAAGTTTGGCTCTTTATTTTGTAGGGGTGCATTTCTACAAAATATTTCCATCACCCAATTTTAACAGAATTAAGGTAACCGTGAAACTTGTTAAACTCCATTTGTGGAAGCTTTGTTTGGTATGATGATCTTGTGAGAAGCTAATAGCTTTAATGTCTTCTTTCATTATCTTCATATCCTCATCAGTCTGAGAAACTGATCCCTGTTTCAGAGTTTCAATTAGCTCTAGATTCTGGTCATACAACCAAATTAAAAATACAAAACAGATTCTTCCTTTTTTCCACGAGTAGCCACTTCTGCTCACTTTGGATGTTGAACTAGTCTGTAAAAATACCAAAAGAAAACGCTGTCATTCTAAATGTACAAGGATAGTATTAACATAACAAAACATTTTAAAAAAACTTCTCTACATATGTATTTAACCATTTCAAGGTGGTTTTTTTTAAAAAAATTATACCGTTAAGAAAATTTTTCCTTTCTAGTTGTTGGGAGGATCTAAGAAATTGAGACTTTATGAAATGAATAATTAAGCCATTTTTATTTAAGAGACCCCCAACATTTAACTATTTCAAGTTGATTTAACATTTATACCCATAAGAAAAATCTTTCTTGCTAGCTGTTGAACATTTCAAAATGGAAGGATCCAAGAAATTAGGGCTTTATGAAATGAATCATTAAGCCCCTTTAGTTAAGAGTCCCCCCAAAGAAGGCTGACTTTTAACTAGTACAATAATTTGATTTGTCACCTTCACCTGTGCTCATTTGTGCCCAGAACCAACCAAGTCCAACTCTCCCCACCACGAAATAAACCCTTGAATGCTATCAGGTCCTTCTGTATCCTGATGCTCAATAAAGTGCAACCCAAGAGGGGCCCTTCTTTTACCAGGGCAGCTTTGGGTCTCCCATTGTAACAGTTAATGCACAATCATCTGCTTTAGTTGATGTCAGTGACAATACAGGTGAAACTCGGAAAATTAGAATACCGTGCAAATGTTCATTCAGTTCAGTGATGCAACTTAAAAGGTGAAACAAATATATGAGATAGACTCATAAAATGCAAAGTGAGATAGTTCAAACCTTACTTTGTTATAATATTGGTGCTTATGGCTTACAGCTTATGAAAACCCCAACCCCCCCAATCTCATGTACCCCATAATCATCACATAATCTCATGTAGGCTATGATCATCACAATTATAACGAATAAAGGCATGTAGTGAGTCTATCTCATATATATGTTTCACCTTTTAAGTGAAATGAATGGACATTTGCATGCTATTCTAATTTTCCGAGTTTCACCTGTAGGGTTTGTTTCCCCACAAAGAAGGCCAACGCCTGCCAGTCACTAGAGGGCGCTGTGAGCTAATTAGTCTTCAGTCCAGCCAGAGGAACGGAGCCCAAAGTTCCCTTTGCCGACGGCTCAGCTGCAAGTATTTAAAAGTCGTTATTACTAGGGTCGGCCAGTAACGAGGGCTGAATAAAATCAAGGGGGAAAAGAGGCCAGTCCTTTTCCTGGACGAGGCTGTGGAAAGAAAAGTTTCAAACCCGCCAAGTTACCTTCGCGATCCTACTTTAGAGGGAGCGTCACCCGTCGGTGTGGAGGGAGGAACGGAAAGGAGAGTAACGATCCGATCGGGGTAACGATGTAACGGTCCGAGGGATTTCTTTGCTTTCGCCTGCTGGGGTGAGAAGGGGGGGGGCGTTCCAAGGATTCTCTCCTCGAAGGAAGCCTTGCGGGAGGACTTCGCCGGTCTTTGGGCTCCTGCTGCTTTGCTTCCCGTCCGTCCCCCGAGCCGATCAGGCGTCGGGGCTTTCCAAAGGGGGGGGGCGGCGGCCCCGGGAAGGCGATGGGCCCCGTCTCACCACCTCCAAGCGCAGCCGGGCTTCCTGAGTTTCCTCTCCGTCCGGTCCGACCAAGAAGAACTTGGCTGCTCCCCCGCGGCAAGGAGGCGGCGGAGGCTGGCGCTTCGGGGTCCCGCCTGGAGCCGTCGCGGCGACTTAGACCATGCCTCCTTCTTCCTTCGGCCCCGGTGCCCGTCTCCGCTTCCGCCCGAGGCGCCCGCCGTGGTCAGTCTGGCACCAGGCGGAGCGAAGAAGGCGGCCCCGGCCCCGGCGGCTCCTCTCGCAGCACCACTTTTCTACGCGCCGGCCGCCGCGCACGCACCCGACCCGCCCTCCACTGAGCATGTGCGAACGAAGCCTTGGTACGGGTTGGCCACACTGGGTGGCGTCGAGGGAAATAGTCTTGGGGGGGGGGGGGAGATGAGGCGCAATAAATGCTCTCCGGCAGGAGGACTGCAGACTGACTGTCCTGACGCCTGAAAAGGGAATAAGAATTATTTCGTGTCCCCCGAGATCTTTTCCCCCACCGAAGTGGTCCCTATTTATCTACCTGCAAAAGTCTTGCTTTCGGACTGTTAGCTTGGCAGGAGCTGTGATTGAGACGGGCGCTCAATGGGATGTGGGTATCTAGCAAGGCTGTAGCCAGGGGGTGACCAGGGCAGGGGGGGTCAGCCCCCACCCCCACCCCCACCCCCAGATAACAGCCCCACCCACCCAGGGCAAAGTTGTAATGGTGTGTGTGTGAGAGAGGCATTGGTGCCCCTCCTGAAAAAAATATTCACACACACACACACACACTTCTAGAATCTTGGTTACAGCTCTGGTATCTACAGGTGAAACTCGGAAAATTAGACTATCGTGCAAATGTCCGTTCATTTCACTTAAAAGGTGAAACAAATATATGAGATGGACTCACTACATGCAAAGTGAGAGATGTCATGCCTTTATTCGTTATAATTGTGATGATCATGGCGCACATGAGATTGTGTGATGATTATGGGGTACGTTAGATGGGGGGGTTTGGGGTTTTCATAAGCTGTGAGCCATAAGCATCAATATTATAACAAAGTAAGGCTTGAACTATCTCGCTTTGCAGTCAATGAGTCTACCTCATATGCTTGTTTCAGCTTTTAAGTTGCACTACTGAACTGAAAGAACATTTGCACGATATTCTAATTTTCCAAGTTTGATCTGTAGCTTGGCAATAGAGCAGTGGTTCCGGGGCCGTAGCCAGGATTCTGGATGTGGGTGGATGAATATTTTTTCAGGATGGGCAACAATGTCATATATATATATATATATATATGACATTGTCATCACTCACACACACACACACACACACACACACACACACACACACACACACACACAGAGAGAGAGAGAGAGAGCCGGGAGTTTGAGGGTGTACAAACTGCTAACTCAGGGTGGGTGACGCCCAACTTGGCCACCCCCTGGCTATGGCCCTGAGACAGGCACTCAATGGGGTGTGGGTATCTACCTTGGCAATGGAGCAGTGGTTGATTCACAACTTTTATTTTAGCCATACTCCATCTAAGCAGCTCTAAAATCTTGATGCCCCCTTCCCCTGTGACATGTAATTCTTATTATTCAAAAAGGGAACTCCTATTCACATGGAGAAAGCCTAAAAGGCCATTAGCTGTGTATGTGTTTTTAATTGTGTCAGAAGCACACAAAAATGCTTTCTGGATTGAAAGGATTTTTGCTGGAGAAACTCCCAGCACTCCTGAATGAGACTCTTTTCATGTCCCAAAGATCTTTTCCCCACAGAGTGGTCCCTCTTTTATCAGCTTGCAATGTCTTGCTTTCGAGCTGCTAGGTTGGCAGGGACTGAGACAGAGACGGGTGCTCAATCTGTCATGCAGTACCCGGGTCTCAAACTGCCACTTGTCGGCCTTCCAGCTAACAAGGCCAGCTTCTTAACCACTGAGCCACCACAGTCCCTGGGGAGGGAGAGATGAGGAATGAGTGTGGGGTGGCAGCTGGCCGTCCTGAAGCCTGAAAAGGGAATGGGGTGTGGGTGTGGAGCTTGGCAATAGAGCAGTAGTTCCCAACCTTTCTTTTTGACCATGCTCCACCTAAGCATCTCTACAATCCTGATGCTCTCCCCCTTGTGACATATAATTCTTATTCAAAAGGTGAACTATTCATGTCAGGGTCATAGCCAGAGTGGGGAGCAGGGGGACTTGGCCCACCCTGAGTTAGCAGCTTGCCCGCTCTGGCAAAGCACGGTTTCCCATAGGAATGCATTGAAAATAGGCTTTGTTGCCCATACTGAAAAAATATTTGCCCACCCAAATCTAGAATCCTGGTGTTGTGTCCTAAAGCCTAAAGCTCATTGGTCCAAGACTCACCTAGAACAACAGCGCGGGAAGATTCCCGCCACTACCTTCACCTGGACAAGAAGGGCGTGACCTACAATGACGTCACGCGGACAGTAGCCAATGGACTGTCAAGGAGCCACATTCAAATGTATAGCCACTGTATATATTGAGCTGTTCATCCGCCATTACCACATGTTCCCACTGACCAGCATGTAATAAAGTTGTGTTAAGCCAGCTCTTCGGCTGTCCTGGTGTCTTTGGTCCCATACACAGGAAGTCAGGGCGCCGACGGCGCGAACACAAATTCAGTGTTAGGGTTCTCCCCCACCCGTTTAGCCCAAGGGGGAGGGGAGGGGGGTCCAGAGTCCCCACCAAGGGGGGAGGAGAAGGAATTTGTCCTCGTAGATATCCCGCGGGATCCCCCAACAGAGTTTGATTTTGATTTTCAGAGCCGGGGGGTTTTTTCAGAGTGGTCCCCCACCCATCCAAGCGAGAAGAGGTGCCCCCGGTTCAGGGCTATGGCCCTGATTCATGTGGAGGAAGCCTAAAAGGCCATTCACTGGCTCAAGTGGTTAAGATGCTGAACTTGCTGACTGGATGGTCGAAGTTTGATTCCCGAGTACTGCATGACGGGGTGGGCTTCCATCTGTGGCCCAGCTCCTGCCAACATAGCAGTTTGAAAGCAAGAAATTGCAAGTAGGCAAATAGGGACCACTTCGGTGGGAAGGTAAACAGTGTTTTGTGCACTCGGGTGTCTAGTCATGCCTGCCACATATCCACAGAAACATCTGCAGATGCAGACAGCTCTGGCTCTTTGCCTATAAACCGAGAAGAGCACTGAACCCGAGAGTCGGATACAACTGCCTTTCAAGCAAAGGTGCCCTTCTTCACTCCTTTCCTTAAAAATCAATCCCCCCCCTCCATGGGGCCTGTGCCCCACGTTGGGAACTACGGCAATAGAGGAAGAAATGCGGTTGGGGCGGTCTGGAGGGTCTAAAATGGTGGAGAAAAACAACTGAAAAGGTGGGCTGGAGTTCAACGGAAGATGCGAGGTGAGTCACAAAACATAGGGCAGGAAGATAGGAAGCAGGTGAGGTGGGGTGGGGAGATAAAATTCTTAACTGCTTCTCAAGGTAGAAATTAATAAAGAAGGACCTAATTTGAAACACAAGGTTTAGGGGGAGAAATTAAGCAGTTTGTAGTGGCTACATGAAGGAAAAGTTGCAAGTCAGGTAAATAAGAGCCAAGGAGTTGCTGGCATGGCATATCCAAGATGGTTGGAGCAGGCAGGAGGTTTTGGCGAGCTCTCCCTCATTGGCTTGCCACAAGTCCGGGCCAACGTCGCCTCAAATAGCAACAGGAATGGAGGGAAAGAAAAGGCCATTTGCTTCTTAGAGCCCATATCCAAAAGAACTTTGAAAATATTCTGGGTGTTGTTGTCTGAGGGAAAGTTATTTTCCATGCCTCTGGCTGATATGGACTCGGCTTACATGAGGGTAGTTGAAAGACCGGTTAGAGCATGGGACTGGACAGATACGGAGGGTGCGGTTTCTGTGGAGAGGATAACAACTCACTAAGGGGTTCCAGGGAGTTCCAGAGGAGTCGCTGACAACTCGGAGCAATGGGGATTAAAATGCCAAAATGTGGGGCAATGCACCTGGGAGCAAACATTAGGAAGAGGTTGTACCTCTAATTGCTCAGTCCCTGAGAGGATATTAGCAAACTGAGAGAAAGTTGTAGAGGAAACATCAAAATAGCAATTGCACTTATATACAGCCCCATAGTGCTTAGTGCACTCTCTGGGCGCTTTACAAGTTAGTGTTTGCGCCCAACATGCTGGGTACTCATTTTACCACTTTCTCAAGGATGTAAGGCTGAATCAATCGTTGGCTCTCATCAGGATTGAATTCGCAGCGTACAACAGTTTAACCACAGTGCCACCAGGGTTCCTAAAATCCAAAGGGATCAAAGGGCTGGAGCCATTTGGTGTGGTGTGGTGCATCACTTGGGACCATGTGGGTTAGCCAGGAGGCAACTGTCAAGAGACGAAAACAGGAGACTGCTTTTCCGGAGAATTGCACTCTGTAGTTCATGTCTAGGAGTAGTTGATTAAGAAGAGAGTAAAGATAAAGGTTTCCCTTGCTCGAAAGCCAGTCATATCCAACTCTAGGGTTCAGCGTTCATCTCTGTTTCAAAGCCAAAGAGCCAGTGCTGTCTGCTTCTGCAGACGTTTCCGTGGTCATGTGACAGGCATGACTAGACACCAGAGCACCTGGAATGCTGTTTACCTTTCCACCGAAGTGGTCCCTGTTTATCTACTTGCAATTTCTTGCTTTCCAACTGCTAGGTTGGTAGGAGCTAGGACAAAGATGGGAGCTCATTCTCTCCAGCAGTACTCGGGAATCAAACTGCTGACCTTCCAGTCAGCATCTTAACCACTTGAGCCACTGCTGGGAGAGGAATAAAGAGTTGTGTTGATGCAGTGGTTAAACTGTTGTACTGTAGCCAAAAGGTTGTGAGTTCTATCCTGACGAGGGATCAGGGTTGACTCAGTCTTCCATCCTTTCTAAGGTCAGCAAGGTCCCTAACATGTTGGGGGCAAAATGCTAACTAACTTGTCAACTGCCCAGAGAGTGCACTAACCACTATGGGGCATTATATAAGTGTTGCTAATTGCCCAGTGGTTTATTTAAGGCAGCAAGTATACCTGGGCCTCATAGCTCTGAGAATAAAACTTCAAGGCCAGATTGAACTCATTCCTTGGTACTGAGCTAATTAGGAAAAAAATGGTTTCAGCTGAAGAAACAGAGGGAAGACTGCTCTCTTCCTGAAAGATTCAGGTAATTCAACACCTGATTGAAACTTCTCTGGAAACTTGAAATTGTTAGAGTATAAAGTGAGGACAGAAGTGATTTAGTCTAATAATCTCTTAGGAGAATGTTATGCTCATCTGCTGTATATGGCTGATTCTGAAGCTATGTTAGGATCTAAGTATTGACATAGTGTATTAACATAGTGTTGCTAACTTTCTTATTTCTTTTTTGTGGACTACTTTGTAACTGCTCTTGCTTCAAACCTTTTTATTGCCTTTTGCTTAGACTGTGACCATTAAGTCTGTTCTGAAGTTTTGCTATTTTCATCTTTTTCATTCCACCTTTAATAAAATTATAAATTTCACCAGCTGTTTGGTTTGTTTGTATAGAGAGGATTCATGTCACTAAATAATTAGACCTTGCCTTGACCATCTGTTGGAAGCCTGTGTGTCAGGCACATGATCAATCACATGGCTAAGGTATATGAGTGCAGTACAGTATTTTGGTATTCCTACCTTTCAGGGTTGGCAGGAGATTCAAAGCACATAACCTTGGGGATTTCTGGCAACTCCCTGAAAACTGCTTTGCGTGAACTGCAGTGTTTCCCAACCATCAACACAGTTGGCTCTTTTGGATTTTACTCACACCAGGGCACCTTGGAGTAGTGTGGTTTAGTGATTAGTGTGGTCTTCTAGAGCAGCAAAGGACTGACAGAAATACATTAAATTATGCTTATTATGAACAAAGCAGACAAGGAAAATATTTTTCTCTCTCTTTGTTATTGTTACTATTCAGGTTCATCTAATGAGGTTGAGTGATGGGAGACTGATGGTAGAGAATAGGATATAGTTCTTCTCATGGTAACATATTTACTTGTGGAATCATCTGCTCCAGGCTGCATTGATGACCAGCAGTTCAGAAAGCTTTCAAAAAGGATTGAATAGAGATGGATGTTACCTAGTAATTGCTCCCAGTGTTACACATCATAACATCCCAGATCATAAATGGGGGAAGGATTACAATTTCTAAATGTAAGAAAATGTAATATTATTTATTCAATTGGCTTGAATTCTGTGTTCATATAAGGAAGGGGTTCCCAACCTAAGGTCTGCAGGCTGTACCTGGCCCACAGCACCATTTCATGCGTCCCCCCACCTCTCCAAGGGTGTTTGAGAAACAAAATGGTCACCCCTTTGAAGATGTTGGGACAAAATGGCTGCCCCATCATGCAGGCAGGGCAAAATAGCTGTCTGGCCCTTGAAGCTGACAGAGAGTTTGACTCGCCCCTGGCTTGTAATGGTTGGGAACCCCTGATATAAGGCTTATGTAACTTGTTATGACTGTTTGTAACTAATTGATGAGGTGCCAGTGTGTGTCTTAACTGTGCAGATGAGTCACATGGATAAGACACACCTTGTTACTTAGTTACAAGATGCACAAACTTGATGTAAGCACCAATAGAGCTCTAGTCATTCACTGTTCTGTTTTGCCCTCAAGGACATCAAAAAATGACACACATTTTTCTTCCCAGAACTCATCCTCATGCTGAAAGTGAGAGCTAGGCTAGTTTTAGAGAGAACAGTTAATCCAGAATTGCTTAGTAGCTGTCACTCTGCATGGAACCTAAACAGTTTCTTGCCTCTCATTCTAAGCATTACACTGCCTTGGCTACTGGCAAATTTGCCATCCTAATCTGTAATGAAAGTAATTCTTTATCCAGAGAAACAAATAAGAACTGCACATTTATTGGATGAAAAAAAACCTTTGGGAATGGCCTCTCTGATTCAATGTACTGTATCTCACACAAACTAACAGAACTGTCAGTTTTGTGTAAGGGTGTCATCAGTATGCATAGAGACTCCACTCTAAATCACTGTGTGTGAGAGAAAGTAAGTGACCTGATGGTGCCCTGCATTTCTGCTTGAAATAATAGTTGGGTTTTGACCTTCATGTGATTGCATTGTGAGACAACTATAAGCCAAGCTTGTTGAAAGTGAATGGAACTTGCAATATTCTTCTTAAGATTTTTCCTATTCTACAATTAGTCAGTTGCAACAATCTATTTGAAAAGCACCAAAATACTGGTTATGCAGCTGTGTCACCCCATTAGAAAACTTTGATTGTGAAGCAACCTTCAGTGGTTATTCCTGGGAATAAAATAACAGTTGCGTTCAACTTTCTTGCACAAAACAATCTAAGAAGGGCACACTGGCTTTGGAGCTGCATACATCTTAGATGATGTATCATTCTTCCAAATGTACATTGTTATGCTTCTCACCTCTCAAAATAAGAGCACAATTCAGTAAAGTGTGCTTCTGTCAAAGTATCATAGACAGTGGGTCCTTTCAGATGTATGCTAAATCAGTACATAAAATTAATTCCAGTAGCCTGACAAAATGCCTAACAATCCATCTAAAATCATTAAACTAAATAGGAACCATCTGAATTTTGATGAAATGATTTAATGAGAGACAATGTGTTGTGGATATAGTCATCATTGTGGGCTGCTACTTGTATCTGAGTACATTTTTTCCTGAAAATCATTTTCACAAAAGAAGAATGACAAACGGGGGAAATGCCATTGGAATGAATTTGTTTAAGGTGGATCGCAGCTTGCCATGAAGTGACCCACACACTGTGATTATCTCCTGCAGCACACATGAAACGAGACATGCAGGATTTGATACTGAGACTGCAATGGACTTCCACAGCCCTGGGATATTGACAAGGTGCACCTTCACAACCAGTCCATCCGGTATGGCTTCTTCCATCTTGATACACCAGGACTCAGGTCAACTAAATTCGAATTCTTGCTTTGTTGTGGAAACTCCTGCACAACAGTGGAGTGGCAAAGGTAAAACCAGGCCTTAAAATATTTCAAAAGCCTGCAAAATCCCATTAGGATCACCATAATTTGAACACAAATTGATGACTCATTGTCATCATCATCATTTAATAATCAATGGCTAAGTCATATTGTACTTGGTGCATTGTGTGCTTGATTATGCAACTAATTGTGCATCTACTTGAGTACTGTAATTGCTTGCTTATGAATTTTGCAAACCTCAGTATCTGAGATAGTTCCTCTCTCTGATTAGTTGGGCCTTGGCAACTAGATCTTACCAAGCCTGTGGTTGTAGTTGACTAACCCAAAGGAGGCCAGGAAGGCTTCACTCAGGAACTGGAACTTCTCAATGGTGGCACACTTGCTCTGGAATGATCATCCATCTCATGGTTGCCAGGCTCGCTCCCCCTAAATTTTTTGTGAGTTGGCGAAGGCTGAGAAAACTGTATTCAGGAACATCTTGCTCTGCCTTGAATTTTTCCTTCCATTGATTCTGATGTTTTATTACCACCATCAAATTTTGCTTTAATATAGTGTAGCTTGTGTTTATCAGAAATGTATCATGGACAGTGGGTCCTTTCAGATATACATTAAACCAGGACATAAAATTAATTACAGCAGCCTGAGAAAATGCCTAACAATCTTTTAAATCAGGGGTTCCCAACCTTTTCAAGATGCGGGCTGGGTCACACTCTCTCAGTCAGCTTTGAGGGCCGGACAGCCATTTTGCCATGCCTGTATGATTGGGGTGACCATTTTGTTCCAACAGCTTCAAAGGGGTGGCCATTTCATTTCTTGAATGCCCTTGGAGGGGGGGGGGGCACATGAAATGGCATCACAGGCCAGATCCAGCCCATGGGCCTTAGGTTAGAAACTCCTGCTTTAAACAGACTGGGTGCAGGGGTAGGAAGATCAAGGGCTAATCTGAGAAATTGGGGTTCCCTTCTACAGTATGTTATTATATGCTGGTGGTGCATGTGACATGAATAAAGAATCAGAAATGTGTTATGCTTTGATGTTTAGAGAACTTTGACCACTGTAATTATATCATTAGAAATCACTGAGCATCTAGACTTTTTAAAAAAGTAACTTGTCAGGGTTGCTTTTAAAAAATTAACAGAGCAATGTCTGCTTTCTACATTTCCAGTGTGATTTATGAAGAAATTTGCAAAGATGTCAGCATATTATGCTATATGCTGTGAAAAAGGTACGTATTTCTCATGATGGAACAGTGTCTAAACACTTTTAGTTCTATCAGTAGCAAGAAAGCATGTATTTGCTGAAGTAACTGCCATAAAATAAATTTCACTTGATTGAAATAAAATTCTTCTACCCACATGTATTTCAACAATACTATAACTTGTTTCACAATCTGTATCACAGTAGTACTTTCATTAAGCCAAACTGACAGGCATAGAAATGTACACAGTCTTTTGAGCACTCCAAATCTTTTCACCAAGCAAGATGTTGCAAGAAAGAACAAGGGGGGAAAAGTACCAAACAAATAGCTGATGTGATATTGAAGTCTTGGTGTCTTAATGAAATGAGAGGGAAAGAATCTGCAGATAGCCAAATGATTTATTAATAAATGATATAAAGATAGTCAATTTTGTTTGGAGTAAATCCTAAGAAGATGGGCTTAAAAAACAGGGGAAAAAATGATCCTTTGGCTTTGAATACATATCATTTAGTTGCACACACTGAACCATATCTGTCTTAGGTGCAAACAGAGAAGCTAAGTCGATCAGCAAGTCCATAGCAGAAGCAAGATTTCATTTCTTAGCCACTAACTAACTGATGTAGGAATCTTGATTCCTGGGGTGGGAAAGCCCATTAACTGTCAGGATTCCCAATGGCATGTAGCTTTTATGCTAGATAGTTAGATAAAGGTAAAGGTTTCCCTTGCTCAAAAGCCAGTCGTAGGATTTAGTGCTCATCTCTGTTTCAAAGCCAAAGAGCCAGCACTGTCTGCTTCTGCAGACTTTTCCATGGTCATGTGGCAGGCATGACTAGAGCACATGGAACACTGTTTTCCTTCCCACCAAAGTGGTCCCTATATTTAGCCTATAGAAATTAATTTCTCAATATTGAGTATATAGGCAGAAATTCAGCAGGAAATTCTCCAAGCAGCTTGATGGGAAAAAAAGTTTATAAAAATCATTCTGGTTATGGTAGACATTGGTTATGTGCAAACTTGTAGGAAGTTCAGAATGCTGTTAGCATATAGGAATAATAAAGAAACAGGATATACCTATTTTTCATCCTTGCCCCTTTTAAAAGAAAAAAATAACTCTTCTTATTTAATTTAAAAAATTTCTGATGTTTGAATGTTATGTTAGTTATAAAGCAAGAAGATTGTAGGCTGATTATAATACTGTTCCATTCTAAAAGGAGTTAACACTTTGCAGGTAAGCATTGCTTTTCTTTTTCTACTAGTGCCAGTCTAGCACTAGTAGAATCTCCTGAAAGAAAGACTATAAAGAAGGGGGGAATCAAAAGGAAAAGGAATACAGTACTGAGTGTCCATATCAGTTGCTAATCTGAGAAGCAGCTGGTATCTGTGGAATAAGCATCCAAAAATATGTGCAACATGTGGGAACAAGCCAAAAGCCACAGTTTTAAAAGTGTATATATTGCTTGAAAAATATAGTGCATACTGCTTTCTCAGTAGTAAACCATACTGTACTTTCATGTTGGTCTTTTGAAATGCAAAGATTTAACATGAGCCACACTACACACAAGATTTTGGACATCTGCAGTTCTTTTCATGTTAGTCTGAATCTCATAAGCATTTCCACAAACAAAATTATGAATAGAGATTGTCTCCTCCATTGGGGAAATTCAGGCATCCTAGAGTGCAGTGTGTGCAACACATTATCATTATTATTTTTATTTACACTCTGTCTTGTGCCTACTAAGTAGTACCTAAGGCAAATTGCAATTATAAAATGTAACAGAAACAATGACAAGAAAAAAGATTTGGCCATAAAATAATTACAATCAAATAAGACTATTTTTTAAAAAACCCAATAAATCCACAAATAGCTGCAGTAATCCGAGTAAAAGAAACACTATCATGGAAATACGATTTGAAAAGATGTGTAGTCACTCCTATCATGAAAATTGTGAAAGGTGAATCTGATTGCAACTCTGAGGGGAGCACACATCAGTCTTCTGAGTCATACAGCCCAAAGCTTTCTCCTACTGTCCTGTTGAGTGGACATGGACAACTGTTGATATTTCATGGTGGCAGCTCCTGAAAGTCCGGACACCTAGGCTGGTTCAAAACAAGTCAGGTTGTCCCTGAAATAGACAACCCCAGAGCCGTTCAGCACTTTGAAAGTTAAATGAGCACCTTTAACTGGGACTGGTATACAACCAGCATCCAATGCAAGTATTTCAGCATTGAAGTCATATGCTTTCTATATTGTAGACCAGCTGCCTCACATTGTACCAACATAAGAAGTTATTCAAGTGAAGTCCTTCAAGAGAAGTCCATTTTTCATTGCAGTAGCCAAGGTGTAATATAAGCAAAGCATACTGTAGATGGCTATGGAGCCTTGAATTGAATGAATGAATGCATTCCAAGAAGCAGTGCTGCCTTTTCAGAATTAAATTATGTGATTCTGCCTGTGCTATACCTGTTATATTTCTAGCTACCTTCATTGAAGGCTTTGAATGTTACTCTCAAGGGCAGTGCACATATCACATCTTAGAGCAATCTACTTAGGATATTACAACTGCATGATTCATTGTGGTCCAATTATCCCTATCTAGTAGCAGTGGCAGCTGGAACTGGTGATAATTAAGGTAACTGAAGCATGCTGTGATGGTGTTAAATCAAGACATAACCCCAAGAAACATACCAATTTGTATCAAGAGGAGAGCTCCCCAACATCTAAAACAAAGTGTATTGTCAATATCCACACAAAACGCCACCTGCACAAAAGGGCTTCATTTTCTAAGAATCTAGCCTTTGACTGATCTCAAGGCACTGTTTCAGTATCTGTACCAGTCTGATTCAGAGAAAGAAAAATATGCTGTGGTATCATCTATAAATTGAAGATGTCCCACAAGAATTCCTGAAGGAGGCCAACCAGTGGATTCATACAGATGTTAAAAAGGATAGGAGACAAGATCCTTTAGGAACATGAGTGATAGTTATTTAGTACACTATAATATAATTTCAAGACAACAGAAACCATCAGGTAATAACAAAGCAAAGCAATTCAAATCATAAAAATAGCAGCGTAACCAGTAAGGATGTTTTAATCTAACACTGAAATGACAGCAACTTGGGTAGTCAAGGATAATATTTTCCCATCTAAAGCATTGCTGCCTCTGGCTCTACTGGTGGAGAAGCCTGCCCAGTGCCGGATGCTGGGGTCATTCCATCTCCCCGGTGCCCTCGGACCCCACCCACCCCCAGGGAGGACTTCAGGGCTGTAGAGGCAGCAGGAGTCCCATCGCTGCCTCTGGCCTCACCAGCAGAGAAGCCTGCCCGCCCAGCGCCGGACGCCAGGGGCATTCTATCTCCCTCGGTGTCCTCGGACCCCGCCCACCCCCAGGGAGGACTTAAGGGCCATAGAGGTGGCAGGACACCTGTCGCTGCCTCCGGCCCCACCGGCAGAGAAGCTGTACATTTTTTTGAATAAAGAAACCTATTTAGGCATCATGCAGGAAGATAGAGTTCTACAACTTTTATTTTATTTGAACATTTATAGCACAGCTTATATCACAGAATCACAGAATAATATCACCATCAAAGGCGTGTCCTTAATTGAGGAGTTGTGGTTTTTTTTAAATGAAGCAAAACTGTATGTACCCTGAAATCAACACCATACCTCATTAATTGGAAGCAATCTGTTAGTGGTGTAATGTCATTTCACAGCTGCCACTGGAACTCCATAGGAGGGCACTAACCAATAGAAAGGGGGAACAAAGTTGCCTAATGACTGCCAGAAGCTTCACAGCAGATTGGAAGAGCACACAAGTAACATTTTCCACCTTATAGGCATATAATAACATTTCAGCCACCATTTTGAAATCTACATGTACTTATATTAAAATATGCAGATCTTTTCCCTCTATTATCCTCTCTTTTGGCATTTCAGTGTCTATACTACTACTAGGCTGCAGTGGCTCAAGTGGCTAACACACTGACTGGGAGGTGGAAGGTCAGCAGTTCGATTCCCGAGTACTGCAGGACGGAATGAGCTCCCGTCTTTGTCCCAGCTCCTGCCAACCTAGCAGTTCGAAAGCAAGAAATTGCAAGTAGATAAATAGGGACCACTTCAGTGGGAAGGTAACAGCATTCCGTGCGCTCTGGTGTCTAGTCATGCCTGCCACATGACCACGGAAACGTCTGCAGCAGCAGACAGTGCTGGCTCTTCGGCTTTGAAACAGAGATGAGCACTGCACCCTAGAGTCGGATACGACTGGCTTTCAAGCAAGGGAAACCTTTACCTTTACTTTACTACTCCTAGAAAGGACAAGGGAACCTTATTTACTTAACCATGTCCCTAGCAGGAAGAAGAAATTTACAGCAATAACCCCACCTATACTAGGAATGATACTTGGTTGTAACCGTGTACACACATTGTATCCAGAATGCTCAAGGCCACCATCAGGGGGAGAGACCATCAGGACTCCTGTCCCGGGCCCGGAGATGATGGGGGCCCAGTGGTGCTGAGAGACCACTGATGTTTGCATGCTCAAACAAACCACGCATGTGCAGAAAACCACAGGGGTGTGGTGGCGCCGGGAAACCACTGATGTACGCATGTGCAAACAAACCATGCATGCGCAGAAAACCACATGGGCATGGCAAAAATGTGTGGGTGGGGCTCACGTACTAGGCCTGGAATTTTCTGATGGCGGCTCTGAGAAAGCTTGGACCTCATGGTAACTACGTTCCTTAAGAAGCTCACAATTCTTTGTTATACAGCATACACACAATGGACTTTAGAGTCTGTTTCAAACTAAAGTTGAACAACTTCTGGTGTGAACCAAAGCAAGAATCCAGACCCTGCTCAGAATTGTATCAGGCCTAAGGAAGCAGTCTGGGCCCCATTTCAGAGTCTACAGCAGTGGTTCCCAAAGTGGAGCATACGCCCCATGAAGGACTTCAGTTCCCAGAAGCCTAAGTCAGTACACTGGCTGACCAGTGCTTTGGGGAATAGACTTAGGCTTCTGGGAATTGAAATCCACAAACTAAAGTTTGGGAAACACTGGTCTACAGTTTTGCCAGACTCCTGCCTGGAGTCGATGACAGTTGCCCATTCCTTGTTATAAGCTGAATTTTACCATTCACTCTAGTGGCCTCCTTGAACTTGAGAATTTGCACATGAGCACCAACAGATAAGAAAGTTCCTAAAGGTCAACATATTTTCAAATGTATGTTGGGTTTTTCCCTCTCAGAAGATACAGTGTTGGAATTTTCCTGGATTATAGGGATTTATCCTAGCTATTTTTTCGCATTTGCTATGAAAAGAATCTAGTAATAGACGTGCCCTGTCACCATCAGTCTAAGTGTACCCAAATGGGCTGTAATCTGCAGGTTCACATTTTTTAATGCTTCTAAATCTTCTAAATATGGAACTGCACACTGCTAGAGTAGATATGATTAGGGAAAATGTGCCTCATTGAGATGGGTAGACATGTTTCCCACTGATAACCTCTATTTCCAGACTGTGCCTCTTTAATAAAATAATTTTAGGAAAGATACTAGATCATAATTGTTTTGCTCCCTGTATTACAAATTTAATTGCTGCATCTAAGTATTCCTTATGCCTTGCACTGGCCCTTAAGAATATTTCACAGTGGCAGAGGCTATTATTACTTTTTTCTCTGTTGAGGTTAAAGTATTAAATGTGAACTTCTGCTGCCTACCAATTAAGAACCTCCCACTTCAATTTGTTAATGTGTAGTTCCTAGTAATTCTATAACCTTTGAGTGCATAGTCTTACTGGTTTATCTGCAAGCCAAGGAAGAAAAGTAAAACCTTTTTGATGTATGCAAATGCATGTAGAGAACACATACATTTTATCTTAGTAATTATAAGAGTAAAAGGTCATTTCTCCTCCCCCCCCTCCACAGCCTATTAAATTGTACATACCTAGGGTCCAATGGACATTCTGCGCCTTGTTTTCAGAGCAAATAAAGGGGTAATAAATTAGCATTACCCATTTAAATTGAAACAAATTAAAACATACCTAATAATGCTGAGGGATATCCAAAGGAATATAAATGAATATGTTCCTAAACCTCATTCCCCCAGAAGTGAAATTCTATTTCAGGTTCCATGTAGAGGGATTGAAAACCAGAAGTGTTTGGTGGTTTAGCTTTCTATTGATAATACCAAAATGAGAATTTTTAATGTTGCTATTGGATCTTTTCATAACTAGCTTAGTGTCTGATTTCCCATGCCACACCATCTGTTGGTATTATTTCCCACCCTCTGATGTAACTTTTTCCTTAATTTTCAGGATTTCAAATTAGATTTTAACATAAAAGGCATATAGAATCGTTTAACACTTACTATTATATTCTGGGAATAAGAAATGTATAGGATAATTCTGAGACTGAATAGGATAATTCTGAGACTGAAAATATAAGACAATAAGGAAATATATGCTAGATTGGACCAATTATTCATCTTGTCCAATTGTCTGTTCACAAGCAAGCAAAAATATGACTTGGAGGAACTTGGTAGCTGGATGTGAGTGTAATTTTTCTCTCAATCTCAAGTTTTGATGCTGAAGATACAGTACCTAGCCATGCTTACTAGAAACCATTGACGGTCCTAATTTCCATGAATTTATCAAATCATCTTATAAAGCCATCCAATTTAGTAGCCAGAACTATACCTTGTGGCCATGAGTTCCCAAGTTAAAAAGAAAGTTATGCCTATTTTATCTCTCTTGAACATTCCACCGTTCAGCTTCAGTAGTCAACTCTATATTCTAGTACAACAGAAAAAACGTAGGAAAACCTCTCCCTATCTGCTTTTGCTGCACCATGAAAAACCCACCATAGCTCACTCTATTTCAATCCTTATAAGCTAAGCAACCCCAGACATTGCAAGATTTCCCAGTCTTCTCATCATTTTATTTGTTTTCTCCATCCTTTCTAGCTCTACAATATCTTTTTAGATGTGTTCATCAGCAATCCAGATGTGATCATATTAATTTATATAAGGCCAATTTGATATCAGTGTTTTATTATAAGCTCCTTTTCTGATTATACCCAATTTGGTTCTTTTCTTTTTAGCTGGTTTCACACACTGGGTGAACATTTTCAACAAGCTGTCTACTACAACTCCAAGATCCCTTTCTTGGTCAGTTCTGCCTTCTGTCCAGGTACAAAGAGACAAAAATCCATCCAACAAAAAGTCCTTTACTGCAGGAAAATAGTGCCTCACTGGCTGAGAGAAAACGAAGCTCCGTCCTGCCATTGTTTTCACACTCTGTACAGGTACACCTTATCCCATCTTATTTATCTAGCTGACCCTGTAAATTGAGAAGGTTTTGTGGATAATCTTGGAAGCCAAATCTTTGAAGCCAAAAATCTCAAAATTACATTCCCCATATCATATTAACATGCACCGCAACAACTGATTCTTTACCAACATGAGTTACCACATTGTCTATATAAGTTCTCCAAACATCATACCAGTTTGAGAATTCACCATGCTGTGAACAGGTGGCGGCTGTGGCCAGGAGGGCCTTTGCCCAACTTCAGGTGATTCGTCAGTTGCGCCCGCTCCTGGACCGGGACTCCTTGCTCATGGTCACTCACGCTCTGGTGACCTCCAGACTAGATTATTGTAATATGCTCTACATGGGGCTGCCCCTGATGACCATTCAGAGGCTGCAGCTGGTCCAGAATGCTGCGGCCCGGGTGGTGATGGGATGTGGGCGTTATGCCCATGCCTCACCATTGCTTCAGGAGTTGCACTGGTTACCAGTTTGCCTCTGGGTGCAATTCAGGTTGCTGGTTTTGACCTTTAAAGCCCTATATGGTAGTGGGCCAGGTTACCTAAGAGACCGCATCGCTCTAAGGACATCTGTCCATCCAACCAGAGCGTACTGGAGGGGCTCTCTAATTGTGCCATCAGCCAGGGGGGCTCGCCTCTCTGGCACAAGGAGGAGGGCCTTATCTGTGTCCACACTGGCCCTTTGGAACCTCCTGCCAGTAGAACTGCACCTCCAGACGGAGTTGTTGCCCTTTAGGAAAGAACTAAAAACCTGGCTGGCGGGCCAAGTTTGGGGTGCAGGTAGAGGAGTGGCTTCCGTTGGGTGGTTGATATAGAGGAGCATGCCTTCCCCCATGGTTCCATTGGTATCTGCACCCCCTTTTTAGGGGGTAGGTTTTTAATTCTGTATGTTTTTATCTATGATTATGAACCGCCCTGAGTCGGCCTTGGTCGAGTGGGCGGTATAGAAATTTAACAAAATAAATAAATAAACAAATGGCAATTGCAGATTTTGCCAAATATTTCAGATCTAAAGTTGAGGCCATCCGACAGGACCTGGACTCCACTCTTAATACAGTAGATCAGGTTGGGATGTCCAATGAACCGTCTGGTCTTGATTCTTGGGATCAGTTACAGCTTGTGTTATCTGAGGAGGTGGACAAGGCACTTGCACACTGTAAACTCTGACCTCTTGTTTTGATCCTTGCCCATCGTAGTAAATAAAATCCATCGGGGTTGCTGGGGAGTGGGTGCTGAACATCATTAATTCTTCACTGAAAGTGGGCAAGCTGCCCTCCTGTTTGAAAAATATCTGAGATCGTTTATCTCTGAAGACCTCCTCAGACTCAGGAGGACTCAAATTTTAAAATATACATATCATGAAGTAGGAGTTTGTAACACTATATTCATAGATCAAACACTTTTTATGGCCCTTGCAACTATTATGCTAGAAATCCTTTTGAAAAAATGACTCTGCAATCCCTATGCACCTTGTTTTCAGAGAAAAGCACTTCATTGCATGCCACTGCTGGACACAGATAAATTTTCCTGGAGCATAGAGGCTCCAAACAGGTTCAGAAAAATTTGGCACTCAGACATCACTCATCCCTGCTATAAAGCTACCTATCGACATGAATATTAAATTAAATTAAAAATCACCAAAGGGGAAAAATAAAATAGTTCAGCAAAGGATTTACTAAGCGTAAAACTTTACAAATATTAATTGTCCATGGGTCCATAACTAACTAAATAATTGATTTATAAGCTGATTTTAGAAATCCAATAAAAACAAAACTAAAACAATGAGGCCAAGCAGGGATGTACTTCATAATGAAGAGACTGCAGTAGGCAGTGAGCAGCTTATGAATCAACTGCATTAAGAAATTTAATATTGTATCTTTCTGCATCCCATCCCAAAGCTAACTAATTCTGGATCTTGCAATATTAAAAATTGTCACTTGCAGTTATCACTAAAGAACAGATTAACCACAGTGTTCTGCTTAATCAGGACAGACATTATCCTTAGCACCTTGGGCAAAATAGTTATTGTGGAGCAGATTAAGAATATGTGATTTAAATAGCCAATCCCAAGAAAAAGTCCTGCTCAGCTCTTATGACAGATTTACAGTTTGTGTGATGAAACTGAAAAGAAGTTATTCTGCAAACATGAAATATATTTGTCACTGAGAAAAAAAAACAGCTACAAACTAAGTAAAAGCTATGCTAGAGTATATATACCCGTGATGGCGATACTTGGCACTCCAGATGTTCTTGGACTTCAATTCCCAGAAGCCCAAGCACCCTGTGAATCCACACGAATGAGTTTACTGTGATTCATCCAGCCCGCACTGCCCTCGTCGCTCCCAGAAGCGGAAGTAAAATGTGTCCGCATGGGCGCGTTTTACTTCTGCTTCTGGTAGCAACGAGGGCAGCATGGGCCAGATGAATTGCAGTAAACCCATTCATGTGGATTCACAGGATGCTTGGGCTTCTGGGAATTAAAGTCCAAGAACATCTGGAGTGCCAAGGTTCACCATCACAGATATATAAGATGGCCTGTATCCAGTGGAGTAAAATGTAAGCGCATAAGGTCCACCTGGCTTGCAGTTGCAGATAATTCAGGTTTTGCAGGAAAACAGTATCAAATATAGTTGTGTGGACAACTGCATATCTGTAATTCAAGTTGAACCAATTGGGAATTTCATTCTACAAGTGAACCTGACGACTGGGCAGTTGGCATTTCAGCAGTTTGAGACCCGAGTGCTGCATGATGGAGTGAGCTCCTATGTCTGTCCCAGTTCTTGCCAACCTAACATTTTGAAATTGCATGTAGATAAATAGGTACTGATTTGGTAGGAAAGGTAACAGTGTTCTGTGCACTCTGATGTCCAGTCATGCCTGCCACATGACCATGGAACCACCAGACAGCGCTTACTCTTTGGCTGTAAACGGAGATGAGCACTGAACCCTAGAGTAGGATATGACTGGTGTTCAAGCAAGGGCAACCTTTACCCATGCATTTTACGGGGTAATCAGGGAGCCATACTCATAGTTACTTTGTTAAGTAATTACAGATTTCTTTTTTCTGTTACCAAGTATATTAATCACTTTGTATTCTGTTCATTAGGCAGCCAATATGAGCAATATGTATTTTTCCTACTGTTGTCATTAGTCATTTCTATGAGTTCCTAGTTTGAACCAGTCAGTTAAACCACATTTACTCATATTCACTTCATTGAACAGCTACTAACAAGTACTAAGCACCTTTCAATATTGTTCTGCTATCTATATGAAACTTTGTTTAGAAATAATTAGTTAAACTATATATACTTGCATATAAGAACATAAGAACATAAGAACAGCCTTGCTGCAACAGGCCACAGCCCATCTAGTCCAGCATTCTGTCTCACACAGTGGCTCACCATTTCCTTCAGGGTATTCCCAAGGAGATGCATTCACCTGCTTAGGATTCCCTGGAAATGGCATTGAGAGATATCCTCCCTATCTCTCCAATCCCGAGGTTGTCCTTAAGTATCCATAATTATAGCCATTGATACCCTTGTCCTCCATGAACTTGTCTAATCCTTTCTTAAAGATGTCAAGATTGACAGCTGTCACCACTTCTTCTGGCAGGGAGTTCCATAGACCAGTAATCCTCTGGGTGAAAAAGTACTTTCTCTTATTTGTTTGAGAACTAGTACCCAAAAGTTTCATGGAGTGTCCCCTAGTTCTAGTGTTGTGCGATAGGGAAAACAGTTTTTCCTTATCTACTTTGTCCACACCGTGCATGATTTTATAAATTTCAATCAGGTCACCTTTTAGACGCCATCGTTCAAGAGTGAAAAGGCCCAACCGTTGCAGCCTCAGATGGTAAGGAAGGTGTTCCAGTCCCCTAATCATTCTGGTTGCCCTCCTCTGCACTTTCTCCAACTCCATAATATCCTTCTGGAGATATGGTGACCAGAACTGTACACAGTATTCCAGATGGGGCCTCACCATAGATTTATAAAGAGGCAAAATGACACTTGCTGACTTATTTTCTATACCCTTCCTAATGATCCCTAAAATTGAGTTTGCTTTTTTCACTGCTGAGGCACACTGGGTTGACACCTTCATTGAGCTGTCTACCAGGACACCAAGGTCCGTTTCCTGGTTTGTCACAGAGAGTTCAGACCCCATCAGTTTACAAATGTAATTGGGTTTTTTTGCCCCAACATGCATCACTCTGCACTTACTAATGTTGAAGCTCATTTGCCACTGTTTTGCCCACTCCCCCAGTATAAAGAGATCCCTCTGGAGCTCCTCACAATCTCTCACAGTTTTCACTACCCTGTATAATTTAGTGTTGTCAGCAAATTTGGCTACCTTGCTTTTTACTCCTACCTCTAGATCATTTATGAAGAGGTTGAAAAGCAGGTGTCCCAGTATTGAACCTTGGGGGACCCCACTCTTTACTTCCCTCCACTTGGAGAAGTGTCCATTGAGTGCCACCCTCTGTTTCCTGTCCCTTAGCCAGTTGCTGATCCAGGACAAGACCTGTCCCTTTATTCCATGACTGGCAAGTTTAATTAAGAGGCTTTGGTGTGGGACCTTGTCAAAAGCCTTCTGAAAGTCCAGATAAACAATGTCAACTGGATCCCCCTTATCCACATGCTTGTTGACACTCTCAAAAAATTCCAACAGATTAGTGAGGCATGATTTGCCCTTGCAAAAGCCATGTTGGCTCTCCTTTAGCAGCACCTTCTCTTCTATGTGCCTATTAATTCTATCTTTTAGGATGGTTTCCATCATTTTACCTGGGACACATGTCAAACTGACAGGTCGGTAATTTCCTGGATCACCCCTGGATCCTTTTTTGAAAATTGGTGTTACATTCGCTACCTTCCAGTCATCAGGCACAAAGCCTGATTTGAGGGAAAGATTATATATTTTGGCTAGGAGATCAGCAATTTCATCTTTAAGTTCCCTGAGAACTCGTGGATGGATGCCATCTGGTCCTGGTGATTTGTTAGTGTTTAGCTTAACAAGACATGCAAGGACCTCCTCCCTGGTTATTTCTATCTGGCTTAATTCTTCAGTTTCCCTCCCTACAAAGATAGGCTCTGTTTTGGGCATGTGGTCTCTGTCTTCTTCAGTGAATACTAGAGCAAAGAATTCATTGAGTCTCTCTGCAATCTCTGTTTCCTCTTTAATAACCCCTTGCCTTCCATTGTCATCTAATGGCCCAATGGCCTTCCTAGTTGGGTTCTTACTTCTAATGTATTTAAAGAAGTCTTTGTTATTTCTCTGAGTATTTTTAGCTATACGCTCCTCAAAGTCTTGCTTTGCTTTCCTGATTGTTGCCTTGCATTTGTTCTGCCAGAATTTATGTTTCTGCCTGCTATCCTCATTTGGACAAGTCTTCCATCTTCTAAATGAGCTTTTCTTGCTCTTGATCACTTCCCGAACAGCTCCTGTAAGCCACATCAGAGTCCTCTTGGAACTGGCAGTGCCCTTTTTCCTTTTGGGTATGCATTCCATTTGGGCCTCTGTTATTGTTTTTGTAAACAACCTCCATGCCTCTTGGAGTGTTTGGACTCTCTCAATTTTCCCTTTCAGCTTCTTTTTTACTAGTTTCCTCATCTTTGGGAAATTTCCTTTTTGAAAATTTAAGGTCTCTGTGTCAGATTTTATCAGTGACTTGCGGTCTATGATCAAGTTAAACATAATTGAGTTATAGTCACTGTTCCCTATTGGATCAGTCACATTAACATCTTGCACCAGATCCTGAGTATTACTCAGGATCAAGTCAAGGATTCTTGTACCTCTAGTTGGGTCTTCAACCATCTGTCCCAGGGAACAATCATTTAGCATATCTAGGAACTTTATCTCTTTATCATGTGCTGAACAACAGTTCACCCAGTCTATGTGAGGGTAATTGAAGTCCCCCATTATAACCAGGCTTCCCTTCTTGGATGCCTCCTTTACAACATTCTCCAACTGCCAGTCTCCCTCAAGAGTTTGGGTCGGAGGCTGATAGTATATGCCTACTGTTAGACCATCCTTGTGGCCTGGTACTCTTACCCACAGAGCTTCTAATGGTGACTCTAAATCACCTAGATATTCCAATTCATACGATTTTATCACTTCTTTGACATACAAGGCTACACTACCTCCTGTTTGTCCCTTCCTATCCTTCCTGTACAGTTTGTAGCCTGGGATAACTGTATCCCATTGATTATCATCCATCCACCAGGTTTCAGTGATACCAATAATATCAATATTCTTATCTATTGCTAAGTATTCCAGCTCCCCTATTTTGTTCCGGAGGCTTCTGGCATTTGTATACAAGCATTTATATATGCTTTCCTGATACAGTCTTTTGAGTCCAGTTGCATTGTTAGACTGCCTCTTGCATCCTTCTGCTAGAGTGCTGGTGACTAGCTCCTTGCTCTGCTCAGTAATTTTTGCATCCTCCTCACTACTCAAGTACACACTTTCCCGAACCGGATGCTGCCCAGCTCCTGTTGGCTTTCCCCTAGTTATCAGTTTAAAAGCTGCTCTGCAGCCTTTTTGATGTTGAGTGCCAGCAATCTGGTCCCATCATGGTTCAAATGCAACCCATCCCTCCTGAACAGATTTGGCTTGTCCCAAAATGTTCTCCAGTTCCTGACAAATCTGAAGCCCTGCTCTCGACACCACCGCCTCATCCATGCATTGAGGCTTCTGAGCTCTGCCTGCCTGGTAGGTCCTGCGAGAGGGACAGGCAGCACTTCTGAAAATGCTACCTTGGAAGTCCGGGACTTCAATCTTCTTCCTAACAACTGAAATTTGGCTTCCAGGACAGACTGCTTGGCCTTCCCAACATCATTGGTACCAATGTGTACCATGACAACTGGCTCGTTCTCAGTTCTCTCTAACAATCTATCTAGATTTCTTGTGATGTCTGCAACTTTTGCACCTGGCAGGCAAGTCACCATACGGTTATCATGTGCATCACAAATCCATTTCTCTGTATTTCTAATTATTGAATCGCCTAGTACAAGGAGCCTTTCTCCTGCAATCTGTTCATCTACATGCACCTCATCAACCATATTAAGGGAGAGAACCTCAGTTTGTTCCTGTTGTTTATCTTCCTGGATCTCATCAAGTGTGATGAAGGAGAGATCATCAGGTGGAACCAGTTGTTCCTCTGTGTGTTCCTCGTCAGGTGTGATGAGGGAAAGAGCCTCAAATTTATTCTGTAATTTCAGACTCTCAGAGTGATCCCCTACTCTTCTCCTCCTTTGAGTCACATTCCTCCTGAGTTAGTGAAGGGCCTTCTCCCTCAGAACTGTGCCCTGTCTCTTCTTTGTCCAGCATAGTCTGCTCCGCTCTGTCCAAGAACAGCTCAAGCTCCTTAATTTGTTGATGGTTAGATATGCGGGCCTCTAGCTGCTGGACCTTCTCTTCTAGTAGTGCAACTAGCTTGCACTTGCTGCATATGTTAATATATACTCCAGTTTAAATAAATATCATGTTCACTGCCTCTCAATAATTGTTATAGGGAGAACCTGAGAACCTTATGCGGAGATGCTAGAGTACAACATTTTTGTGAGAGATCTGGGATTTTGACAAAGAGCCTTTAATCTGGTTTAAAGGGGAAGGGAACAAGTGTTTACTGTGCAAATTATCCTGTCCAGTCAGAAGTATTCCCTTTGAACCTTGTTTCTAGTATACATGGAACTAAACACAGTGACTACTTCTATTCAGAAATGAAGGAAATTTCATTGGCCCAATTTGTGCAAGAACATTGCCCTTTCCTGAACCAAAAGTTCTCTGGTGTTCTTTTTTGTGTTACATGACACAGCGTGGTCTGTGTGTAATTGCTATGGCCTGTCAACATTTGCTGAACCTTACTTGCATCTCAGTACTTTGCTAGGTGTTCAAATTTTATTCTAGCTTGTCAGTAGAAAACAGTTTAGAAAATACAGTTCCCTGCAGTGACTGCTTGCAAGACCCTTTCCCTGAGAAAGGAGATTATTAATTCCATTGAATAAGTTCTGGACCTGTGAACTGAACTTGGATAGCAAATCAATATTTGAAACAACCCATTGGGACTAAGTCTGTGCTTTGATGGCATATGATACAGCAACTTTGTTCAAGCTAAGCAAGTCTGATCATTGGCAGATCTCCCTTGCCCTCACACTAATTGGGCCTTACCTTTCAAAGCCTGTAAAATTTATGGGCATAAAAGAATGAGAAATATATATGGGGAGCTATTCTCTCTCTCTCTCTCTGCTTTTTTCGACTTATTTTTGAAGTGGTTTTTCCCCCAACCCTTCCCCACCATTATGAGTGCTTAACAAAAATGTCTTGTATGTTTACTCAAAAGGAAAAAAGTTCCTTGAATATAGGTTTGCACATACAATGGAACCTCGGTTAACATAATTAATGCATTCTCCAGGAAGTTCCTTACAGCAAAAATTATTTTAACCAAATTTCCCATAAGAATGCATTGAATGCAATTTCCCATAGGAATGCATTGAAAACCAAAAAAATATTTATTTATTTTTTGCCTAAGTGATCCAAGGTGGCTCACAACATCAGTTAAATCCCATACCAATACTACTTAAACCAAATCTCGCTTTCAATCTATCTATCTATCAAATACTATAAAATTCTCTAAAAACATCCATAAAACCTCCCCAACCCCCTTAAAAAGAGGGGCACCTGGGCAGGAGTAAATAAAAACCCCGGGCAGGGCTAAATAAGCCAACAGGGCTGGGTTGTGGCATCAGTTGTACCCCACACCTGCTGGAATAGCCACGTTTTTAAGGCCTTCCTTAAGGGGAGCAACTCTACCTGGAGGCACAGTTCAAATGGCAGGAGGTTCCATAGGGCCAGAGCAGATACCGAGAAGACTCTCCTCCTGGTCCCAGTGAGATGGGAAACTGATACGCGATTTCCCATAGGAATGCATTGAAAACCAATGCATGGTTGAATTGTTTTCTATTTTGATGTGGTGCTGATATTTTGCATTTTGTGGATTGTTTTGCTTAATATTGTAATTTGTATTATTGTATTTATTTGAAACATTGTATTTATTATTGTATTTTGAACATTGTATTTTGTATCTTATATGTAAACTCCTTGAGTTGCCCTGGGGTCATTTATATGTTGTTAGCCGCCCTGAGTCGGCCATGTGTTGAGTAGGGCGGGATATAAATTGAATAAATTGAATTGAATTGAATTAATCTGTTCTGAAAAAAATTGTGTAAACCGAGCCACTATTTTATATGGATTTCATTTTGTTATGTGATTCTTATGTAAACCAAGCCATTTGTTAACCGAGGTTCTACTGTAGTGCCAATTGAGTCTCCCTTTCCTTATTAAATGAACATCAGGGAGTGGTATCTTAACTGCTAAACATCTCCAACTGTACAGTAATGGGCAGGATTTACCTCCAATGAACTGGTCAGTCCCCACATGGTGACTTACAGGAGGGAGGAGTAGATCATTTTTACCTGCATGCTAACATTTTATTATGTGATTTGTATTTGCAGTAGTGGTGTATCATTCTACTCTCAGCATCAAACTAGATAGGTATTTCCTCCATTCAAGTCATTGTGCCTCCTAAAATAAGATTTTCCTACAGATGTCTGTCCTGCAAACAGAATTTTAAAGTAAGCCTGTGTTTGTCACCCTGTGCCCAATCAAAAAACAAAGCAATCATAAAACAGTGCAAGATACAGGACTGTCTTTTCAGGTGCTTTGACAAATAACTCTTCATGTATTCCAGAGCCATGATCCCATGTGGTGGTATCATATGTTTATGCTCACCTCTGTCTCTTGTTATATCATATGGTTTTTGCTGTCATATCAAACTGACACAACCCACACAATACACCCCCTACACACAATACACACTCACAACACACACACACACACAACACACTCCCACTACTGCCACCCACAACACCCATGGCACAACACACTTGCACAACACATTGACACACAACACACCAACACCACACACACATGACACACACCCAACACAGACACACCCGACACCCGACACAACACATTTGTACAACACACACACAGATACACACACTGATTACCTGGTCTTGGCACCACCGCACCATCTCCAGTGCTGCCGCAGCCTGGGACATCTCAGTCAGCAGAGCAAGCCCTGGGCCAGGCTCAGGAGGCCTGAGAGGGAGCCCTGGAGGCGGAGGAGAGAGACCCCCTGTGCAGGTAAGGTGGGCCCACCTTACCTGGCAACATCCACGTGCCGGAAGGGGGGAAACAAAAGCCCCCCTCTGGTGCATGTCTCTCTGTGTGTGGCCAGCAATGTGGTGGCAGATGAATCCGGCTGGCCGTTTGCGTCTTGCGGCAGGAGGAGCAATGCCAGTGCAGGTTGTTCGGTGGGGTGAGGGCCACCATGCCAAACAATCAGTGCTGCCATTGCGGCTCCTGCCGCAAGATGCAACCAGCCAGGCAGCTTCGTCTGCCACCCCATTTGTGGCCACGCATGGAACACGCCTGAGGTGGGGGTGGTTTCAGCTGACTGGCCTTCCCACTCCCCCTTCCAGTCAGTGCCCCTTTGCACCTCAGGCATATGGGAGGCTCCTTTGGTTCTTTTGAAGGCAGCGGCCCACCCGCCACAGGTCCTCCTTGCCCTGGTGTCCCCCAGGAGGGCGGAGGAGTCAGGCCAAGGTGCCGCCAGCTGGAGTGAGGCAAGACAGGATGGGCGGACAGGCAGGGGCCACCCATGCCACCGCCTGACGCAGGCCCTCCAGCCAAATTGGCAGCAAGCCAGTGTAGGTTTCCAACCCAGGAGGTGGCAACATGCATGCGTGGGAATCGGCGCAGGTGCAGGAGCATGTCCAGAGTTCCCGGCGGCAGCACTGGCTGCAACTCTGGGCAGGCTCTTGCACCTGCGCAGATTCCTGCGCATGTGTAGTGCCGCCTCCCTGGCCATTGCATGCTGCCGGTGAGGGGGAGGGGGGCTTTGAGGCTGGTTTTGTGGGTGAAGGACTCTGAGAAATGCTACTGGTACCCTGTGCCAGATTGGCCAGGTGCTCAAGGTAGGCGGGGCATGGGTGGGGGCCATGGTGGCGTGGCATTTCAATAACAAATGCTGTGACACTTTGGTTTTAGTTATATAGATTTAGGCATGTCATTTTTAAAGTGTCCAATTACTGGAAGAGAGACACCAACTTCCTTTGCAGGCTTGTTTGCTAAGCCACATACTTTCCAGAGGATCCGGGGCGTGTCATGATGGAGGGCTGAGAGGGACGAGCTTTTCTCCGCTCGGAAAGGAGAGAAAAGAAAGTGACTTTTTTAAAGTGAAAATAGTCCTTGAAACCGGCTGAAAAATGGATTAGGAAAAAGAGAAGGAAAATTAGCAGTGGAAAATATATTGGATGCTCCAAAGCAGAGCCGAGAAAAAGCGGTAGGACAGAGTTTCGATCTTGAGAGTGGGGGGCTGGGCGACCTGTAATGGCGACGAGTCCCCAGAGCTCCTGATCGAAGAACGGAAACTCTGGAAACGGGAGGAGAGCGGCGTTCTAGCAAAAGTGGTCAAAACTGTGGGCAAAGCATAAGTGGACGTCGGAACGAAAAGTAAGCTTGTTGGGGGGCTGAAAGAAGATTCTGCAGCAGGCTCGCTCGGTCTCGCCGCCCCCCCCGATCGGAGACGTACGGAGTTTCGAGGCGCTGGAAAGGAGCAAAGGGGAGAAGCGAAGAAGTTTGAGGGTGAGCAAAGTTGTAAAGATTTATAAAGAGAAAGGGGGAAATAGAAAGGAGAAGTAAAGAGACTGATTTTTTTTATTCTTTTTCCCCTTTTGAAATGTTTTATGCCGGTGGGAGTGGACAAATTAGCGTCTAAGCAAAAGGGGCAAGACAGTATTCCCTGCTTTCCTTTTTTTTATTTATTTCTTTTTCCCTTTTCCTTGCCTCCCCCTCTCGCTATTATGCTGTGGTCTAAGAGTATTGGTTTTTAAAGAAGAAGAGGGACGATAAGTCTGTCCCTGCATATATTTTTTTGGAGATACAAAGAGAAGCAAGAAGGTGCTGTGGCGCAGTTTCCTGAGAAATAAACTGCTTGTAGATTGGAACTTTGGAGAACAGGAAAGTGAACTCATCAGTGTCATCTTTATTTCTGCTGACTCTTCCTTTTTCTCTCCTTAAAAGAGATTTGGATAACGTTTGCAATTTACAACAGAAAGTTGGCTCCCCCTACAGTTAAATTTTTGAGATAAAAAAAAAATTTTTTTCTTTTTCTTTTTCTTTTTTTCAACTGCTGTTATTTTTGTTTTCTTTTTTTCTTGTCTGGTTTGAAGCTTTTTAATTTTTAAATATTTTTTCAAATAAGATTTTTCTAATTGCTTCTTTTTTAGTTCTTTTTCTTTTTTCTTATTCCTTTTTGTTTTTATTTTTATTCTATTTTTACTTTTGTGGGGGGGGAATATTAAAGTAGATAAAAATATAAGAGGGAAATTAATTAAATTTAAATTGGGACCACGGAGGTTTGAATGACTCTCTGGGTATACATGTGTGTGTATATGTGTTTGTAAATACACACGCATATATAAGACAGAGAGAGGGAGGGGGAGGAGGGGATAAGGGTTAAGTACTGTATTTGGAAAGTTTAATAAAACTGATTAGAGTTAAAATATATGGTGAATTTTGAACGACTAAATTTTGTATGTAAATTGACAATAAGCAGTTAGAAATATATTTGAATGAAACGGCAGGGGAGAGGGAAAGAGAAGGAGAAGAAATTGGCTTGGACAAGAGTGCAAAGACCAACGTCCTCGGATAGAAGTTTCAGGAGGCTTACAAGATTGGATGAGGAGGAAGAAGAGATGAAAAAAGCAATGCAACAAGAGATAAAGGACTTGGAGGAACAGGAGACAGTGAAAAAGATGGCACAACAATTACAGCAGCAGCAGCAACAGAAGACAATAATATCACCAACGGCGCCTACTCCATCTGTGGTAAAATCAATCGTGATAACAACAGCAAAAGTAACAACGACAACAACAGCTATGACAACAGTGTCAATGACAGCGGCGATAGCAGGAACAACACCAACAACGATTGTAACCACGTCCACCGCCACAACACCAACGACATCGGCGACAGGGGGAGGAGAAGGAACTAAATCTGAATTTGAAACCCTTAACGAGAAATTTGATACCCTGGGGAATAATATTGGAAACATGATTGCTCATATTAGAACAGAATGGAAACAGGATTTGCAAGATATGTTAGTAAATATTATGAAGGGAATTGAAGGCATGAAAGAGGAAACAAAGACTATTAAAAAAGAGCAAGAAGAGATAAAAAAAGAACAAGCAATGATAAAAGTAGAGGTCATGGACTTAAGAAAGAAAGAAAAGGAAAGAGAAAATAAGGTTGGGGATCATGAAAAGAGATTGGAAAACGTAGAAGAACAATTAAGAAAAGCAAATGTTATAATTCGAAAATTCCCAGAGAATTCACCAGACAAATTAAAAGAAAGAATAGTGAAATGGCTTGACGAAATTATGGAAGATGGCTTCACGCCGCATGAGGTGGTAAATGTATTTAGGCTCGATTCAAGAAGGGGCAAAACTGGGTCAAGGAATGTCATGTTAAAATTTGCTAATGTATCAGATAAACTGAGGTTAATGGCGCTTATACGTGAAAAAGGACCAGAGGTTTTAAAAGTAGAAGGCCATGATATTGAAGTGTACAACGACATTCCAATGGAGGATCGTTTTTGGAGACAGTCGATGAAGCCAATCACAAAAAGATTCCAGGAAAAAGGAATAAGATACAATTGGAAATTCCCAAGACAATTAAGTTTTTTTTATTTGGGAAGAAGATATTTAATTAATGAAGATATTAATGTCTTGGACGTAATGACAGATGCCAAATTATTGGAAGCAGGAACTAAAGAGTGGTTTGACTTGAAGGAAGAATTGATTATATCTGGTGGTTATAGAAGAAGGGATAGCAATGGAAATGAGAATATGCCAAAAGGGGCAGAAGGAGGAATAGCTCCGGACGGGGAGTAGGTTCAGGCCCAATCCAGACCCCTATGTATGACTGCACCCCCCTCCCCCCTCTGAATTTCAGAGGCCATTTGTAAAAAAAAAAGAAATGGGGAGGGAGAGTAGTAGATTGTTTAGTGTAATTTTTCTTTTAGATGTTTTTTCTTTTTTTATTATTACTATTATTTTTTTGTATAAGGTGAAGGAAATGTTATATGTTGATCACATGTCCGTAGGAGGAAGTGGGAATTGTAAAAAAAGGGTGGGAGATACATAATAGATGAAGGATGTAAAAGTATTAACATGGAACGTGAAAGGTACTGGTTGTCAAGTGAAGAGAAGGAGGTTGGAAGCGGCACTCAGAAAAGATAGACCGGATATAATTTTTCTTCAGGAGACCCATCAGAATTCGGAAAAAACTAATAAATTATTCTTAGGATGGACCCAAGTTTACGAAAAAGCATATGGTTCCTCAAAGGCTAGGGGGGTCGCAACTTTGATATCAAATAGAGCGGGATTCGAGATGATAAAAAGTATATCAGACCCAGAAGGTAGATACTTGATAATAAAGGGGAAAATAGAAGAAGAGGAAATAATGCTGGTGAATTTGTATGTGCCAAATGAACATCAAAATAGGTTTTTAAATAAGATATACTGAATATTAGAGAAGGAAAAAACAACAAAAATGATTGTAGGGGGAGATTTTAATTTAGTAGGATCAAATATAGATAGCACGAATATGAAGAGAAGTGTAGGTGGAAATAAGACGTTTGTGTTAAATAATTGGTTGAAATCCTTGGGGTTGAAAGATACATGGAGAGTACTCAAAGGACAGGAAAGGGCCTATACATATTTTTCACAAGTGTACAATACATATTCCAGAATAGATTATATATTTGTCACGGATAATTTGATAAGTAACTTAGATGGTATAGAAATTGGAATATTTAAAGAATCGGATCATGCAAAAGTATTGTTGGAATTGAAAATAGATGCTATAAAGAGCCCGAAAAATTGGAGATATAACGCCAGACTGTTTAGAGATAAAAAAAGTAAAGATCAAATGGTAGAAAAATGGGAAGAAAATTGGAAGTGGAATGATACAGGGGAAGTACGAATTGGTACCGTATGGGATACCATGAAAGCAATATTTAGGGGTGAAAGTATTAGGTTGGCAAGTATTAGAAATAAACAGTTAAAAAGTAAGCAAGAAGAAACAGAAAAAGAGATTAAAAGGTTACAGGAGATACATGCAATAACTAAGGATAGAAAAGTATATGAAAAAATGCAGGGACTAAGGAAGGAATTAATTGGAAATGACATGGAAAAGGTAAAAAGAGACCTAACATATTTAAAAAGAGAATATTTTGAATATAGTAATAAAAATTCAAAAATGTTGGCAAGAGCGGCTAAAGAAAAGAGAGGCAGAAGAGAAATAGGGATATTAGTGGATAAGGAGGGTATAAGGCATAATAAGACCAAAGACAAATGCAAGGTGGTCAGAGAATTTTATCAAGCCCTATACTCTAAAAAGAAGATAAACCTAGATAAATTAAAAGATAGATTGGAAATGCAAATCAAAAATAAAATAAGTCAAGAGCATAAACAAAGAATGGAAGAATTAATAACTGAAAAAGAGATAAAAAAAGTAATAAACAAATTGAAAGTAGATAAAGCACCCGGTGAGGATGGATTACCTGCTGAGTTTTATAAAGAATTTAAGGATATAGTAATCCCGAAATTGTTAAAAATCTATAATGGTATTCTTAAAGGGGAACAGGTACCTGCATCGTGGTATAGAACAATAATTGTCTTATTACCAAAACCGGGAAAAGATTTAGAAAAAGTAGAATCATATAGACCTATCTCCCTGATAAACCAAGACGCTAAGATTTTTACGGCTATATTGGCAAATAGATTGAATAGTTTTATGGATAAATATATAAATAAAGACCAGGCCGGTTTCGTGAAAGGGAGACATATGGCTGATTTAGTAAGGCGAGTACTAAATTTAATAGACGTGGCAAGACAAAATAAAGAGAAAGTAGGTATACTATCATTAGATATTTTTAAAGCATTTGATTCTGTACAATGGGTAACAATTATCGAGATAATTAAGAGCTATGGATTCGGTAATAGGTTTATAAAGACAATAGAACAACTGTACCAACAAGGATACGCTAAAATCAGGGTTAACGATGGTTTAACAGAAGAATTAAGATTAGAGGCAGGAACAAGGCAAGGATGTCCCCTATCTCCAATACTATTTATTATGGCGATGGAAATATTAGCTAATATAATAAGAGAAGACAAAAACATAGAAGGAATATTGGAAAATAAAATTAGTTTATATGCAGACGATACTTTGTTAATTATGAAACACCCCAGAAGAACCATGGAAAGGATTCAAAAGCATCTAAAGGATTTTGAACAAATTACAGGTCTGAAGGTAAATTGGGAAAAATCAGAATTGATTTTAAATAATATTGAAAAAGAAGAGCAAAGGAAAATCAGGGATGAATTTAAATTACAGATTAAAGGGAGCTTGAAATACCTGGGGATAAATATATCTAATAATTTAGAGGACCTGAAAAGACTAAATTATGATAAACAAAAGAAGGAACTTAAGACTAAAATTTCACAATATCAAAAACTGAAGTTGTCTTGGTTTGGCAGAATAGCATTTACTAAAATGATGTTACTACCAAAGTTAAATTTTTTATTTGATGCCTTACCAATTCAGCTGATAGATAAAGATATTGAGGAATTTCAAAAACTATTTGATAGTTATTGTAATGGGGGACGTAGACCTAGAATTCTAAAGAAAATGTGGTATTTACCTCAAAAAGAAGGTGGTTTAGGAATGCCTAATTTAAAGAATTATTATAAAGCCTTCCAGATAAAGAACGTAGTTAAGATATTGATGAAGGAGTCGGTTATCTGGGAGGAAATCGAGATGAAGGAAGTAAAGGAAGTTGGTAAGAGTCTTTTCTTAGACAAGGAAATAGGAAAAATATCGGTTAAAAACAGAATGATGAGATCTATGTTGGGAGTATGGAAGAAAGTTAAAATGAAACTGGCCCCAAACATCTCACCGATAATTGAAATAGAAGACTTGAATAACTTCCCAATAAGATTGGATAACGAGATTAAGGAAATTTTGTTGACAAATAGGGTTCTCCTATTGAAAGATTGGATACGAGTCTGCAAAGATGATGGGAGGAAAAGAGAGCTATATACCCAGATGAAGTTGAATTGGTTTCAAATAATTATGGTGAATAAGTGGAATAATAAATATTGGAGGGAACGAAGCTTAGAAAGAGACAGGACGGAATTTGAGGAACTAGTTTGGAAAATTAGGAAGGAGGAAATTGGTATTAAAGGGTTGGTTAGTAAAATTTATAAAATAATAAACACAGAAGGCAACCCACAAGAAACATTAAGAAATACATGGGAACAGGATTTGAACTTGAAAATAACGGAAAAGGAATGGCAAAATAAATGGAAAAAAAGAATTATGAGATCCCTATCGGTCAGAATAAAGGAACACAATTTTAAAATGTTATGGAGGTGGTACCTGACACCCGTGAGACTGCACCAGATGGATAAGAAGAACAATAAAATGTGTTGGAGATGTAAAAACAGTTTGGGCACATATGTTCATATGTGGTATGAATGTAAAGAGGTAGAAAACTTTTGGACAAAAATCGAGATTGAGATAGGGAAAATTATGGGAGTACGTCTCAGATTGGGGCCAGATACCACCTTACTGACAGATGTTGAGAATATTAAAATAGATAACGATAAGAAAGAGCTGTTGTCTATGATGTTAGTAATGGCAAGAATGTGTATTGCAAAAAATTGGAAAAGTGATATAATGTTAAAAGTGCAGGATTGGTACGGGCAGATGTGGGATCTCGCATTGAATGAAAAATTAACATGGGAACTAAACCTTAAGAAAGGTATAATAAAAGAAAGTAGATTTTGGAAAATATGGCGAAAATTTGTGGAATACTCATTGACAAGAGAAGGAATAAAAAAATTGACACCAGACCAAACGAAATTTTGGGAACAATAGAAATGAATGGGAGATCCCACAACCTCCTAGGACAATGTATATAGCACCAGGGTGATGAAGTCTGTAAGTGTATGTAATACACAGTCTGTCTTATTTTTTATACTATGATTTTATCTTTATTAATTTTTTTTATTCTTTTGTTATGTATAAAATGTTTGTTTTATGTCTTATGCTTTAAAAAATTAATAAAAATTTAATAATAATAATAAAAAAGGATCCATTGCTGGGGAAAAATTGTGTTAATGACAGGGCATATGCATTCCCTTTAATATCTAGTTTGACGTTCAGAGGCAATTGTCACTTTATTCAAAAATGTTTTCTTTTAGGAGCACAGTCTGCTTGTCCTTAAAAGAAAGAAACACTGAACATTACATTATTTGGATTCAAATGAATTCACTTTTCCTCATCGTTATAGTCTAATATGATACAAAAGGTATGGGAGACAGTTGCAAAGCTAAAACTAAGGAGGACTAGGGCTGGTTCAAAGTTTACACAGGGGAATTCTTTGTAACTCCATTTATTCCAAGATAGTCATCCTCTCTGTCTCTCTCATTCATAACAGCATCCATTGTGAACATACACAATGCATGCCAGCTTGAAGTCAGTGATGAAAGAAAGATGGGATATAAATACAATTACATTTCATTTGCTAGTGTATGCTAGTCCTTTGCAAAAAAAATGTGAAGAAAGCATGGTTTCCTTTTGAGAAAGATATTTTAAATAGAATGTGCCCTGTACACCCACTAAAACACCTAGTGATGTATTTTCATCTTAGCAACAGTGGCATAAAATATTTCTGCAACACTTGCCTTCTTAAATATCACTTTTTTAGATGTCTGAGCCAGCCATAAGACAAATTGTGCAAAAGAAAAATGTGCTCCAGACAAAATCTATTATACTAAAATGTGTGAAACTAACAAGACTTGTATGTTAATGTCACTGCTCTGTCACTTTCCTTTATTGAATCATTTCTTCTGAACAAAAAACATCTGACTTTAAAATAACAGAGCATTCTGAGACCTCATGTTTATCAAGGTAGCAGGGCACACCTATGTCTATGACAGCTATGCTGTACATGCTGGGTTAGACGCTAGACCTGGACCTGCATGTTTGGTCACTAAGGGAAAGCTATTCTGGGGCCCTGCAGGAAATTCAGATTTATCTGCAATAATAATATATTTATTCAGTGCTTCAAAATATAACATGCATTCAATCTCTCTCTATAAATGAATCAACATATTTTGTACCAGATGTGGTTTTATCTGGGTGAGGGGAAAAGCTGGAGAAAGGGATTTGTGCATTGCCTTCCTCACTCAAATCCTAAAGAATTCAGCTTAGGGAGATGTTTTATTGGACATACTGATTCCAGATAATACCATGTGTTGATTCTGGGGAACAGCCAAATCATTGACATTGTTATAGCACTAATGGAAAGCTGAACATATGTTTCTCTCCAAGCACTATAATACTGGTTAAATAGAAATGTGCAGACCTATATATATATATATATATATATATATATATATATATATATATATATATATATATATATATATATATATATATATATATATATATATATATATATATATATATATATATATATATATATATATATATATATATATATATATATATATATATATATATATATATATATATATATATATATAGAGAGAGAGAGAGAGAGAGAGAGAGAGAGAGAGAGAGATAGATATAGATATAGATATAGATATAGATATAGATATAGATATAGATATAGATATAGATATAGATATAGATATAGATATATATATATATAGGCCCTCCTTCGTGTGCCAGAGAGACGGGCACCTCTGGCAGATGGAACAATTAGAGAGCCCCTCCGGTCCGCTTTGGTTGGATGGGCAGACACTCTTGAGATGATGCGGTCTCTTAGGTATCCTGGCCCACTACCATGAAGGGCTTTAAAGGTCAAAACCAGCACCTTGAATTGCACCCGGAGGCAAACTGGTAACCAGTGCAGCTCCTGAAGGAATGGAGAGGCATGAGCATAATGCCCGCATTACCACCCGGGCTGCTGCATTCTGGACCAGCTGCAGCCTCTGAATGGTCATCAAGGGCAGCTGCATGTAGAGCGCATTGCAATAATCTAGCCTGGAGGTGACCAGAGCATGTGTGACCATAAGCAGGGAGTTCTGGTCCAGGTGCAAATGCAACTGATGGATGATGCAAAGCTGTGCGAAAGTCCTCCTCTGCCTAGACAAGGCAGAGCTCCACTATGCCACTGATTTGATAGGTACCTTGATAGAAGAAGCTCCAGCATATAAAGATTTACACTGTTCAGCTGGTAAGTGAGTGAGAGAATGTCATTTGTTGGGGCAGCCACAAATTTGCTCAGTAGATTGTAGAGGTGGAGAAATGTCAATCCTGCTACAGAACACAAAATCTCATTGACAGTTTTGAGAGATTTTGTAAGTTCTAGTGGTCCAAATATCATTAATTTAGGAGCATCATCTCTCAGTTTCATACAACTGGATCAAGAATAATGTGAGTAAAAGAGGAACCTCATTGAGAATTTTGGTGGTTACTGTGCCGTCATTACACTCTCTCGAATCAATATCACTAGCCATCTAGTGTGCAAATGGGACAACATTAGTGTTTTCTTTCAATCTCTCATCCAGTGCTCTTCAAACCAAACTACCATTTTCAGAAGCAATAGAATACAGCTTTCCAATTATATCTTCCCCACTGTGTTGTGGTGTTAGAAGTAAAATTAACATTTGTTGCTCCTACTCAAGGGCTAAATGAATAACACTCCCAACAGCATGTTTTTGGATCTTTCTTGTCCCTCTGCAAAGGCAGTTATCACTGATTTTGGATGTTAAATACCTGTCTTGAGAGAAAGTGTTAACTATTATAGGTTGGCATGCTTTAGTGAGAGTGTTGACTTCCCAGCTTCTCTTTGCATCTTAAAATCCAATAAAGTGGAGGCTTTACTGAGAACTGGAAAGAAGACCAGGGATATGATGGAGCACAATGACACTTTTACAGCCACATGGGAGACTAGGGTAAGTTGGGTGTGAAGTGAATGGAGAAGTACTTTAAATGTAAACCCCTGTAGTGTTCACTTTTGCTCTCATTTGCACTAAACTACAAAGCTGGAAGCGATGCCAGCAAGCCTTCTCTGGTTAGTGATACATATATCACTAAATACAGTGAGGTAGCTTTTTGAGGGCTCTCAAGCCCCTTCAGGAAACTTCACTTCTAGTGTGAGACTGAGACAAGTATTTCTTTTCAAATATCTCTATCATTTTCCCACTCCATGAAGAGAAACACACAAACAGCTAACAGAAGAGTAGTGGATGATTGCTCACAAAGACACGAACAACCCATTTACATAGTACCACTCACATAGACACCTGTTGTGTCCGGCCCTTATAAGCAATAGTCCAGGCAACGATGAACAGAACAACAACAGTCGTTTATTGAACAGACTTTCAGGTTACACTTACAAGGCACTCCAGACATAAGATGGCTATATGAATCCCATGTAATCAGTCCCTCTGGAGTCTGCCGTAGAAGAGGCAATGCACTAAGCTATACCATTACAGTGATAGTGTATAGAGGAGACCCAGGATTAGCACGTTACTGGCTAACCTGTGAATATCGGGAAGTATAGATCCAGTCCGGCTCCACCCTTGTTTACCTATGGGGCTTATATAGTGTCTCCATGGTGGTGGCTCCTTGATACAAAGTAGTGAATCACTGGAAAATCATAACCAACCAATCATAACACGATATATAAGTATTAACCAATGAGAAACAGGATCCAAAACTGTAACCAATCATAAAACTCTGATTAGCATAATGAGCGCACTCAGAGAGGGAGATTTCGCACCAACTTTAGCTCCTAATTTGGATGGCGGGAAACCACCATTTTCTCTTTGCAAGGTGCTGCCCGCGCAACTTGCAATTGTGCCTTAATACAAAACAACACCTCATACATATTCCATCACTTAGTCATTCCTCATCCAAAAACAAATCAATTTCCATGGCTGGTTTTTTTTTTTTTAAACAAGTTTGAATGGTAATAATTTGCTCAAGAGACTATCCTAAAGACCAAATTGACTGCTGCTATTGATACTGTTAACATTTAGGCTGGTTTTTGCTATGACATTCCCTTTCCTGCTGGCAAAGCAGGCATGATATTGTGCAGCAACATCAGGCCATGTACTGGTGCTTTGAATCATGGAACATAATATTCTACGTTCACAAAATGGAGGGTGTTCTTTTTTCTTTTTTTATGATTTGAATAAATACATTGCCAAACTCTTATGCCAGTTTACACTTACATAATAGAATCTGCACATGTCATGGCAACAAATTGTTGTTAATGAGGTGCCTGTTGCATTCCTGGACACAAACCTGACTTTTTTCATTGGTTGCCTACCCAGGAACACAACTGGCAACTCCTTTCTGAATGGCAGCTGGTCACTGGGATTTTTATGTTTTCCTTACACACACATCAACCAAAAATTATGGCTTCTGGATTTTAAGTGTCTAGAAGAATTCAGCTGGTTTGCAGAATTCCAACATACAGTAGTAGAGTGTTTGTCTTTATCTTTACAATTAAGCAATTATGTAAGTCACTTCTCTGCAGCCACTAACACCCTCAGATTGTGTTCAGCATGTGACTTGCTGGAGATGTGAAACAAAATATATGTATATAAACAACAAATGGAAATATTAAACAAGCAACGAAAGGGTGTGTGTGTGTTGGAAGAGTGTACTGAAGAAAAGGGTTTGCATTGTTCACAGCAGAGAGCACATACATCATAACATCCTTTGCTGGCTGGTGGTTTTCTATGAAGGAATTTTAAAGTGATTTTAAAGATTTTAACTGTTGTAAATATCATTGTTTTTACTTTTTTTTTTTGTAAGCCATCCAGAGTCGCCCAGGTGAGTGGGAAGGTGTTAGATATCCAATAAAATAAAATAAAATAAATAAATAACTTAAAAATCTGTAACCAGGTGACAAGTTAAGTAACAAACCAGTGATGCAGCAATACATAAAGCAGACCAAAATGTATGTAATGCTCTTTTTATCATAGTACCATGGGAGGGGAGGGGTTAACATGGGATACATGTGTGTCTCTGCTAGAATAAGCTGGATAATTCTGTTTTGCTGTTGGTGCAACCATAAAGTTATGTGTTCTCTAGGCAAAGTTGGTGGAGTGCCATTTAGGCATTTATTTTGTGATTTTTAAACATTTTTGTCCCTTTTATTTTGTGCTTGTAGAAATGTTTTCCTCTTGTATGCTTGGTTGCTCATTATGAAGACTAATGAGCATTCCAATTAGCATAGCTATTTTATCAAGTTTTAATTATTTCAGTTTTTCTTTTCTTTTTCACATAGGCCTCATGGCATGATACCTATCTAGAAAGCAAATGTATTGATTTAATTAAATTAAATTTAATTACTATTGCCCTCAGCAAGATAGCAACACAAGAAGCAAAGCAGGAATTCATTGTCTTCCAAGATGGATAACAAATGGAGAGATGTATATTAGTGAACAAAATTTACATTGCTGTCAATCAGAATTAACCGGGGAAATTGACAGTAAGCAATTATTACTATTTATATGATTACAAAACAAAGGGATTGGTAGTTTAGTTTCTCATTCAGTAGTTGCCATACAACATAAAAGCCATCATACATGATACTACACCAAATGGATATTTATCCTGAAAGCAAAAAAAGTATTATTCACTTTTAAATTGGGCATCACATGCACATTTCAAGTGGGAAAGAAGGGAAAATATCAAAGAATGTATCCACTAAAACAACAAGAATAATAATTATATGCCATTGTGTTGATTCTATCTTACAGAGTGACTTTCACCAATATTAATTTAGAGCAGGGGTGCACAAACCTTTCAGGTTGTAGGCCAGTCACATGATTCAGCGGGCTGGTCACATGGTTCCTCTCCTTGTGCATAATTTCTCCCCCTAACAATGTACACTGGAATGATACTTACACTAATATAAAGAGTTTCCAAAGAAGCATACATCTTAGTCTAGGAGTTCTCAACCTTTTAAAGCTGGGGGCAGGGTCATGCTCCCCCAGAAAGCTTCGGGGGCCGGATGGCCATTTTGCCCTTCCTTTGCCACATGGCACTTCCTGGTGTGGTGGAGGTGGTGGTGGGCCACATGAAATTGTGACATGGGCCACATCCAGCCCACAGGTCACAAGTTGAGAATCCCTGTCTTAGACTATCTCAGCATGTTGACAGAATTAAAGTGGGGAAAAGAAAACAGAGAAAGAGAGAGAGAGAGAGAGACAGAGGAGCAAGATATTGCGGGACATTAAAAGTTAACAGATTTTGTCCAGTGTGAGATTTTGCAGATTAAAATCTATTTTCAGAATTTATGTATGTAAGCAGGAAAAAATAACTCTAGGCCTGTGATGGCTAACTTTGGCACTCCAGGTGTTCTTGAACTTCAATTCCCAGAAGCCCTGATCAGCTAGAGTGCTGACTTGGGCTTCTGGTAATGGAAGTCCAAAAACACCTGGAGTTCCAAGGTTAGCCATCACTGCTCTAGGCCATCCCTTCACTGAACAGTAGGTAGCAGTGCCTACAGAAAACATGCATTTGCATTCTGTATGTCTGAATAAGTATGCTTTGGTCCACTAAAAATAGCACTGGAAGAAATTGGTTAAAGTGCCACAACATTTTGCTCCCCCCCCCCTTTGATTTTGACAATGTACATCATTATGCAATACTTGTTCCAGGGGGCACTTTTAGGGGGAAATATGCAAGCACCAAGTATGTAGCCTTTCAGAGCTTGATTAATGGCACCTCTCATCTCCTGTTATTTTCATGATGTGAGCTGTTCAGCAATGTCACATGTACCCTATACTGCTGTAAAGCAATGCCAGTTCAGCATGTTCTTCCTACGATAACTACTTTTCTGCTTTACTTAGAACCTCTGCTGCTCTGATAATCACTGGATACATATGGAGGTATGTGGTGTGGGTGTGGGTAGACTGATGAACTAAAGCTCTCTATCTGTATTTGGAATGGGGTAACTTGTTCTATGCCTTTCTAGAGAAACCTTGACATGCAGTCTTGAAGTAGTCTTCTGTTTTCTAGCTCTTTCTTCTTCCCATTGCCTTTTATAATCTGACAGAACTAAAGGGAAATAGATTGACTCACTGAAGAAAGCTATAGCCTTGAGTTTGCAAGAGCTGAGCGGGGCTGCTATCTTTTTGGAGGTCACTCATCCATAGAGTTGCTGTAAATTGGAAACAACTTGCTAGCACATGACAAGAAGGAGAACTATGCCAGTCACTTGCAATGTGCTGTCAAGCACCACTGACTTATGGCAACCCCAGAAATGAGTGATCTCCTAAACATTCTATCATCAACAGCCCTGCTCAGCTCTTGTAAACTCAAGGCTGTGGTGCCCTTTATGGAGTCAATCCATCTCATATTTGATCTTACTTTTTTCCTGCTGCCTTCAACTCTTCCCAGAATTATTGTTCTTGTCTGTTGGATCGTGCTTTCTTGTCATGTGTCCAAAGCATGACAGCCTCAGATTCATCAGGCTTGATTTCATCCAGGACCCACATTTCATTTTTCCAGCAGTCTAGGGTATCCACAAAGCTCTCCTTCAGCACTATATTTCAAATGAATCATTCCCCCCCCTGTCAGCTTTCTCCACTCCCCTAGCCTTCACAGATGCTCCAATAGTGTGAATGACCTTGGCTTTAGCCTCCAGTGATACCTCTTTACACTTGATCATTTCTACATTTATTTCTGCCATTCTGAATCTCTGTTTTCTGATTTCTTGGCTGTAGGCATTTGGATTGATGATTTAATCCAGTATACAAATTTCTTTGACATTTTCAATTTCTTCATTGTTGATACTAAAGCTGTACGGTTTTACAGTAGTCATTAGTTTTCTTTTCTTAACATTCAACTGCAATCCTGTTTAGTCACTTCTTTCACTTTCATCAGAAGCAAATTTCATGTAATTGCTGCTTTCTGACAGTAATATGGAGTTCAGCCGCAAATCTTAAATTATTGAGGTTTCTTCCACTAATTTCACTCCTCCATGAAAGTTGTTGATGATCGGATTCTGTACACTCAACATAGACCCATCATGTATATAGTAAATGTTGCAATGAAATCACAGGTGGTGCCTTTTTGCAGACATTTTAATTTTAAGAATACTAAATGGGTGAATTCTTGAGAGCACTTGGATAAAACTGTGCAGAAAATCCTTTTGCACCCAGATAAATATGATGTATTTGGCCATCTTGTGAAAGTAGTATCAAGGGAAAATATTCCAATACTATGTCACAACCAGTACATCCAGGACCAGGCTGATGACATCAAACCTCTGCTGGATAGATCTCAGATACTCTACAACCAGGATCCTGTTTGGGAAGATACTGTTGAAGCTGGGGAAGAACTGATGAAAGCTGTAGCTGAAAATCAGAAATCCTAATAGTGTGCATTAGTTGAGAACCTGGATATGAAGCAGAATCATAGATGAGTTTGGAAACTCCTTAAAAATTTCAGTGGAGATTTAACCTAACCACAGCAAAACTATACTAGAGTAACAGCAGACCTAGTAGCTAGTCAGTTCTAAAGAATGGAAAAACACAAGACAAAAAGGTGCAAGAACAAGTCATCCCACAAGAGGAGCAAAAGGGAGGTTTATTGATTATCCCTTTCGTAGCATCTGAATTGAAGGAAGCTATAAAGCTGTTCCTGGATCTGAGTTTAAAGACTTGGGGCAGATAACTGTTCAGAGTGGTATCAGTTCTACCTAAAATAAGCAGAGAAGTAGCAGCATATGCTGAAATAACTAAGCACGAGAGTGACCATCAACATCCTCTGCTTTTCTCTTCTTGGACACATTGAAATCTCTTCACCATGTTGAGGTGTACAGTACATCCAAGAAGGGGTGACAGACACAAGGGATTTCAAAAGACAAGGTCAATTTATTTTTGTATTTGTAGTCTTAAAATGCAGTTATTTCAGTAGTGTTATTGGAATTACTGAGAGCTATTTTGCCCTCTGGATAAATACATTAGGTACAGAATGGATTTGTGGTGAAGTAGAACCTTACTCCTCACAAATTCCTCCTGACAATACAGTTTCTTAGCATGATTAGTAGCCTTTATTCCAAACAGTGGGTAGCTTAGAAACAGCCCATGGCTTATGTGATACCTGTGTAATTTTTCTTCTTCTTTCTGTTGTAACTTGATAAATGTGAGAAAAGGGGGAAGCAAAAGAAAGCTTGAAGCGAGAAAGCTTTGAGCTCTTCAAAGAAAAGCTGCAATTTGAGGGTAATTTAGTCAAAACACCAAAAGCAATTGGTACACATATAAGATTGATTTTAAAATTGAACCAAAAATTGATTAAAATTGTATACACAGAATGTTCTCCTATCCACCTACATGGCTGTTAATATAATACAGACTAGTGTGGATGTAACTAACACGTATAAACATGTATTAAAACATGTATAAATTTAACGTATATTAAAAAGAGATACTTCATGAAGTGTGGAAAGTTCATTCCATTTCAGAATGTATTTTATAGCAAAATATTAGAGATTATTTTAACATTGGAGTGTAAATTTGCAAGAAATATATCCTGCCTTTCTCACCAAACACATTTGTAGGAATGTAAAAGAAAGCTTCATTGATTATTAACCCCCACACTCTGGAACTCCTTGTGAATTGTGGCCTGGCTAGTTTTCTTTCTAGACAACTTTTGATAATAGAGGGAAGGGTTCCATGCCCCATTTTCTCTTTTTAGTGAAGCATCCCCAGTTTTCGTGAACCACCAACCACTTCTGACACTGCTTTTGATGACCTTCCATCTGCCAAGTAGGCTTTTTTTAAATTTTAACTGGCTTTCTCCATAAACTAATTTGTCTATCTATTGTTTGATTTGGTTTTCCAGGACTCTTTTATTAGTCTTTTACTTTTCTTGTTACAACCTATTGTTTATTGCAGTTTTATAACCTGTTATTATTTTTAGCTGCCCCTTGAGTATCACTGAATATAAAAGCAGGACACATATTTCATAAAAAATGAAACAGAAGCCCACAAAGCCAATCTGAGGCATACACTACAGCTTGGAAGGTAGGCATGGAAGGAATATTTACAGTTGCAGTTATAGTTCTGCAACACCCTGTTGTCTATTTTTGTCTGGAATCACCCCTTCTGAAGTAGATACAGAGGTAGTAGCAAATAATGAATGAAATAAGGTAATACAGCACCAAACCCATCCACTTCACACACACTAAACCCATAGATTGTCTAAATTGGGGGGGGGGGATTTTGTATCACTCTCAAAAGGTAAATATGAAACCAAAAGAAATTAGGCTAAACCAATAGAGAGTAAAAACAATAAGAATGAATGCTGAAGAGTGTCTTGTACCCGGACAAGATTCTGGCTGAACCATTTGGAAGTTAAACAGGAAGGTCAAAGAGTAATCAAGTAAAACTTGGATAGAGGACAAATTTTCTGTGACTGTGGATAAATTCAATCAATGCATCCTTTATGTGCATGCAGCTTATGCCCCGCATATAAATATTGGATTGATTGAATTTCTCCATATTCACAAATCTAAGGCCATAAGCTCGCCGGATAGCTCAGTGGTTTAGGTATCTGGCCGCAGAGCCAAAGGATGGGAATTCAGTTCCCTACTTTTCCTCTGGAGAGAAGAGCAGCCCATTTAGAGCAGCAACCCCAGAAGATGGGAATGGTAAACCAGTTCTGAGTATTCTCTGTCTAGAAAACCCTAAAAAGGATCAGCATAGGTCAAAATTAACTTGATGGCATGTGGTTATTAAAATTTATGCCCCACCACATGTACAAAATAAAACCTAGTAAATGATATAGAGATATCATTACTAAGTAGCCTTCTTCTGCTAAAAACAGTCTAAATATTTTAATATTTTCTTTTGAATATACTTCCATAATGTAATTGTGCAACAAAGAAAGAAAGAAACACCCTGTTACAGTACCTATCCTCATAATAAAGTATACCAAGTCATACCAACTGAATCACTAATTTCTGGTGTGAAACATTAAATCCAGAAGCTTTACATATACTTGAATGGTACAAGCACCCACTGTTCTACTTCAAAGAAATTAGACATTTCGGATGGCAGATCTTGTTGAATTCTATTTGCATCTATCTCTGTGTGCTTAGATGGACAAATCTGTATTTCTTAAAAATGTGTACATCTTGATTTTTTTAAAGTCATGTGCTGTGGTTACACATTATTTGTAACAAATATTTCCGTTCTACAGTACTGCATATTTAGAGCACACCTTTAAAGCATGTGTATACTGGACATGTCTGCAGCCATCTGGTAACATGTGGGTTCAATGACACAGAATATGACAATTCTAGGCAATCAGACTAGGGAAATTCTTCACATCTATATAACTAAAATCAAGGTCCGGTGCTGTATGTTCGTTATACAAATCCACACCCCTGCACCGATTGCGCTGAAACTCGGCACATACGTACCTTGGGCCAAAGAGACGGTCACTGCGGGGGTGTCAAGCCCTATGGGGAGTGGTACGCCCCCTAAAACAATCCGCAAAGGGGATGCCCCCACCGACAGGAGAAAAAGCAAGGGAAAAAAGCCAACCATGGGGGATTGTGATGTCATCACCACAGCTCAACCAATTCCCGGCTGACCAGACCTGGGGCTCCATGACATTACATGGCTCCCTCATACAAAGTGACACTACTGCATCGATTGCGCTGGAAACCATGCATGCCTACCTTCAACATGTGGTGTGGCCGGTGTGGGTAACGGGCAGCCTGCCTTGGAGTCCTTGCCCCCCCAAAAAAAGGGGATGCAATGCCCCCTGGCTGGCAGAAATGACCAGGGAAGGTGACTGCGCATGCGCAAGAATCCACGCATGCGCCTAACCTTGCCTGGAGTTCCAGGCTGTGGTGCATGCATGAAATTCCACGCATGCACCAAAGTCTACCCAGCATTCCAGGTGGCGCATGTCTTAGCTGCCAATATGGATGGTGGCAATTATGGCCATTACGGCTGCCCCTGCCCCAGCAACTACTGTCAGCAGCCATAATGGCATGGCTCCTCTGCACTCCTGAGGCACGTCTTGGGGGAAGGGAGAACCCACAGCTGGGGGGTGGGCAGGGGACAGGACCAGCCTGCAACCTTCTGCAGGCTTCTGCCCCCCAATGGGTCCTCTGCCCACCCACCCAAATGGAGCCTCCCTTCTGCCTGACAACCCATGCGAGGATGGAGGGGCTGGGCTGTGATGGGTACCCACTGACTGTAGTTGCTGGGGAGGCTGCTGCCGCCGGCCAGAGTTAGTCTGAGATGGCGCCTCACAGCAGGTCTGAGAGAGCGGCTGCGATGACAGCAGAAAAAAAGGTAAGGCAGCTGGGGTGGGTGGGTGGGCTCGGGTCTCTCCTTGGCTCGGGTAAGGTACCCCCAGGTAATGCTGGGTCCTCTGCTAGTAACTTCTATCAGAGCAGATTCCTCATGTATCCTTAGTGTAAGCTCCTTCTCACAGTTAGGTGACTGTGCCTTTATTGGTGATTCGTATGGTTGTGGATACTGCCACCACTCTTCCTACATTGGTATTGCCTTTGTGCTTTGAATGTATGAAAAGGTCCAACATAATGCATTTACACTGTAAACTTTTTTCTGTTGTTGTTCTGCCAAATCCGAATATTGGCAATCATCATGGCGATCAGCCATGAAGATTGTCCTGATAATATAATGCTGTGGCCTTTCATCTGCCTTCCACATTGCAGCATGACCTCCATACTACTGATCCAGGTTAACAAGTCACTTTCTGGTCCTGAGCCCTTTTGGCACACAAAACCCTCGTCAGCCCCAGGCCAGTATTGATGAAGCTGCTGCCCTCCATCAAGATGGATTCAAGTGGGATTTAATCCACTTGGGGATCATCACCCTTTCCTGTAGACTTTGGCACCCAAACCATTAGTCCTCAGGGTTGTCAGGTTAGATAACCACTGCCTTTCACTTAACGTTGAGTCACTGGCAGTATGGTCTGCTCTAATACCATAGCAGACAGCCTCACTTAAACTTACCAGCAAAGAATGCAACCAAAGTCTTATCTTTATTCACAGAATGTAGGCACACAATAATATGAAATTTACTTTCTAGTCTCTGCTTTCCTCTCTACCTAAGCTCATATGAATCCTTCACTTGACTAAAATAAAGATTTATGGATAGTGGAGGGTTTAAAAAAACTTTACAGCATAGATAAGAAAATCCTGGTATCTGGGTACACTCAGCATATGTAATACAGTACAACAGACAACAACTGGATTTTGAACTCCCTAGTAGGCCTAGTGCTGACAAACAGTAGGCATTCTAAGCTATATACAAAATACAACACACATCACTTTACTGGAAGAATGAAGGCCACAACTTTATTGGTTACTACAGTCCCTGGGAACTGGATTGATTGCATCGAGTGATGCAATGCCCCTCAATGCCAACCTCTGACTCATTCAACAGCCACTGAAGTTCCCACAGCCATTAATTTCTGTGCCCTCAGCAGTCAAATTCATATCACTCTTCCATCCACCATGACTGAGTATGAGGGGGAAAAGGAAGCTGTCTCAAGGGTGGGGAAAAGAAAAAAGAAGGGAATAATCATTCTATATTGAAATACTATACCTCCACAGAGCATAAAAATAATGTGCTGGGTTGGCAGGAGCTGGACAGATGATAGGAGCTCATTCCATTGCACAGCAATTGGGTCCTGAATTGCTGACCTAATGACCTTACAGTTGTCAAGTTCAGCATCTTAACCACTAAGCCAATGTGCCCCCCCCCCAGTAAAGGGAATCCACAACTATTGTAGAGGCTATAGGTGCATCATATTATTATTTTTAATTGGAAAAGTCTCCTCATATCCCATTTTAACAATAAAATATAACAATTGCATAACTAAAATGCATTATAATGCTTAAGATATATTTAATATTTAAGAGATATTAAGATATTTAAGAGACTGCATTACCCCCAAGATCATCTGCCTGTCTAACAAGAGCAGACTGAAGGGGCTCTCTAGTGGTTCCATCTGCCAGAGAGGCTTGTCTCTCTGGCACTAGAAAGAGGGCCTTCTCTGTATCTGCTCCAGACCTGTGGAACCTCTTGCCGACCAAGCTGTGTCTCCAGGTAGAACTGCCGGCCTTCAGAAAGGGCCTAAAAACCTGGTTAGTGCAGTGGGTGTGGGGTGCTGCTGGTGTGGTAGCCCCCCGGCTAATATAAGGCCGTCCGGGTTTTAATTTTACAGGGAGGGTGTTTTAAATTGGTTTTAATAGTTTTTTTTTTAAAAAAAGTTTTAAGTGTTTGCCTTTGTATGATGGGGATGTTTTATACTTTGAACCTTTTGATATCAACTATGAGCCTCCCGGAGTCACTTTGGCGAGGGAGGCAGCAATATAAATACAGTAAATAAATAAATAATTGTTGTAATGGGGGAGGCCTTCATACCAGCCTCCCCGATGGATTCACACACAGAAAGATCACAGACATGCATGCACAAACAAACACACACACAAACACAGACCGACCCAGAGTCGACTTTTCCTGGGGCTGGAGAGAGATCTCTGAAAACAAAGCCCTCCCAGCTTGTTTTATTAACTGCACAATAACAAGGCAGGTCATGGGGTGGAGAAGGTACTAGTTGGTGCAAGCAGTCATGTGGCATTACATATTGGCTGGGCAGTGATACAAGTCATGAGGAATGACATCATGAGGTGTGCTCGTGATCAAGCTTGGCAAATAACAGGAAGTTAGGTGACCCTTTATTTTAGGGGAGATGAGTCATAGAGCTGATCTTCGGCCAAGTTTTCATGGCCTTGTCTTCGTAAGCTACTTCCATCTTTTTGAAGACAGCCAGGGATTCCTACATCCCATCTTTCCCTATAAAATAAAGAACCAGTGCTAGCAGGTGTGGGCAAGCACCCAATGCTAAATGGACTTACACCAGGGTAATCGAAATGGGGGCAACAAGCGGTAATCATGGCAGCATCCAAAAATACCTAGGATAGCATAGCATAGCAATTGCATATTGTGATATGGTCTGAACCATCCCAACCTGGGAGGTCAATAAGCGAGCAAGGCTTTCAAGCAGAAAAGATATCTGGTTAACTGGAGTTAGCTATATCATGTAAAGCATGAAGCTATTCAATACAATCGTGCTATAGCCAAACAAATCGGATCAATAAATATATGTGACTTTTTACCATCATGGTGATGCAACAACAGAAGATAACCAGTGGTGCCCCATGGTCCTGAGCTGATTGCCGGACTTTCACTGAGGGCTCTTATGACTGTGGAGTATGATGTATCACCTTGACTCAGGCACAGGTTTGGGAATCAATGTCCCATGTAAGTCCATTAGGGAGGCAGCTATGAGCTCCACCTCTGGCAGAAGAGAGATATGGCCCTTTGCCAAGAGCTAGGGCTTGGTTGGTTGGTTGGTTGGTTGCATGGTGAGGGTCAGTGACCATATGACTGGCTGCCAAGGCAGCATTGCAGTTGGCTGGAATGTAATTCCATGTATCTTCCCCATGGGTCAAAAGCAAAAGCAAAGACAATCAGATTATAACTGAATATAAGCCGAATGGCATGAAGATGATGAGGGTAGAACAATTCCGCCTCAGGTCTGTTCATGGTGATGAATTTTGTGAAAGCTAAAACAATTAATTATGCAAACATAATAAAATGAATATGAGTAGTATTATATGAAACCTCCCAATGGGAAAAATGGTGCTGTATAACATAAAAGCAATATGAATAGTATATACAGAAAATGGCATCATATGCATGGCAGGTTCCCAATGGAAAAATGGTGTGTACAAATGAAATAACATAGAAAGCAAAAATTGATTACAATGAATATGAGTAATACACAAAGCAAATATCATAACACTTGGTGCAAAGTAAGTCTTCGAGGAAAAATTGTAAGCATACCTGTCAAGTTTCGAGAAATTTCTGTCAAATAAGTGAAATTTCCCAGATAAACAGGAAACTGGACAGCTATGCTTATCCTGTGCTCGCCTCCAGTCTAACTCCAGTATAATTGCAGTCTAACTAATATGGGATGATGGTGGGAAAGAGGGTAAAATACGGGTGTTTTACAGAAATTTCCTGAAACTTGACAGGTATGATGGTAAGCAAAAAAACAATTGCAAGCAACATGAGCAAAACCTGGCAAAATTCATGGGGATAACTTTTGGCAAAATTAATATGTTGTGGCAAACTTAGATGAAACTGGGCTTGTGGCAAACTTATACATTATACTAGACTATAGTTAACTGGACTTGAAGAGATAAGGACCAAGACATCTGGGGTATGGCAATGCGTGCATATCTTCCTCTGTTGCAGGCAATAGTGGCTGGTATGGAATGTCCATAGGCGTTGGTACAGTTCATAAGTTAGCCCCCGCACCAAAGTCCTGGGCAGGTGGGGCTGGTATGACAATGTCCATGTCAAAGTGTGTCCAGGCTATAAGTTGGCCATGGGCCAAGGTCACATGGCTGGTGAAATTGCAAGTGGAAGAGTGCATGAGTAAAACACAGGTGAATATGTGAAAAGGTTGGGCAATATATGAAAATAGACCGCATTGCTATACTGCAACCAGTGGGCTTGCTGGACCATGAAGACCTTGGTGCTTGCATCTGGGTAACTGCTCGGCCTGTGGTGGTCCTGGCATTCTCTGAGATGATCAATGGGCCGGATCTGGAATCACAGCTGCAGTTCTGTGGAAAAAGCACAAAAAGTCCCCCCCCCCCTTTGGAGGGTGAGGGGAGGCCCCGGTGAGAGGATCTTGGCCTGGTGCCCCACCCTGGTAGGGCGATGGCCTATGTGGCCATGGCACCCTGGCTGGAATGTGTGGGCTTGATGCCATGCTGAAAAATGCACAATGGACTGAGGGTGGATCTATCCCCCTTCTTTTTAATTGTTATGTGAAAAAGGGCACAACTGGCCTGTATTCAAAGCTAACTGCATATTGAAAATGAAATCCTGTCTGGGGAAAGGAGGCAGGTGGACTAGAGAACATGAACACACATTGGATCATGGGAAAAAACAGAAAAATGTCAGAAACCAAGGCCCTTATAAAGGGATGGGCATGACAGAACACCTTGTATGCCTGTTGAGAAATCAACAATAATATTCCACTTGTGCACACAAAGAGCACATAATACATAATGCAAGGATGGAGGAATTACAACATGAGGCCAAAATTGCTGGAAGAAACATCAATAATCGAGAAATAAAGAAAGCCTAAAGGATCTCTTGATTGGGTTAGAGGAGTAAAATGCAAAACCTGACTGGAAATTCAAAAACAGGAAAACCCAAAATAATGGCAACAGGCCTAGTCAGGCCCTGGAAAATAGATAAAGAAGCAGTACAGATTTCACTTCCTGTGCATTTAATTGCCCTACAGTCATGAAAGGAAAAGGTGATTAATTTAAGAGACAAGCTATGAGAAATCTGAGGAACACATAATGAGAAGTATCACAAGTCAAAGCTAGTTACAAAGAGAAACAACATTGGTCGATGAAAGAAAGAGAGAACTAAGAAACTTATAAACAATAGCTAGCCAGTAAAAATAGGAGTTGATCCAAAATTTTGGATGTGAAAAAGTGTGACTTATTGAAGCCTATGGCTGAAATTAAGAGTGGCTTTGAGAGATGATGCACTTGAGAAAGCTTAGATGCTGTAGAAATCATTAGCCATGGTTATCAATATCAAATGAGAAGGGAAGATTCACTGGAGGAAGCCTTGATGCTGGGAAGAATTAAAAACAAATGCATCATGAAAAATGAAACTTGTTAGCAGGAAAAAAGAACCTGTAAACAAAAGCCATTAGAAGTTGAATGAGGAACTCTGGGCAAACCCCCAGGTGCCTGTTTTAAAGCAGGAAACTCATAAATGAACTGCATGAAGTCACTAAGGGCAAGCCGGCAGGTGGTGCTGCGTGGTTAAACATCTGAGCACCGATTACCTCATGCTAGAAACAGTTCTCTTTTTCCTTTCTCTATCCTCCTCCATCAGAACAAAAAATAAGATCACTGATTGCCCCAACAAAGGGAATTGCTCTGAATGCAGACTGCTTCTCTGGAAAGCAATTCTCAATGGAGTCGGCTGCTGCCTGCTCAGAAATTTGAACTGATTGGCCTAAGGCCGGCAGAGAAATGATTTAAAGAAGGCTTTTTTGAGGCAGCAACACACACTGATTTGCCTCTGAAAGAGCAGAGGCCACGCCCAGGACTTTCCCTCTGTTCACTGCCTCACTCAATTATTGCTGGCTTCTCTGGCCCCCCTCTTCTTCTACAGCTTGGAATGTGTTCTCAACTAATGAGCTGTTGTGGGCAGGAAAGGGCGAGCGCCCTGCCTCACTCCCTGTGCTCAAATTTCCTTCTATTTTTTTCTGTCTGTTTTGCTGGTGAGCACTCCGGCTGCAAATCCTTTCCTTGTACGCAGACTCCACCCCTCCCCCCTGCCTGCTCTGCCCATGAATTCTCTCTCTCTCTGTTTCAGACAGTTGCTCTCTTCCCTCATCAGGGGGGCTACATTTAACTGGACAGAGGACAGGAAAGAAGGGAAGAGGAAGGGTCAGTGACGCCCACTCCATTCTGGCCCTCCAGCCAGAATGTGAAGCCATTCCAATGCTCTCAGGATGGAATTTTTCCCCTGAGAGTAAATGAACACCTGTATCTGTTTCCCTGAATTCCAGAATAGAAGGGAGCCAGCCACTTCTATGAAGAATGAAATGGAACTGTAAGAAAGAAAGCTCTTCCCCTGAGCCTTCTGCAACCTTGTGGCTTACCTGAGGAGTTCCTGAGACAGGAATGAGTTAAGTGCACTTTTGGTCTCTGCCGGATGGATAAGCCATGGATGAAAGGTGTCCACTCATGTGGGAGGGTTCTTTGTTCCTCGTTCAGGCTGCCAGAATGTTGTAATGGTGAAGGCCTTCATACCAGCCTCCATGATGGATTCACACACAGAAAGATCACATGCATGCACAAACAAACAAACAGACAAACACACAAACACAGACAGACCCAGAGTCGACTTTTCCTGGGGCTGGGGAGAGATCTCTAAAAACAAAGCCCTCCCAGCTTGTTTTATTAACTGTACAATAACAAGGCAGGACATGGGGTGGAGAAGGTGCTGGTTGGTGCAAGCAGTGATGTGACATTACATATTGGCTGGGCAGTGATACAAGTCATGGGGAATGACATCATGAGGTGTGCTCGTGATTAAGCTTGGTGAATAACAGGAAGTTAGGTGACCCTCTATTTTAGGGGAGATGAGTCATAGGGCTGATCTTCGGCCAAGTTTTCATGGCCTTGTCTTCGTAAGCTACTTCCACCTTTTTGAAGACAGCCAGGGATTCCTACAAATAATACTTTTAAAATTAAATTTAGATAGCTAGGTTATGATATGGCCACCCTCATCCATCTTAGTCAGGTTTAAGCAATTTATGGCCCATAGGCTGGATCTGGCCCGTGGCACCAAATCAACTGGCCTGCACTTACACTCCAGCTGCCGCCGCCACTTGAATCATTTATGGCTGTTGTAAATGAGTCTGTGGCCAATTCTGTCGGTGGTGGCAGCGGTGGCTGCTGGACCACCAGTCCAGCCCAGCAATTGTCTGAGAGAGTGTGACCTGACCCCCAACTTCAAAAGGTTGGCAACCCCTGATCTTAGTGATAAACATACTGACATCTTTCTTAGGATTCAATGACAATTAACTTTAATACAAACCAGTTTTAACTGTTCATAGTCAACGTTGGCCAACAGTCACTCCATTGTCCCACATTTCCCCAGTCTTTCACAGTCCTTTCAATACCATACAATATGCCACTGCCATGCTTCCTTTGTGCAATTGTCCACTGACTGGCCTCACTCATGGGGGCTCCTGAGGCTCTGCTCATCATTACTCCTGACTATCTCTTTTCTGCTAATAGGAGGGTTTGTGAGGCACTTTAGCCCTGACTTGTTACTCTGCTTCCTCAAAGGGAACTTTCATGTGGACCAGCTTTCCTGTCCATGTGTCCTCTTTAAATATAAACCTCCACTACACTGGTAGTCTCAAGCCCTCTTTTTCCCCCAGTGCCTTTCTTCAGATTTCTCTCCCTCTTTCTTGGTCTCTGGCCTTTTTATCTCCTCTTTCCCGCTCTTTTCCCCCCACCCATTCCAGCTGTTCCAGTCTTTCCTTTATCATTTTTACCCTTTCCTTCTCTAAAATTACTATCCTTTACTTCCCTTTTCCCATTCCTCTACAACCACAATGAAACCCACAGTCCCTTCAGAATAATACTGACCCCAATGCACCGGGGAGCTAGAAGTCTCAAATTCTAGACCCTCATCTGCAGGGGGCAATGGGACAACTTTTTTCTCTAGGGTCTCCTCCACAGATGTAAACAAGGGAGTGAGAGTGTAGAGTTATAGGAGTGCTGAAAGGAATCAAAATATGACAAAATTGGCCATGTCTCTTTTTGAACAGACAGATACACATAAACAAACCAGAGGATTGTGGGCTTCCAAAGGATCCCCTGTGGTGGGGGCACACTTAGATCACTACTTCTTTTACACATTGTCAACTCCCACCCTTTCTTCTGCAATTTTTTTGACAAATTATATCAGGAGGCTAAGACAAAAGTAAGTTTTTAGTCTACCTTAGTGTCAGTTCCTATTATAACATGGTAGTATTTAAGCAAGTGAAAATTACAGCTGAAATATGTCATTGGTACTTAGAAATGTTCTGAAGTTCCTCACAAAGCATAGGTTTAAATGCTTAATTTTAGGACAAATTGATATCATTATTTTTTAAAAAATTATCCATAATTGAGCAGTGGTAGGATGGTACTCTTTGGTACTGGGGGAACACAGAAGCCCATAGCCATGGGTATTATGAGGGTGCTTAGCATAATGAAATGAAAAGTAGGTAAGTACATTTGTAAGTACATTTCTTTTAAGCATATTCCATAATTGTAGTCTACTAAAAATATCTGTGTTAAACTATAAAGATATAAATATGCACAATTTCAGTAAGAGCTGATTTCCCATAAAAATCCAAATAATGGTTTTATTAATGACCTGTAATTTTCCATCATGATTCCACTAAATCAAGAATAAGCTGTAAAATTCTGGTCATTGGAAAAGATGGTATGGTTAGGAAAAATTGAAGACAGTAGGAAAAGAAGACAACTGAAAATGAGATGGATTGATGTTACAGCATTTAGTTTGAAATACCTGGTGGCAGAGTTATTAATAAACAAACATTTGTGAGGTCACTAATTTTTAATTTTTATGACTCAGATGAGATCCAACAACACTTAACACTAAAGCAAGCCCAAACTCATGGCTTCAATGACCACCGTGTCCCTGCTACAGAAGGAGAAATTAGAAGAATATTTGTTGTGGCATGGCTGTTATGCCTTTCCCATGACTTTGGGTCTGAACTTACCCTCTCAATACAAGTAAAATATTTCACATCCACCAATGATATAACAAGAGTGAGTTGAAATGTGTTTGGCTGCTTCATAACAGCCTCCTACAGCCAGCCCAAAAGTGTCCAGCTGGCTTGACTTATTTGTATGCCTGATGGATGACATTTACACAGTCCCCTCTTCAAATGTGCAGTTGTCAATGAATGTCCAAAAGGTGCATATCTACTACTTCCCTACTCACAAAAACCTGTAAACATGACATCTTAAACACCTGGCAGGTTATACAAAAGCCTTACAACACATCATCCCTGAAAATATTCATATAGAAGCTCTTCTATTTTTGTTCTTAGAATAAATACATTTGCTTCACATTCTCTTTAGTCTGTTGCATGCTATGTTTGGACTAAAACAAGGAAGGAGCAAACAGCTGAGGAACAGAAAGAGACAGGGAGAATTGTGTGTGGATGAGTCTAGACATAAGAGACTCAAGGTAACCAGTTTTGGCATAGGAAGTAGGAATAAATATTAATGCCTTGTTTCAAAGTTCTTCACCTAGGGAACCTTCAAAAATTATTTTCCTCTACCAAAGGCTTATATGTATTGCTTTGCTGCTAAGTATCCTGTTCATTGACTGTCTGAGACAGTTGCCCTTATTTTCCTCTGGAATTGTTTGGATTCTCCTGAGAAAACCAAGCCAGAACACATTCAGGAGCAGCTGAGATTAAGTTTTGACTAAATAAGCATGGACAGTAATTCACTTTCTGTTGTTTTCTTCATCCTTGGGTCCCAGGTAATTTATTGTAAAGGTATTTTAATGTTAGTAATGGTTGTCTGCTACCTTATGATTTAATGGTCCTTTGTAGCTCCACTGCAATGCCTTTGAAAGGAAAGAATCAGTGCTATAACATACCAATGTGGTGTCCCTTGCCCCCTGTTTTTCAGAGATTTTTTTTAAAAAAGAAGACATATTTGTTCACACACACTGACTACTATGAAGCAGCCATAGATACAAAATGAAGCATACCTTTTTTACATGTTTCCACCAACAGCCCTAGGTTAAGCCTGGGGCATATAAACTGCATTCTGCCATTTTAACTACAAATCAGAGTAGGGAGCTATGGGCTCTACAACTTGTGTGCAGAAACTGAAAGAACAGATTGATCTAAAACCTGGCAGCATAAAGGACATGGGTGCAACTATGCTTTGTTCCCATTTTTAGATTTAAACTAATTCATACGACTGATCTCGAGAACTTGACAAAATCTACATCTTTCCCCCTGACCTGATTAAGCTGGAATTAGGTCATCCTGTTAGTCTGTATGATATTTTCCAGAAAACAAGTTTCTCATATCCACTCAAGGGGAAAAGTACAGCATATGTTTTGTCCTAGTAGTAATGTCATCTTCTTGGAGGAATGTAGTTTTATTTATTTATTTTTAAAAAAACCAAAGGTTTCAGCTCATTCTATCTAATAGAACTCATAAAGTCTCTCTGGCAGCCCATTCTCTAATCTCTGGAGTGGCCAGAAATGGGATCAAAGAGAAGGAAGAACATGGAGAGGAGGAGGAAGCCACCAATTACATCAATTAGCGTAGTGGCTGGGGTTGAGTGTTGCATGTTTGGTCAGTTTATCCTGCTATGGCAATAGAGTAGACCATACTGCCAGTGACTCAACACAATTGTCAGGCGGCGGTTAACTAACCTGATAACCCTGAGGACTAATGGCCTCCAAAGGGAACCCAAGTGGATTAAATCCCATTTGAATACATCTTGATGGAGGGCAGCAGCTTCATCAATATTGACCTGGGGCTGATTAGGACTTTTTTTGGGCCAAAATGGCTCAGGACTAGAAAGTAACTCGCAGAACTGGATCAGTGGCATGGGTGTTGCTCTATGATGCAGTAGACAAATAGAAGGCCACTGCATTATATTGTTTCCAGTACAATCTTAATGGTTGATCACCATGTTAGCCAATATTCGGAATTGGATAGGGCACTTGAAGAAATGTAGTGGCTGGGGTTGGGTGAAGCTACATAAGGAGGGATTTTTTTCAGAGCAATAGGAGATGCAACATTATTAATTATATTTTTGTTATTCTTCAGAGATGAAATAGACTCTCTAGAAAAACAAACTGAATAACACATGCCAATGACCACTTAATTACTGATATGAACCTCCTGACAATTTGCAATCGCCTATACACCCATCCTCCCATAAATGGGCACAAAAATAATTTAATAAAACAATTTATTTTTTTGTTTTGTGATGAACTTCCATATTCTCTCAGACTCCAAAGTGCAGTGAATATTGTTTATGCCACGGTGCTGGATGAAATTGTTTTCCATGTTGTGCTGTGAGAACTGAAAAAAGTTATGGCATAATAAGAGTACTTTAACAGCAAAATGTCCCATTAGGGCAATAATAAGAAACAAATATTCTGTCAATCTCATGGTTTCTTTAAAAAGTAATTTTCAGTATAATGATAAAGGGACTTTATCAAATGCTATTCATAAACCTCATGGAATGGTATAAAATAAATGTGCATTGCATGAATTATGAAGTATTTTCCAACCCCAATGAGAATTCCAGTATTTCAGAATATAAAATGCTCCCTCTCCAAATGAGTCCTTGGGTGTGCAGAATCACATTTGTTACACCCAAAATATACAGTCTTAGAAAATAAAGGTGGAATAAAATTAACATAAGAACTGATTGTTGAAGTTAAAAATAAAATATGCAGTTCTTGTATTATGAGATGAAATGTGGATCTACAGATGGCTGCTAAGGATATCATGGGGGTTTACCATGTGACTAATGTAGAAGTATTGCACCGGATGGATAAAGAAAAATAACTGTTTAAGACCATTAAGCAAAGAAAGCTCCAATACCTTCGCCATATCATGAGGAACAAGATAAAGTATAGAATACTCCAACTTGCTCTGCAAGGAAAGATCCCTGGGAAGAGAGGCCCTGGACATAGATGGATTTCATGGCTGAAGAACCTGAGAGACTAGTGTGGCATGTCCTTGGAAGAATTGTTCAGAGGAGTTAAGAACAGGAAGACTATTGCCATAATGATAGCCAATGTCCGGAACAGATAAAGCACCTGAAGAAGATAAAGAAAAAGACTGAGCAGTAATATGGAATACATTTTTATTTCTGCCAAATGGAGCAACTGAAAAGCTACTAAAATGATTTTTATTGAATAAACAACAAGCATAAAAAAACAATTGTTATAACTAATTTTACTTTAACATTTGTTTACCTCTTAAAACCTATCCATAGGTTTTACTCAAATAAAATAAACAAATAGTGATCCCCTCAACCAGGACCATTAGATATCACTCACTCACTCACTCACGTCAACAAAACAATTCAATTTGGAAAAATCATTAGATTTGTTGAGACTTTTTATTTGTCTCACCCTGATTTGTTGTTGTTGCTTTCTTAGTAAGGAAGAGAATCCCTAATTATGGCAACCGGATGAAATTTAAAGTTTTTCAACTGTGCAAATGACAACATTGTAAAAATCCTACAATCTATGACTAACACCTGCTTGCTAGCATCCCTGATCACTGTGCATTCAGCAGATATTCTGAAAAGGAGCCTTTAGACATTTTGAGCTGAATATGCTTACAGGTTCCTCTGCAGGACTTCAGGTTAAAGAAGACAAACTTTTTGCTGGCTGCCAGGAGAGGTGGTCCATGGGGTTGCAAAGGGTCAGACTCGACTATGCAACTGGATAGCAACAACAACAAAAGGGAGGTGGAGGCAGAATTGTGGTGCTTATGTGTCTTCTCAGTCCTCACCACCCTTTATTTTTGTTTATAATGCTAAATGGGCCTTAGTTCCATGTGAATCATGCAACAACCACAAAGGTTCTGAGGCTACCACATAGTTTACAGTGCATTTGGTTTAATGTGGGTGAATTCAATTTTCAGCCATCCATGAATAAAGGAAATGAGCATTCACATGCAATATTTTATCCTAACTTTAACATACTCACAAATTGTGTTTGAAGAAAGGGAAATGTTTTGATGTTTGGGAATTGAAGAGAAGCAGCCAGCATGAAAGGGCCAAACACAGCTTTATTGTAAGTAAACTGAACATGAACAGCAATGGAGCAACAGCTCTTTATATGCATTGTACAATGGATACATTTGGATGGGAAACAATATGATTGGTTAGGAGAGGAGTGGGGTGATTGTGAGGTTACCGGACCTGAGTGAAGACTTCGTGTGTCTTGTTAGAAAGGGCGGGAATGCAAGTCCTGCGATAGTTCAGTACCAAGAAGAAGACAAAATGGAGGATCACCCCGATCCCATAATAACAATTACACAATGTTACAGCAATAATTAAAGTTACATACACAACAAATGAAAGCGCGGCGCAAAAATGGCCGCCACGCTCTTTGCGGCCCCCCACCCGGACTCAGACATCCGGGTGAGTTAGGGGGCGTGGCTACCCCTCTATAAAAGGGGTAGCCACGAGGCAGCTGAGCTGCCATTTTAAAAAGCGACGGAGCGGAGACGTTTTTCTCGCCCTTCGCCGCTTTTGGGAGCTGTGCTCAGGCTCCCGTGCTGGACGTGCCCACCGGGATTGGTGGGATGGGGCAGGTCAGCCTGTGGCCCGTGGCTACCCAGCCTCAGACTACCCCCGTTGGGGCGATGGCCCCCGGCCCGCAATGGCCGGCCACGGCCCTTCAGCAGGGGGGTGGGTATGGTGCGGGTGGGGCCTCGGCCCCCGGCCCGCAAGTGCAGGCCATGGGTTTTCAGCTTGGTGGGGGGTTTAGTCCGATGGCAGGGCAGGGCTTGCCCCCGGCCCAACAGGGGACGGAGTTTGGTACATGGCCGTACTGGGGACATGGCTTCCAAGTAGGCGGCCCTGGCCCATTGCCCAGCGGGCTGTCCGGCCCACCTGGCCCCCTATATGCCAGGGGTTCTGCAACGGTGGATGCCTTGCTGGCCCGCATGGCGGCTCTGGAGGTGTCCTTGGGGATTACCAGTAACCCCATCGGGGGGGGGGCTTCACCCTCGTTGGGGGTACCCTTTAACCAGCCTTCGCCCTCGATGACCGTCACTCTTCAGCAGGCGACTGGCCGGGTCGAGTTGCTGGAGGCACGCCGGCCCCTGCCTGCCACGGCCTCGCAGCTCCCCGTGCCGCAAGCGGCGCAGACGGATGGTGGTTGGGGGGACCCACCGAGCTCAACTTCGGTCGCGAGCTCCGACGCCCGCTGTGGGCCGGAACCCCCAGTGGGGGCGGCCCACGGGGGTGCACCCAGTGAGTATCAGGTTCAAACTAATGTACCCACACCACACTCTGCCAACGGGGATAGATTCCAGTGGCCGTGGCCTAGTACTGTGGGGGTAGGTGGGCAACAGGTCGTGGCCTTCCCGGGTGCAGCTTGGTCCCACGGGGGCATACCCTGGAGTGCCGGGGTTTGCCCCCCCGGGGCGGCGCCGGGGGTCGCAGGGACAGTCCAGGCTCCTCTCCTGGCGCCCCGTATCAACACCGTGCCGGTGTCGGCTCTGCCTACAGCCGGGTATTCCTTGCCCCTTGGAGATCATTTGGCCCAGGCCACGAGGGAGAAGATTTGGAGGGGGGAGTATGTCGACATTTTCTCTTTGTTGAATCGGGAGCCCACCAAGGAGGAGAAGGAAGGGCAGGATGAGAAAGACAAAGAGCTGTCTCGTCGTCGCAAGCCACCACGCACTTGGGCCAACTGGTTACCGGCCTACCTCATATACATGGCGGTGTACCTCAGGGCCCGGCCGGATCTGGCCATCCCTATGGTCCAATATTTGGACAACATTTATCGGGCAATGGTGGATTTTCCTGGACCCTCATGGTTGGCTTACGACGAGGAATTTAGAATGAGGGTCCCCTTGCACCCGGAGATGAGGTGGGATGAGCCATGCCAGAAACTGTGGCTTTTGTACATGACCCCCATGCGCCCGACACCTGGGGAGAGGTACTATTGTGGGCATGCGGTTCAGCGAGCAGCTCCAACACAGGCTCCCCGCCAGCCGGCAGGGCAGGGGGTTCCAGCCCGCCTGCTGTGTTGGGGCTTCTCGGCCAATGGCGTATGCAATAAAAAACAGTGCCGCTATAAGCACGAGTGCCCCTCTTGTGCTGGCCCCCACGCCGCCGCTGCGTGTCTGCGAGCGGGCGGGTCTCGGGGCAAAGGCAGAGGTGGACAGGGGGCGGGCAGACCTGCTGCTGATGGAGCTGGTCATTCAAAAGGCCCCCTCCACGGTAAATGTCCCTATATTGGAGCGGTGTCTCTCAACTTACCCGAGGGGGGAGGATGCTAGGTACCTACTCGAAGGATTCCAGTGGGGCTTCCGCATCCCATTTAGAGGGGATAGGTGCCCCCAAGACGCCCCTAACTTGCTTTCACTGAAGGGCAGGGAGGAGGTGGCCGCCCTGAGTATCGCTAAGGAGGTCAAGGCAGGCAGGATGGCTGGTCCCTTTCCTTCACCACCATTTCCCAATCTGAAGGTTTCCCCTTTAGGTTTGGTTCCTAAAAAGGCCCCTGGGGAATTTCGTTTAATCCACCATCTGTCGTACCCAACTGGCCGTTCGGTCAATGATGCCATCCCTGATGACCTTTCTTCGGTCAGGTATACATCATTTGACCAGGCCTTGCGCATGGTGCGCTCTTGTGGCGCGGGTGCACTCCTGGCTAAATGCGACATTAAGTCGGCATTCCGTTTGTTGCCTGTGCATCCGGGCGACTTTGAATTGTTGGGTTTTAGATTCCAAGGGAACTTTTATGTAGACAAGGCCATGCCCTTTGGCTGCTCTATCTCCTGCTCAGCATTTGAACGTTTTAGTACGTTCCTTCAGTGGGCCTTTGTTCGCAGGTCGGGGTCTCGGTCTGTAGCCCACTACCTCGATGATTTCTTGTTCGGGAGTGAACAGGGCGGGGACACGTGTATGCATCTCCTCAACACATTTCAGACGCTAATGCAGGAACTCGGTGTCCCTTTAGCGCCCGAAAAGACCGAGGGCCCATTGACTAAGCTCACGTTCCTAGGTATTGAAATCGACACGGTCTCGCAGTCATCCGGGTTGCCCATGGACAAGGTTGCCCGGATCACTGCGTTGATTTTGGCCTTACTGGCCAAACGCAAGGTGTCACTTCGTGAGCTCCAGGTACTACATGGTCACCTTAACTTTGCCTGTAGAGTGGTAACGCCGGGCAGGGCTTTTGCTCGACGCTTGTGCGATGCTATGGCTGGCCGATCCAGGCACCATCACAGGGTTCGACTGACTAGGGGCATGAGGGCCGACATGCGGGTGTGGCTTCAGTTCCTGCAGGACTTCAACGGGGTGTCATTCTGGAGGTCTGACCTCTTAGTTTCCCCTAGGTTCCAGGTTCAATCGGATGCTTCGGGGTCCCTGGGGTACGGGATTTACTTTGAAGGGAAGTGGGCCTGTGGACAGTGGCCTCCCGCATGGAGGGGCTCGGATCATCTACGTGACATGACGTTCCTTGAGTTCTTTCTGATCCTGGGTGCTCTGATGCTATGGGGCGAGGAGTGGGCCAATTCTGTGGTTCATTTCTGGTGTGACAATGCTGCGGTGGTGCACATTGTCAATTCCCAGACTTCTAAATCACCCAAAGTCATGGAGTTAGTTCGCCAATTCGTGTTGCATTGCCTGTGCCTCAACGTGCTCTTTAGGGCCAGACATGTGCCGGGTATTGTTAACAATATTGCTGATGCTTTATCCCGCCTGCAGATCTCCCGGTTCCGCGCCTTGGCTCCAGACGCAGAGGAATTTCCCTTGCCGCTCCCGGACGAGATTTGGACGTTTGGCAAGGAGAGGTGAACCAGGCGATCGGCATGTCGCTGGCGCCCCGCACGCGTAAGGCGTATCACCATGCATACAGTCAATTTAGGGAATTTTGTGAGCAAATTCGGTTGCCCGAGGTGTGGCCCATTCCTGTTGCACACCTTTTACAATTTATGGTCTACCTACACAGTCAGGGCCTAGCTCCCTGCACCATTGCATCCAGGCTTTCAGCACTGGCATTCATGGCCAAAGTGAGGGGTACAGATGATAGTACGGCCGATTTCCGTATCAGACATGTTTTGGAAGGGTGGGCGAGGGAATGTGGGCGCAGCCCGGACACTCGCCACCCTATTTCCCTGAGGGTCCTTACCCACCTTGCACGAGGCTGGCACGACCTGTGTTTCGACAGGTATGAGGCAGCTCTCTTTCATGCGGCTACCATGGTAGCCTTTTTTGGAGCGCTCCGCATCAGTGAGCTGGTGCTACTGTCTAAGGCTCGTAGGGCACTGCGGCTCGTAGGGCACTGGAACTCGACGATTTCTATGTCTCCAATGAGTGGGCTCAGTTGAGGATTCGTTCCTCCAAAGTTGATCAGCATGGCGTAGGCAGTGGTCTTAGACTGCTACGATGTTCCATTGCAGACATCTGTCCGGTTGGTGCCCTACAAGAGTTCCTTGCACTGCATGGTACGCACCCTGGCCCGTTTTTCTGCCACCAAGATGGGTCTCCCCTTACTAAATTTCAATTTTGGAAGGTGACCGGTAAGGCACTGTCCAGTGTTGGCCTCCCCGGGGCTCGTTATGGCACCCATTCTTTTAGAATAGGAGCTGCTTCTACTGCGGCTGCATGTGGGTACTCAGAGGCTGATATATGCACGATGGGGAGGTGGGGCTCCAAGTGTTTTGAATTGTACGTTCGCCCCTTTTCAAATGTGAGTACCACATAAGTCAATGGCCTGTCTCTCCCCTTTTTATCTTACAGACCCTGTGTGCCCCCGCACACCGGTGGCAGTATGGCTGGTGGGCCATAGCTATGTGCACTGGGCAGCGCAGTATGCTGCGGCGACAGAGTGGGGACCCCAGCTTGGACTACGTGCATCCGCAAGTCTCAGGTGGTATGGTAAGCGTGGTATGTTATGGCGGGAACTGTTGTCATTCCTATTCTCTATCAGGGATGCTGAACCGCCTGATGTATTGGTGATCCACCTCGGGGGTAATGACCTAGGGCAGGTCACTGGCCTTTCTTTGAGACATAAGATATGCAGTGACCTGGCCTATTTGCGTTATGTGTGGCCTGCCACGACCCTGTTATGGTCGGACATCATACCGCGTCATGCTTACAGGGGAGGAGTTAACCTCCAGGCCCTTGACCACGCTCGTCGCACGGTGAATGGGGCAGTGGCCCGGTTCTTTGCAGACAAGGGTGCGGGGCGGGTCATCCGACACCCCAACATTAGTCTTCAAAACTACGAACTTTATGCAGGGGATGGGGTCCATCTGTCGCCCAGAGGTATGGACCTCTTTTTGGAAGATTTGCAAGCAGGCCTGTGGACCGAGCTGACGGTCTGGGGGGGGGCGGTGAGCCTTTATTAAGCCTCCCCGTGTGGCGGGTAACACTGGTAAGGTAAATATTGATGACCCACAGGTATCCGGCAGGTTCGCAATTGCCTGGACAACACTAGATAGGTACAAGTTTGTTAACGTTGTCCGGTCAATGACGAATCAGGCAATGGGGTGATGGCAGGAGCTCTCCAGCATGCATCACCCTGTGATTTTACGAATACACGTCAGAGGGTGGGGTCAGTAGATAGTTGATTGACTACGGTCAACAATTTGTTTGTTGTAAACAAACAAATTGATACAAATGGATACATTGTAGCCAATTGCCATTGGCAATTTTGGGAGGAACCTTACCAGTGTTACTGTGGCCTGCTTGCCTTAAGAATTATAATTGGTGAAGTACCAATGCAAATTTATAATTCGGACTAGGGCATGAATCAATAAATGTGGCCCAATGCCGTTATCCACTTTTACTGGTGTCTGAGTCCTTTATTGGGGGGTGTGCCTGCAATGTTTTTCTTCTTCTTTTGTACCACGATCAAACCCTCGACTTCCAAAATGAAGAAACTTCCTTGGGTTTGTCATTGTCCAAAATTAAGTCCTCATCGGTGCATGTTTCTGGCAGTAACTGGCAGAACAGTAAATGAGTCAGATTCTGTATCTCTCCACATTCACAGCACTTCTTCTTGTCCGACAGCACACACACCCCCAACACACACACACACTTGAGCATGTTGGTCTTGTATTTAGAGACTCCAGCTCACAAGTGCTGGGGTGGTGGTGGTTTGAGTTCCTCAACCACATCTTTCTTTAATGTTATTATTTGTCCAGTGAGCTCCTTCCTACAAATTAGAGCTCTTCTAATTTGGTTTCGTTCTTGTGCACCCTCAAGAACGTTCATTCTTGCCATAAAGCTCTTCCTAGATCTGAGCCATTGGACTTGAGGCTCCCCCAATGTGTTTCCTGGAGCAGAGGTTTATCACATTTTTATTTTCTTATATTTATATGTCCACCAGTAGGACACACTTATTACTTGACATTCCTTCAATATTTATTGAGATCATTGTCACAGCTGGTCTTGACAAAGACCTTTCTGATGAATTCATTCTTAAGTTCCTTTTGTTCGATCCGGTGTTAGAAAGATTAACTGGCAAAATTGCCACCCAGGATATGCCCAATTTTATTCACAGTCTTTGAGGAAGCTCTTTCTGTGTATCCCAAGAAAAATGTAATGTAATTTAATTTCCGCGCTTATATACCACCCACTCAGGTGCAACCCGACTCAGGGCGGTTTACATGGTGGAAATTATTATTATTATTATTATTATTATTATTATTATTATTATTATTATTATTATTATTATTATTATTATTATTATTATTATTATTATTATTATTATTATTATTATTATTATTATTAATAATAATAATAATAATAATAATAATAATAATAATAATAATAATAATAATAATAATAATAATAATAATAATAATAATAATAATAATAATAATAATAATAATAATAATACAGTAACACATCGCCAAAGGTACAGTTACAAAAACTCAAACCACAAAATATACTATTCAATTACAGCAAGAGAAAACAATGAATATGACCTACCTGGGGGTTGGGGGTCCGAGGACGTGGGGGAGATGGAATACCCCCGGCATCTGGTGGTGGGTGGGCTTCTCCACTGGTGGGGCCAGAGGCAGCATCAAGAGTCCTGCCACCTATGCGGCCCTTAAGTCCTCCCTGGGGGTTGGGGGGGGGTTGTCCAAGGACACCGGAGGAAAATGTTACTGACTTCTGAGAAGTCTGCACAAATTGGGAGACATTTGGAGTTTTGGTAGACAGAACAATTACAGATGGTCTCAGAGAATCATGGCTTTTAAAATTCTAGTGTTCTGCAATAACTACTGTGTCAGCGCAACCTTCAGAAAAAAGAGACACCATATGGAAAACCATTTAACAATGGCTTCTGATCCAAAAATGATAACAATTAACAGTGTGTGGGGATAAAATATAGCAGAGCAAAACTCAACCTGACTTTAAAGCTACATCTGAGGCCTGATAAACATGAATATATGCAAAGTGTATATATACATGGGTGTAAATCTACCCTCTTAGTATACCCACACACACACACACACACACACACACACACACACACACACACACACACACACACACACACACACACACACACAACTCCCTAACAGTTTATGTACTTTCCTTACCTATCTACCTATAAAGTAACTTGGAGTTCTCCTAGGTCTTTATTGCACCATCAGTAGTAATATCAATGTGGCTGCATTTTTCTGTATAGGCACATTTTGACAGATTCTAGGTCAGACACAGGATTGTAACACGGGTAGAGCAATGGGGTTTTTCCCTAGGGCAACACTGCAATGGACACCAGACTTCTAGGATTGGCTTGGTAGCTTAATCTACTCACATAAGAGAAGATAGTAGTCAACAAGTGTCCGCACCAACCCTCTGGAACCTCCTACCAACAGATCTAAGACTTCAAAGTGAACTGCTGCCCTTCAGGAAAGGAGTAAAGACCTGGCTGGCAGGGCAGGTGTGGGGCCCAAACGGGACTATGGTTCCCGCCGGCTGGCTTTTATAAGAACTCTCTCTTCTTGTATGGTGGGTGGGATGGGTGGGTGGGATATGGGTTTTTTAAATGGGGGGGGAGTGGGTTTTTATAGGTTTTTATAATGTTTTATGTATTTTTAGAAGTGTTGTGATGCCGCCCTGAGTCGGGTTCTGCCTGAGTGGGCGGCATATACAAATGTGACTTATAAATAAATATAAATAAATAAAAATAAAGTCCTCTGGAGCAGACTTGTCAGCCACAAGGTTGTTGGGAAACTATTGAGGAAAGCTGGTTATTATACCAGGCTTCTCTGAGACAGTGGAGAAGAGGTCTAGCTGTGACCTGAGGAGGAGGTAGCATCCAGATAGTGGGCAGGTCTAATTGGATCATAGTTACCAAAAGCCAAAAGGGATCATAGTTACCAAAAGCCAAACATTCTAAACACACAGACACTCACTCATGTGCAGATGTACACATGTATATGCACACACACACGTGTGTGTGCATATATATCACACTTTGGGGTGGGTGTTTGTTTCTTGGAGATAGGCATACCTTGATAATGGTAGCCTTGTGTTGGCTAATCTTTCTCACACTAGGTCAGACAAAAGGAGCAGAAAGAACTCACCAAAGTTGCCTTTATTTTGGCTGTTTCACGTTTGGCCTAGATATGGAAGAAGAAGAAGCAAGAAGAAGCAGGTGGACTCTCCCCATTTATTGATTTTACTATGGAAAGACAATAGCATTGGCTTACAAATCTACAAAGAAATTCTGCTCATGTCTACTTTCAGTTAGTAACATGGAGCTTTGCCCTCTTCCCATAGCCATTTTCTTTGTTTTTATTCTCCTTCTCTAGTATCAGCTGTTCACACAAACATGGAAAGCTCTGTAATAAGATCTGTAGCAGAAGTAAGCTGGTAGTTGGATACCTACTTCCCATTAGGACTTTCAGAAGGAATCTTAGGGTGTTTGCTTGCAAACTACAACCCAGGTCACTTCAGAGATTGGGATTCTTGCCATGTCCTTGGTTTGCAGGGCAAGTCCCCATTATTAGTATTTGCCATAGTAGGTTCATGATTCTGCCATTTATATCAAAACTGTCCAAGCAAAAAGAGTTAGATAGGTTAAACTGGATGCTAACTTTGTAACTTCTGAAATCCTCCAAGCATTTGCCAATAAAATTTCATCATTCTAGTATACCATTTTTGTATTTTCACCATGGTTGCTCCACACCCCAGACCATTTTTCTTTGTACTAATAAACAGGCAGGATTCAAAATTTCCAGAACTAATGGCACTTGTCAATCCGCAGCGAAAACAAAATGGCTTTCTTTATTACTTACTTAAGGCTACTTCCTAGAAGACCACAAGATTAAAGATATGAATACACTATGCTTCTCTGTTTTTATGATACCAGTGCTTTGATCTATAAGTGGAGAATAAATTGAAAACGTTCTCTTATTTGAAAAAAAAAGATGTGCTGGTGGGCGGATATGTGAGTGTGGGTGTGGATGTATTGCTTACATTATAGTTAGAAGAATTCAGGCAGAGACCTTATAACTGCAGCCAATTATTATTTTTAATGCCTGCTATGTGTTGTGTTACACTGCTAAATCCACTGCAAGTTTCATAATCTTTCTAAAATAATCCCCAGGGGGAAGTTATAGCTGGTTAAAAATTCTGTCAGAAAGTTTGACTAATGCAAGATACTTTCTTCTTTTTATTCTTTTTCAAGAATAGGTGTACAGGATTGAACTTTCAATCTATACTCCTCAAACAAAAATCTTATTATCTTGGAAAAGAGAACAGCAAGTCTCCCAGAAAGTAATATTATATCTGCAGTTTTCTCTGAGAATACTAATACACATAATCTGTGCTTACAGGTACTTCTTTTGGTTCTGTTAGAAATCAAAGCTTTGTAATATACATTGGGGGGGGGGGGGTAATGGAAACAGTTTGAACCTCGCAATATCTTCTCCTCTTGGCTGTTTATAAGGGTAAGGGAAGGTATCCTACCAAAGCCCCCCAACATGGTAAAAAACACATAGGAAGACAGCAGCAAAATTGCCTCACACATGTTTTCAGCAACAGAGCTTCCTCACTACGAACCTTCCTCTTCACAAAAATAAAATGAAACAAGGTAGATTTCTGCTAGGCATGTGCTTTGGTTTGGGAAATTATATGGAATACAAAGTTAATTGGGGGAATTTGTGAGTTTCCAAATAGGTTTAAAACAGAGAAAGGAATCCCCAAAGTGGTGCTTCAAACACATGAGAGGTCTCTGATATGCCAAATATTTTGTTGGCCCCTTTGAGGTTAAAAAAGCTGACTTTTTTCCTTTCTTAATAAAGCAGCTACCACAGAAACAGTTTTGAAGGACACCTGTTTAGTGAAGTCTTTTCCATACCGTGTGCATGCAAGGCAGACTGAAAAAACAAGTTCAAATTTGTGCTTGGCCATGGAAGCTGATTAGAGTGTGGCAATGGTAAACCACCCCATAAAATATATAGCTGCTATAATGTAGGAATCCGATCCATGTAAAGATAATCAGCCTCATTTAACGGTGCAGTTTATAGCCCCAGATAAACAAAGGAAGAGTCTAACGGAGTCCAGCTTCATTAGACAGAGTGTGAGGAGGGAACAGAGATAGAGAAATAGAGGAGAGCAAGCATACACACACGCGACTGCTTTTCTTGGCTGACAAAGGAATACTCATGGCGTCTCTTTATTCAAACAGAGTATATCAGAAACAAAACTTAAGGCACAGAGCCAATCAGAAAGTCAGAACCCAAATAAGGAGAAGAAAGGAGAAATCTTCTCCCTATTCTACGCATGCCCAAAATCCAGCGTTGTCTCTCATGCAGACAAAGAGGCCTTTGTTTACAAAATGTGAAGGCGACAGGAGACAGAAACCAGATACATTCCTACACTATAAGTTGGAAGCAACTTGATAAACACAACATCCATCTGTTTGAAACAAGCACCACTATCTTTCATGGGATTTTATGGACAGTAAGTTCTATATAGAAGATATATGTAGTAAAGGTAAAGGTCGCCCGAATCTAGGGTTCTGTGCTTATCTTGGTTTATAGCTAAAGAGCCATGTTGTTTGAATCTGTAGACGTTTCCATGGATGTGGCAGGCATGCCTCAACAATGGAGTGCACAGAATACTATTTACCTTCCCACTGAAGTGGTCCCTATTTGTGTACTTTCAATGTCTTGCTTTAAAACTGCCAGGTTGGCAGGAGCTGGGACAGAGATGGGAGCTCACTCCATCATGCAGTACCCAGTAATCAAACTCCGACCTTCCAGTCAGCAAGTTCAGTGTCTGTCATGTCCAGCCCTTGGAAAGAATAGTCCAGGCAATGATGAACAGAACAACAACAAGGGTTTATTGTAAAGTCCTTCTGGTTACTCTTACAAGGCTATCCGGACATCAGATGGCTACACAAGTCCCATGTAATCGGTCTCTCTGAATTCCACTGAAGGCAATGCACTGAGCTACACCCTGTGGCTGTGCATATAGAGAAGACCCCAGGTTAGCCCTCCATGGCTTAACCTGCAGCAGTAATGGGAAGCATAGATCCAGCCAGGGCCCACCCTTGTTTACTCATGGGGCTTATATAGTATCTCCCCGGTGGTGACTCCATTGCTACAATGTAAACCCACCGGACAATCATAACCAACCAATCATAACATGATATATGAGTATTAACCAATCAAGAACAGGATGCAAAGTTGTAACCAATCACAGAACTCTAATTATCATAATGAGTGCGCCCTGAAGGGGAGATTGTGCGCCAAATCTAGCTCCTAATTCTGATGGTGGGAAATTGCCATTTTGTCTTTGCAAGGCGTTGCTTGAGCAACTTGCAATTTTGCCTGAATACACAACAGTGTCTTAACGACTTGAGTCACTGCAGTCCTCCCAAACTGCCCCCCCCCCAAGATATATGTAACTGTTGAAAAAATGAATAGCAAACAAGGAAGGCTGAAATTCTGATCAAACCAGTTGGCAGAATGGGAGAGGGAACTCAACCTTCTTCTGTAGGCCATTTTTGCAATAGAAAATTGCTTTCTCCGACCTGCCTTTCCACCTACAGGGAAAATATTGTTGTGAGACAGTTCTGTACTCCTCTGATCTATTAAATGTCTGCATGTTACTTTGGGATCACAGCAAAAGCAGGGTGCTTCTAGCATATTAACTTTTGCTAAGGCTTAAAAGCTCAAAACAAACCTAAAGCTCCCCATCAATGAAAATCAGATGCTGCAAGAAATCAAAAGGGAACCTTTAGGCTATGGACATCTATGCCAAGTCTGGTTCCTGAAATAATTTCAGTGTTTGAGAATAATGAATGCTGGGAGAGAAAATGGCTAGGGCCCAAAAAATAACAGCTGGAAATAAGATTATTACAATAAGCCATCCGTTTTTCTACAGTCGCTTGAAACTCCTTCGTGAAAGAGGAGCTTATATTAACAATAGTGGGAAGTCATCAAAAAGCCTAAAATGGAGAAGCAGCATTCAAAGGAGAAATTTGCCAATGAGAAGAGGCCTCCCAGACTAGCATACTTTGTGACCTTTTTTAAAAAAAATCACCATTACAGCACCATATATATACAAAAGGCCGAGAATATATATATCAGAACCAGTTGGGAATATATCTGCATATTTGCTTCCCTTGGTTTAAATCCAATGTTGCACTGGAGGATGACACCATCAGAACAAAGTTTTATTGTGCTCTACTCTGCAACCCATGGTGCCACACTGGCTCCACAGGGTTGCCAACTAGCCAAAAATGAGGGACTATGATGGGGACAGACATTGCCTTCTGATTTTGCCATTGGAGGCCCATCATTGGTTCAAACCCATTATTGTATTTATAGGCTAATGGCACACCTATCTGCTAGAACAGTCACCTACAAACATCAGAATCAATTGTTGTCCCTTCTTCGGTGGCATACCTCTTCCTTGGGTAAGATATAATGTCTGCAGACATTCCCCAAGACATCACTAATTGGGGGTGGGGGTGGGGGGTGTCTGCATTACTATGCTCAAGATGCATAGATTAGTCCATGTCAGTTTAATGTGTCTTCACTAGAGAATAATCATTTCTGTATGAATTGAAGGAGGGTGTCTAGAAAATTCAGATTTGGAATGCATTTCCCTCTCATAAAGTAAGGATTTCTTTACACATTTTTGTATAAATTTTAAATGAGCATGCACAAGCAACAGGTCCACGTTAGAATTAACTGGAATCATGAAATGTGTTCCATGATTCAAAGAATGGCTGTGTTGTGTTCCATGTTTTAGCCTTGGAAGTGTCAATCAGGTCACTTAAAACTGTAATTGTTTCAGAGGACACATGTGATACAATTCCTTAAACCCTTAGGGTTTTTCACTACAGTAGTTTAAATACACTTGGAACAAGTGGGGAGTCTCCAGGTCCAGCATCTCTGACAGACTCTCCTCATGTAATATGCAGGTCCTCCTGTTTAGATGGTTGATTGCTTGGTATGCAATTTTGAATACTAGAAGAGAAATGTTAAGGGTTTCACAGACAGCTTCTGTACAAAAAGGTGTCTGTTTGTTCCATGTGAGGAAAGTAACTTCAGAGGACCACGGGACAGATTATCGCCAACTATTGAACATGCATTTACAACTGTTAGAATGTCTGAGCAAGGCTATATTCTCCTTAGTTTGAAAGATAACAAAACCCTGTGGTTAGGTCCATAACTTCCCATTCCCCCATCACATAAATTAGATCAGGTCCTCAGTATGTGAGACCTATCTTGCCTATTGTAACTAGAGTGTCTTACACGTGAACTGATGAACACATATAGCCTTTCCTCAATGCAAGGGGGATCCTGTTTTCTCCACCACTGCCCTTGCATAGAGATGTGCTCTACACAGGACATTTTCACATATGCTGAGCATGTCTATGCCTGTATGTCCATGGTTGGTAAGAGGAAGAGCAAGATAGGAAGTGCACAAGAAGAAAGAGGGAGAGAGAGAAAAATCTGTACTGAGGTGAACTCAACTGTGCTATGTTTCATCTGCCATACACTGTTACTCATCCAGCCACTCTTTCCATCTTACCTTTCCTCCAGGTGGTTTATATCCAGAATCAGGGCCCAGCTGAGGGGGAAAACTATTTATTGTATGAAAGAGGTCATGTTTTTGTGATAATTTCAATTTAATGTTCACAGAGGCTTGGGTTAAAAGGAAATGTTCTCTCCACAGAACTGTCTTCTACAAAAAAACAATTGACACCACACAAACTGTAAGCAGAAACCATATGGTACCCTAAAAATTCAATTAGAAAATTGCCACCACTGTGTTATAATTATAGCTTCCTTTGTCAAAGTTGCTCCTTTTTAGCACAGCCTTTACTCTTTTGCTAGAGCAATGAACTGCCAGCAGACTGACACCCCTGCAGCTCTCAACAGGAATTCTTCTAACTTCTGATCCCTTTTCATTGCAAGCACTTAGTGGTCAAAATGCAATTACTGTTTAAAGGGATAATTGAACACATTAAGCAAATGCACCTTGTGGTATGCAGTTCAACAACACAGAATAGTGTGGTGGGAAGAAAGAGCAGGCAAGCAAAATAATACAGGCAGAGTAGTTGTAAGAGAGCTGCTAAAGCAAATAAATGCCTTCATTTACATATTTCAGAAATGGGATGGATTTGTTTAAAAATGCCACTTAACACTTCTAGTTGCTACAGGTGTTGGGCAGAATGTTTGTAGAAGTCTTATGGATGTTACCCATCATAAGATTCAGTTTGTATCCCATCCCGGGTCAGTATGCTCTTCTTGGTCTTATGCGGAGTCTGAATCAAAAATCCAAATCTCTATACTTTTGCAGAGTTTGTACAATGTATAGTCATTATAGCCACTTCTGAGGGAATGAGGCTTACCAAATTGGTGGCAACTACATGCTTTGTTTTTTCTTCTTTTTAACGTGTACAGTATACTATATGTGCCTTGAAATTGTGATTTTTATACACACACACACACACACACACACACACACACACACACACACACACACACACACATATATATATATATATATATATATATATATATATATATATATATATATATATATATATATATATATATATATATATATATATATATATATATATATATATATATATATATATATATATATATATATATATATATATATATATATATAAAATGTAAGGTATTTATTTTCCCTTACCTGTTTTTTCTTCTTGGAAAATTAGATGAAATTTATCAGATTATTTAACCCATACTTTCCCTTCCAAGGTTGATCAGACCAACCAAGTTTCAAATGTATAGTCACAGGAAACTGTGCAAGTTTTTATTGCAGGCGCACCCCCCAATAAAGGACTCAGACACCAATGAAAGTGGATAACGGCATTGGGCCACATTTATTGATTCATGCCCTAGTTCGAATTATAAATTTCTATTGGTAATTGACCAATTATAATTCTTAAGGCAAGCAGGCCGAAGTAACACTGGTAAGGTACCACCCAAAATTGCCAATGGCAATTGTTACAATGTATCTATTTGTATCAATTTGTTTGTTGACAACAAACAAATTGTTGACCGTAGTCAATATCTAACTAATGACCCCACCCTCTGACGCGTATCCGTAAAATCACGGGCTGATGCATGCTGTCTAGCTGTAGCCATCACCCCGTCGCCTGGTTCGTCGTTGACCGGACAACATTTAACCAACTTATACCTGTCTAGTGTTGTCCAGTCAATTGCGAACCTGCCGGATACCTGTGGGTCATAAATGTTTACCTTACCAGTGCTACCCGCCCATGTGACCAAAGTCAACAGCAGCAACAGAAAAACCCCTATATCAAACCATAGCAACAGTGTGGGATGGGCGAAAAAACCAGGACCCAAGAGCCAATTGTGAGTCCCAGCCAAAAATTCCCACCCGGCCCCGAAGCGACCAAAATATCACACTGTTAACTAGGGAGGGGGTGGAGGGGAAAAACTTCTCCGCTCCGTCGCTTCGCAAAATGGCAGCTCGGCTGCCTCATGGCCGCCCCTTATATAAGGGTGCTGGCCACGCCCCCTAACTACCCGGATGTCTTTGTCCGGTGGGGGGGGGGCTGCAAAGGGCGCGGCGGCCATTTTGGCGCCGCGCTTGCATTGCAGGCGCACCCCCCAATAAAGGACTCAGACACTAATGAAAGTGGATAACGGCATTGGGCCACATTTATTGATTCATGCCCTAGTCCGAATTATAAATTTCTATTGGTAATTGACCAATTATAATTCTTAAGGCAAGCAGGCCGAAGTAACACTGGTAAGGTACCACCCAAAATTGCCAACAGCAATTGTTACAATGTATCTATTTGTATCAATTTGTTTGTTGACCACAAACAAATTGTTGACCGTAGTCAATATCTAACTAATGACCCCACCCTCTGACGCGTATCCGTAAAATTACGGGGTGATGCATGCTGTGTAGCTGTAGCCATCACCCTGTCGCCTGGTTCGTCGTTGACCGGACAACGTTTAACCAACTTATACCTGTCTAGTGTTGTCCAGCCAATTGCGAACCTGCCGGATACCTGTGGGTCATAAATGTTTACCTTACCAGTGCTACCCGCCACACGGGGAGGCTTCCCAGAAGGCTCACCGCCCCCCCAAGACCGTCAGCTCGGTCAACAGGCCTGCTCGCCAGTCCACTAACAAGAGGTCCATACCTCCCTGCGACAGATGGGCCCCATCCCCTGAGTAAAAGCTCGTAATTTTGCAGACTGATGTCGGAGAGGCGAATGACGCGTCCCCCACCTTTGTCGAAAAGGAACTGGGCAATAGCCCCGTTCACGGAGCATCGGCTCAGCCAAGAGCCTCGAGGCCGCACGCCCCCCTGTAAGCGTACCGCGGTATCGTGTCCGACCAATTGAGGGTTGTAGCAGGCCACACATAACGTGAGTGGGGCAGGTCACTGCAAATTGCCAGCTTCCGCGATAGGCCAGTGACCCACCCTAAGCCATCGCCCCCAAGGTACCTAACCAGGACATCCGGCGAGTCAGCATCCCTGATGTAGAAAAGGAATGGCAACAGTTCCCGCCATAACATGCCGTGCTTACCATAGCACCTGAGACGTGCGGATGCACCCAGTCCCAGTCGGGGTCCCCACTCTGTCGCCGCAGCGTAACGCGCTGCCCTATGCAGTGTAACGTGCTGCCCTGTGCAGCGTAACGCGCTGCCCTGTGCAGCGTAACGCGCTGCCCTGTGCAGCGTAACGTGCTGCCCTGTGCAGTGTAACGTGCTGCCCTGTGCAGCATAACGCGCTGCCCTGTGCACATGGCTATGGCCCACCAGGCACACTGTCACCGGTGTAATACGACACCCAGGGTCTGTCAAGGAAAAAGGGGGGGGAGAAAAAGTGCAGTGACTAAACTGGTACTCACGGTTGAAGAGGGCGAACACAAACTGAAAACATTGTGATCCCCACCCTCCCATGCGGCGTATGTCAGCCCCGGAGTACCCAAAAACAGCTGCAGTAGAAGCCGCCCCTATCCTGAATGAATGGGTGCCGCAACGAGCCCCAGGGAGGCCAACACTGGCTAGTGCCTACCGGCACCCTCCAAAATTGAAATTTAGTAAGGGGAGACCCATCTTGGTGACAGAAAAAACGGGCCATGGTGTGTGCCACCCAGTGCAAGGAACTCCCGTAGGGCACCAACCGGACAGATGTCTGCCAAAGAACACCGTAGCAGTCTTATTCCACTGCCTACGCCATGCTGATCCGTCTTAGAGGAGCGTATCCTCAACTGAGCCCAGTCTTTGGCCACATAGACATCTTCGAGTTCCAGTGCCCTACGACTAGCATCCGCCTTAGACAGCATCACAAACTCGCTGATGCGGAGCGCTCCAAAAAAGGCCACCATTGTAGCCGCATGAAACAAGGCTGCCTCATACCTATCAAAACATAGGTCCTGCCAGCCCCGTGCCAGTTGGGTAAGAACCCCTGGGGAAATTGGGTGGTGGTCGTCCGGGCTACGCCCACGCTCCCGCACCCACCCCTCCAAAACGTGTCTCACACGGAAGTCAGTGGTACTGTCTGCATGTCCGCCTACTTTGGTCATAAAAGCCAGCGCTGACAGCCTGGATGCTATGGTTCGAGGTGCAAGGCCCTGGGAATGCAGGTCTATCATGAATTGAAGTATATGGGCCACCGGGATAGGCCAGGTATCTGGCAGCCGGAATTGGGCACAGAATGCCCTGAAAGAATTGAATGCGTGTTGATACACCTTACGCGTGCGTGGCGCCAGCGACACGCCGATCGCCCGGTTCACCTCTCCTTGCCAAAGGTCCATATCTCGTCCGGGAGTGGCGAGGGAAATTCCTCTGCATCCGGGGCCAAGGCGCGGAACCGGGAGATCTGCAGGTGGGACAAAGCATCAGCGATATCATTATTGACCCCCGGGACATGCCTGGCCCGGAACAGTACATTAAGGCGCAGGCTGCGCAATACAAACTGGCACACCAGGTCCATCACCCTAGGTGATTTGGAAGTCTGTGAGTTGACAATGTGGACAACGGCCGCATTGTCACACCAGAAATGAACGACCGAGTTGGCCCACTCATCACCCCATAGCATCAAGGCCCCCAGGATGGGGAAAAATTCCAGGTACGTGAGGTCCCGCAGGCGCCCCGTACCTGACCAGGCTGGTGGCCACCCACCATAGGCCCACTTCCCATTGAAGTACATCCCATAACCCAGGGACCGAGAGGCATCGGACTGTATCTGGAAACGAGGGGAAGCCAGAAGGTCAGACCTCCAAAATGACACCCCATTGAACTCCTTCAGGAACTGGAGCCAGATAAGCATATCTGCCTTAATGCCCTGGGTTAGTCTGACCCTATGGTGGGGCCTGGACAAGCCTGTCATTGTGTCGCACAAGCGCCGGGCAAATGCTCTGCCCGGTGCGACCACCCTGCAAGCGAAATTGAGATGACCATGCAACACCTGCAGGTCCCGCAGTGATGCCTTGCGTTTAGCAAGCAAGTCCGAGATAAGGGCCACTATCCTTGACACCTTATCCCCTGGTAACCTAGAAGCCTGCGCTACCTTGTCAATCTCCACCCCCAGGAAGACTAGCTGTGTAGATGGGCCCTCGGTCTTTTCGGGCGCTAAAGGGACACCCAGTTCCTCCATTAGCGTCTGAAATGTATTGAGGAGACGTGTGCACGTGTCCCAGCCCCGTTCACCCCCGAATAAAAAATCATCCAGGTAATGGGCTACAGACCTGCGGACAAAAGCCCACTGTAGGAAGGTGCTAAAACGCTCGAAGGCCGAGCACGATATGGAACAGCCAAAAGGCATGGCCTTATCGAAATAATATTCACCCCTGAACTTTAAACCCAGCAACTCAAAGTCACCCGGGTGAACCGGCAGGAGGCGAAAGGCAGACTTAATGTCGCACTTAGCCAACAGCGCACCCGGGCCACATGAGCGCACCATGCGCAGCGCCTGGTCAAAAGATGTATACCTAACCAAGCAAAGGTCATCAGGGATAGCATCATTGACCGATCGGCCGGCTGGGTAGGACAAGTGATGGATCAGGCGGAACTCGCCCGGTGACTTCTTGGGCACCAAGCCCAAGGGTGACACTTTAAGGTTGGGGAACGGGGGTGCAGGGAAAGGGCCAGCGACCCTGCCCGCATCAACCTCCTTAGAAATGCTGGCGGCAGCCACCTCCTCCCTCCTCTTAAGGGACAAAAGGTTGGGGGCATCTTGGGGGGACCTATCACCCTGGAAAGGAATACGGAACCCCAGTCAAAAACCTTGAAGCAGGTAAACCGCATCTGCCCCCCTCGGGTACGATGCGAGCCAACGCTCCAGCATGTCCACATTAATTGGGGAGGGGGCCTTTCGGTGGACCAGCTCCCTCTGCGGCAGTCTTGCCAGCCCCTTGTCCGCCCCTACCTTTGCCCCGCACCCCTCCAGGCCTGGGGCAAGCGGAGGCCGCATGGGGGCAAGCGCAAGAGGGACACTCATGCCTGTACCGGCAATTCTTCCTACTGCAGGAACCATTGGACGAGAAAGTCCAGCACAGCAGGCGGGCTGGAACCCCCTGCCCCGCCACCTGGTGGGGTGTCTGTGCTGGGGCCGCTCGCTGGACCGCATGTCCACAATGGTATCTGTCCCCAGGCGCAGGGCGCGTGGGAGTCATATACAGAAGCCACAGCTTCTGGCAGGGCTCATCCCACCTCATCTCAGGGTGCAGGGGAATCCGCATACAGAATTCCTCGTCGTAAGCCAACCATGACGGGCCCGGGAAGTCGACCATCGCCCAGTAAATGTTGTCCAAATACTGGACCATCGGAATTGCCAAATCCAGCCGGGCCCTGAGGTAGACCGCCATGTATATAAGGTACGCTGGCAACCAATTGGCCCACGTACGTGGCGGCTTACGACGACGTGCCTGTTCCTTATCCTTCTCATCCTGCCCCTCCCTCTCCTCTTTGGTGGGCTCTCTGTTAAGAAGGGAGAAGATGTCGACATACTCCCCACGCCAGATCTTCTCTTTGGTGGCCTGGGCCAAATGGTCCCCCAGAGGCAAGGAATAACCCGCTGTCGGCAATGCTGACACCGGCACAGTGGGAACCACAGGGATCTGAAAAGGAGCCTGGACCAACCCAGCCACCCCTAACACATTCCCAACTGAATAAGAGGTACCACCCAAAACTGGGCCCTGGGTGAGCGGTGAAGTCGCCGGGTGGGACGTCGTCGACTGAACCGTCGCACCACCCATGCGAGGCCACGGCCACTGGAATGCCCCCCCCAACGTGGGTAGGTGTGTGGGTGCACTAGATTGAACCGCATACTCACATGCAGCACCCCCGCGGGCCGCCCCCACCGGGGGTTCTGGCCCGCTGGGGGCGTCGGAGCTCACGACCGCAATTGAGCTCGTCGACGGGGCCTGACTAGCATCAGCCTGTTGAGTGGGGAGCTGCGAGGCAGTGGCCAAAGCCGGCCCACGCGCCTCAGGCAGCTCGACCCGTCCTGCCGCCTGCCGCTGACCGGCAGACAATGGATCAACCTGCACCCCAAAAAGGCACCCCCGGGTGGCTAATCCTCGCGAGGGATGCCTCGAGGGCCGCAACGTGGGCCAGAAGGGCCTCAACACTAACGTAGCCCCCTAAGCCAAGTGGGGGCAAAGGGCCAGCCAGCCCACTGGGTGCAGGCGCCGGTCTAGGTCCCTGGACCCCGGGGCCTATATACGGCCACGACCCCAGGCCCGGCCCCTGCAGGGCCGGGGGGTACCCTGCCAGGGGAGGGAACCCAGCCACCCCCCATGGCTGAAACCCCCCGCAGGAAGCTGCGGACCCATGGAAGAAGGCCCCGCAGAATGGGCCGTGCCAGAGGCAGTGGCCACTGCTTGCGGGCCAGGGGCCGCGGCCCCAGCTGGGCCGGTACGCAGACCCCCGGCCTTGGGCCAAGGGGTAATTAACCCCATCCCACTGGTCCCGGTGGGCTCAGGCAAAGGAGGCTGCTGGGGAGGCGCAGCCGCGGTCCTCCGACCCGGCTGGCGCCTCCGCGCAGAACGAGCCGCATTCGCAGTCGCCTTCTTCTTCGAGGGCATAGCAGCTAACGATGGGAAGTCTAAAAGTCAAGAAAATCAGCAGCCAGAGGCTTCCCCGAGCAAGGCAAGAGCGACGGAGGTAAGAGAGAAAAACCTCTCCGCTCCGTCGCTTCGCAAAATGGCAGCTCGGCTGCCTCGTGGCCGCCCCTTATATAAGGGTGCTGGCCACGCCCCCTAACTACCCGGATGTCTTCGTCCGGTGGGGGGGGCGCAAAGGGCGCGGCGACCATTTTGGCGCCGCGCTTGCATTCTTCTCCTTTTGTGTAAACAGTTATTATCAAATGATAAACCTGCCCTAGTTATAAGGCTAGGTACTTTTATACAAAAAAATATTTCTTTCTTTCTTTCTTTCTTTCTTTCTTTCTTTCTTTCTTTCTTTCTTTCTTTCTTTCTTTCTTTCTTTCTTTCTTTCTTTCTTTCTTTGTAGTGGGAGATATTTTCTTCTCCTTTACACCTCCACACTAGTCATAGGTGTGTGTGTGTGTGTTGGCACATTCATATGTATACAGCATTTTGAGTCTGCTTGTAGTGAACCAGTCATGGGAGACAGACGATTTACAAATTTCATCATTAAAAGGAAGCATCTAAGTACAGTATATCTTGTGCACTGGAATATTTCACAACAAAACTCTCCACTAATCATATAAGAAGTAATGCACAGCTGTAATGAGGACACAGTAGATGTCAAAGATGATGACAAAGATCTCCCTCATCTGTAGCATTTCAGAAGCTGTACCATTTCGGAAGAATTTCTGGAAAGGTATACAGTCCAAAATTATGATTAACAAAAAGCAGTGTAACACTTTCACTTTTCTGCTCATTTTGATCCAGAGCCACTAAGAGTTTGGAAGGGTGGAAATGAGGACATACCAAATAATGGCAGAGACAAAACCATTCGAAGATACAACCAGCATTTGATGGCACACACTTCCCAGGATGTGCAGAATCCACACACACAAAATAAATGAGAGAGAGAAGTAAAGAATCCTGAGAAATGAAATGGTTCTGCAGTTGTAAAGAAGGAAACAGTTCTTCAGCTTGCCCTTAAGCACCCAGGTCAAACCATCTACTGTAAATAGAAACTAGACTGGACCAATTCAGTCTTAGTCACTTTTCTCTTCTCTCCTGTATCTTTTGCTCTTGTAGGGAGCTTGGCCAGAAGTGTCAACAGACACAGGATTTGGATTTCTTGGTCCCTCCATGTCTGAATTGTTTATAAACTACTGGTATATAGGTTTATAAGCTAAACCGGTAGGGCTTAGATTTGGGCTTTTTCCATTTCAGAAGAGTCTCAATTCAAACTGGAATCTATGAATCTTTTTTATCATCATCCCAGTTCATTTCAAGGTTCAGCTGAATTCAAAGCACAACATTTAATACTTATGCACTGAATTTTCAATCCAATACCAGCAAGATAGAATTCAATACTATATTATGGAATCTTGTCACTTCTTACCTTGGTCTATAGACATCCAGTTAAAGGATCTCTTTACTTGCCTACAAATGCTCTAATAACTCGGACTGGCAACACAAGAGGAGCAGGATGCCTTAGATAACCAGTAAGCAACAATTGACACTACCCCATTTTAAAATTGTCCATTGTTGTCCTTGGAGGTCAACCCCCATAAATCTTTGAAGGTAAAGGTATAGGTTGCCCTTACTTGAAAACCAGTTTTATCTGACTCTAGGGTCCAGTGCTCATTTCTGTTTATAGCCAAAGAGCCAGCGCTGTCTGCATCTACAGATGTTTCCATGATCATGTGGCAGGCATGGCCAGACACCAGGGTGCATGTGCTGTGTCCAAACGTTTATTAACGTATATTGCCTTAAGTTGCAATCACCATTAAGTCTTTGCAGTATTGTGTGCCCTTTTCTGTAAGGCGCCTTATTCATATATTTTCAATGTACCCTGATTGGTTTACACAGGTTTCCCGCATTAGTAAAAGCCCGGGCAAATGTATCACTGTAACTGCCATTCTGTCTGTATATAAGTTGCTACCTCGTCCCTGTTTTCTCCAGTCCGAATCAGTCCAAACTGAGCTATAATAAATGACTTGTTGGTTAACCCCCGATCTGCTGTCATGTTGCAATTAATACTCAGACTCAACAGCATGTAACACTGTTTACCTTCCCACTGAAATGGTACCTATTTATCTACTTGCAATTTCTTGCTTTTGAAATGCTAGGTTGGCAGGAGCTGGGACAGAGGCGGGAGCTCACTCCATCATGCAGCACTCAGGTGTCAAACTGCTGACCTGCTGACCTTTCAGTCATCAAGTTCAGCATCTTAACCACTGAGCTACTACAGTCCTAAACCTTTCAGCCAGCATCCTTATAAAGCACTAGATAATTTCTTTTTCTGGCACATGCTTACAGGACTCCTTCATTCTGTTTAAACAAGCCCTACTCAGTTTTCTTTTTTTATCTCTTTTCATGTTAGCACTAGAATTGAAAGAATTTGATGGGATTCCTTTCACAAACATATTTAATTTCACATAAAAATAAATCCTAAACAAATACATTTATATTATACAAAGGACCTTTTGAAAATTTACAAACATGCAGCAAAACATGAGAAATTGAAAGGATTATAAATTACCAAAAGAAACATAAACATAATAATTTCAAAGTTCCCGGGACCAAAAGAGCTACAGAACACTTTTCAGCATCTTCATTCAGTTTCAAAAATTGCATTGATTCTTGTGAATGTGTCAATCTCTTCCTCTTTAATAAAACATAATCTATAAATTCTCCCTAGATACAGTATCTTTAAAATTGTACTGCCTAAACAGTCCCCTCTTAACTTTAATATTACATATTAATTCATAATTAATAGCAATGTCCCAAATCTCTGTGGGCTGGATCTGTCCCCCAATGCCAATTCATCTGTCCCACAAATCTCTCATTGCTCCCGGAAGCGGAAGCAAAACACGTCCATATGGGCGTGTTTTACTTCCACTTCTGGGAGCGATGAGGACATTGTGGGCCAGATGAATTGGCATTGGGGCTGGATCTGGCCCACAGGCCATAGTGACTAGCTCCCTGAACCATGTGGCCAGCCATGGCCCAGAAAATTTGGGCATCCCTGATTTAATTGAAAATCATACTGTTTTTCCCCATTTCCTAGCTATCATTAGTCTTGCTGCTAACAAAATTGAAATTAATTCTTTACTTGACCAGTTGCATCAAACCTTATCACATATTAATAAAATATATATTTTAAGACATCCTTCTAAATATTACCTGGTTATTTATTTTATCTTACTGAAGACCATTTGCCAAACTTTCAGAACATGTTCACAATTCCACCACATATGAAAATAGGTACCGTTGTCCTTACACCTTCTCCCACATAAAGCTGAATATTTCTTATCTATTTAATTTAATTTCCCCAGCATTAAATCACATATCCAAATCAATTTATAATATTTCCCTTTATTTTTTTACTGATATAAATTTCAAAATTTGCATGTCTCAATCCTGATGACTTATTTCTTCACCCAATTCATGCTTCCATAATAATAATACTGTTGTTGTATTATGCTAAAACTAATCATTTCAAAATTAGTGCAGAAAGATAACACAGTATAAAAACAGTTACTTTTGAAATAATAATAAAAATAATTGATAATTTTTTAAAAAAATATGAAAGATGGATTCCTGGAAACTAACACACTAAACAAAATTAAACAAGGGAAATAAAATTAAATTAAAACACATACAAGAAATATGACAAAAATGTAAGAAAATGAGATAGAAGAAAGCTTTAGCAGAAGCATTTCTTACAAAGATCACTGAAGGGAAAATATTGCCAAAATGTGGGATGAAAATAAAGTAATTTATTGTCTATGGATGTTATATTGGTCTGAGCAAATATAACATCATCTTTAATTGTTAACTTGAGCATTGATCATATCCAGTGATGCACTACAGCAGGTTCTGTCAGGTTCTGCAGAACCGGTAGTGGAAATTTCCCCAGGCCACACCCACTTGGTTGGCCACACCCACCTCCATAGCCCATAATGCAGGATGTTTGGCCATGCCCACAGATTTGGCCCCACCCACAGATTTGGCCAGCCCACAGAGTAGGTAGTAATTTTTTTTTGCAGTGCATCACTGATCATATCTACTTTAGATGTGAGAGTGTATCTGAACATTCCTAGGACACAATTTTCTTCATACATTTAATTTTTGAACAATAAATTAGATGACAGGCATGAAATCCTTCTTCATCTTCTATCAGGCAGGGAAATCACTGAACAACAAGAAATCTGATTAGTAACCATATTGATGACAACAGGAGGTGCACAATGGGAAGCATAATAAGATAGGTATAATTGTCCAATAATTGCTCCTGAATTTCTTATGCTCCCCATTACAGTGGGGAGTCACTGTAATGGAGTCTTATGTCTGCAAGGACTGAATTTTTTCAAGGCTTTTCAGTTGTGCACAATTATTCTGGTGTTTTAATCTAAATAGGTTATTTCTTTGTTCACATGCAGTAGCTACATTAAACTTTCTCACCCATTCTTATTACCTAGTTGAAAAATCAAAAGTTTTAATGAGACTTGGCAAATGTCTATTGCCCTACTTTTCCCCTCGGGGAAAAAACCAAAATGAGAGAGAACTGAAGCCCTCTTTAAAAGCCTTTAAAAACTGGACATGCTCTGTAGGATTCTGCTTTTGCTTCCCATGAAGAGAATGGAATCAAAAATCATGACAGCAGATGCACTAGATATTAATAAAGCAAGCCAAATTAATTAATTACCTAGCCTATTGAACACCTGAAGTCATAGAGTTAGCTCCAAAAAATACTCCACTGGTATCTTACTACTGTTCATTAGTGCTGTTCAGCATCTCATCTTATAGGTATTTATGATAGTACAGAAAACATTGGTGCCCACTTGGCTCATTTCTATAAGTGGTTTAAGCATGATGGACATTCTCATGAGAACTATGGGATGCCTACATGTTGGAACAGTAGCAAATGGAAGAGATCATTGTGATTTCCCCTGGCTAGCTCTGGAAATGAGTGTAACATGTAGGTTTCCTCTTTAGTTCATTCTAGAGCTGTATTATATGTTTCATAGCTTCCATATGAGGAGGTGTAAACTGTTCCAGCTGCAACATTAAGCTCTGTAATGCTACAGTGAGTCCAATTATCAGTTCACACAATTGAATAATCTTCCATAATGGGGTGAGACACAGAGTTCCCGTGATTTTAGGCACAACTTTAAATTGTAACATTTTTGGATGATGACAATGGCCATATTGACTGGATTTTAGGATATGTGGATCCCCCACAATAAGTCCCTTTTCTATTCTCAGGCCTTTTGCCCTAGCAAACAAGCCTGGCAGAATATTTCTTCCCTCTCAGTAACCCCAGTTTGACCCTTCTCTACTGAAAAGGACAAACACCATCTGTTTGGCAATACATTTTTTTCCCCAGACTGAGCTTGTCACCTCATATGAAAACAGTTCCTCTCCCTAGGACATTTTCTTTGTCTTCCGTGCAAGACACCAAATTGGCGACGAAGGTGGGATCGATGACGAATCCCAAGGTCAAGCCTTACCACTTCGATATCAGCGACCCAGAGCAATGGGAGCTGTACGAGTGCCAGTTTTGGCACACGTTGGAAGCCGTGGGCATCGACAACAACGCGAAGATGCGCTCCCATTTTCTGGCCCGGGTGGGGCCGGCCACGCTGCGTATCCTGATGAACCTGGTGGCCCCCCGGAAGGTGGACGTGGTGCCCCTCGACCGCATCCTAGAGTTGCTGCGCGAACACTTCCAGCCCCCCGTGTCGATCTTCCCAGCCAGAGTCGCGTTCCACAGGCGGGACCAGCACCCGGGAGAGTCCATGTCCGCCTACGCGGCAGGCCTCAGGCTGGCAGTGGTGCACTGCCAGTGGGAAGACCTGGACACGGCACTCCGAGACCGCATGCTGTGTGGCCTGAGGGACGAGGAGGTCCAGAGAAAATTGATGACCCGCGACTATCGCCTCACTTTCAACGAGGTACTGCGGGAGGCCCAGGCAGCCGAGGCGGCCAGGAGCGGGGTCAGAGTGTTCAAGTCCCGAGGGGCCACATCCGAAAGGGCCAAGTCACCAGTGCAGGCGGCCCAGCGGACATCAGCGAAGATGGCCTGGCGGGCCCCCAAGTCGCCCGCCGGCACACCAGTGATGTCTGAGGAGTCGTCCACGATGGCAGACTCCTATTCCAGCGAGGACAACGATGTCCAGAAGATAAAGAAACGCGGGGAGAAGCGACAGACCCGCGAACGGCAAGGCCGCCGCTGCGACGGTTGTGGGGCATCCCACGACCGCACGAGGTGTCCGTTCCGGAAGGCCGAGTGTCACAATTGCGGCCGAAAGGGACACATCACCAGAGTATGCAGGCGCGGGCAAGCTGAGGACAAGGGCGTCTCGAGCCACCCCCAGGCACACCAAAGGAAGGCGGCTGGCACCAGGAAGGTCTCAGCCAACTACAGCGAGGAAGGCGTGAACCGCGTGGGCCTGGAGCACCGGCGCTTTTTCGTAGAGGTACTGTTACAGGGGCTCCCAGTGAGGATGGAGATAGACTCGGGGTCGTCCTATTCCATCCTGTCCCAAAAAGAGTTTATGCGCATTCCCCCAGATGCGCGGCCCAAACTGCGGGCCATGAAGTCACACTTACGGGACGTGCAGGGAAAGGCGATCCCAGTGTTGGGGGTGGGGAACTTCAAGGTGAAGTTCAAGAGTTACTCTGAGAAACTGCCCCTAGTGGTCCTCAAGGGGGGGGAGATACTGCCTTTTGGGAACGCAGTGGTTTGCTCCCCTGGGAATCGAACTGTCCGGCATTAACGCCATCGAGACTGGCCCAATGCGGGACGTGTGCAATGCACACCCGGACATTTTCAAGAAGGGGCTCGGGACTTACAAGGGGACCCCAGTTTCTTTTGAATTGGACCCAGAAATCCAACCCATACGCCTCAAGCCAAGAAGAGTGCCCTTCGCCCTCAAGGACAAGATCGAGGCGGAACTGGACAAATTGGTGGGGCAGGGGATTTTGGTTCCAGTTGATTCGGCGGAGTGGGAAACACTGATTGTTACGGCTCTTAAATCAAACGGGGAGGTCAGGATTTGTGCGGACTATAAATGTACGATCAATAAGGCCATTCGGCCAAATGCATATCCGGTGCCCGTGGTCAGCCATTTACTGGCCACGTTACATGGGGGAGGTGTTTTGCCAAGCTAGATCTGGCGCAGGCATATCAGCAGCTCTCCGTAACCCCGGCTGCTGCCGCTGCGCAAACGATCGTAACGCACAAGGGGGCATTTAAGGTAACGCGCCTTCAGTTCGGCGTGAATTTGGCCCCCGGAATTTTCCAGTCCCTCGTGGAATGCCTTTTAATGGGGCTTCCAGGCGTCCTCCCATATTTTGACGAGGTTTTGATAACAGCGGGGGGCGAAGCAGAACTAGCGCAAAGGCTAGACAGGGTCCTTTCAGTATTAGAGAAAGCGGGCCTTCGACTGAGACGGGACAAATGTGTATTCTTTGCGAGGGAGGTTGAGTTCCTCGGGTTCAAGATAACCCTGGAAGGCATCAAGCCCTCCGAGTCCAAGGTTGCGGCGGTGCAAAACGCCCCTCGCCCCACCGCGAAACCGGAGCTGCAGTCATTTCTAGGGCTCTTAAATTTTTACCATTCCTTCCTGCCGAGGAAGGCATCCGTTGCGGAGCCACTGCATGCGCTATTAAAGAAAGAGGCGGTTTGGCGGTGGGGAGATAGGCAAGAGAAAGCTTTCAGGGAGCTAAAGGCGCTTTTATCCTCGGATGCTGTCCTGACCCACTTTGACCCGAGGAGACCAGTAGTTCTAGTCTGTGATGCGTCCCCAGTGGGGGTGGGGGCGGTTCTATGCCACGTGTTGGAGAGCGGGCGGGAAGCCCCGATAGCATACTACTCAAGGTCCCTCTCGAAGGCCGAGCGCAATTATGCGCAAAAAGATAGGGAGGCCCTGGCCATCATCGCGGGAACGAAGAAGTTCCACGACTTTTTATACGGCCACGAGTTTACGGTGGTGACGGATCACAAGCCACTTCTGGGGATCTTCACCACCGGCAAACCCACCCCGCAAATTCTATCCCCCAGGATGCTGCGTTGGGCCATCTTCCTCAACGCCTACCAGTATGAGCTGGTCTATCGCCCAGGGAAGGAGATCTCCCATGCGGACGCACTGTCCCGGTCTCCCCTCCCTAGTTTAGGGGACCCTGCATGCGAGGTAGAGCAGGACCACCAAGTCCTGCTGATCGAGTCCCTCGACTCACCCCCCATCATCCCGGCCGACCTCGCCAAGGCCACGGCGGCCGACAAGATGCTGGCCCAAGTTAGTTCCTGGGTTAGGAAAGGGTGGCCCACCACTCCCCCCGAGGAGCTTTTCAAGCCATTTTTCAGGCGTAGAGTAGAGCTTTCCCTGGAAAGGGGCTGCCTACTCTGGGGCCAACGGGTAGTCATCCCAGAGAAGCTAAGGGCTAAGGTACTGAAGCTACTGCATACCAGTCACCCGGGGATAGTGCGCTCCAAGGCTGTGGCCAGGAGCTTCTTTTGGTGGCCCCAGATAGATGCGGATATAGAACGCTTAGTGGGCACGTGTGAGAGCTGCCAGAGCTCTCGGCCCGAGGAGTCCTGGTTACCCCATAGGGAATGGGACACGGCCCGCGGGCCATGGTCCCGGATTCATGTCGACTTCGCTGGCCCCTTCCGCGGGTCCATGTTTCTGCTGATAGTCGACTCCTACTCCAAGTGGTTGGAGGTAATCCCCATGAACAGCACCTCCTCTGCGGCAACCATTAAACAGTTGCGCAAGGTCTTTGCCTGCTTCGGCCTGCCAGACGTCCTCGTTAGCGATAACGCTAGTACCTTCATGTCTGCAGAGTTCAAGACGTTTATTGAAAGAAACGCCATCAGGCACATTACCGCTGCCCCTTTTCACCCCGCCACATACGGTCAGGTAGAGCGCCAAGTGCGCACTACGAAAGACGCACTGCGGCGCATGGGCCCCGGTGAGTTGAACCTTCATCTGTGCCAGTTCCTCATCTGCTACAGGACAACCCCCCTAGCTTCAGGATTTTCGCCAGCCGAACTCCTCATGAGGAGGCATCCGGTAACACTTTTTGACCGGATGGATCCGTCCAGGGTGGAGGATGAAGGGAGAAATATAAATATAGGGGTAGATAGCTCCAAAAGTTTTTCGGTAGGGGACCCGGTTCACTGCAGGAACTACGAGGCCTCGGGGCCAGCATGGGTACCAGGGACGATCATTGAGCAGACGGGGCCAGTATCCTACAGGGTCGAGACTAGCTCGGGTCTACTCTGGAGAAGGCACGCCGACCAACTCAGAAGGCGAGTCACCAGTGAAGGGGAATCAGCGTTAGGGTCCTCCCCCACCCACGTTACCCAAGGGGAAGATACGGCGGCATCCACGGATACAAATGCATACCCTGGATTCTCAGCCACAGAGGAGGATACTTTGAAAGAGAGGGATGAGTTTGGTTATGATTTGCAGTACCAGGGGGGTGTAGCGGAGTGGTCCCCCACCCGTCCTAGCGAGAAGAGGGGTTTCAGTTCAGCCCCTGGTACCTCCAGTCCCCCAGCCCTTTTGTTTTAGAATATACCATAGCTCCAGCCCCCCAGAGACAGACACCCCCGAGACAGGCAGCAGGGGGGAATCCACACGCCTCAGCCCCTAGAACTCCCGGACAGGCAACAGGGGGTGGCGAGACCACGAGGGTCTCCTCATCGGTCCCGAGATTCGTACTGGGGGGACCCCAAGTTCCTCGAGCGGTAGGCAGGGGTTCACGTCCCAACTGTTCATTCCATTCCCGTCCCCAAATGCAAGGTTGTCGCAGAGTCCCCACCGAACCACTAATGAGTCCCCCCTTTCCGTTGCAGGAAGGGACTCCACGGAACCAGGAGCCCCCGGCTCCCCTGTGTTAAGTCAAGCGGCCGCACGCCCCAGACGCATGTGCGGCAAACCACAATGGTTGAGGGACTTCGTCCCATCCTAGGGGGGAGGGGTGTTATGTATGTACAATGTTGCTTTAAGAAATGTATGAATGTAACCTGACCACAATTACAATGTAGCTCAGCTGTTAAGGAACGCGAGTGAGCTGCCCATAGAGGGCAGCTGCGAGCGTTCAACTCACATGGTTCACATTCCTCAAATCACCGACAGCCGCGGGAACTCTCCTGCACTATCAATAACTACAGAAGAGGGGCGTGACTTGGAACGACGTCACGCCGGTAGCAGCCAATGAGCTACCGTGCAACAAGATTCAAATGTATTGTACTGCTGTATATAATCGATGTACCTCCACCATTACCACATGTTCATCCTGATCATCAACCAATAAACCTGCGTTTAGCCCTTACTGCAGCTCCTTCTTTGTCTTCCGTGCAAGACACCAAACTGAGGTGAAGGGGGAAAGAGGCAATTTAAAGGTTACTCCATCCTTCCACCTCTTAACATTAGGTGCAAATGGCCCTCCCACCCACCCTTTATGTGGCAGTATGAGACTAGCTGGTCTCTTCGGGGACAGAAAGGAATTTTGCATATACATGGCCAAAAGGATGGTAATTCCCCCCCCCCCAATGCCATACTGTCCCCAATGGGGCTAGGTGGGTTAAGTTGGGGGTCATCTTAAATAGGACACAACTGGTGAGTAGTACAAGACAGGAGTAGTTTGGGTGAGTTTCCAGGATACATTGGGAGCAAGTCCCAGGGCACCCAACATCCAGGATGCCAGCCAGTGATGCACTCCAAAAAAAATTGCTACCACCTCTGTGGGTGGGGCCAAGTCTGCGGGTGGGGCCAAATCTGTGGGCATGGCCAGTGCAATGGGGTATGGAGGTGGGCATGGCCGGCCAGGTGGGCATGGCCCAGGGGAATTTCCACTACCGGTTCTCCTGAACAGGACAGGACCTGCTTCAGTGCATCACTGATGCCAGCATCCCAAGTTTCAGTTGAATTATTATTATTATTATTATTATTATTATTATTATTATTATTATTATTATTATTATTATTATTATTATTATTATTATTATTATTATTATTATTATTATTATTACTTTTTTGGGGGGTGGCTACTAGCAGCCCACTTACAGCACCATCCACCTAATGTCCCAATGTTTGGGTGGTGGCTTGGGGCTTGCCCAATAGGGAGTAGGAGCAGGGTTAACCAGGAATCCCCTGGCTCCATCCCAGGACCCCACACTACAAGAAAGGATTAGACAAGTTCATGGAGGACAAGAGTATCAATGGCTATAATTATGGATACTTAAGGACAACCTCCGGGTTGGAGAGATAGGCAGGATATCTCTCAACATCATTTCCAGGGAATCCTAAGCAGGTGAAGGCATCTGCTTGGGAATACCCTGAAGGAAATGGTGAGCCACTGTGTGAGACAGAATGCTGGACTGGATGGGCTGTGGCCTGTTCCAGCAAGTCTGTTCTTATGTTCTTATATACATAGGCCATACTGCAAGAAGGAAGGAAGGGAGAGATGGAGGGAGGGACAGTTTCCAGTTAAAGTTAAGAGTTTATAATTTTGTGGCCCTAGTTAACACCAGTCTTTGTGTCTGTGCCTTTGTTCAGGGAATTGGGGTGGAAATGGAGGGATACATAAAATATTCTTTCCCACATTGTAAGATTTGAAGGATGCTTCCATTCATTATTTTTTTACTGGAGGGAGAAGAGGTGTCCTCTTATTCAAGTTTGCCATTGTACAAATTGTGTTATAATCACTCTACTTCTTAAGGGAGAAGGCATAAGCATGAGAAAACAGGAGCTTTGAAAGAGTGCATCAAAGAGTCTTTAGAAGTTGATTGCCAGTCATCTTCAAATACCAGTACATTTAGAATGGGTCATTAAAACAACAAACCAAACAGAAAATCTCTCCAGCAGTCTGCTACCTTTCAAAGGTGGAAATGTGTGTGTGTGTGCGTGTGCGTGCGTGTGCGTGTGTGCGTGCGTGCGTGCGTGCATGCGTGCGTGCGTGCGTGCGTGCGCGTGTGCGTGTGCGTGTGTGCGTGCTGTGTTAAACATTTTGTTGTTGTTCAGTCGCACAGTCGATTCTGACTCTTTGCGACCCCATGGACCATCGCTCTTCAGGCACCCCTGTCCTCCACCATCCTTTAGTCCGCACAGCCTCATGCCCATTGTATCTACAATACCATCTAGCCATCTCATCTCGTCCTCTTCTTCTTTTGCCCTCCACCTTCCCCAGCATCAAGGCCTTCTCAAGTGAATTCTCTCTTCTCATTTGATGTCCAAAATACTTCAGCTTCATCTTTGTTATTTGTCCCTCTAAGGAGCACTCAGGGCTAATCTCTTCTAATATTGACCTATTTGTTCTCCTCGCTGTCCAAGGGAGTCTCAAAACTCTCCTCCAGCACCACATCTCAAAGGCATCTATTTTTCTTCGCTCAGCCTTTCTAATGGTCCAGCTCTCACAGCTATACATTACCACTGGAAATACTTTGAAAGCGCGGCGCCAAAATGGCCACCGTGCTCTTTGCGGCCCCCCCACCCAGACTCAGACATCCGGGTGAGTTAGGGGGCATGGCCACACCTCTATAAAAGGGGTGGCCACGAGGCAGACGAGCTGCCATTTTAGAAATAGCGACGGAGAGGAGAAGTTTTTCCCTCCACCCCCTCCCTAGTGAACAGTGTGATATTTTGGTCGCTTCGGGGCCGGGTGGGAATTTTTGGCCTGAACCACAATTGGCCCTTGGTTTCTGGCTTTTTTGCCCATCCCACACTGTTGCTAGTGTTTGAGCAAAGGGGGTTTTCTTTGACTTTGGTCACTTTAGGCGGGTAGCACTGGTAAGGTAAAGATTTATGACCCAGAGGTATCCGGCAGGTTCGTAATTGACTGGCCAACACTTAGACAGTGTAATAGCTTTGACCGGTCAACGATGAACCAGGCAAGGGGTGATGGCAGGAGCTTTTCAGCATGCATCACCCCGTGATTTGATGGATACACGTCATAGGGTGGGGTCAGTAGATAGTTTATTGACTCCGGTCAACAATTTGTTTGTGTCAACAAACAAATTGATACAAATGGATACATTGTAGCCAATTGCCATTGGCAATTTTGGGAGGAATCTTACCAGTGTTACTGCGGCCTGCTTGCCTTAAGAATTACAATTGGATGAATACACCAATTGAAAGTTATAATTCGGACTAGGGCATTATTCAATAAAAGTGGCCCAATGCCTTTATCCATATACCGGTGTCTGAGTCTTTCTTTGGGGGGTGCACCTGCAATGACTATGCGGACTTTTGTTTGCAAGGTGATGCCTCTACTTTTAACTATGTTCCCCAGGTTTTTCATAGCTTGTCTCCCAAGAATCAGTCACCTTTTTATTTCATGGTTGCAATCTCCATCTGTAGTGATCTTGGATCCTAAGAAAGTAAAATCTGTTACTGCTTCTACTTTTTCCCCATCTATTTTCCAGGGACTGATATGGCCTGTTGCCATTATTTTGGTTTTCTTGATATTGAGTCTCTGGCCAGCTTTTGCACTCTCTTCTTTCAACCTAATCAGGAGCTTCTTTAGGTCTTCCTCACTTTCTGCCATTAGGGTGGTATCATCTGCATATCTCAAATTGTTGATGTTTCTCCCAGCAATTTTGATCCCATATTGTGATTCCTCCATCCCTGCATTGCACATTATGTGCTCTGTGTATAAGTTGAATAAGCAGGGTGACAAAATGCAGTCTTGTCTTATTCCTTTTCCTATTCCAAACCACTCCGTCATTCCATACTCTGTCCTAACTGTTGCTCCTTGACTCATGTACAGATTTCTCATGAGACATATGAGGTGTTCTGGTATTCCCATCTCTTTAATTACTTGCCACATTTTGTTGTGGTCCACACAATCAAAGGCCTTGGTGTAGTCAATGAAACAGAAGTAAGCTTGTTTCTGGTATTCCTTTGTTTTCTCCATGATCCAACGTATGTTGGCAATGTGATCTCTGGTCCCCCTGCCTCTTCTGAACCCAGCCTGCACCTCTGGTAGTTCTCTTTCTACATGCTGCTGCAGTCTAAACTGTATTATCTTGAACATCACTTTGCTAGCTTGTGGGATGAGCGCAACAGTTCAATAATTTGAACATTCTTTGGCATTGCCCTTTTTTGGGATTGGGACGTATACTGATCTTTTCCAATCCTGTGGCCACTGTTTCGTTTTCCCAATCTGCTGGGATATAGCATGTAGTAGCTTGATTCCATCATCTTTTAGGGCTTTGAAGAATTCAACTGGGATACCATCATCTCCACTGGCTTTGTTATTTGCCGTGCTTTTTAGGGCCTTTCTGACTTCACTCTCTAGGATGTCTGGTTCAAGTTCAATTTCCCCCTCATTGTTATTATCTGGGGTGTTTAGATCTTTTTTGTAAAGTTCCTCTGTGTACTCTTTCCATCTTTTCTTTATCTCTTCTGCATCCGCTAACTCTTTGCCATCTTTGCCTTTTATCGTGGTCATTTTTTGCTTTGAACGTTCCCTTGACTTCCCCAATTTTTTAAAAGAGATCTCTAGTCCTGCCTCTTGTGTTGTTTTCCTCTATTTCTTTGCACTGTTCATTTAGGTAGGTTTCCTTATCTCTCCTCACTTTTCTTTGAAATTCTTTATTTAAGAATAAATATTTATTTCACTAAGAAATAAATCCTATCTCACTCATGTATTTCCCCAGAAGAACTATGGCATTTTATTTATTCATTTAGTCTTCAAATTTCTATTACCGCCCAACTCGGCAATGACTCTGGGCAGCTAACAACAATTAAAAGCAAAATCAGACTAATTAAAAGCCCTTAAAAACCCCATTAAAATTCTTAATAATTTACCCACTCACCCCATTCATTAAAAGATTGAGAAAAATCTTAATTATATAAGCCAGCAGGTGGGGGGTCATCCCTCCATCGGTGCCCCACACCTGCCATGCCATCCAGGTTTTCAGTTCTTTCCTAAAGAGCAGCAATTCTATCTTCAGCCATAACTCTGTTGGCTGGAGGTTCCATAGGGCCAGTGCAGACACAGAGAAGGCCCTCCTTCTTGTGCTAGAGAGACGAGCCCCTCTAGCAGATGGTACAATTAGAGAGCACCTCCGGTCTGCTCTGGTTGGATGGACAGATGTTCTTGGGGTGACACGGTCTCTTAGATAACATGGCCCACTACCATGTATGGCTTTAAAGGTCATTACCAGCACCTTGAATAGCACCCGGAGGCATACCAGTAACCAGGGAAGCTCCCGGAGCAGTGGTGAGGCGTGGGTGTAATGTCTTCACCCCATCACCACCCGGGCAGCTGCATTTTGGAACAGTTGCAGCTTCCAAATGGTCATCAAGGGCAGCCCCATGTAGAGGACATTACAGTAATCTGGTCTAGAGGTGACCAGAGCATGTGTGACCATGAGCAAGGAGTCCCGATCAAAGAGCAGGCGCAACTGGCGGATCACATGAAGTTGTGCAAAATCCCTCCTGGCCACGACTATGCTAGAATAGTTCTTCCCTTGGTCTGTCCTTCCATAAAACCCATGAGAGAGGCAAAACAAAGAGAGGAAGTAAAGTGATTTGAGCTAAAGTTAATATACTGAGTTTCAGCTGGAATTGTCATTCTAATAGTTACACCCAGGGTTCCCAACCTACGCCCCACGATGGCATTTCATCTGGCCTGTCACCATCTCTCCCGCACCCCAAAAGTGGAAGCAGGTGTGTTTACGTCAGCCATAAAACACGCTCGTGCATGTGCAAATGTGCCAGTAGGTGTCATAAACATGGAAGTGGGTGCATTTATGACAGTCATAAATATGCCCTCTTCCGCGGGTGTGGTCCAGCCTGTTCAGCTGTTCCCAAAGTGCAAAAAGGTGGGTCACTCCTGAGTTACACTTTGTTTGGTAAGTGTTTGAACCTTTTGACACATTTTCTTCTATTTGTTACAAGACCAGAGGCCAAATAGGTCCAACAATTTGTTTATGCAATGGCCAACTAATCCTTTATGAAAAGTTCATAAATGGGACATGTGTTCTACAGCACCCTCACACTTATCTTTTCCTACAAATAATATGCATAAGCACAATGTTTCTGCTACTGGATGGGATATACCGTATGTATGCATTCATTGATACTTACCCCACAGATTTGCGCAATTCTCTTTAAAAGCCAGCCACATAAGCTGCCACAACTGCTTTTCAGAGTTATCATCCTGGAAGCTGTAGTTCTAAAACTAAACTCTTCCAAATCTCCATAGTTGAAACAAAGTTATATTCATATTTCTTTTCCTGCTATTAATAGATATTACTGGCAAAATTACATACAATAATTTTCTGAAGCACTATTATGAGAGTTCCAAAATCAGTATATTTCCAGAAATCCATGTCTATTGCACAGTTTTCTAGATGGTTTGAAATTTAGATGTTGTTTCACAATTTTTTTATGTTATAAAAGAAAATGTGTTTATTTCATAAACATCTTTTTCCCCCAGAGAAGCTTAGAATGTTGTCACTATGTGGAACAAACACTTAGATTCCACAGAGAGATGTTAGTAGAAACATCATTGTCAGGTGTATATTTCGGTTTAACAGTTTGCACTCTCCTTAAAACATGATTATAAACTGCTGCTCTGACGACAGTTCTCAGAAATGATGTCACATTAGTTCTAATGCTATATCAAGATGATCTAGCTATATCAGTTAGCTACCATAAACATGGATGGTAGACCTCTTAGAATAAAAAAAAGTTTAAGAAGTTTGAATCCAGGTCAAATCCTGAAAAATCGTTCGTCTTTAACATCTGACTCCCTTTCAAATTTACCAGTTATTCAGCCTCCTTATCTGGCACCAGAAATAAAGGAAAAATTCTTCAGGGTCTCTGTTTGAGGACAACACTATATTTGAAGCTGCTGAGAGACTTGCTTGGCCTTTCCATGGTTATATATAGTATTTCATAGGAAACCTAGAGTCAAAGATGCTCATGAACAATTCAGCCAAAGATTCTTCCTTGAAAGATGATATTTCAGGCCCTGGGGTCAGTATGACTTTATGACAATACAATACACTTTTCGGGCTAGAACAGAAAATGGTAAATCTAAATTAGTATCTAGTGATTTTTCAATTATTACATAAAATGACCACTCCCTGCTAAAAGGTCTGTACAATTTATAGTTTGTTTTAAATTGTGTTGGAAGGTTAAATTGTGTTAATGTTTTTTAAAAATTGCTTAGTCTGTAATTTTAATTTTTTAAATGTTTATTTATGTAAAAAAATTATGTGATCTGCTTTTTTTGTTTTTTTTTTAGGATTAATAAAAGAACAAAGTATGATATAATTTTTTCAAATTGTTTTATGTAAGCGAACAATGTTTTAGTTTTTGAATTTTTTTAATTAGTTGTACTGTAGGTCATAATTTTAATAATGTAAAAGTAAATGTTTTTTACATTCAATGTTTTTAAAATGTCTTTAGATGTTTTGGGTTTAAATTTGAGTTAAAACTCAGCACAGGATTTTTAAAGGTTTCCATTGTATTTTATTGACATATGTTTGTGATTTGTGTTAAAGTGTGTTTTAGTGTAATGTTTTTGACTTTTTATTGGTGTGACCTTTTGTGTTAAATTGTGAATTTGTGTTATGTTTTTGATTTGTTTTTACTCGTGTGGCCTTTTGTTTGGAGCTGTTGTGTGTTTTTGAATTGTTTTTACTATTGTGGCCAGCAGGTGGTGCTGGTAGGGGTTATTGTATTTTGACTGTTTTTTCTCTCCTGGCCTCTGGGTGGAGCTTCTTCTGGTAAGTAGTCTCTTTCTTTATTCATTTCTTTTCCAGTGGAGGTAGGACATCTTTTTGTAAGTTTGCTTGTTTTCTTTCTTTTGTGTGTGTGTGTGTGTGTGGGGGGGGGTTGGAATTTGTATTTTTGTCTGTTTGTTTTGTTTTTGATTGTGTTTTTGTTTACTTTGTATTGTTTTTGGTGTTTTTGTTTTTGTGTATTTTTGGATGTTTTTGTCTGTGTTTTTAGTAATTTTTTAAAAATTATTTATTTGGTGGTGGGGAGGGGGCGTGGTCATTGGAGGTTAGGAAGGGTGGGCTAGGTGGTGGGGAGGGGGCATGGTCATTGGGGGTTAGGAAGGGTGGGCTAGGTGGTGGGGAGGGGGCATGGTTGGTGGGGGATAGGAAGGGTGAGCTAGGTGGTGGGAAGAGGGGCATGGTCGTTGGGGGTTAGGAAGGGTGGGCTAGGTGGTGGGGAGAGGGGCATGGTCGTTGGGGGTTAGGAAGGGTGGGCTAGGTGGTGGGGAGGGGGGCTTTATTGTGTTATGGTGCTTTGAGTGTGTGGAGTTATGAAAGTAGATCGGGGTTTCCCCTTTAATATCAGTGGGTGAGGGGTTGCGACCCCCCTCTCCGCTGGCTCCCCTGGGTTTGGGAGGTTTGGGGGGACAAAAGGGGTATGTCCCCCCAACCCTTCTGGACCCAGGAGACCAGGGAGAGTGGATCGATTCCACCCCCCTCCTTAAAACAACTCCGTTTTTAAAGAGAAGAAACCGCTTTGTTTCTTCTCTTTAAAGATGGAGTTATTTTTAGGAGGGAGGGGGGAATTGATCCACTCTCCCTGGTCTCCTGGGTCCAGAATGGTTTGGGGGGGCACACCCCATTTGTCCCCCCAAACTTCCCAATCCCAGGGGAGCCAGCTGAGAGGGGGATCGCAACCCCCCACCCACTGATGTTAAAGGGGAAACTCCAGTTGGGACCTTCAGGCACTGTTGGTGAGGGAAAGAAAGCCAGCTGGTGTTTGCTTGGCTGTGAGGCGGTGAGTTGTTTTTCGTTGGGGGTTATGAAGGGTGGGCTAGGTGGTGGGGAGGGGGGCATGGTCGTTGGGGTTAGGAAGGGTGGGCTAGGTGGTGGGGAGGGGGGCATGGTCGTTGGGGTTATGAAGGGTGGGCTAGGTGGTGGGGAGGGGGCATGGTCGTTGGGGTTATGAAGGGTGGGCTAGCTGGTGGGGAGAGGGCATGGTCGTTGGGGTTAGGAAGGGTGGGCTAGGTGGTGGGGAGGGGGGCATGGTCGTTGGGGTTAGGAAGGGTGGGCTAGGTGGTGGTGGTGGCATGGTCGTTGGGGTTAGGAAGGGTGGGCTAGGTGGTGGGGAGGGGGGCATGGTCGTTGGGGTTAGGAAGGGTGGGCTAGGTGGTGGGGAGGGGGGCATGGTCGTTGGTGTTAGGAAGGGTGGGCTAGGTGGTGGGGAGGGGGGCATGGTCATTGGGGTTAGGAAGGGTGGGCTAGGTGGTGGGGAGGGGGGCATGGTCGTTGGTGTTAGGAAGGGTGGGCTAGGTGGTGGGGAGGGGGGCATGGTCATTGGGGTTAGGAAGGGTGGGCTAGGTGGTGGGGAGGGGGGCATGGTCGTTGGGGTTAGGAAGGGTGGGCTAGGTGGTGGGGAGGGGGGCATGGTCATTGGGGTTAGAAAGGGTGGGCTAGGTGGTGGGGAGGGGGGCATGGTCGTTGGGGTTAGGAAGGGTGGGCTAGGTGGTGGGGAGGGGGGCATGGTCGTTGGGGTTAGGAAGAGTGGGCTAGGTGGTGGGGAGGGGGGCTTTAGTGTGTTATGGTGCTTTGTGTGGAGTCGTGAAAGTAGATCGGGTTTCCCCTTTAATATCAGTGGGTGGGGCTTGTGACCCCACCCCTCTCCGCTGGCTCCCCTGGAATTGGGAGGTTTGGGGGGACAAAAGGGGTATGTCCCCTCCCCAACCCTTCTGGACCCAGGAGACCAGGGAGAGCGGATCGATTCCCCTCCCTCCTTAAAACAACTCCGTTTTTAAAGAGAAGAAACCGCTTTGTATATGTGTGTGTGTGTGTGTGTGTGTGTGGAGCCTTCATTTTGGCAGGTTTACATCTGGACATGGCCTGGACATGGAAGAAGAATACAATGCAATACAATGCAATACAGTACTAACTGCAAACAACAGTCAAACAACATGATGCATCTGTTTTATTTGGGCAAACCTCCTAGCTCAGATACTGTGAATAATTTCTTCTGTTCATGTAATGAAATGTAATTATTTCTCCTGCCTGTACCTTTAGAAAATCGATAGCTACAGCACCAACAGATGATCCAAAGAGAATAGATGCTTCAGTATAGCTGCACATTTCAGACAACAGATGGGAACAGAGACCTTGGGGTCACTATCCAGCTCACTGAATTTTATAGCCAGAAATAATTTACAAGTTGACAGTGAAAACTCTTATTTTACTCTACAATTATTGTGAGCATTTGCACTGCAATATACAAAATGTTGTCTCAAGTGTGTGTGTGTGTGTGTGTGTGTGTGTGTGTGTAGAATTAAATTTTAAATCACAAGATGAAAGAATTGAAGAAGGGATCTTGTAGGTCATAAGAACATAAGAACATAAGAACAGCCTTGCTGGAACAGGCCACAGCCCATCCAGTCCAGCATTCTGTCTCACACAGTGGCTCACCATTTCCTTCAGGGTATTCCCAAGGAGATGCCTTCACCTGCTTAGGATTCCCTGGAAATGGCATTGAGAGATATCCTGCCTATCTCTCCAACCCGGAGGTTGTCCTTAGGTAGCCATAATTATAGCCATTGATAGCCTTGTCCTCCATGAACTTGTCTAATCCTTTCTTAAAGCTGTCAAGACTGACAGCTGTCACCACTTCTTCTGGCAGGGAGTTCCATAGACCAGTAATCCTCTGGGTGAAAAAGTACTTTCTCTTATTTTTTTGAGAACTAGTACCCAAAAGTTTCATGGACTGTCCCCTAGTTCTAGTGTTGTGCGATAGGGAAAACAGTTTTTCCTTATCCACTTTGTCCACACCGTGCATGATTTTATAAACTTCAATCAGGTCACCTCTTAGACGCCGTCGTTCAAGAGTGAAAAGGCCCAACCGTTGCAGCCTCAGATGGTAAGGAAGGTGTTCCAGTCCCCTAATCATTCTGGTTGCCCTCCTCTGTACTTTCTCCAACTCCATAATATCCTTCTGGAGGTATGGCGACCAGAACTGTACACAGTATTCCAGATGGGGCCTCACCATAGATTTATAAAGAGGCAAAATGACACTTGCTGACTTATTTTCTATACCCTTCCTAATGATCCCTAACATTGAGTTTGCTTTTTTCACTGCTGAGGCACACTGGGTTGACACCTTCATTGAGCTGTCCACCAGGACACCAAGGTCCCTTTCCTGGTTTGTCGCAGAGAGTTCAGACCCCATCAGTTTATAAATGTAATTGGGGTTTTTTGCCCCAACATGCATCACTCTGCACTTACTGATGTTGAAGCTCATTTGCCACTGTTTTGCCCACTCCCCCAGTGTCAAGAGATCCCTCTGGAGCTCTTCACAATCTCTCACAGTTTTCACTACCCTGTATAATTTAGTATCGTCAGCAAATTTGGCTACCTTGCTTTTTACTCCTACCTCTAGATCATTTATGAAGAGGTTGAAAAGCAGGGGTCCCAGTACTGAACCTTGGGGGACCCCACTCTTTACTTCCCTCCACTTGGAGAAGTGTCCATTTAGTGCTACCCTCTGTTTCCTGTCATCTAGTCTAACCCCCTGCTTGATGACATACCTATAGTACAGTGTGTAACTGCAGCATTCCTAAGAAAGTATACCTCTGCTTGAATACTGCCAGTGAAAGAGATCCTGTCACCTGCTTTTCTACTAACCTTTCCAATTAGAAGTTTCTCCAAAAATTTAATATCAATTTCAACCCATTGATTCTGGGTAAACAGAAAGAGCCTCCACAAAGGTTGTGAATGCAATCAAGTGTACCCTGGACAACAACCTTGCCAGCTAATTTTCTAACATCAAATCAGACCAAAGGAACTGAAAAATGAATCCACCATAACAATGATTTCAATAAATATTGGGGGACTTTCAAGTAATAAGAGTGTCCTTTTAGTGGACATGTTAAAGAAATACAAATGTGACATACTTCTGTTCCAGAAAACACATCAGGGGAGAGATTCAAAGTGTTTGGAATGGAACTAGGGATTAAGGACCACATGACCAGTATGGGAGTGCAATTTTTGTTAGATCTGGCCTCAGCATATCAGCTGCATTGACAGAAACAAACAACAATGAAATTCTCACCATCCAAACCCCACAATTCTCTATTACCTCTGTCTATAAGCTTCCAGAGGCAAATTTTAGTTTTAATGAACCACAAAAATTTTCTTATGACCAAATACATTTTTATTGGAGATTTTAATTGTCACAATGAGGCTTGGGGATATAAGCAAACCAATGAGGATGGTGCAAAACTTGTATCTTGGGCAAACACCAATGATCTCCAACTTGTCTATGATCAGAAACTGCCTGCATCCTTTAACAGTGGTAAATGAAGGAGGGGTATAATCCAGACAACATCTTCGTTAGTAAGAAAATAGCAGCACATTGTATTACAGCTGTTTTTTAAATAAATGTTTATTTAAAGAAAAAATAGTTCAAATCCACCTTCCATTTTTATATTTTACTATATCAGAAGATGGATAGAAATCTATGGAGGGATCTCTTCTTATACCTATTTTGATTATAATATCAGCTTGCTCTAGCAGTAGCAGTCAATCCTATTCCATTGACACAGCATTAAGATAGTACATAACATGGAACTATATATCTTTCTAAATAAAATCAAACTTTCACACTCATTTGGACATTTGTCATATGTGAAATGTAACTTTGATTGTCTTCCTTGACATTTAATTTCAGGAAATAAGTTCAACCTTTTCAGAAATGTAATAAGTTTCTCTTCAAAAAATAGTTGGATAAATACTGGTGATATCTTTTGTTAATGTAAAATATTTCAAAGAAAATGTGAAGTTGGCCATCTTGAATATAGGAGATAAAGAAGTAAGATGATAAGTAGGAAGGGGATCTTTAGCTCAGGAGTCTCATAAGGCCCATAGAGAGTTGGATATGGCCTTCTGGATGCTTCCAGCAGTCTTTTCCCCAAAACTATACAACATTCCCAATGTTTTGTCCCTTGCATTTAGCAAAGGGGTTGTTGCTGTCTCTGGCCAAAAACTTGATATATCTAGAAGGATCTGTACGTACAGAAGAATCACTACTCTTATCTATCCTATCTGAAATTAGAGACTCTTTGGCTTGATGTCAGCTGATTCTTCTATATAAGAGTAGATCATTCCCCATTGTCTTTCCCACAAAGAGAAAGCGTGTGAAGAATTATTTCCTGCTAACTAGCTGTCCCACACTGGCTGTTTGCACTGCTGCTCCCTCTCTTTCCCTCCTTAATCTTTTACCATCTGTTTAGGAGAAAAGAAGAGAAGGGTGTTCTTCCCAAGAGCTCTTGGGTGTATCAGATGAGACACTTCCAAATTACTCTGTCAACCTCTATCACACAAGGCCTGGGACATCCATCAAAGAGACTTATGACAGTGATGTTTGATCACATCTACCAGTCAAGTCCCAAATATTGAGGGGAGATCTGGGAACACATGATGTCAGTGACATGTCTCACATTAATTATAAAATGACCCATCCGTGCAGAGTTAATCCTGTGACTAAACATCTTGAGGCTGCGACTGACCCAACTTTCCTTTTCAGAAAGATGAAACTTTTGCATGATATGAATGTAGGGTATGACCAGCAGCTACATGAATACTGGAAAGTGCAACAAGCCTGATCCCCAGCCAATTATGCCCCACATCCAATTGCTACTCCCAACTAGGGTAGAACTGTTCAACTATTATACAAGTTCTGACTTACCACAGCAATAGCAATTACACTTATATACCACCCCATAGCTCTTTGTGCACTCTCTCGGTAGTTCACAAGGTATTTAGCATTTTGTCCCCGACATGCTGGGTACTCATTTTACCGACCTTGGAAGGCTGGAAGGCTGAGTTAACCTTGATCCCCATCAGGATTGTACTCACAGTGTTTTGGCTGCAGTGCAGCAGTTTAACCACTGTGCCACCAGGGAACTGCACCACCAGGGTTCTTCCATTTAGGAAATGTTTTAGTATGTCTACTCTAACTGCAATTAGCAATTCAATCAATGCATGGTAGGAGACTATTGCTCAGTTCTATCCTTTCTGGTGTTGTTTTTTCTATTTCAGATAGCTCCTTTGCTCACTCCAGTACAAAAGTCAAGCTCAAAAATATATTTTTCACACCAGGTATGAAGTATGGCACATTTCTGTGAATGTCTGTGGTTGACTATTCTACCATCCATTCTGTTCCTGTTAGTTTCTGGTTTCTTTGTGCGCATTCCTTATCCAGTGCAATATGATACTGGTTGTCTGTTGTTATTGGAATGAATATATTTCTTCTCTATATTTCTGGTGTTTCTCCAGGGACTGTTCAGTGTAAGCTTAAACAGACCAGTGGGTTGCCTTCTTGACAGGGCTATTGAAGCCAAAACATAGCTATGTACTTTATTCTGGTAGCAACTTTAATTCCCAGAAATATGCTCTGCATACTTTCTTTTGCTTTTAATTTTTTGTTTTGTTAATCAGCTAATTTGTTTAACAATTCTATTAGCTTTCATTTTGCTTTAACACCCATGTTTTTGGCTGGTTGTCTGCATACAACATCTATTCCATCTACTAAAGTTTCACCATTTTAAGTGCTTAATTCCATGATATTCCTTGTGTAATTTGAATTAGACCAAATATCTTTATGCCTGCCTACCTAATTGTCATATATTTCATTCATTTCTTGCCCCACTATTTTATGAATCTTCTGCTACTTATTAGTACAGTACCAATGAATAGTATGAGATTTAACAGCTGATTTATAGGTGAAGAATCATGTTCTATAACATAATTATTTCATATTTACTTTGCTTCCTTCCTTCCTTGGTAATCTTGTTAAAACTCTACCCACCACAACTCTTTACACTCAGAAATCAATTCAAACATACAGTTGATACTCCCTGCATCTTGTTGCTTTTGTTCATTTAATTTACCACTTCATTTGTGATAATTGTTGAAGCTTTACAGTTAAAGTTGTGTTTTTGAAAAACTATATATATATATGTCACTTGTGAGAAATCTACCATGACTACTACTATCGCCTTCTCAATTACACTTGTTCATAACTCTATATTAGGACTGCAGTGGCTCAAGTGGTTAAGACACTAACTTTGAGGTGGAAGGTCAGCAGTTCAAAACCAGAGTACTGCATGATGGAATGACCACCCATCTCCGTCCCAGCTCCTGCCAACCTAGCAGTACAAAAGCAAGAAATGGCAAGTAGATAAATAGGTACCACTTCGGTGTGAGGGTAAACAGCCTTCCGTGCACTTCGGTGTCTAGGCATGCCTGCCACATGTCCATGGAAATGTCTGCAAATGTCTCTTTGGCTATAAACAGAGATGCAGAAAAGCGGCTGGGGTGCGGAGATGAGATAAGTGAGAAAACACTCCCAGAAAGAACCAAGATAATAGCAAATGTGTTTAATATTCTTATAAGTGTGCTTAATAAGTCTAAACTGACTGTTGGCTGAATTACGGCCTGAGTAGTCTACGAAGCGCCAATGCATATACAAACAAACACACTGCAATATACAAATATAAATTCACAATGTAAGAAATGCTTCCCCCTCCCCTGAATGACTCTGTATGGGACATAAGTATTCCCCACCAAAAAATCTCTGTTCGTAGGACCAGTACTTGTGTGCTATGTAAATCAGTCCGTGGCTCCGATGTAATTCATGCATTGCAAGTACCAGGTCTTTGAAGGCAAGGAATGCTGAAGGTGGGCTACAGCATATCGTCAATTGGAGAAAGTTCAAACATGTCCCATTACAGGTGTTGGAGAGGAACGGTGTTCTAGAAAGGTTTCGATGTCCCTCCGGTAAGCAGACATTTCGAGAGACTTTTTCAAGAGTCTAAAGCATACAGTAATAAGAAGAACACGACAAGCTAAAATCTGCAATAATCATTGCTCAAAACATAGGTTTATACTATGCAATTATGTAACTATATAAAGCGTATGGACATATCAGTACAACATCAATAAGACAGACAAGCACATACCTAATAAGACTGAATTACGCACGCTGAGACCTCCATAGTATATTCCTATTGTGTTCTTGCGTTAATCAAAACTTGGGAAAGTCTGGTATAAATACCCCTTAGCAAAAAGACTCATCTGAAGGTAATCAACTATGATGACAGATCTTGTGTACCTCTGAGTTACAAATTGTTAAAGGTATAGGGCATGAATCTACAGATCTAAAGCAATTCAACAAAGCTCTCTATAGGACCGGAATCACAGAAATGCGGACAGGTCCCACTCCGTATTTAAACCATGGGGTGACAACGTTTTAAAGTGGTGGATATAGAATGCCTCTCTCTGCAATAGAAAGCACTCAACGTCGATCACCTGGTGCTTACTAGGTAAGTAGGTTTCGAGCACTACCATCTTCAGCTCTTTGTAAGTATGTTTCTTTTCTATGAAGTGATTAACCATAGGTGCATTGATGGTTCGATTTTTAATACGGGATATATGTTCGCCAAGACGTACCCTGATATCTGGATTGCCCGATATATGCCAATTGGCATGAACAGATGATCATATAGACGGACTCGCTTGTGTTACAATTTGAAAATGAGGTTAAATCCAAAGAGAAGTTACTGTAAGGTAATTGTACATGATTAGTGCGCCACATGTAAGTACAAAACTTACAGTGCCCACACGCAAAGTGCCCTGTGGGAGTTCTAGAGTTAACAGAACGTGGGTTGATGTCAGCCCGAGAGATGTAATTGGCAATGGTATTAGTTTTACGAAACCCTATAGTAGGTCACTGTGGGCAACCCGGTATAGAGTCAAGAATGTGCCAGTGTCTCAGTATTATATTTTTAATCTTGTTTGCTAGGGGGGTGTAGTCAAGGGACCAGAATAATCTCGAGTCATCCTGAGATGTTCTCGTTTTATCCCTGAGCAAGGTGTTCCTGGGTCGTGCGTTAACCTTATCGCACACTGTTTTAATGATGCTGCTAGGGTAGCCCCTGTTTCTTAGTGTAAAGGAGATTTTGTTGGCCGCCGTATCGTAATCCTGAGGTTGTGACGAGTTGCGTTTTGCTCTTATCAGGAGACTATATGGAATGTTAGCCTTTAAGTGATGCGGGTGAAAAGAATTGAATTGTAGGTATGCAAAACGATCTGTAGGTTTATGGTAGAGTTTTTTTTTGAATCCTGTTGTTTCTAATGAATATTGTAAGATCAAGAAATGGCAGGGCAGTGGAATCTGCAGTATGTGTAAAATGTAACTGAGGGTGTTGGCGATTAATCCATTGACAAAAATCTGTAACTGAAGAATAATCCTTGAAAATAAAAAACAAATCATCGATGTATCTCTTGTAGCACAAAATATCCGAAAAGTAGGGGTTGACTAAGGGATCTAAGATAAAAGTTTTATCAAAGTCGCACATGAAGATGTTCGCAACGGATGGTGCAAAATTTGAGCCCATGGAGACTCCTTGGATATGTAAATAATAAGAATGTTCAAACCTAAAGAAGTTGTGCTCAAAGCATATATCTAACAGATCTAAAAGAAAATTAGAAGGTGGAAAACCATTACGACGCGAGTCCAGATGATGTGAAACGAGAGACTGGGCTTCAGGGAGAGGTATGTTCGTGTACAATGAGGTGACATCCATTGTAAGGAGTACCACATCAGCGGGACTACAAAGTTCTCTAGTAACTGTATGAAGTGTGTGGAATCTTTAACATAAGCGGGCGTAGCTGTGGCAAAAGAATGAATGTGGTGGTTGATAAATTTAGCTATGGGCTCTAATAGGGAATTATTAGCACTGATTATTGGTCTACATGGGATGATGTCCAAATTAGTGGAAAATTTGTGCACTTTGGGTAACAAATATAATATAGGTACTCTGGGAAATTTATTGAAAAGAAAACGAAACATGCTATCTGATATGTAATCCATGGCTAGTCCCTCTTGCAGCACAACTGAAACAATGTTAGAAACATGTGATGTGGGGTTGTTGTCTAATCTTGTATAGCAGTTGGTATCAGATAATTGTTGCCTGGCAGCTTTAAGATAATCTATTTTGTTAAGTAACACTACACCTCCACCCTTATCTGCTGGTTTTATAACTATCTCCGGGTCTTCTCCCAGGTTTTTAAGCAGGGCCATGTCCTCCCGATTTAAATTGTGGGATTTTTTGGAAAGGGATTCTAGTTTAGTAATATCGCGAGATATAAGCCGCTTAAAGACCTCTATCGAAGGATTTTCCACGTTCGGAGTAAAGGTGGAACGGGGAGTGAATAATCTAGGTTGTGTTGATCCTTCTCTAAAGAAAGTTTTCAATTTGAGTAACCTAATGAGTTTGAAAACGTCTATTTTGGTCTTAAAGGGGGAATATCTCGGCTTGGGAACGAACCCTAATCCTAGATTTAATAATTGAGTTTCTCTTACCGATAAAGTCCGGCTGGAAAAGTTGAACATTAACGAGGGAGTCACTTGTTCCTGATCTACAATTATTTCTTCCTGGTGTGTTTTTGTGGTCTTTTGTCTAAAAAATCGAACCATCAATGCACCTATGGTTAATCACTTCATAGAAAAGAAACATACTTACAAAGAGCTGAAGATGGTAGTGCTCGAAACCTACTTACCTAGTAAGCACCAGGTGATCGACGTTGAGAACTTTCTAATGCAGAGACAGGCATTCTATATCCACCACTCAGGCAGTAATTCAGCCAACAGTCAGTTTAGACTTATTAAGCACACTTATAAGAATATTAAACACATTTGCTATTATCTTGGTTCTTTCTGGGAGTGTTTTCTCACTTATCTCTATAAACAGGGATGAGCACTGAACCCTAGAGTCGGATATGACTTGCTTTCGAACAAGGATGACCATTACTTTTAAATTTATCTTTACCTAGTTGTTAGTCCTGTTGACAGTAGAAATACTGAATGAAGTGTTGACATAATAAGTCTCATTTTATAAACTAGATTTACCTCACTAAACCTATTCAGTTCATGGACAAGAAAGCATGCCTATTTCAAGATGAACAGGGATGGGGATGGGGTGGGACATTTCGAGGCTTAATGATTGCAAATTGAAACATACCATTCCACAGTTACTCCAAGCCCCCCCCCCAATAATGTCCCACATTACTCCAATATCCCCAGAATTCCCCAGCTGTTGGCAATGTGGCAGTGACCAAACATTTTGTAGCAAGATAAACAGAGATGAGCACTGCACCCTAGAGTCAGATACAACTGGCTTTTGAACAAGGGAATCATTTACCTTTTATACTCATGTTCTTATTTAAGGAAGGAGTGGGGGAGAGAAGTTAAAAAGTAACTTTTTGCTTCTGCCATACTATCAAAATGCATTGGCACAGAAACATTACAAATATAAGAATCAGAAAAGAAAAAAAGCCAATGTCATTCCCTGATAAATAATAATAATTTTGTGTCAGAGATTATTCTGGGTTGAAAGGATTTTTGCTGGAGGAACTCTGCTCAGGGGATGCCCGAATGAGGCTCCTTTCATTTCCCCAAGATCTTTACCCCACCGAAGTGGTCCCTATATATCTACTTGCAATTTCTTGTTTTCGAACTGCTAGGTTGGCAGGAGCTAGGACAGAGACAGGTGCTCAATCCATCATGCAGTACCTGGGTCTTGAACTGCCAACCTAGCAACTCGAAAGCAAGCAATTGCAAGTAAATAAATAAATAGGGAATACTTTGGTTGGAAAAGATCTTGGGGACATGAAAGGAGCCTCATTCAGGTCCCCAGAGTGGAGTTTCTCCATGAAATTATTATATTCCCTGATGATATCTGTTAATGATTTGGATTAATGGGATTTGTAATGTGAGTTTACATTTCCTAGGAAGTTGGCTGACCATGATTGGCTAGCATAATGGATAAAAAGAGAGCAACACTGAAAGGACATCAAGAAATATATGCATACTGTTTTGGTTGAGATCAAGGAGACAAATATATATTTAGAATAACTAGCCAAGTGTCTCTTATAGCTTCTGTGATTCATTTTACATTTCTTTCAAAGGGGCTTTACTTGACCTAATCTCCATTTTGAGCAGCATCCCTGCCCGGGAGGGGTGAAAAAGCCACCTGGCTTGTGGCCGGCCGGAAGATCTCTGCCACCGCCGCAGCTGCTCCCAGGGGCCAGCCCCTCCCTTCCTGGGAGGACTTCGCTGCCTCTTTCCACAGCCCACACCATCGGCTTCAGATGAGGAACAGCTGGGGCCACCACCACCACCCTCCCAGCCCCATTTTGCTGGAAGGTTTAAAAGACGTGGCAGCTATAGGATGGAGGACTTTGTCGCCTTTTCCCTCCACCCAGTGCCCACACTGGACTTTCTCCCTCAGCCAGCCCCCGGCCTTGAGGGAAATGGGGACTCTTGCTGGACTTTCCATTGGACGGCAGCAGGAAAGGGTTCCCTGGGCTGCCGGCATCTCTAGCCCTGTTCTCCCTTAGACTTTAAAAAACCACTGAGACCGCTGAGCCTTCGCTGCCATCACTCACCTTTTTGGATTTGCCTGGGGTTAGAGTGAGTTGTGTGTTGCATTGGTATTTTGTTTCGCTATACTACATTTCTGTTTTTGTCATTTTGTATTTTTAGATATCTTAGGGGCTTGGTTCCTTGTATAGAGTACTGTGTCTTTTTGCTATATTTGGTGCCCGTATTTATTGATATATTATAATTTTCCCCCTATATTGTAATTGCTAATATTGTGATATATTGTTTTGCTGATTGTCGATATTTTTATATGTATTGCTGACCTATTTTATTACTTTATTATTGTTGTTTTGGCACTTCAAGTCACCTTTGGGCTGAGGGAAGTGGGGTACAAATAAACAAAAGAAGAAGAAGAAGATTTATCCTCCACAAATGACTTTAATTACTTTCCCCCATAATCTTAGAGTCTCCATCTTGATCAGCACACACAACTTTGACTTTAATGAGCATTACAGGGATGAATCATATAGCTGTCATTCTGTTCCTCTCTGTCATCAACTTATCTGACATCTTGGACTCCTCTACATCTCTTTGAAAATAGCAGTTTAATTTCTTTACTGCCCCAATATCTCTCAGTCTTTTCAATCATGGTTAGGACTGATGCTATCTCCACACTGCTCACCCAATACAACCTCAATCCCTCATGGTGTGCAAAAATAAAGCAAGGCTATCAGAGGAAAATATGAGAAGAACGGATGGAAAAAAAAACATACAAAACCTAGAAGTGATTAAGTATTCCTTCAGAAAGCTTTTTAAAAAATTAACAATTGATTTAAATGAATGGAAAAATATTCATTTTTTTTCTTCAGGCAATAGATTCATGACATACAGTATTGAACATTATCCAGCTATCAGAATTTAGTTTGACTATTGTTGTTGTTCAGTCACACAGTCGATTCCGACCCATTGCGACCCTATAGACCATCGTCCTCCAGGCACCTCTGTCCTCCAGCATCCTCCTCAGCCAGCCCAGCTCTGTACCCTCAGCTGCTGCTTTTCTCACATGAATGTAACATATGAAGAGAAAAACCTGCTGCATCCATGGAGACTCTCCAAATGATCCAAGATTTTGGTTTACTGTTTTCTGGTTCACATGGACAGCCAACAGAGATACAATAGGCTTTCTCATGAGAATAATTGAGGGGGCAGGGTTAGAAAATATCAAGTAGACATGTTTCATTATTTCCTTAAAAGATGTGGAAATAAATTCACAAAGAAGCAAGAACTAACACATATCTTTTACATATGAGTCAAGAGATCTCAGACTGTTAGAGCAAAAGAAATTGCCTCATCTTTTTCAACCATGCAAGGGAAGAGGTGTCCATTAATCTAAAAAAATATTTTCTTCTCTGCTACTATTTCTCTTCTTTGAGTCCATTGGTATGTGCTTAGAATGTTTTCCACACATTTTCCACATGGCATAAACATCTACACCTTCCATCATTCTTCTCTGAATATTGTAATGTCAGTTAGCTAATTCTCTTAAGTGACTGGTAGAAAAAATACACAGTTTACGTGCCTATTTGTTATAATGTGGAACCCTGCTCTGCTGGAATAAAGACACGTGGAGCATGGGATATGGTGGTCCAGCCTTGAAATGAGGTGGGCAAAGACATTTTATTACCCTGCCTTTGGGCGGAGTGACTTTAAAATAGTCGACGCCCCTAGGTTACAGATTGGCCCTCTTTGCTAGGCATATTCTATGTAATATTTACACTATAGGAAAAGGTCTACTCTAATCTAAAGTAACATCTGTTTCCCTGGCTCTAACTGACTTTAACTCAGAGAAGCATCTTGTGGCCATTGTTTATGCAAAGACCCGGATGTTGCCAAGTCAGTCAGGGAGCAGCTAAGGAATGTGTATTCCATCTTATCTACCTCTCCAGAAAGACCCATGTTTCCATGTTCGGAAGTCTTGCCCTGACTCATGCTTCGGTTGTGGCCGGTGAATGAACCTCTCGAGAGGGGAATGATTAATATTAAATAATTCCCACTTATGCTGGCAATCCACACCTATTAAAACTGATTCTAATTTTCCCTCAAAAGAAATATTTTATGTATGTTTTGAGACTATTACCACCAAACAAAACAAAAACACATATTTTTTGCAAATACTAAGGTCTGCAATTAGCTCATACTCTAATGGTGTGTGTGTGTGTGTGTACGTGCGTGCACACATTACAAATAAAGAAAGCAAGATAAAATATTTTTTAAAATCAAACAGAGACAATGAAGTTACTTTTCTCTTTGGCATAACAGATTCTCATGTACTGCTGTTTATATTGCTTGCTTTAGAATACTACTTGTACTGAGAAATTAACCCTGGTTCTGTTATCACCAAGGACTCTGAAGCTAGTACGGTACTCATCTTGATGTTCCTTATGTTTCACTGAACACATTTCATTCCAGCATCAGTTTTTAAAATCTAAGTACACCTCATTCCATGTTCACTAATTTATGTAAATACATTAATAATTGTTTTATTACTCTAACAGTTTTAATAGCACTAAAACATCAAATCTGGAAGATACCTTAGTTCAGACTTTTCCCTCCCCACAAGATTTTTTTCTTAAATTGTAATGCAGATGTCATACTGATAGATCTGTAAGGGTGACACTATATGGCAAACCATGAGCTGCACTCACTTCAAGCTTCCTGCCTCTAATCTCAGGAGTTCCATTATCACTGATACAGTAATGGAGCAGAGCATCAGAGGAACCAGGGGAGCATATATGAAAAGAGATTCATAAGATATCTGCTGTGAAAGATACTACTGCCATTTCTCTTTTGGGGCCATTGGTTATATGCTCAGAAATAGCAGGCAGATGGACAAACATGCTGTAATTATGGTGAAAACAGTGACTGTTTCCAACTACTCTAGTTCCAAGGCTGATAATGGCCATATTGTAGATACCCATCACCTTCAATTCTCACTTCTTCATCTCTCTTCTGGGATTACAAGAGGCAGAGGATGACAAAATATGTGAGTGATAATGGGTATCTCTTCTCTTAGGCTTTTAATTCTCTCAATTAGGACAAAGTGAGGAAACCAGAAATTAAGAGAGCAGGTAATGACAAAGACTACAGTAAGAAATAACATTAAGGTATCTGTTGAGTCCGGAGCAAGAAGTACTTTAACCAGCATGATTGGGTTAAACTCAGTGATTATTCAGCTCATACTTCGGACTGGGGACTATATTTAATTTAATTTAATTTAATTTAATTATCACATTTATATACCGCCCACTCGGTCAAAGCCAACTCAGGGCGGTTCACAACAAGAATTAAAAGCACATGTTAAAAACAATTAAAACAGTTAAGACTACCCACCCCCGAAAACAAGGGCTACAGGATCCAAAGGCACCATAGGGAAGAGTTCTTCTACACCAACCACCCCATGGTGGTTACCCTTCCACCTGTGCCCCAGACTTGACCCGCCAGCCAGGTTTTAAGATCCTTTCTGAAAGGCAGCAACTCCGTCCGGAGGCGTACTTCTGTTGGCAGGAGGTTCCAGAGAGCCGGTGCATACACGGAGAAGGCTCTCCTCCTTGTGCCAGAGAGGCGAGCCCCTCTGGCTGATGGAACAATTAGAGAGCCCCTCCGGTCCGCTCTGGTTGGACGGACAGACGTCCTCAGGGCGATGCGGTCTCTTAGGTAACCCGGCCCACTACCATATAGGGCTTTAATGGTCAAAACCAGCACCTTGAATTGCACCCGGAGACAGACTGGCAGCCAGTGCAGCTCCCGGAGCAGTGGCGAAGCACGGGCATAACGCCCACACCCCATCACCACCCGGGCAGCCGCATTTTGGACCAGCTGTAGCCTCCGAATGGTCGTCAAGGGCAGCCCCATGTAGAGCGCATTGCAATAATCCAGTCTTGAGGTAACCAGAGCGTGGGTGGCCATGAGCAAGGAGTCCCGGTCCAGGAGTGGGCGCACCTGGCGAATCACCCGAAGTTGGGCGAAAGCCCTCCTGGTCACAGCCGCCACCTGTTCTTCTAGCAGTAGCCGTGAATCCAGGAGGACCCCCAAGTTGCGCACCGGGTCTATCTGTGGCAAAATAGCCCCATCCAGAACCAACGATGGTAGCTCCCGGGTTAACGCAGGACCCCCTATCCATAGCCACTCAGTCTTGCTGGGATTCAGTTGTAGCCCGTTAGCCCCCATCCAGACCCCCACAGCTTTCAGGCATCTGGAAAGGACTTTGACGGCATCACTGGGGTCCCCATGGGCCGAGATGTACAACTGAGTGTCATCCGCGTACTGATGGTACCGCACCCCATGGGAACGAATGATCTCACCCAACGGTTTCATGTAGATGTTAAATAGGAGAGGAGAGAGCACAGAGCCCTGAGGCACCCCCCATTTGAGGGGCCTAGGACTGGACCTCTCACTCTCCAACCACACCGACTGGGACCGACCCCTCAGAAATGAGGAAAACCAGGACCACACAGTACCCTGGATTCCCAAACCTCGGAGCCGTTCCAGAAGGATACCGTGGTCGACGGTATCGAAAGCTGCTGAAAGGTCAAGAAGAGCAAGGACGGATGGGTGACCACCATCCCGCTCCCGCCAGAGATCATCCATCAGCGCGACCAATGCCGTCTCGGTACCATATCCAGGCCTGAATCCTGACTGAAAGGGGTCCAGGTAATCCGCTTCATCCAGTACCCCCTGCAGCCGATACGCCACTGCCTTCTCCAACACCTTCCCTAAAAAGGGGAGGTTTGAGACAGGCCTATAGTTAGTTAGGACAGCTGGGTCGAGGGAAGATTTCTTCAGGAGGGGGCGCACCAAAGCATGTTTTAAAGGTGCAGGAAACACCCCCTCCCGCAGTGATGCATTGATCACAGCCCCAATCCAGCCACCTGTCACTGCCTTGGAGGTTTTCACCAACCAGGTGGGACAGGGGTCCAATGGGCAGGTAGTGGCGCGCACAGCTGCAAGGAGCCTGTCCACTTCATCAGGGGCAACTGGATCAAACTGGTCCCAGATGGTATGGCCAGACTGTGCTCCAGCTCCCTCCAGACTCTCCCCATCCACGCCAGGATTAAACCCAGAGCGAATCCGATCGATTTTCTCCACTAGATGGTCAGCAAAGTCCTCAGCCGACCCCTGCCAACCAGGCACCGAGGTCCCCCTACCAAGGAGAGACCTGGTAACCCGGAACAGGGTGGCTGGGCGATTATCTGCGGAGGCAATAAGGGTGGTGAAGTATTGCCGTCTCACCACCTCCATCGCCACTAGATAGGCCCTAATAGCGGCTCTAGCTAGTGACCAATCGGAGACTCTCCGGGTCTTCACCCAGCGGCGCTCTAGGCGTCTCTTTGCCCGTTTGAGCTCCCGCAGTTCATCTGTGAACCACGGAGATGACCTAGCTCCATGAGCTCTGAGAGGCCGTAGTGTTGCGATTTCATCCAAGGCCGCTGTTGTCATCCTGTTCCACAGGTCAACCAGCGCCTCAGGCGAATCGTGTTGCCGATCCAGAGGGAAATCCCCCAGTTCCCTCTGGAATCCGTCAGGATCCATCAGTTGCCGGGGGCGGGCCATTCTAATAGGCCCTGCCTCCCTACGATGAAGCGTCGCACCCAGGAAGTCTAGAGCCACCAAATAGTGATCTGACCATGGCACAGGTGTTATATCTAATTTCAGTAGTCTCAGATCACTCTGCCACCGCTCCGACAAAAAGATTAAATCTGGTGTGTGGCCACTGCCCCTGGTCGGGCCCTGAATTACCTGAATCAGGTCCATAGCTGTCATGGAAGCCATGAACTCCTGAGCCACCTCGGAGCCAATCCCCAGCGAAGGCAAATTGAAGTCCCCCAGAACCATCAGTCTAGGGAACTCCAACGCCAATGCTGAGATAGCCTCGAGGAGCTCAGGCCGGGAGTCCCTTACCCTGCAAGGGGGCAGGTACAGGAGCAAGATTCCCAACTGATCCTTAGAGCCCAGACGCAGAAGCAGGGCCTCACAACCCAGAATTTGTGGAGCGGTAGCCCTGGCGACTCCCAGTGACTCCCTGGCTATGATGGCAACGCCACCGCCCTTACCCTCATCCCTAGGCTGGTGCCAAATACTGAACCCAGCTGGACACATTTCTGACAGAGGAACCCCATCCTCTGGTCTCAGCCAGGTCTCAGTGATACATGCCAGGTCGGCCCGCTCCCCCGTAATAGAATCTTGTATCAGGGGGGCCTTATTACATACCGACCTGGCATTCATCAGCAGCAGCCTAAGGACAGGGTCACCCTGGGTCAGCTGCTCAGGACCTAGAGGTGTAACCGAGGAGCTGGAACGAGGGACAGATACTAAGCATCTCCCCCGCATTCCCCGAGTGCGGCCCGCCCCTCGGTACCCACGATATCGCCCCATGCCCATCACAACCTCTATCCTGGCCTCCGGAGCCTCCCTAATTGCCCCGGACAGAGTGCTGCCCCCCCTTCCTGGCTGGCCGAACAGTCTCTCCCTCCCTCCCTTCCACCCCCATATAAAACCACTCCCCTCAGAGGGGGAGGGCGGGGCCCTGGAAACAGCGGCAGGTGTTGTGGCCGAAGGGCCTCTTCGCCCCCACCGGGGCCAGAGACGCGGCGGCAATGCTGCGGCGGCGACTCGCCCGGCACCCTCTCGCCTATTGATTCCAAGGCGAGGGGGAGGGCAGGGCCCGGGAGACGGCGGCTGGTGCTGTGGCCGAGGGGCCTCTTCGCCCCCACTGGGGCCCAGGAGCGCGGCAGCGACGGCGGTGGCCTCTGGATTTGACAGTGATTTGACAGTTACAAAACAAGATACATTTAGGTGGGATCCCAGAGGACAAACAAAGTTCAACATTACCCACGCTGACATGTATTCTATTTCACGCCTTTAGAACGGGTGCACTTCTGTGCTTCAGTTTCAGCGTAGTTTGACTTTTCAAACAGAATTAAGCTTTGGACACAACAGTATCTCATATCAACATTCTCAATGATGCCATACATATCTTGTTAAGTGCAAAATTAATATCGATTCTAAGAACATTCAGCTAGGTTTTTACTTAGATAACGTTGGCTGATATCTTATTGTGTAGAATAAGAGGGAAAAGAGGATTGGGATCAGAAACACATGGCCAACTGATTGAGTTTCCTGCCCGATTCAATTGCAAGCGCGGCACCAAAATGGCCGCCGCGCCCTTTGCGCCCCCCCCCCACTGGACAAAGACATCCGGGTAGTTAGGGGGCGTGGCCAGCACCCTTATATAAGGGGCGGCCACGAGGCAGCCGAGCTGCCATTTTGCGAAGTGACGGAGCGGAGAAGTTTTTCTCTCTTACCTCTGTCGCTCTTGCCTTGCTCGGGGAAGCCTCTGGCTGCTGATTTTCTTGACTTTTAGGCTTCCCATCGTTAGCTGCTATGCCCTCGAAGAAGAAAGCGACTGCGAACGCGGCTCGTTCTGCGCGGGTCAAGGGGTAATTAACCCCATCCCACCGGTCCCGGTGGGCTCAGGCAAAGTAGGCTGCTGGGTTTTAAGTTCAGGGGTGAATATTATTTCGATAAGGCCATGCCTTTTGGCTGTTCCATAACGTGCTCGGCCTTCGAGCGTTTTAGCACCTTCCTAGAGTGGGCTTTTGTCCACAGGTCAGGGTCCCGGTCTGTAGCCCATTACCTGGATGATTTTTTATTCGGGGGTGAACGGGGCTGGGACACGTGCACACGTCTCCTCAACACATTTCAGACGCTAATGGAGGAACTGGGTGTCCCTTTAGCGCCCGAAAAGACCGAGGGCCCATCTACACAGCTAGTCTTCTTGGGGGTGGAGATTGACATGGTAGCGCAGGCTTCTAGGTTACCAGGGGATAAGGTGTCAAGGATAGTGGCCCTTATCTCGGACTTGCTTGCTAAACGCAAGGCATCACTGCGGGATCTGCAGGTGTTGCATGGTCATCTCAATTTCGCTTGCAGTGTGGTCGCACCGGGCAGGGCATTTGCCCGGCGCTTGTGCGACGCCATGACAGGCTTGTCCAAGCCCCACCATAGGGTCAGACTAACCCAGGGCATTAAGGCAGATATGCTTATCTGGCTCCAGTTCCTGAAGGAGTTCAATGGGGTGTCATTTTGGAGGTCTGACCTTCTGGCTTCCCCTCGTTTCCAGATACAGTCCGATGCCTCTGGGTCCCTGGGTTATGGGATATACTTCAATGGGAAGTGGGCCTATGGTGGGTGGCCACCAGCCTGGTCAGGTACGGGGCGCCTGCGGGACCTCACGTACCTGGAATTTTTCCCCATTCTGGGGGCCTTGATGCTATGGGGTGATGAGTGGGCCGACTCGGTCATTCATTTCTGGTGTGACAATGCGGCCATTGTCCACATTGTCAACTCACAGACTTCCAAATCACCCTGGGTGATGGACTTGGTGTGCCAGTTTGTATTGCGCAGCCTGCGCCTTAATGTACTGTTCCGGGCCAGGCATGTCCCGGGGGTCAATAATGATATCGCTGACGCTTTGTCCCGCCTGCAGATCTCCCGGTTCCGCGCCTTGGCCCCGGATGCAGAGGAATTTCCCTCGCCACACCCGGACGAGATATGGACCTTTGGCAAGGAGAGGTGAACCGGGCGATCGGCATGACGCTAGCGCCACGCACGCGTAAGGCGTATCAACACGCATTCAATTCTTTCAGAGCGTTCTGTGCCCAATTCCGGCTGCCAGATACCTGGCCTATCCCGGTGGCCCATATACTTCAATTCATGGTTGACCTGCAGTCCCAGGGCCTTGCACCTCGAACCATAGCATCCAGGCTGTCAGCGCCGGCTTTTATGGCCAAAGTAGGTGGACGTGCGGACAGTACTGCTGACTTCCATGTGAGACACGTTTTGGAGGGGTGGGTGCGGGAGCGTGGGCGTAGCCCGGACGACCGCCACCCAATTTCCCCAGGGGTTCTTACCCAACTGGCACGGAGCTGGCAGGACCTATGTTTTGATAGGTATGAGGCAGCCTTGTTTCATGCGGCTACAACGGTGGCCTTTTTTGGAGCGCTCCGCATCAGCGAGTTTGTGATGCTGTCTAAGGCGGATGCTAGTCGTAGGGCACTGGAACTCGAAGATGTCTATGTGGCCAAAGACTGGGCTCAGTTGAGGATACGCTCCTCTAAGACGGATCAGCATGGCATAGGCAGTGGAATAAGACTGCTACGGTGTTCTTTGGCAGACATCTGTCCGGTTGGTGCCCTACGGGAGTTCCTTGCACTGCGTGGCACGCACCATGGCCCGTTTTTTCTGTCACCAAGATGGGTCTCCCCTTACTAAATTTCAATTTTGGAGGGTACCGGTAGGCACTAGCCAGTGTTGGCCTCCCTGGGGCTCGTTGCGGCACCCATTCATTCAGGATAAGGGCGGCTTCTACTGCAGCTGTTTTTGGGTACTCCGGGGCTGACATACGCCGCATGGGAGGGTGGGGATCACAATGTTTTCAGTTTGTGTTCGCCCTCTTCAACTGTGAGTACCAGTTTAGTCACTGCACTGTTTCTCCCCCCCTTTTTTCCTTGACAGACCCTGGGTGTCGTATTACACCGGTGACAGTGTGCCTGGTGGGCCATAGCCATGTGCACAGGGCAGCACGTTACGCTGCACAGGGCAGCGCGTTACGCTGCACAGGGCAGCGCGTTATGCTGCACAGGGCAGCGCGTTATGCTGCACAGGGCAGCGCGTTACGCTGCATAGGGCAGCGCGTTACGCTGCGGCGACAGAGTGGGGACCCCGACTGGGACTGGGTGCATCTGCATGTCTCAGGTGCTATGGTAAGCGCGGCATGTTATGGCGGGAACTGTTGCCATTCATTTTCTACATCAGGGATGCTGACTCGCCGGATGTCCTGGTTATGTACCTTGGGGGCGATGGCTTAGGGCGGGTCACTGGCCTATCGCGGAAGCTTGCGATTTGCAGTGACCTGCCCCACTCACGTTATGTGTGGCCTGCCACAACCCTCAATTGGTCAGACACGATACCGCGGTACGCTTACAGGGGGGCGTGCGGCCTCGAGGCTCTTGGCCGAGCCGATGCTCCGTGAACGGGGCTATTGCCCAGTTCCTTTTCGACAAAGGTGGGGGACGCGTCATTCGCCTCCCCGACATCAGTCTGCAAAATTACGAGCTTTTGCTCAGGGGATGGGGCCCATCTGTCGCAGGGAGGTATGGACCTCTTGTTAGTGGACTGGCGAGCAGGCCTGTCGACCGAGCTGTCGGCCTTGGGGGGGGGCGGTGAGCCTTCTGGGAAGCCTCCCAGTGTGGCGGGTAGCACTGGTAAGGTAAACATTTATGACCCACAGGTATCCGGCAGGTTCGCAATTGACTGGACAACACTAGACAGGTATAAGTTGGTTAAACGTTGTCCGGTCAACGACGAACCAGGCGACGGGGTGATGGCTACAGCTAGACAGCATGCATCACCCCGTGATTTTACGGATACACGTCAGAGGGTGGGGTCATTAGTTAGATATTGACTACGGTCAACAATTTGTTTGTTGTCAACAAACAAATTGATACAAATAGATACATTGTAACAATTGCCGTTGGCAATTTTGGGTGGTACCTTACCAGTGTTACTTCGGCCTGCTTGCCTTAAGAATTATAATTGGTCAATTACCAATAGAAATTTATAATTCGGACTAGTGCATGAATCAATAAATGTGGCCCAAAGCCGTTATCCACTTTCATTGGTGTCTGAGTCCTTTATTGGGGGGTGCGCCTGCAATGCCTGACGCTTCCTCTTAAAGGAAATTATTTAAACACAGGAACCTTGCCAGAGGCAGCACCTCTGTGCAATGTGAAGTACATCACTAAGTGCGCAGTTAGTGTCACAGTAGGAGTTGCCAGAGAAGTTGTGGGACAAGAAGATGTGGTTCCAGAGCTTCTAGGAGACCTTTAAGAAGACTCAGGCTCCAAATTCTCTCTTGTATCCCTTCCTCCACTACACTTCCCTAATCATCCCCTTGCATCCTCTGCATCTTGATATTGTCACCAGAAATTGTTAGCTTGGGTCTTTGTTTACTTCTAAGGGTATGTGTCTCATGGGAGGAGAAAAAATAGGAGATGTCAGGGAGCAGCCATTAGAACATTCAGGTCAAGTGAAGACATTGTGGGAGACTGCAATTAGTGTCTTTTTGTAAGAGGGAAGGGAAAGTGGGTAATGAAAAACAAGAAATGGAGCATATAAACATTGCAATGCTTGGTATCAGTGAACTAAAGTGGTATGGAATGAGATATTTTCAATAAAACTAAAAAGTCTTCTACAAAGTCACTCCATATTCCCCGAGAGCCTCAGGAAAAATGGAGTGGCTCTAATACTGAGGGAAGATATAACCTGACTAAGAAAGGGCTCTTGGATTATGACAGACAGTGTAATAAAAATATCAATTCCAGTGTGCCTTTGCAAGATTGTAGAAATGGGAAACGTGCAAAGAAGAGCAACCAAGGATATAAAGGAAGTATTCCCAGCATAGCTCTTCTTATGTGTTAGTCCCAAAACAATGTTTCTGGATTTTGTTCAGATGAAGTCCTGAACAAGGCTATGTCCTACATTATATTATGATTAATTAAAACTGTGTAGGCGGTAGCCATACAAACCTAATTTGAATACTTACTGTATGGACATGTATTCAAGCTAAAAATTCAAAGCATCATGTAGCTCTACTTTTCACAATGCTGTCAGTGCGTAATGATCTCAAGACTTCTCTCACCCCTATTTTTTAAAAATACCTATGATTAAACCTAAGAATTCATTGTCAGATTTAATTAAACACTTCCACCCAAGAAATAATACAGTATTGCTTTATTCTTTATGGGGGAAAACAGAGATACCTGTATTAAATTCTATTCCAAGGTGACATTCAATTGTTTTTTCACCACTGAAAAGTCCGACCGTGATTTCTTTGTAGTACTTTTCTCTAGAATGAAATCTAGCCTTTGAAAACAACAAGTTTGAACTTTGTATGTTCTACATCGAATTTATATTTTTTATTCAATTTCTGTTTTTGCTATTCCCATCTAGAATTTTATCAGGGTTAACCCTATGTTAAAGTGTATTTCTCAACTTCATCATGACACATTATTGGGTACTCCACATATGAGGTTTGCCAGGGGTCCTTTTGAGGTTCTGAATTTGGTCACTTTATTTAATTAAATATTTAAGTACACTATAATTCCCACTAAATTTGAACTCTTTATTATGTAATTCTAAGCAAGAATTCCTCCAAAGCACTTTGTTTGCCTACCACCAGAAAATAAAGAGTTCATGATAAATTAGGATGCACCAGGTAACAGAATTTAGGGTATAAATGATAACAGGAATCAATGTCCAAACAGTTTTTGTCAAGTGGATGTGCTAGCATGTGGTGGGAGGGACAATGGATTTCATTTGGTGTTTCACCTCAGGGAGGAAAAGGGCTGGTAGCTAGCCAGCCATTTTCTATTTTTTAATGTATACTTTAAAGCTGAGTGCATCTTGGACTTCTTCCACACTGGCATCATTATCCTATTACAGTACTAGCTCCAACTAGAGTAAGCCGATGGAATCAATTGCTGAATGGAAAATCATATGGTCCCGTGAAATCACCAGTTAGGATCAGCAAAAGGATACTGATTTAGGAACCTAATATGCAACTGTGACTTTGGTTCACTCAGATCGCTTCTGAGCATTTATTCTATTCCTTAACACCTCTTCACTGTATTTTTATTTATTTATTCATTCGATTTCCTCACCATCCACTCAGCCGAGGCTGACTCAGGGCAGTTCACAATCATATGAAAAATGGCATAATTAAAACTACATTAAAAATCACCCACTCCTTTAAAAAGGGTGCAGAGGCCAAATGTACCGAAGGTTTTTTTTCCACTAAACCAACCACCCTACGGAGGTCACCCTTCCACCTGCACCCCATACTTGGCCAGCCAGCCAGGTTTTAAGTTCTTTTCTGAAGGACAGCAGTTCTGTCTGGAGATGTAGCTCTGTTGGCAGGAGGTTCCAGAGGGCCGGTGCGGACACCATACCTGTCAAGCGCAGCTCCAGAGATTACGGGACCTGCACAGAACATTTCTGCGCAGGTCCATTCTACACATGCGTAGAAGGCTTTTACGCATGCGTAGAAGAGTTCTACGCATGCGTAGAAAGGACCTGCATAGAAGGGATGTGCAGTAACTCCTCCCCCCCACTACCAAATTACGGGGTAGCGGCAGCTCCGGGCGGGAAATGGTGAAAATCGGCGTGAAAATACGGGAAATCCCGGTCAATCTGGGATACTTGACAGGTATAGTGGACACAGAGAAGGCCCTCCTCCTTGTGCTAGAGAGGCGAGCCCCTCTAGCTGATGGTACGATCAGAGAGCCCCTCCAGTCTGCTCTGGTTGGATGGGCAGACGTCTTTAGGGCGATGCGGTCTCTTAGGTATCCTCAGCAGTCATGGTGATACCTTCGCTACAAATTTTATTTAGCTTCCTCTTATTACTGCTATGAATGTGTTCACAGAGAGCCCTTTTTTCCTCTTCTACCATTTGTTTGACTTGCAGCAATCCTTGTCCTTCATCCTCCTGAATGACACTTTGCATGGTGGTTGGATTGTGTGCTCCAATACAGTGGAAGAGTATCAAGGAAGGCACATAGGTTTCACCTGATTCAAGGCAAAATAAGTTGCCAACCACGTGATATCCTATCTCCTTACTCCTGGTTATTTTTCTAATGTTTTGTTTTGTTTTCATTTAATCACAGGAAATCTGATTATTATTATTTTTCCCAAAAGCAAAATACAATCTACAGGGAAGGAAAAAAATAGGAAAACATTACTTTTTGAATTACAGTTCTCAGCTGGTAGCAATATTCTGGGAGTTGTCTTCCATTTATTTATTTATTTCATTTGGGAGTATAGCAATTGTCATCTGACTCTTCAAGAGGATGTTTTTGATGCTTTCCTTAGTGATCTTTTAGGGGCTCAGAACAATCACCTTGCATTCTCATTTCCAGACCTCTCTTTGTTTGTTACCATTTCAGGTTGTATGGTTCATTTTATATTTTCTAATACAATAAACAGCTAAAAGAGTCCTTATCCTTTAATCAGTCAATGTCCAGGACACTAGTCAACAAATAGTGAGGGTTTTCTCTTGTCATTTCATGGAAATCTGTCCAGTCCAACAGAAAATATTTTTTTAAAGACACACACAACCTGATTTATCCTTTCCACTGCAGTTCCTTGATTCTGCTTCAAAATGCTGAGGCACTCTATGGAAGAGTGTAGGAAATGGTGTGGGCTTGTATTTTTAAAAAAAGGGTATTTGTGACCTTCATCACCTTCTAATCATAATCCCCACTTCAGGAACAGTCATCTGCAAACATAGATGAACAATTGGACATGATATTATACCCAGGTTTAAATGAATTAGTGGTCATTCAAAATCTTGCAGAATTGTTTAGATTTGGATATGCTGTATGATGTTAGTGGAATTGCTGAGTGTCTTTAAAAGTTAGTGTTCAAGATATGAAGGGTGTTTTTCAGTGGTCATTAGCGAGCTTTGTGCTTCCTCAGTTGAAAAGCCCAAGCTTCCACACTTCTTTTGTTTGTGCTTTTTGCAAGTTCTTTGCTTGTGAGTGGATGTTACTCATGATTGCATTGTCTTGATTTCTCCTTTTCTGCTCTTTTTCTTAATACATTTTACTCAGATAGTACTGTGGTCTAGTGTGCTTGGCTTCTCAAAGGCAGAACTATGAGCCAGAATTTGTTTGTTCTAGTTAACTGAAGTGTTTGGGAGTGGGGTTCTTCTCACTGTCAAAGTTAACTGGCATACGTATCATCTTGTCATTACACTTTAAACTGAAACCTAATAATGCACCAAACATACTCATCATTGGTAGTTCTGCCCATCACTGGACATAATATAGAGTACAGTATTTGGTAACTTGCAGGGAAGAGCTTTATGCTGTAGACTGTGTGAACTATGACTGAGATGAGTTGTGTTTTAGAATATTCATTTGGGTGTCAAGGAAGGCACGTACACATGAATCAAGCCAAAAGAATAGGTTGTCAACAACATGATATCCAATCAGCAAAAGTGTAATGATTTTCTCTTTACAGTTCAACTATTGAGTATGAAACTTCAATTTTTACTCGTCAACATTTCAGTTTAGGTTAAAATTCAGGAGTGTATTTATTAATTTATAATTAAGCTTAAATCCCACTTAAAGGTAAAGGTAAAGGTTCCCCTTGCTTGAAAGCCAGTCGTATCCAACTCTAGGGTTCAGTGCTCATCTCTGTTTCAAAGCCGAAGAGCCAGCACTGTCTGCTTCTGCAGATGTTTCTGTGGTCACGTGGCAGGCATGAGTAGACGCCAGAGCGCACAGAACACTGTTACCTTCCCACCGAAGTGGTCCCTATTTATCTACCTAGTGATAAATACACTATTCTGGGTGGCATGTACAAACAAAACATTTCCACAATACAGTACAACTCAAATTAAGCAATAAAACATGGCAACACCACTCTTTAAAAGTGGCAAGACTGCCATGAGAGGCATAAATTAATCTCTGATGGGCAGGATGTTGCCAAATGCTACTCTGAACTACTCTGTCTTTGAAAAAAACTGGGAAGGAGGGGGGCATGTAAAACATCTTGTGGTAAGGGATTTCAGAAGTTAAAAGCCGCCACCAAGAAGGTTTGGCTTCTGGTAGCTACTTTTCTGGCCTCTCTCAGTAGGTAGCTGTAACTGCTAGGCTTGGGAGGCTGATTCAGATGAGAAGTTACTCTCAAAGAAATATACTTCCAGAGATTTAGAACATAAGAACATAAGAACAGCCTTGCTGGAACAGGCCACAGCCCATCCAGTCCAGCTTTCTGTCTCACACAGTGGCTCACCATTTCCTTCAGGGTATTCCCAAGCAGATGCCTTCACCTGCTTAGGATTCCCTGGAAATGATATTGAGAGATTTAGGTATTAATGCAGGGGTTGGCAATTTTTTAAAGTCAGGGGTTGGGTCAAGCTTCCTCAGACAGTTGAGGGGGTCAGACTGGTGGTCCGCCTGATGTAAATGCTGCTGTAAATGCATCTGTATTTTCCTCTGATACTTTGCCGGCCCCTGTATTAATGGACATAGTTTTATAGGATATTAGTCCAGAAACCTGTCAATCTTCTTCAAAGTTTCATTTTAGGTGAACAATGTCATCTTGGTTTTAACATTGTTAAATGCAGTTCTTTACTATGGGATCCAAAATTGTTATATTTGCAAAATATGGCTCAGTATGGCATTCTAGATGAACCCAAAAAAAAAGTGAATCAAAATTTTTTTTGCAGCTGCTTAAAGCACCTTAGCAGTTAATTACTGGAGTAAATATGCCTCCTATTCCCATATCACCTTGTTTGCTTCCTTAACAGCACATACATAAACTTTTACTTCAAACAAGTCCCACTGAGATCTATGGTGTTTATATGGGATTACAATTTAGTGAACTGTTTCTGTGTTTTTTTTTCTTCCTCTCCTGATAAATATAAACCACCACTCATCGTCCTGTGAATATTACAGCTCACATTTTTTCACCATTCTCCAAAAAAGCTTTCCATTATCTTGGAAATTTAAATACATATTAAACAAATTTTCATCAGGACTCATAATTGCAATTAAAGATTAAACAATACCCTATCCCCTCTTCAATTAAAAGTTGCTTGTGATATAGAAGAAGAGAATATGTGGCTTAAATTTAATTAATCCCTATTCTATGTCTTTCTTTACCATTAATTAATTATCAATAGTAATAACAGGAGGCCTCCTGCAGAAGTAGAATACTGATCAGGTTTTCAAAGTTTTCTGGAACAGATTTATAGGCGCATAGCTGGTGCCATTGCTTTGTCACAACACTTGGCTCTGCTCACACTGAAACAAATTTCATTCACCCTTATTTTGTCTGCTTGCCAGAAATGGAAAGGAGAGACAGCGCAGTGATAGAACCAGGATATATTATATCTGCAAGGCAAAGACAATTCTCCTTGTGGATATGTTAATGATATCTGTATATCAAAGTTAGACAGAGGGTGGAACATACCAAAAAAAGGCAGTAGAATGTACTGATACTATTGCACTATCTAGTATTTATTTATTTATTTATTTATTTATTTATTTATTTAAAGCATAGATATCCTGTCCTCCTGGTGGGTACACCACTCAGGGCAGCTAACAACAAAAGGGGGAAGGGGAGAAGGTGAAAATACAATAGGTAAAAAGTAAAAATTACAATATAAAAACAATAAAAAAACAACCACAGATAAAACATGACCCAGAACCCCCTGCTAAAATCAGCATTAAAATGGAGCAACAAACAAATCATCATTAAAAAAAGCCACCCTCACCCTACCAACATTAAAACAGAGTAACAAAACTGGGGAAGATCCCTTGCATAGGCTAAATCAGCCAGCAGGCCTGACTAGTGGAGTCTAGCATGCCCCACATCCGCTGACAAAGTCATGTCTTCAGCATCTTTCTGAAAGGGAGCAGTTCCATCTGGAGACGCAGCTCAGGTGGTAGGAGGTTCCCCAGGGCTGGTCCCAGTTCGATGTACTTCTTTCACTGTTGAGACCACCAGTGAGCCCCTCCTGTCTGCCCTAGTAGGACGGACTGAATTCCTTGTGGCGATGCGGTCTCTTAAGTTCCCTGACTGTTGTTTAAACATTTCTTTCTTGTTCATTCTACAGTCTTATTATAGCTTCAATAATAAGAACAGAATAGAAATTCATGGTCAAAATGTAAATGGGCTTGCTTCGGAACATTTTTTTTTTGTTACTACCAACACCTTATATAAACTCCATAGTTCGGTGCTAATTTGTGTAAAAAATTGAGACACTGACAAGAAAAAAGAAGCCTATTTAAAATTACTGCAGTGAACTCTTTGAAATCTACCAGAGAATACCACATTGTAAAAAATATATTCTTTGAAGCAGACATTTGGACCAACCAATAAGGACATATTACACATCTCAGGGATGTAAGCAAACGTTTTTCCCATTGTTCATGAAAAATTGGCTGAGACCCTTCTGAGTACAAGTACAAGCACCATCTAGGGAGGGGAAGGAAGGGTTGGCTGATGTTTAAGTTTGCTAAATTGTATAAATCATCTCAAGTGCTTTGCTCTGTAAGCACTTTAGTATACTGCACCTGCTTTTCCCCTCTATAGCATTGTAGTTTTGCTTACATAGTTCGGTCAGGGCTGTAGGTCCACCACAAATCAAAATGCAATATTCCCTAAGCAAAATAACCAATTCCAGCATTTCACTGCAAGCAGAATCATATCTTACAATTATTTAAATTGTTCTGATTTCCTAATACTTTTCAGTATCAAAAAGATGTGAACACAGCTAACTATGCCTTAAAATAGCTACACTTACTCAGTTTATGTAGTTTCATAGCCACAAAATAATCCAGGAGCAAAGGAAAATATAAATCCATGTGCTGGTTCATAAACCCATCACTGAACAGATAAACTCATTTTCTTCTTCTTTCGTGTCCAGATTGAACTTTAAAATGCCAGAATGAGACTATCTCATTTTGTCATTGGCCAAAACTAAATCCTCATTGGTACATGTTTCTGATAGTAATCAGCAGACCAGCAAATGAGCCAGATTCTGTATCTCTCCACATTCACACAGTGTGTTGTTTTCCACCAGCCTCCACTTGAGCATGTTGGTCTTGCATTTAGACACTCTGACCCTCAGTCTATTCAGGGTCCTCCATCAGGGAAAGTTGAGTTCCTTAGCCATATCCTCCATTAACGTTATTCCTTGTCCAGTGAGCTCCTTCCTCCATTTTCTAATTTGATTTTGCTTTTGTGTACCCTCAATTTTTTTTGTTCATGCCATAAAACTCTTCCTGGATCTGAGTCAGCAAACTTGATATATCTGTTCAGAGAAGGTCGAGGGTTATTCTCTTGCTTAGTTCTCTCAGCACTAAAACACAGGTAAACTCATTGAAAACATGTCATATTTTGGACGTGGTTCCAGAGATTTAGGATCATGATTTAAGAAATGATAAAACCACAGCATTTGATGACAGCTTTTTTGTGCTTTCATTTCTTCTGTGAATCTAGACATATTGCTGTGAATTTATGTTAACACTGTACTCAACTGAAACAAGTTTCTTGTGAAAAATATTTCATTTCATAATGAAAAGAAAGCAATTTTTTCTGCTCTAAAAAGCTAAAAGAATACCATCTTCTAACTGTTGTTCCTTTCCAAAAAGATTGACAGAGGTTGAAGGAGTCATTAGTTGCCTTATTAAGACATGCACTTAGAGTATCATTGGATGGCTGTAATAGTACATGGTTGGTTACAGTGAAAGGGTTGATTTAATGGTAGTAATGTTTCTTAAAGTGATTCTTGTGACTGCTAGGGGATCACTCCAACTTGACCCTCAAAAAGTAGAGGCCCTAGAACCAAAAAGGTCTAGCTTGGGTGCACAATAGGATCAGGCTAGAGCACATTTTCACCATGTGTCCTGTCAATACCAGTAAACTGATTGCATCAAACTGTTCCAAAAACTGTTAAAATTTTGTCTGCTTACCTTTTTGATCCATACTTGTAACATCCAGATTCCCACAAAAAACCAAGAAACATGACTATTTAGGGTCTTGCTACATATGGTTATGGTTTCTGATGGCTGTGAAAAAACATGGAGACTAATTTAACTACAAATTAATTGATAAAATTTAATATTTTTAATTGAATCAATTTGAGTGCTACATGGTGTAACATAAAGTGAGCACATTTCTTAAAAAGTGAAAAACAAAAGCTGCTCTATCACCACACTAATACATCTGAACTCTTCTGAATTTGAAAACATAGCAGGGTTGGGCTCAATTAGTACCTGGGTGGAGGAACACCAGAGCATAAAAGGTGTCTCAGATAAGACAAGAGATAAGATTTGTCTGAAATCCTTGGCCATGGGGACTGGATGTTCTAATTTTGCATAAGGCAGATTCATCTGTCCTATCCATCTCCCTATTAAGGTATCTAATGGCATTTGACTAATAGCCATAGGTTAGAATTTTTGCGGACAAAATACCATACGTGTACACTTTTAAGGCAATCATAGACATTGCCATTCTAGGTCTGGTTTCTCACTACTTGCAGAAAAAAAGTTTTGTTTATACAGGAATGACCTTTCATCCTTATTCATCCTGTGGAGTTCTGAGTTATTTTCTCACAGTTAGTTTATTTGATAATTTAATTAAAGTAAAATCTCTCTCTTTACCTCTCTTGATTACAAACAAATGCTACCATGGCAACTCATTTTAATGGTAATAATACAAGGCATGTACTTAAGTCACTCTTTGACTATAGCAGGGGTTCTCAACCTTTTAAAGCTAGGGACTGGATCATATCTTCTCAGACTGTTTGCAGGCCGGACTGATGTCCCCCCTTGAGCCCACCACACCCCAAAAAGCACCCCACCCCACCCCACCTTGCTCTCCTGCTTACCGGCCTGGAGGAGCTGCATCGTGGGTGCAGCCACCAGGAACATGTCCATCGCCACCAGGAGTGTCTCCACTGCTGTTGGGAATGTCTCCACAGCCACCAGAAATGCATCTGCAGGCATTGGAAATGCATAAGCGGGCATTGGTAATGCATCAGTGGGTGCCAGAAACACATCAGTGGGTGGCAGAAAAACCCCCGCAGTCTCCGGGAACATGGCCACTCTGCCAGGAATGTCTCCATAGCTGCCAGAAACACATCTGCAGATGCCAGAAAACCCCTCGCAGGCACCAGAAACATGACCGTGGCCACCAGGACCATCTCTGCAGCTGCCGGGAACGCGACCGCTTCTGGAGGCGGTGGAAGCAATGGCTGGAGTGAGGTTGTGGGCCAGCTGATTTGGTACCATGGGCCAAATCTGGCCTGTGGGCCATTGGTAGAGAATCACTGGACTAGAATAAAGACCCATAAGAGATCCATTCCTTAGCACCGTTACCCCTTCCTCAAATCAATATTTTATTTCTCTGTACTGTTAATTTCCACCAGTATGGGATTTTTACAGTTGTTTTCAAGGCTGGGTATTCCCTACCTACAAGCTGCTATATGTTTCTTAATGGATTAATCCTCCTATATGATGTATACAAAAATATTCTAGTCTGAACATAGTATGCATTTCTTATTTATTTAGAAATGCATTTTTTATCGGGCTATGCCAGAATAATGTTTGTTTCAGGAAAATGTTACTTGGTAAGCCCTGTGTAGACTAGCAAGCAATAAATAAAGGTAGGAATGAGGAAACTTGCTTATGAAATAAATATTGTTCTAGGTTGTTATGATACCCAAAGCAGTGCTTGAAAGTCTGAATCCAAATCATATTACTGGCAAGTTTTCATTAAAATCTTTGATACGAAGAGAATAGGTTAAAAATAAACCCACACCAATTTTGAGAAGAGCTAATGAACCCAGCACTTAATCTGCTATGAATTATGTTCATGCAATTGCCATCTTCTTTCAAACTGTCCAATTACTGTGTGAAAGCAGCAGGATTCATTATTTATCTGGTATGTTCATCCCAATGCAGCTTTTGAGTGAAGAAGCCAGTTTCATTTTCAAGCCTATTATATATATTTCAGACAGGAAAGCTCCATCCAACACCTCCAGCATTGAATTAATCAAGTCTACATGAGAAGTGTTTATACAAGGTTTACATTTCCACGAGGCACTAGGAATGGAAGTTTGTTTGGTAGATTTTTGGCACAGGAAAATATTATGGGAAAAATGGCAAAAAGGATCCAAGAAAAGCAATATAAAAGTAATTAAAAGCAATGTAAAAATACACATTGCTGTAGGTTTTTCTGTCTGAAGAGAGGCTACATTGGAGGTGGGTCACTTCAATCTTATTGAGGTAGTGAAGGAATTCTGAATTTTTGTCAGAGCTTCAAGAAAACTCCCAAAGGCTCCAGTCCTGTTTTGAGGACTGTCTCTAGGAACTGTGGTGGCTTAATGGTTAAGATGCTGAACTTGACAACTGGAAGGTCAGCAGTTCAGGACCCGAGTACTGCATGATATGAGCTCCCATCTCTGTCCCAGCTTCTGCCAACCTAGCAGTTTGAAAGCAAGAAATTGCAAGTAGTTAAATAGGTACCATTTTGGTGGGAAAGTAAATGACATTGTGTGTACTCTAGTGTCCAGTCACAACTGCCACATGTCCATGGAAATGTCCTCAGACACAGAAAGCACTGGGTCTTTGGCTATAAATTAAGTCAAGCACCGAACCCTAGATTCAGATATGACTGGTTTTCAAGCAAGGGCAACCTTTACCTTTACCCAGCACCTATAAAGTATGGAGTAAATATTTATAATGAATCAATTGCTTTGCTTTGCTAACATTGGAGCTATCAGGGATTTTTGTTTCAACTCCATGTATAAACTGGAAAATGTGCACAACTTTGGTTGTTAGTTAGTCACAAAGAATCTGAATCGAGTTCCTTGTTATGGATCCAGGAACTGCTGTCTTTAGCACTGTTTTGCACAAACAATGAGACTAGGGATGTCCACGCGGCCCCGCCACAATAGGAGGCTCCCTGGAGTCACAGGTTGAGCAAGGAGAGGAGGATAAAGGTGAGGCCAAATGTGATGCTGTGGGGCCTCTTCCACCCCCACCCCCATCACCGCCACCCCCCCCCCAATCAGGGCAAAACAGGACTAAGAACATAGACTATTTACAGCATTTATCTGATAAGTAATTAAGAAATTACTACTCTGTTTAGTTACTAAATATCAAGTAGGTAACAAGACGGGTATATGATATAGTGCATTTCCTTTTCATATTAAGGTTTGATGTCAAGTATTATTTTTTGTGATACTTCTTTAACTCCGAGTTAAAATACACCCAGTACTAACCAAAGCTAGAACTATACTGAATAGCATTGAATAGTATACTAACTTCTTCTCTTTTGTTACATTCTGTTAAATTGTATTATTGTATAAGATAGTGAAATACTGGTGTAGGAACTGGCAACCCATGCCAACAATATTACCAATAAAACTCCATGGACAGTAACAAAAGGCAAAACTATACATGGTGCAGGATGATGAGCCCCTCAGGTTGGAAGGTGTGGTTGGATCTGATAACAAAAGGGAAATCTGATGCTGTAAGGAACAATACTGTATAGGAACCTGGAATGTAAGATCTACCAATCAAGGCAAGCTGGATGTGGATAAAAGATGGAAAGAATAAGCATTGACATCTTGGGAATCAGTGAACTAAAGTGGTCAGGAATGGGTGAGTTCAACTCAGTGGATCATTATAACTACTACTGAGGGCAAGGATCCTTTAGATGAAATGGAGTGGCTCTTATAGTCAATAAAAGAGTGAAAAAGCAGTAATGGGATACAATCTTAAAATGACAGAGTGATCTCAGTCTGAATTCAAGGCAAACCATTCAATATCACTGTAATCCAGATCTACACCCCAACCACTGGTGCAAAAGAAGTCATAGTAAACCAGTTCTACAAAGACCTACCACACCTCCTAGAACTGACACCAAAAATGATATCTTTATCATCATAGAAGATTGGAATGCCAAAGTAGGAAGTCAAAAGGTAACTGGAATCACAGGTAAGTTTGGCCTTGGAACACAGAATGAGGCAGGGCAACGGCTAATATAGTTCTGATCATAGCAAACACCCTCCTCCAACAACCTAAGAGGCAACTCTACACATGAACATCACCAGATGGCCAGCATCAAAATTAGATTGACTACACACTCTGCAGCCAAAGATGGAAAAGCTCTACAGTCAGCAAAGATGAGACCTGGAGCAGACTGCGGCACATATCATGAGTTACTGATTGCCAAATTCAGGCTTAGATTGAAGAAAATAGGGAAAACAATTAGGCTACACAGGTATGACCTAGATAACATCCCTAAGGAATATACGGTGGAGGTGAGGAATAGATTTAAGGGATTAGACTTCATAGACAGAGTGCCTGAAGAATTATGGATGGAGCTTCATAACATTATACAGGAGGCAGCAATTAGAACAATACCAAAGGAAAAGAAATGCAAGAAAGCAAAGTGGTTGTCTAATGATGCCCTTCAAATAGCTGAAGAAAGGAAGGAAGCAAAAAGCAAAGGTGAAAGAGAAAGATTCACTCAAATGAATACAGAATTCCAAAGAAAAGCAAGGAGAGATAAGGAGGACTTCTTAAACAAACAATGCAAAGTAATAGAGGAAAACAACAGAAGGGGAATGACTAGAGATCTCTTCCAAAAAATTGGAGAAATTAAGGGAATGATTCAAGCAAAAATGGCCATGATAAAGGATAAAAACAGTAGGGACCTAGCAGATGCAGGAGAGATTAGGAAAAGATGGCATGAATACACAGAAGAACCCTACAGAAAGGACCTCAATGTCCCTGACAACCAAAGTGATAAGAACATCGACCTTAAGCCAGACATTCTGGAGCATGAAGTCAAGAGGGCCCTAGAAAGCATTTATTTATTTATTTATTTATGGTTCAAATTTCTATGCCACTCAATCAGGCGAACCCGACTCAGGGCGGCTCACAACAAGATTAACAGGTTAGCATTGTTAGCATTGCTAACAACAAAGCTAGTGGAAATGATAGTATTCCGGTTGAATTATTCAAATCCCTAAAAGATGATGCAATTAAAGTGTTGCACTCTATATGCTAGCAGATTTTTTGGGGGGGAAACAGCAGTGGCCACAGGATTAGAAAATGTCAGTATATGTTTCAACCCCAAAGAAGGGCAATGCTAAATATTGTTCAAATTCAATTGCGCTCATCTCACACGCTAGCAAGGTCATGCTCAAGATAATACAGGCTAGGATTTAGCAGCATGCAGATCGTGAATTTCCAGAAGTGCAGGCTGGGCTTTGAAGAGGCAGGGGAACTAGAGACCAAATTGCCAACATTCACTGGATCATGGAGAAAGCAAAGGAGAACCAGAAAAATATCTACTTCTGTTTCATTGACTACCCCAAGGCTTTTGACTGTGTAGACCACAAAAAACTGTGGCAAGTAATTAAAGAGATGGGAATGCCAGACCACCTCATCTATCTTCTCAGAAATCTGCACATGAGTCAAGTAGCAACAGTTAGGACATGATACAGAACAACTGATTGGTTTAGAATAGGAAAAAGAGTACAACAAGGCTGTATAATGAAAGCGCGGCGCCAAAATGGCCACCACGCTCTTTGCGGGGGCCCCCCACCCGGACTCAGACATCCGGGTAGTTAGGGGGCGTGGCCACCCCTCTATAAAAGGGGTGGCCACGAGGCAGCCGAGCTGCCATTTTGTGAAAGCGACGGAGAGGAGAAGTTTTTCCCTCTACCCCCTCCCTAGTGAACAGTGTGATATTTTGGTCGCTTCGGGGCCAGGTGGGGATTTTTGGCAGGGACCTACAATTGGCTTACTGGTTCTGGCTTTTTTGCCCATCCCACACTGTTGCTATGGTTTGATATAGGGGCTTTGCTATTGACTTTGGTCACATGGGCGGGTAGCACTGGTAAGGTAAATATTTATGACCCACAGGTATCCGGCAGGTTCGCAATTGATTGGCCAACACTAGATAGGTACAAGTTGGTTAACGTTGTCCGGTCAACGACGAACCAGGCAATGGGGTGATGGCAGGAGCTCTTCAGCATGCATCACCCCGTGATTTTACGGATACATGTCAGAGGGTGGGGTCAGTAGATAGTTTATTGACTACGGTCAACAATTTGTTTGTTGTAAACAAACAAATTGATACAAATGGATACATTGTAGCCAATTGCCATTGGCAATTTTGGGAGGAACCTTACCAGTGTTACTGTGGCCTGCTTGCCTTAAGAATTATAATTGGCTGAGTACCAATTGAAATTTATAATTCGGACTAGGGCATGAATCAATAAATGTGGCCCAATGCCGTTATCCACTTATACCGGTGTCTGAGTCCTTTTTTGGGGGGTGCGCCTGCAATGTCACCCTGCTTATTTAACTTACATGCAGAGTACATAATGTGCAGTTCAGGGCTTGAAGAATCACAAGCTGGAATTAAAATTGTGTGTGTGTGTGGGGGGGCATTAACAACCTGAGATATGCAGATGATACTACTCTAATGGCAGAAAGTGAAGAAGACCTAAAGAACCTCTTGATTAGGGTGAAAGAAGAGAGTGCTAAAGCTGGCTTGAGACTCAACATCAAGAAAACCAAGATAATGACAACTGGTCCTATCATTCCCTGGCAAACAGAAGGGGAAGAAATGGAAGCAGTGACAGACTTTACCTTCTTAGGATCCAAGATCACTGCAGATGGTGACTGCACCCATGAAATATAAAAGATGATTAATTCTTGGGAAGCAAGCTATGAGAAACCTAGGGAACATAATAAAAAGCAGAGACATCACCCTTCCAACAAACGTCCGCATAGTCAAATCAATGGTATTCCCAGTAGTAATGTATGGTTGCGAGAGCTGGATCATAAGAAAGGCTGAGTGCAGGAGAATAGATGCCTCTGAAATGTGGTGCAGGAGGAAAATTTTGAGAGTACCCTGGACAGCAAGGAGATGAAATAAGTTGATCCTGGAGGAAATCAACCCTGACTGTTCCTTGGAAGGACAAATATTGAAGATGAAATTAAAGTACGTTGGTCACCAAATGAGAAGAGAGGACTTACTTGAGAAGGCCTTGATGCTGGGCAAAAGGAGGCAAAAGGAGAAGAGGGTGGCAGAGGATGAGGTGGCTAGATGGCATTGTTTTGACACAATGGGTGTAAAGCTGAGTGGGCTGCAGAGGATAATGGAGGATAGGGGTGCCTGGTGTGCAGTGGTCCATGGGGTCACAAAAGGTTGGACTCAACTATGCGACTGAACAACAACAAAAACAAAAGGGATGTAAAATTAGACCTGGTTATACACTACATAATAAACAAAATGATAAAAAGAAGAAAACACACCTTGGTAGAAGACGGCAGGTGTATTTGTTTATTTATTTTGCTGTTCCTGGATAGATTTTGTGCATTTTCAAAACTGTTTTTTGGTATATGACTGCAAAATAGGCTTTGCTGGGGAGAATGATAACTGTTACCTTGTCACCTGAACTTGGAAACATAGTATCCTTGGATGGGTTGTTTGTGTCTTTTTGACTAATTAGTATATACTAATTAGTATATCATTTTATAATTTCATCCAAGTGGGGTGTAGGGAGAAACACTAGTTGCAGACAGGAACATCATGTGTAAATTGCAACAGCTGTAATGAATAAATCAGTTTGTGTCTCAGTTTTCCATTGGAATCTAGAGAGATGGGTTAGAGTGGGGTTGGAGATGCCATGATGATTTGTCTCATCATTCCAAAACCCATTGCAGGCGCACCCCCCAAAGAAAGACTCAGACACCGGTATATGGATAAAGGCATCGGGCCACTTTTATTGAATAATGCCCTAGTCCGAATTATAAATTTCAATTGGTGTAATCATCCAATTGTAATTCTTTAAGGCAAGCAGGCCGCAGTAACACTGGTAAGGTTCCTCCCAAAATGCCAATGGCAATTGGCTACATGTAACTATTTGTATCAATTTGTTTGTTGACACAAACAAATTGTTGACCAGAGTCAATAAACTATCTACTGACCCCACCCTATGATGTGTATCCGTTAAATATCAAGGTGATGCAGGCTGTGAAGCTCCTGACATCACCCCTTGCCTGGTTCGTCCTTGACCAGCCAAACCTATTTCCCCTGTACCTGTCTATGTGTTGGCCAGTCAATTACGAACCTGCCGGATACCTATGGGTCATAAATCTTTACCTTACCAGTGCTACCCACCACACGGGGAGGCGTCCATGATGACTCACCCCCCCCCCCCCAGACTGTCAGCTCGGTCACCAGGCCTGCTTGCATATCCTCAAGAAAGAGGTTCATACCTCTTGCCGACAAGTGGACCCCATCTCCTGCATAGAGATCATAATCCTGCAAGCCTATCCTAGGATGCCGAATGGCTGTCCCCAAGCCCTTGTCTGCAAGGAACCGGGCAACAGCCCTATTTACCGACCGGCGAGCGTGGTCAAGGGCACGGAGGTCAATGCCTCCCCTGTAAGTCTGTCGCAGCACAATGTCCGACCATAGCATCCGCGTGGACGGCCATACATAATGTAAATAGGCTAGGTCACTGCAAATCGTGAATTTTAAAGAGAGGCCAGTGACCTGTGCGAGATCATTGCCACTGAGGTGCAGGATAAGGACATCAGGCGGTCCAGCATCCCTGATGGAAAACAGGAATGGCAACAGTTCCCGCCGTCTCATGCCGTGGTTCTCGTACCATCGCATACGTGCGGCTGCACGTAGCCCAAGATGGGGTCCCCACTCTGTTGCCGCAGCATACTGCGCTGCCCAGTGCACGTAACTGTGGCCCACCAGCCATACTGCCACCGGTGTGCGGGGACACACAGGGTCTGTAAAAGAAGAAAAAGGAATAATGACCTAACTGGTACTCATGCATGGAGGGGGCATACGTATAATGCAAAGCGCATGGATCGCCATCTGCCCATCCGGTGTATATCAGCCTCAGAGTACCCAAACACAGCCGCAGTGGACGCGGCGCCTATCCTAAATGAATGGGTGCCATAACGAGCCCCGGGGAGGCCCACACTGTGAAGTGCCATACCGGTCACTGTATCCTCAACTGAGCCCACTCATGTGTAGCATAGACATCATCGAGTTCCAGTGCCCTACGACAATGGTACCAACTCACTGATGCGGAGCGCTCCAAAGAAGGCTAGGGTGGTAGCTGCGTGAAAAAGAGCCACCTCGTACCTATCATAACATAAGTTATGCCAGCCTCGTGCAAGGTGGGTAAGAACCTCTGGTGAAATCAGGTGACGTGTGTCCGGGCGGCGGCCACGTTCACGTGTCCACCCTTCCAAAACATGACGTATGCGGAAATCATTCACGCAGTCAGCGAAGCCCCGTGCCTTGGCCATAAATGCCAGTGCCAAAAGCCTAGAGGCTATAGTATGTGTGGCCAACCCCTGACCGTGAAGATAGACCATGTACTGTAAAATCTGGTCTACTGGTATTAGCCACGCTTCAGGTAACTGTAGTTGCCCACAAAAGGTTCTAAATTGTATGAAAGCATGTTGGTATGCCTTACGCGTGCGAGGTGCCAAGGACATGCCGATCCCCCGGTTCACCTCTCCTCGCCAAATGTCCAAACCTTGGCCGGGAGTGGAGAGGGGAATTCCTCTGCTTCCGGAGCCAAGGCATGGGAGATCTGCAGGCGGGATAAAGCATCAGCAATATCGTTATTAATGCCTGGTACATGTCTGGCCCTGAACAGCACATTGAGGCATAGGCATCTCAAAACAAATTGATGAACCAATGCCATGACCCTAGGGGATTTTGATGTCTGGGCGTTAACAATGTGCACCACTGCAGCATTGTCACACCAAAAATGGACCACTGAATTGGCCCACTTGTCGTCCCATAGCATTAGTGCTCCCAAAATGGGAAAAAATTCCAGGAAAGTAAGACCGCGTAGGCAATCCATGCCCTGCCATGCATGAGGCCATCGGCCATATGCCCACCGCCCTTCAAAATAAATCCCATAACCCAGAGAGCCTGAGGCATCCTACTGTACTTGAAATTTAGGGCAGACCATAAGGTCTGATCTCCAAAAAGAGACCCCGTTGAAATCCTGGAGGAATGTGAGCCAAACCGAAAGGTCTGCCCGTATACCCCTGGTCAGCCGGACCCTGTGGTGGCGTTTTAATAGGCCAGCCATGGCATCACACAGACACCTGGCAAAAGCTCTGCCCGGTGTTACCACCCTGCAGGCAAAGTTGAGGTGGCCGTGAAGGACCTGTAGCTCATGAAGAGACACTTTACGCTTGGCAATCAGTGCCAGAATCGCCACTGAGATCCGAGTCACCTTGTCCATGGGTAACCTGGATGCCTGTGCGACAGTGTCACTTTCGATACCTAAAAAGGTGAGCATGGTGGCTGGGCCCTCGGTCTTTTCAGGCGCTAAGGGGACACCCATAAGCGCCTGAAATGTAGTAAGGAGATGCGTACACATGTCCGAGCCCCGTTCACCCCCGAACAAAAAGTCATCGAGGTAGTGGGCTACAGACCAGGACCCTGACCTGCAAACAAAGGCCCATTGGAGGAAAGTGCTAAATTGTTCGAATGCCGAACATGAACTAGAACAGCCAAAAGGCATGGCCTTATCTACGTAGAACTTTCCTCGGAAACGAAAACCCAACAGCTCAAAGTCATCGGGGTGCACTGGCAGTAATCGGAATGCCGATTTGATATCACACTTTGCCAGGAGGGCCCCGGGACCACATGAGTGTACCATCTGTAAGGCCTGATCAAATGACATATACCTGACTGAGCAAAGGTCATCAGGAATCGCATCATTGACCGAGGAACCCGCAGGGTAAGAAAGATGGTGAATTAAGCGAAATTCACCTGGGGTCTTTTTCGGGACTAGCCCCAGAGGAGAGACCTTCAAGTTAGGGAATGGTGGTTCAGTAAAGGGCCCCGCAACTCTCATAGCCTTCACCTACTTAGCTATGCTTTGTGCAGCAACCTCCTCATTACCCTTCAGAGAAAGTAAGTTTGGGGCATCCTGCGGTCCCCAAACACCCCTAAATGGTATACGAAAATGGCCGGGATCGACGAAAGGGCCGTAATTGAAGCGGTGGCTAAGCCCCCATGGGAAGGCGGTTGGGCAATGCCCATTGATGCCTCTAGCACTGAAATACGTGCGAGAAGCGCATCAATGGTCTCCGAGCCCCCTGTATAAGGTGGGCCGGATGGGCTGGATGGCCCACTGGGCAGTTGATGGAGTGGAAACCTGAATGGGGATCCCGGGCCTGAATAGGGCCATGCCCAAAAATCCAGCCCGTGGGGGGCTGGAGGAATGGTGGGGTGGAAACCCACACCAGGCCCACATGGGCCACCCTGTCCCGAGCTGTGAAAAGGCCCTCCAGGGGCAGGGATCCCCGAGGGGCCGGCCTGTGCCAGCCCAGCCTGAAAGCTTGTGCCAGGCTGACAGGCAGAAGCCTGATCAGCCACATTGGTGGCAGTGGGCAAAGCCATCCCACTGCCCTGCTGCGGGGGTGCAGCCTGAGTCCTCCGACCCGATGGCTACCCCCAGTAGACGAAGGGGTAGGGAAAGCCCTTCCCCTCGGCTGCGGCTTGACCGCCGGAGCCTTGCGCTTCGGAGCCATGTCTCCCAAGCCTAAGAGAGAAGCTGCCTCCTGATTGATCCCTGGCCAGGGATCTGATCCTGTGCCCTGAGTATCAAAGAGCAAAGGAACTCCGTCTAAAGCTAAAGGTACGAAGGGCAGAGAACAACGTGGTGGAGCAAACTTCTCCGCTCCGTCGCTATTTTAAAATGGCAGCTCGGCTGCCTCGTGGCCACCCCTTTTATAGAGGAGTGGCCACGCCCCCTAACTCACCGGATGTCTGAGTCCGGGTGGGGGGGGGGTCTGCAAAGAGCACGGCGGCCATTTTGGCGCCGTGCTTTCAATGTCTTGGTGGCATCTCAGCAACACAGATCTTTTGATATCCCTACATGGAAACAGTATCAGATGCAGTGCAAAGGAAATGAGCACAGTAGGTTTAATTTTCACTTTGAAACTCAGTGCTAAAATACCATTATTAGCACTTAGCAATTAAATCAAAATCCTTGACAAAAATAATATTTGTATGGATTGGAACCATCCCCACTCCTTGTTATATTCTGGATTTTCTGTCTCTCTAAACTGAATTAATATATAGTGGTTTAAGACAGAAAGATATATGATTTACAGGGTGGCTGTAAAAATGGCTCGTGGTTTGCACATAAGCAATGCTGTGCCTCTTCAACAGGAACAAATGAAAGCACGGCGCCAAAATGGCTGCCGCGCTCTTTGCGGGCTCCCCCCCGGACTCAGACATCCGGGTGAGTTAGGGGGCGTGGCCACCCCTCTATAAAAGGGGTGGCCACGAGGCAGCCGAGCTGCCATTTTAAAATGGCGACGGAGAGGAGAAGTTTTCTCCGTCGCTGTTCCTTTGATTCTTCGGCTCTTTAGCCTTTTCGGAAGGAAGGAGTTGCACTGAGCCTTGGCTTGCTGGCTGCTCTGTCCTTTTTGGCATAGGTTGATCCCTGGACAGGGATCCTGCTATTTCTACTGATATGCCTCCCAAGCAGAAGGCCACGGCGACGAAACCGTGGCCAACGGGGAGGACTTTTGCCGGCCCTGCGCAACGCGGGGGGCAGCCCTCCGGTCGGAGGACCAGGGCTGCGCCCACGCGGAAGGGCACTACCCCCACCGATACCGGTGGGGCGATCCAGGCTGGTGCTCGGCCCTCGGCTGGCCAGCCTTCAACCGGCCCTTCAGGGGCTTCGGCCCTCGGCCCGCAGTTGCCGGCCACGGGTCAGGTCAGCGAGGGGGGTGGTGCTGGTGCACAGCACGTTCCTCCTCCGGCCCCTCATGGGCCGGAGTTTTGGGCATGGCCCTATTCGGGCCCAGGCTCTCATTTTGGGGTTCCTGTTCAAATGCCTGGTGGGCCGTCCGGCCTACTTTATACTGGAGGATCTGTGACAGTGGATGCCTTGCTAATGCGTTTAGCTGTGCTTGAGGCATCCTTGGGGATTGCACACAACCCCATGACAGGGGGCCCTTCACTCTCTACCGGGGGCCCTTCGTGTTCACCAGCTACCTCGACGGCCGCCGCATTGCAACAAGCGGCCAGCAGGGTTGAGCTGCTTGAGACGCTCCGGCCTGCGCCTGCCGGTGTCTCGCAGTTCCCTATTCGTCCAGAGCCACAGCAGGAGAGTGGTCAGGTGTGGCCCCAGAGCTCAATTCCGGTCGCGAGCTCCGACGCCCGCCGTGGGCCGGAACCCCCAGTGGGGGCGGCTCACGGGGGTGCACCTAGTGAGTATCAGGTTCAAGTTAATGCACCCACATCACAGTCCACTTCCAATGGTGGGGTTCAGTGGCCATGGCCTCGTCAAGTCGAGGCGAGTGGGCATCAGTTGCCAGCTTATCCCAGTGCCCCTTGGTTCCATACTGGTGCAGCATTGGGGGTGGGGGTTTCCGCCCCCGGGGCAGTGCCGGGCATCGCAGGGACTGTCCAGGTTCCGCTGCGTATGCCCCGTGTACCTAATGTGCCGGTGACGGCCTTGCCGACGGCTGGTTATTCATTGCCCCTTGGTGATCATTTGTCCCAGGTCACGAGGGAAAAGATTTGGCGGGGGGAGTACAGTTGATGCGAGTGGGCATCAGTTACCGTCTTATCCCAGTATCCCATGGTGCTAAATGGTCCCTCGTTAAGGGCGGGGGTGTCCGCCCCCGGGGCAGTGCTGAGCATCGCAGGGGCTGTCCGGGTCCTGCTGCGTATGCCCTTGATACAGAACGTGCCGTCAATGGCTTTGCCGACGGCTGGTTATTACTTGCCCCTGGGTGATCATTTGCAGCAGGTCACGAGGGGTAAGGTCTGGAGGGGGATATGTTGATATTCTCCATATTGAACTGTGAGCCCACTGAGGAGGAGAGAGAGGGACAGGACGACAGAGACAAAGAGCTGTCCCATCGTCGTAAGCCACCGTGCACCTGGGGCCAACTGGTTGTCGGCATACCTTATATATATGGGGGTATGCCGCAGGGCCCGGCCTGATTGGGCCATCCCAATGGTTCCATCCATTGCTAATATTTACAGGGCGATGGTTGATTTGATGGGCCCATCGCAGTTGGCTTACGACGAGGAATGTGGATGAGGGTGGCCCTACACCCCGAGAGGAGGTGGGATGAGCCCTGTCAGCAATTGTGCTCGTGTACATGACTCCCACGTGACTGGCGCCTGGTGATAGGTACCATGGTGGTCATGCTGTGCAGCGGGCTGCTCAGACACAGGCTCCACGCTAACTGGTCAGGCAGGGGGTTCCAGCCCACCTGCCGTGTTCGACCTGCTCAACTGGCGACGTGTGTACTAAGCGCCAGTGTCGTTACCGACTTGGTGTCCCCTTTTGCGCTGGCCCTTAAGCCGCCTCCACGTGCCCGCGGGTTGGTGGGTTACGGGGCAGAGGTAGGGGTGCACAGGGGGCGATCAGAGCTCCGTCTGAAAGAACTAGCCTTGTCAAAGCCCCCCCCTCCCCAATTAGTGTACTCAGGCTGGAGTGATGGCACTCAGCTCATCCAAGAAGGGATGATGCGGGGTACCTGCTGGAGGGTTTTCAATGGGGCTTTTGTATTCCATTCGGGGGTGTTAGGGGTCCCAGGATGCTACTAATCTGGTTACCTTGAAAGGTAATGAAGAGGTTACTCCACTGTGCACAGCTACGGGAGTTGGGGCTATGAGAGTAGCGGGTCCCTTCTTGGAAACACCTTTTCTAAGTTGAACGTCTCCCCTATGAGGCTAATACTGAGGTAGAACCAGGGTGGATGTCATTTAATCCTCCATTTAGCTCACCCTGTGGGTTATCCGGTTAGGGATGCCATTCCTGATGACCTTGTTCAGTCAGGTACTCGTAGTTGGTTCAGCCCCTATGGGTGGCTCGCTCATGCAGTCCCGGTGCTTTCCTGCCACAGTGTGATATGCACTCGGCTTTCAGATTACTGCCAGTGCACCCAATGGATTTAGAGCTATTGGGTTTTTAGGTTCCAAGGTGAATTTTACTTAGATAAGTCCAACCCCTTCTGACTGAGTTAACTCATGTTCAGCGTTCGAAAGATTCAGGACTTTCATTCAGTGGGCCTGTGCTCGCAGGTTGGGGTCTCGGTCTCTAGCCCATTACCCCGATGACTTTTGGTTTTGGGGTGAATGGGGCTCGGACATGTGCACGCGTCTCCTCACTACATTTCAGACACTCAGGTGGGAACTGGGTGACCCCTTGGCGCCTGAAAAGACCGAGGGCCCAGCTACTAAGCTCACATTTCTAAATCGCCTATGTCGCACGGGCATCCGGGTTACCCATGAATCAGGTGGCTCAGATCTCCGCGGCGATTTTGGCATTGATTGCCAAACATAAAGTGTTCCCTTGTGACCTGCCATTACTTCATGGCCACCTTAATTTTGCCTGCAGGGTGGTTCCACCCAGCAGAGCATTGGCCAGGCGCCTGTGTGACACCATGGCTGGCCTGTTAAAATGTCAACACAGGGTCTGGCTGATCAGGGGCATACGGGTGGACCTTTCGGTCTGCTTCAAATTACTCCTGGGTTTTAATGGGGTCTCTTCCTGGAGATCAGACATGATGGTCTGCCCTAGATTTCAAGTACGGTCGGATGCCTCCGGCTCCCTGACTTATGGGGGTTTACTCTGAGGGTAGGGGGACGTGCGGCCAATGGCAGCACCCATAGCTTGGCACGGATCGCCTCCGTGATCTTACTTTCCTTGAGTTTCTTCCCATTTTGGGGAGCACTGATGCTAGGGGGCGATGAGTGGGCCTACTCAGTGGTCCATTTTTGGTGTGATAATGCGGCAGTGGTGCACATTGTCAACACCCAGACATGCAAATCCCCCAGGGTCATGACATTAGTTTGTCTATTCTTTTTGAGAAGCCTACGCCTATATGTGCTGTTCTGGGCCAGACATGTTCCAGGTATTAATAACGACATTGCTGCTGCTTTATCCCGCCTGCAGATCCCCCGGTTCCGTGCCTTACTACGGAAGCAGATGAATTCCACTCGCCGCTCCCGGCCGATATTTGGACGTTTGGCAAGGAGAGGTGAACCGGGCATGTCATTGGCACCTCGCACGTGTAAGGCGTATCACTATGCGTTCATGCGTCGTGTTTTGGAGGGGTGGACACGGGAACGTGTCCGCTGCCCGGACATGCGTCATCCCAGTTCCCAGAGTTTCTGACCCACCTTGCACAAGGCTGGCATTACTTATGTTCGGATAAGTGTGAAGTGACTCTTCACGCAGCTACCACGGTAGCCTTTTTGGAGCGCTCCGCATCAGTGAGTGGGTGCCAGAGTTGGTACCATCTGTGTAAGGCGGATGTGTCTCGTAGGGCACTGGAACTTAACGATGTCTCTGTCACACATGAATGGGCTCAAGTGGGGATACGGTCCTCACAGGTTGTTCAGCACGGTGTAGGCAGTGGAGTCAGACTGCTATGAAGTTTTATTGGAGACATCTGTCCAGTTGGTGCCCTACATGAATTTTCGACAGTGCCTGCTGCGCGCCCCAGCCTGTTTTTCTGCCACCAGGATAGGTCTACCCTTGCCGGAGTAATGTTATTAAGGGTGACCGGTGCCGCGCTTCGCGGTGTGGGGGCCCGTTTTGGCAACCATTTATTTAGGATAGGCGTCGCGTTGATTGCGGCTACGTTTGGAGTACTCTGAGGCGGACATGCGTGTACGCGCAATTTCTTATATGTACGTGCCCTCACTGTACGAGTACCTAGTTTTGTCCTTAACCTCGTCTCCTCTTTTACAGATCCTGTGTGTCTATAAACACCGGTGGCAGTGGGGCTGGTGGGCCGCAGCTATGTACACTGGGCAGCAGTATATGCTGCGGCGACAGAGAGTGGACCCCGACTTAGGCTGTGTGCATCCGCACGTATGCGATGGTATGGTATGCGCGGCACAAGCGGGCGGGAACTGTTGCCATTCCTGATGTCCGTCGGGGATGCTGGACCACCCGATGGTCTTACTAGGCACCTCGGCGGCAGCGATCTTATACGGATCACTGCTGTTACTAAATTGTCGAGGGGCTGTGACCTGGCGTTTTATGGCTTACACACGGTCGCTATGGTCCAACATCGTGCCGAGACACCAATTTAGGGGAGACGTGGATCTCCGTGGTTCGGACTGTTCCGGCAGTCAGTGGACAGGGCTGTTGCTCAGTCCCTTGCTGAGCATGGCTGGGAGACAGCCATTGGACACCTGAGGATAGGCTTACAACAATTTTGCCATTAGGCAGGGGAAGGGGTCCACCTGTCGGCTGGAGGTATGTACCTCGTTCTAGGTGTGGTGCAAACAGGCCTGGCGACTGAGCTGACGGTCTTGGGGGGGGCGGTGAGTCATCATGGATGCCTCCCCGTGTGGCGGGTAGCACTGGTAAGGTAAATATTTATGACCCATAGGTATCCGGCAGGTTCGCAATTGACTGGCCAACACTTAGACAGGTACAGGTGTAATAACGTTGACCGGTCAATGACAAACCAGGCAAGGGGTGATGGCAGGAGCTTTTCAGCATGCATCACCCCGTGATTTGATGGATAAACGTCAGAGGGTGGGGTCAGTAGATAGTTTATTGACTACGGTCAACAATTTGTTTGTGTCAACAAACAAATTGATACAAATGGATACATTGTAGCCAATTGCCATTAGCAATTTTGGGAGGAACCTTACCAGTGTTACTGCGGCCTGCTTGCCTTAAAGAATTATAATTGGATGAGTACCAATTGAAAGTTATAATTCGGACTAGGGCATTATTCAATAAAAGTGGCCCAATGCCTTTATCCATATACCGGTGTCTGAGTCTTTCTTTGGGGGGTGCGCCTGCAATGAAAGTGTGGTGCCAAAATGGCTGCTGCGCTCTTTGTGGGCCCCCCCACCCGGACTCAGACATCCGGGTGAGTTAGGGGGCGTGGCCACCCCTCTATAAAAGGGGTGGCCACGAGGCAGCCGAGCTGCCATTTTAAAATAGCGACGGAGAGGAGAAGTTTTCCCTCCACCCCCTCCCTAGTGAACAGTGTGATATTTTGGTCGCTTCGGGGCCGGGTGGGAATTTTTGGCCGGAACCCACAATTGGCCCTTGGGTTCTGGCTTTTTTGCCCATCCCACACTGTTGCTGAGGTTTGACATAGGGGTTTTCTTGCTCTTGACTTTGGTCACTTAGGCGGGTAGTACTGGTAAGGTAAATATTTATGACCCATAGGTATCCGGCAGGTTCGCAATTGACTGGCCAACACTTAGACAGGTACAGGTGTAATAACGTTGACCGGTCAACGACGAACCAGGCAAGGGGTGATGGCAGGAGCTTTTCAGCATGCATCACCCCGTGATTTGACGGATACACGTCAGCGGGTGGGGTCAGTAGATAGTTTATTGACTACGATCAACAATTTGTTTGTGTCAACAAACAAATTGATACAAATGGATACATTGTAGCCAATTGCCATTGGCAATTTTGGGAGGAACCTTACCAGTGTTACTGCGGCCTGCTTGCCTTAAAGAATTATAATTGAATGAGTACCAATTGAAAGTTATAATTCGGACTAGGGCATTATTCAATAAAAGTGGCCCAATGCCTTTATCCATATACCGTTGTCTGAGTCTTTCTTTGGGGGGTGCGCCTGCAAAGGGATATGTCTCAGTATTTCCAAATAAATAAGATGGGGAAGATCAATGACACAGAATTGCCGACTGCTGTTATTGTAACCAGTGTGATGTACAGGGTCATTGCACCAACACAATGCAGCAAGCTGTGACATATCTAGAGAGAGAGGTCTTGCGGCAAAAACAGCAAGAGGTGTTAAGGGACTTTAAACACTAACACATTTGTTCGCCATAAGCTTTTCTATATTGGATTCCAACTATATCTACTTTTTAAGTCAGCAGTGTGGGGAAACTGTGATCTTCCAGTTACTGTTTGGCTAAAACTCCCATTACACTGGCTATTGACTATGCCTGCTGGAGGTGGTGAGACCTGGTTTTCTATAACATCTGGGATACCACATGAAGTTTGATTCAGTATTAAAATGTTGAAAAGTGAGGTAAGCAAATAACGTTGTGCCAGTGAGTCTCAGCTGGAAAACAGAAAGAAGGTGTGAATGTGTGATGTATGTATGACTCTTTCATGCAGGTTTTAAGTGGATAGGCCCCAGTAATATTATGGAAAGGAACCATCTTTCTTCCACCACTGATTTTTTTTCTTTTTAAAAGTTCTATGTTAACTTTTTTTTACAGCATATGCAATACATGGATGCACACACACACACACACACACACACACACACACACACACACACACACACACACACACACACACACACACACACACACACACACACATTTTGTAGGTATATAGGTTCCAGATGGGGCAGGTGACAAATCCAGTGCACTGGAATTTGGGATACTAGATTGAGGGGTAGACACTGGGACAGGAAGGGTACTGACCAGATATACTTGCCTCCCCCTCTCATCTTTCCCCATTACTTGAAAAATTGTCCATCCTCTCTTTGAGTGGGACACTCCCTGCATGACTGGCTTCAGTCTGCACTATTTCTATTGCTTCCCTCCACCCAATGCTGCAAGACAGATTCTCCCATTGAGGAGGTGCCCTCCCCTTTTTTGCTGTCCAGCACATGGATAGAGAATTACCAGAAGTGCAGGCTGGGGAACTGGAAACCAAATTGTCAACATACGTTGGATCATTGAGAAAACAAAGGAATAACAGAAACAAGTCTACTTCTGTTTCATTGACTACACCAAGGCCTTTGACTGTGTGGACCACAATAAACTGTGGCAAGTAATTAAAGAGATGGGAATACCAGATCACCTTATATGTCTTATGAGAAATATGTACATGAGTCAAGAAGCAACAGTTAGGACTGGATACGAAATAATGAAGTGGTTTGGAATAGTAAAAGGAATAAGACAAGGCTGCATTTTGTCAGCCTGCTTATTTAACTTATATAAAGAGCACATCATGCATAATGCAGGGCTGGATGAATCACAAGTTGGAATTAAAATCGCTGGGAGAAACAGCAACAATTTGTGATATGCAGATAATACTACCCTAATGGCAGAAAGTGAAGAAGACTTAAAGAAGCTTTTGCAGTTGAAAGAAGAGAGTGCAAAAGCTGGGTTAAGACTCAACGTCAAGAAAACCAAGATAATGGCAACAGGCCCTATCACTTCCTGGAAAACAGATGGGGAAGAAATAGAAGCAGTGACAGACTTTACATTCTTAGGATCCAAGATCACTGCAGATGGTGATTGCAGCCATGAAATAAAAAGGTGAGTGATTCTTGGAAGACAAGCTATGAGAAACCTAGGGAACATAGTTAAAAGTAGAGGCATCACCTTGCAAACAGAAGTCCACATATTCAAAGCAATGGTATTCCCCGTAGTAATGTCTGGTTGCAAGAGCTGGACCATAAGAAAGGCTGGGCACAGAAGAATAGACACCTTTGAAATGTGGTGCTGGGGGAGAATTCTGAGAGTACCCTGGACAGCAAGGAGATGAAATAAGTTGATTCTGAAGTTAATCAACCTTGAATGCTCCTTGGAAGGTCAAATATTGAAAATGAAGCTAAAGTAGTTTGGACATCAAATGAGAAAAGAGGATTCACTTGAGAAAGCCTTGATGCTGGGTCAGGTGGAGGGCAAAAAAAGAAGGGGGTGGCAGAAAAAGAGATGGCTAGATGGTATTTTAGATGCAGTGGGCACACAACTGGGCAGGTTGAGAAGGATGGCGGAGGACAGAAGTGTCTGGAGGGCGGTGGTCAATGGGGTCACAAAGGGTCAGAATCAACTGTGCGACTGAACAACAACCAACCCCCCACCCCGAATCACCTTGTTTTCAGGTTATGGTTCCTTCTCACTCACAGGCACCTGTGTGATTTTTCTGCACTTCAGCTTGGGGCACAATTGACTGGGGGGAAATGCCCAATATTCTTAGGCCCACCCACACTCTCAGGCTTCTGAAACATAGATCTGATCAATCAGCAAGTGTCTTTTCTTAAGATCTGGGATCATGTATTGGCCTAACACCAGTGCCCAGTTGATGGGGCCTGAGATGAAACGTTCCCATCATTCATTCATTCATTTGAGAAGACTCCTGGGTGAGTATCATCTGAGCAACAATGTCCAGCCAGTACAAGGAGAATTCTTGCCATAGTGGGAACTTAGCAAGGCATTAAGTGCAGAGCTCCCAGCAGGAAGAGGGGGAGTGAAAAGAAATTAAAAACAACAATGTGGAAGCATTGCCTGTGCACTGAAATTCATGTAGCAGTTGATGGCAATGAGTAGCAATCCCCTCCCTCAAATCATTTCCCTCATGTTCAGTTTTCTCCCTGTTTGGAAACATAAAAAATACCTACAGATTCTTTCTGTTGTGTTCTGATGGTTTTATTGTACACATGGATTACAATGTATCTGAGCCAATGTAACCTTGCCTATAGCAACAATGTAACCTTCAGCTGTATCATATAAACCCTGTAATAGGACGCGAGCTAATGACCACCAGCTGGCAGCAGCGAGCGTCCAAGCTCTCTTGGTCCGAACTCATCAAAGGCAACAGCGCGGGAAGTTTTCCCGCCACCACCTACACCTGGACAAGAAGGGCGTGACCTGCAATGACGTCACGCAGACAGTAGCCAATGGGCTACCATGGCACCACGTTCAAATGTATTACTGCTGTATATAAAGAGCTATCGATCCGCCATTACCTCATGTTCCCTCTGTCCACGATGCAATAAACCTGAGTTAACCCAGCCCGAGGCTGTGTCCTGTGTCTTGGTTTGCATACACCAAATTGGCGACGAAGGTGGGATCATGGATCCCCACGGAACAGCCAGGGCACAGAGCGGTTTCAACATCACCAAACCGCAAGACTGGGAGCTGCTGGAGATGGATTTCCAGGCGGCCCTGGTGGAACTCAGAGTCAAAGGAGAAGACGAGGAGAGGAAGAGGGCCATCCTCACCAGAATGCTCGGGATGGAAACCAAGCGGACGCTGGTGGGCATAATCGCTCCGAAGAAGGTGAGCGACTTTAAGGCGAGCGACATCATGAAACTGCTGCGAGAGCGGTTCTGCCCCTCGAGGGCAATGTTTCCCGCTCGGAGCGCGTTTTGGAGGCGAGTCCAAGCGCCGGATGAGTCGGTTGAGGCATTCGTGGCCGCCATGAGGATAGCCGCCGCCCCCTGTAAATGGGGCGATATCCTGGAGTTGGTCCTCAGGGACGGCGTGTTGTGTGGCCTGAAAGACAAGGAGGTACAGCGCAGCTTGATGAATAAGGAGCCGCCACCCACGCTGGCAGAGGTCATAGAGGCCGCGGAAGCCGCAGAGTCCACGAATGCCGGAGTGGACGAGATGCACCAGTGGCGTGAGTGGCGTCCTAGAGCCGGCAAGGCGGAAAATTCGGTGCACGGGAAGACCGGACAGTCGGTGCACGCGACTCGACGGGCCTCAAAGTCGTCTACGGAAGGCAGCGACGGCGAGGAGGTCCAGAAGGTCCGGAAGGGTGGTCGACGCTGCGAGGGTTGCGGAGCGGCCCACGAGCGCGCGAGATGCCCGTTCAGGAAGGCCGAGTGTTACACCTGCGGCCGTCGGGGGCACATCGCCAAGGCGTGCCGAAAGCGGAAAGAGGGCCGGAGGCAGTCACAAGACCGCGCGACCAGACCGGACCATCCAGCGAGGCCCAAAGATGGCGCCCAGACCACGAGGAAGCAGGACGGCGTGGGCCGCGTCTCGGACGGCAGCGAGGACGACGCCTCAGTGTTCAGCGTGTCCGCGGGACAGTCCCATTACTTCGTTGAGGTATTAGTACAAGGGGCCCCTATTAAGATGGAAATTGACTCGGGCTCCTCCTATTCCATAATTCCCCAGAAAGAGTTCCTGAAAATCGACCCCCACGTGCGGCCCAAGCTTAAAGCGTTGAGGTCCACACTACGGGACGTACAGGGAAACAGCATTCCGGTGTTGGGGGTCGGGAAATTTCGGGTCAATTTTAAGAGACATTCTGCGGAACTGCCCCTAGTTGTCCTCAAAGGGGGAAGCTGTAGCCTCCTAGGGACACAGTGGTTTCAGCTCTTAGGTTTGTTCATAGGGGGGGGGGTGCATACCGTGGGGGGGGACCCAATACAAGCGGTTTGCGATGCGCATCCCGCCGTTTTCAAGAAAGGACTCGGAAAGTTCAAGGGACCCCCTGTAGCTTTCGACATAGACCCGGAGGTCCGCCCGATAAGACTCAAACCACGCAGGGTACCGTTCGCACTCAAGGACAAGATAGAGGCGGAACTGGACAAACTGGTGGGCCAGGGGATTCTTATTCCTGTTGATTCCGCGGAGTGGGAAACTCCAATTGTAACGGCTCTAAAGGCTAACGGGGAGGTGCGCATTTGCGCTGATTATAAGTGTACAATTAACAAGGCGATCCGCCCTAATGCATACCCGGTGCCAGTGATCAGCCACCTTTTGGCCAGGCTAAATGGGGGAAAGTGTTTCGCTAAACTCGATTTGGCACAAGCCTATCAGCAACTTCCAGTGACCCCCGCCACGGCCGCGGCACAAACGATAGTTACACATAAGGGAGCGTTCCAGGTGTCGCGGTTACAGTTCGGCGTGAACTCGGCACCCGGCCTTTTTCAATCGCTCGTGGAACGCCTCCTAAAGGGCTTGGAGGGGGTGTTGCCTTATTTTGATGACGTGTTGATAACAGGGGGGAGTGAGGCTGAACTGGCTAAAAGGTTGGACAAGGTACTGACCGTGTTCGAGAAAGCGGGGCTGAGATTGAGGAAGGATAAATGTGTCTTTTTCGAAACCGAGGTCGAGTTTTTAGGGTTCCGGATCACACCCGAGGGGATTAAGCCGTCTAAATCCAAGGTAGCAGCCATTAAAAAGGCCCCTCGCCCCACATCCAAAACCGAGCTGCAGTCTTTCCTGGGGCTCCTCAATTTTTACCATACATTCCTCCCGCGGAAGGCGTCCGTGGCCGAACCGCTCCATCGGTTACTTAAAAAGGAGGAGCCATGGATGTGGGGTGACGAGCACGAGAGGGCGTTCAAAGAGCTAAAGCAACTCCTAACATCTGAGGCAATCCTGACGCACTTCGACCCCAAACGGCCTGTGGTCCTAGTTTGTGATGCATCCCCGGTGGGGGTGGGGGCGGTGCTTTGCCACGTGTTGGAGGACGGAAGGGAGGCCCCGGTGGCGTTTTACTCAAGGTCCTTGTCCCAAGCGGAGCGAAATTACGCACAAACCGACAGGGAAGCGTTAGCAATAGTAGCGGGGACCAAAAAATTTCACGATTTCTTGTATGGCCGCCCGTTCAAAATCGTGACCGATCACAAGCCGCTGTTAGGGATTTTCACGGCAAGCAAGCCCACGCCGCAGATCCTGTCCCCGAGAATGCTGCGATGGGCTATTTTCCTCAACGCGTACCAACATGAGTTGGAGTACAGGCCCGGAAAGGAGATCAGCCATGCTGATGCGCTTTCGAGATCCCCTCTGCCCTTGTCGGACGACCAAAAGGCGAGAGCAGAAAGAGACCGCCAGGTGTTGCTAATTGAGGTTTTAGACGCACCCCCAATAGTACCAGCCGACATTGCTAGGGCGACAGGCAAGGACAGGACGCTGGGGAAAGTTAGTTCATGGGTGCAGAAGGGGTGGCCGGCTTCGTCCCCGAGTACAGAGTTCGACCCATTCTTTAGGAAAAAGCTAGAGTTGTCCCTAGAGAGGGGGTGCCTTCTGTGGGGCCAACGGGTGGTGGTCCCTACGCCCCTGCGGACGAGGGTGCTCGACCTGCTGCACGTCAGCCACCCGGGCATAGTTCGTTCAAAGGCGCTAGCCCGGAGTTACTTCTGGTGGCCACAGCTGGACGCGGACATTGAGCACATGGTCGGTACTTGCGAGGCTTGCCAGGGATCCCGACCTGAGGCGGCCCGTCTCCCGCATAGGGAGTGGGACACAGCAAGGGGGCCGTGGTCCAGAGTCCACGTGGATTTCGCTGGCCCGTTCCGAGGAACCATGTTTCTCCTGGTGGTAGATGCGTTCTCCAAGTGGCTGGAGGTTATCCCAGTAAAGAGCGCGTCCTCCGCCACGACAATTAGCCAGCTAAGGAGAGTCTTTTCCACGTTCGGTTTACCCGACACTTTGGTAAGCGATAACGCTAGTTGTTTCACCTCCGCCGAGTTCGGGGCGTTCATGGAGGCAAACGCCATTCGGCATGTCACGTCCGCGCCGTTTCACCCGGCCACGAATGGCCAAGTGGAACGGCTGGTGCGGACAACGAAGGAGGCGCTGCGGCGCATGGGCCCGGGGGACCTGAATCACCAAGTATGCCAGTTCCTCTTAGCATATAGGGTAACCCCCTTAGCGTCAGGCTACTCGCCGGCGGAGCTCTTGATGCGGCGAAAACTGACCACGATCCTGTCTAGGCTAGACCCGACGAGAGCCGAGGATAAAGGGAAAAACATAGGGTTGGCAGTCTCGAAAGGTTTCGCCGCCGGGGACCCTGTTCACTGCAGGAACTATTCCAGCGCAGGGCCAGCCTGGGTGCCAGGGACGGTTGTAGAGCAGACGGGGCCTGTGTCGTACCGGGTCGAGACTAACACCGGCCTCCTCTGGAGGAGGCACGCAGACCAACTGAGGCACCGAGTGAGTGGGCCAGTCAGTGGAACTCAGCAACAGGATTCAGCGTTAGGGTTCTCCCCCACCCGCTTAACCCAAGGGGGAGACAGCAGGGGACAACAGTCCCAAGCAAGGGGGGAAGGAAGCAGTAGTAGCGGCCCCGACTCATATCCTTTTGATACGCCAGTCTTATCAGGGGCCGGGGAAGGGGGAGAGGAGTTCGCGACCGCTGCCCCCGATTGTGATTTTGATTTTGATTTTGCGAGCCGGGGGGGTTTTCAGGAGTGTTCCCCCACCCATCCAAGCGAGAAGAGGGGTTTTTCGTTAGCCCCCAGTGCCCCCGGTTCCTCCCTAAGAAAGAGCACACCTCCCAACAACGCCGCGGAGCCGCGGCAAGTCACTAACGAGTCTCCCTCTCATATTACAGGACAGGAAACCAGGGGACAAAGAGAAGGTAGCAAACCCGGGGAGAGGCAGCCCGCATCGAGACCCCAGCGTGTTCGAAATAAGCCATCTTGGCTGAGAGACTTTGTCTCCTAAGGGGGGGGAGTGTGTTTAAGTGTGGGCTCGAGACTTTGTCTCGTCCTAGGGGGGAGGGGTGTTGTGTTCTGATGGTTTTATTGTACACATGGATTACAATGTATCTGAGCCAATGTAACCTTGCCTATAGCAACAATGTAACCTTCAGCTGTATCATATAAACCCTGTAATAGGACGCGAGCTAATGACCACCAGCTGGCAGCAGCGAGCGTCCAAGCTCTCTTGGTCCGAACTCATCAAAGGCAACAGCGCGGGAAGTTTTCCCGCCACCACCTACACCTGGACAAGAAGGGCGTGACCTGCAATGACGTCACGCAGACAGTAGCCAATGGGCTACCATGGCACCACGTTCAAATGTATTACTGCTGTATATAAAGAGCTATCGATCCGCCATTACCTCATGTTCCCTCTGTCCACGATGCAATAAACCTGAGTTAACCCAGCCCGAGGCTGTGTCCTGTGTCTTGGTTTGCATACACCAAACTTTCACAGACCCAAGCACAAGCAGAATCAGTTCCCCTCCAAAACTTCTCAAAGTGAAATGGCACCAGTTTCTAAGACAAATTATTCAAAACAAATCAAACAGGATGGTATCCATACATCCCGGTTTGTTTGTAGTTTACACATTCCAGAACAATATTGAGAACTCTGCTTTCAAACTCTTTCGTTCACATTTAGAAGTGTGATCAGAAGGCCTTCTTAGGCAATACTGTTCTACCCAGTTTGGTACGATTTCTTCATTCTCACTGGAGTTTCTCAGGGGAAGAACTGCAGAGAGAACAAGATTCAGAGGAAAATCAGTTACGTGGACAAACTTTAACTTGAACAACCCTTGGATCTAGTACATTTGAGGACATGTAAATATATGAATCCCTGAACATTGGTGTATAAATAAGTAATACCTTTCATCCAACCCATCAGTTTGTCATATTTCTGTCTCTGCTTCCAGTATTTTAGTTACTTCCACAAGAAGTGTTCCATTTAAAAACCTTTTTTTATTTATAAAGCAGCATATTTCAATGTAAAGTATAAACCAGGTTATTACAGTGAGGTAACATTTAAAAGAATGTATTAAAATGCAAATTACTGTATTTACTTCTCTGCTTCAAAAGTGACACACCAAATAAATGCCGAAGAGTAGCTATTCATTAGGCTCTTATCTAATTCCAATTAAAGTGGATGGAAAAGCTTTCAACAATTTCCACCGAAGCAGAATCAGAACAGACTCCCAAGAAGAATAAAAGATGTCAATTCTTTAAAATTTAAATGTGCACATTTGAATTTCAATTCTTTGATTCCTCCATAACAGCAAAGAGGGGAGTGTATATTCCTTCTGATGTATTGTTTTTTTAATCTAATTTCTTGCTTTCGAACTGCTTAGGTTGGCAGGAGCTGGGACAGACTATGATGCACAGGCCTCGAACCGCCAACCTTCAAATGTTGCCAAGCTCAGCGTCGTAGCCTCTAAACCACCACCACCCTAATCTAATTTTAAATGTATTTGCTGTGCACAGCACAAAGACAAGGCCATGTGGGGTTGGTGTGGGGGAATGGTTGTGAGGAAATCAAAATGAGAAGCTAGTCTAAAATGCCAGGAAGAGTTTGGGATGGGCAAAAATGTCAAGTCTATTTTAGTCTTCACGTTAGTAAAGGTCTCCCTTGCTTGAAAGGCAGTTATATCCAACTCTAGGGTGCGGTGCTCATCTGTGTTTATACCCAGATGTCTGTATCTGCAGACATTTCCATTGTCCTGTGCTTCTCAGTGCAAAAGAAAGATGAGAACCATAGCAGTGTAGCTATGAAAATAAAGTAATTTGCAAAATTTCATCGTAAACTGAAACATTGATTTATATTCTATGAGATGATAAATCTATTTGGAAAAAATACATCTATTTAAAATTTGTTGGTTTGTTTTTTGTTTTTGTTTTTTAGTTGTCTACCCACAGCCTCAGAAAAATTTGTGGTGGGACAACCATGTTACTTTTACCTCTGGTGTCACAGTGGTTAAACTGCTGTCCTGCAACCAAAATGTTGTGAGTTCAATCCTGACCAGGGATCAAGGTTAACTCAGCCTTCCATCCTTCTGAGGTCAGTAAAATGAGTACCCAGTATGTTGGGGGCAAAATGCTAATTAGCTTGTGAACTGCCCAGAGAGTGCACTAAGTCCTATGGGGTGGTATATAAGCGTGATTGCTTTGCTTTAAGGAGCTCTGCTTTTAATGATGTCCTAGCTGTAATTTCAGCCTCAGTTCTCTATCTGTGCAAGTTCTCCATTGGATCTCCTGAGAAAACTGTCTCAATTTCCAGGCATTACTTTGTTCAATATGTGTATAAGAGAGAGTTGTGCCCCCCACCCACCCCTAGCCACTGTTTTTTAAAGCTCTCCCATATGGCAGAATGTCAGTTCATTACAGTTTGTGACATCATCAGTATTTTTTCTGCTTCATGTCTGGCTGCACATTCTTACCTTTCTGCTTTGAAGACAAGAACAAAGATGGCAATAGTGACAAATTCCCTGTATCCTTGGTTTAAAAATACACAGGGCCAAGCTGCCATGTTTTTGCTGTAGTAATCATGTTTTTTGAGGGGTTGAATACAGACTGGTTGATTTAATTAGTTACTTCACTTTAAGCCTCCTTTCTTGACATCTTCAACAAAGACTCAACTCTTCTGTGGTGTGAGTGAGGAATGTAAGGGGTACTTCAGGTGGAATAGTAATCTGCAAGGTGGTATCTATCTGGCTGGCAATTGCCTGTTAAATATTAACTCAGCAGGTTATTTCCAATATAAATACTTTGTCAAATAATAATGGTGGTCATAAAGGTCAATTAATGGGATTAATTCTAAGCTTATTCAATTGTTTGTTGTGTCAATGATATGGCAATAGCTACCCAAACTAAGAACCTTGAGGATGGGGAACATATTCTGACTAACTATTTGATAATAAGCCAATAATATGATAAGTGGCCAGAAAAAAAAACAGTTGAAGTTCTTCTTTCCTCCATTGATAACCTTCCTGGATTTTTTTATATTACATTTATGGATAAATCTCAGAATGTTGAAACTTCCTGTTGAAAAAAAAAATGAAATTAAATGAAATTTATTTCTAATTTCAGTAGTTGAAGTGAAAAAGGTGTGTGAAGAGGTCCCATAAAATGACTTTTTTGACAGGAAATATTCTACAGTTTTCTACACATTCTTGCACCGTGTTGGTAGAGGCTGCACAAAACTATAGCAGTGGCTCTAAGATAAGCTTTAAACCTAATTTAAAGAAAACAGTCATGTTCTAATAGTCATAAGCAGACTTTCATCTTTCAAGACTGTGCCATTTCGAACAGCAATCTAAAATGAAAGTTGTTGCCTTTTCCTCTGTTGCATCAGTGATGTTGGGTAAGGGGGCAAATGTTGAACAAGGTACTATTGGGCTCCTTGTAAAACTCAAACTATAGACAGATGAGTGAGAAAACCTATAATTTGATCTCATGTTGTTTGTGTTTCAAGCATATTCAGAGGGCCTACAATTTTGGACATTGTGGGTTGGGGAAGGGAAAATTAGTCTTCTGCATGCAGCATTTCTTTGACTAAATCATCCATCTTAATCCAAGGCCAGAGCCACTGAGATATTTGAGAAATAGTTGAAAGTAATACAATACCAACTACATATAAGATGAGTAATGCTGCTTTATTAAATGTGGGAGTGATTGATGGTTGCAGGGAATAACACAGATTAATCCATCCTCCACCCACCTACTAATGCTGTTGCAAGGGCTCCATCAATGTAAGCTGTTTCTCTGGGGTCATACTTATATCTTAGGCACCTGGGCAAACCCAACCCTGACTCAAAGGCCTCAAAGCAAAGCTAAAAGCCTGAGGTTTCTACACACACACACACACACACACACACACACACACACGTTTCAAATGTTACTAAAAGCAGAGCAAGTTGCAGTTTATTGGTGGAGGACCAAATATATCCTTTTTCCCACTTAGAAAGTGGATAAATACTTTCAACGAACCAATGCTAGCTGCTCAGCTTTCCTATCTGTGATATAGGCAAAACAGCAACAACAACAACAAGAATATAATACTTTTACAGGCAAGACAGGCTGTGGAATGATAAGCATGTATATTTCATGCCAGTTTTTAAAAACTGTATGACAATCAGTACACTTTTCCTATTTTTGTGGTGTTTCTGTGATCATTCTTCTTCAAGTGCAATATCCATTTGAAATATTGGCTATCATAATGATGAAAGTCTTCCTGTTCTTAAATCCTTGGAACAGTTCTTCTGAGAATATTCCACACCATTCACTTGGGTTATACAGCCACGAGGTCTGTCTATGTCCCACTTAGTCTGTCTATGTCCAGTGCCTCCCTGTCCAAATACAGTGATTATTGAACCAGAGGGTTACACAGAAAGAGCCTCCTTGAAGATTGTGGTATTTTTGAACCACAATCAGGTGTACCCTGGTAACGGAAACTTTGTGTTGCTGGCTAATCTTTCCCACACTAGGTCAAGTGAAAAGAAGTGCAGAATGAACTCACCAAAAATGTGCCTTCATTTTGGCAGTTTAATGTCTGGCCTAGACATAGAAGAAGAAGAATTGAACAAGAGCAACCCCAGATACAGATTCTGAAATATTAGCATTGGTGACTCAGTTGCACTGATCAAAACCAGAACCAGTGGTTGAGGCACTGAGCCAAGGATTGAGTCATAATGGATGAGAACATGAAGGATGGAAATTTAGGGCATTTGACAGCCTACTCACTTCTTTTCCTACTTCTCTTTTTAAAATAACTAATACAGGGCAGAGTCTTTTGTTTTGCTGCAAAGTTTCAGAAGCTCAGAAAAATCTTCTCATGCAATATTGTACTTGCATTCAGTTGAGATTCCCTGTGTCCATAATTCTGCATCTTCACAAAAACTACCTTTCATGAACAAACAGATCTATGGGACATTAATATTGCTCATTATTCATATTATCAGAACCTTGAGGCTCAAGCAGTTTGATGCCGCTGGGAGTGTATAGATGTATAGAGGTAGAAAACCAGATTCCTAATTTAAACACACGCATACACATAGGATTGTTCAGGTATGATGCATTAGCATATAGAGTATATTCAGTATACGTGCAGTGCTTCAGAGAATGACAAATCAAGTGCTCTCTGCTGTCATTGTTGCATTGAATGATAACCATGAGAGGAACAGAGAAAACATAGACATAAAAGATTTATTCAGTCTATGGAAGGGGTTTGTGTGCAAGAGCCGAACATATCTTTTACAGAAACACTTGTGACATAGATCTGGATATTTATATTCTTACTGCTAAATAGGGAGGAAAATAAACATAAGCAACTCTCCTATTTAATTCACATGGTCAGGTGTTGTCATAGGATGTGCTGACATTCAAATATTTGTAGTTTCAAGGCTTTTGTGTGAAATATATGATGAAGTAATGAGATTAGGTAAGGAGAAATTAGCAAAAAGGAAAATGAACAACATTCCTAAATACTTGCACGGTATAAATTTAATACAATACTTAATACAGAGGGGAGACTCATGTTATATCTTATTGGCCCTGTACCTGTCCATTTTTGCAAAGATGAGGAGCACATATACAGAAGTGTGATAACCCAAATTCAGCACCACAAAATGATTTAATAGATAGATAGATAGATTTTTATTTGTATGCTGCCCACTCAACATACGCTGACTCAGGATGGCTCACAACATATCAAATCCACAATACAACCAAATAACAGCATAATAGAATGTGCATCCTTGAGGAGAGTCATGTTGCTTCTGACAAGGAACCTTAGAAGCAGCAAAAGCATTATTTTCATCCAAGTTATTTAATTAAGCAATGTCTGCCATTTCTTTTTCTGATGTCAATACAACTTTATTTTAAACAGTAAAGCCTATTTTTTTTTGCTCCTTGCTAATAAGTTTTTAAAATAATCAGAGTTTTTGTTTTTACGTGTTGGGTAAAATCCAGTTGTAAGTGGCAACTAGAGTAGGCCCATTGACTCAGTGAAGATCAATTCCTCTGCAAGCTCCATTGATTGAATGGGCCTGCTCTGTATTTTATCCACTGAATCTTTTAATCTGTACATCATTCCAAAGGTTGGTAAAGGTCTCCTTTGTTCAAAAGCCAGTTGTATCTGACTCTAGGCTATGGTGCTCATCTTTGTTTATAGCCAAAGAGCAAGCACTATCTGTGTCAGCTGATGTTTCCATGGACCTTTGGCAGGCATGACTAGATGCTGGAGCACACAGAATGCTGTTACCTTTCCTGTCAAAGTGGTACCTATTTATCTATTTTCATTTTTCATTTTTCATTTTGCTTTTGAATTGCTAGCTTGGCAGAAGCTGGGAGCTCACTTCATCATGCAGCACTCAGCTCTCAACCTGCTGACCTTCCGGTCATCAAGTTCAGCATCTTAACCACTAAGCCATTACAATTCCAAAGGTTAGGGAAGCATAAAATGTTATAAATAATTAGATAAACTGGATCATGAAAGAACACCCCACACTCTGTAGGAATAGATGTGGAAAACTCAGAAGTGAAAGACTGGAAAAGGTCAGTTTATCTCAGAAAGCATACACTTCAACTGCTTTCTTTGTAAATATCCCTAGTTACTCTCAGTATGGTCTCTTAAGCAGTGGTAAGCTACTCTCATACAGGGCTGGTGGCACCAATAACAATAAATTTCTCCATATGGAGAAAAATAGTATCCGTAAGATGGCAATAAGTTGGTCCCCTCCTAATGCCTAACATCAATGAGGACACCCTTGAAACACATGATAAAGAACTTTCATGGTAGATTTAAAGACCCTGCAAATGACATGGGAGGATGCTGATGTACTCACCCAAGTCTGAAACCATTGGAGATCCCTTGCTACATAACATGGGAGGATCTAAGTCTAAGTAAGTCTAAGTGGATGAAATCAACTTTAACGGTATAAGTTCCACTACCAGGTTTCAACCACTGTGTGCATTTTTTTACAATTATTGTATGCTTCACCACAGAAAAACTGCTAGGAAATATGCTTGCAATATAGTGCATTAAATGTATACCCCACAGCTTTCTTTCAAAAAGGCTTTTAAGGTGGCTAACAATAGCTGTACTTTAAATAAATTTAAAATGCAAAGAGAAATATGATCAAAACAGAGAAACAGATAAGGATGCAATGGAATAAGTTTCAATAAAAAATAAGGAATCTAGCCTTTAAAACTGTACCAAACATAACCCAAGAAAAATGTCAAAGGACATATAAATAAAAAGAACTTTTTTCCTGCCAGTGGTGATTAGCAGATTGGTCTAGCTTTCTGTAGATTTTTAGAGTTTGAGAGCATCTACTGAGAAAGTCCTCTCTCATATCTCCACCAGATGGTGCTTTTGATGGTTATAATGCTGATGAAAATCTTTCCTGAAGATGTTACAGGGAAAGCAGGCTTGTATCATGGAAAACAGTATTTCAAAGACCTTGTCCAAGTTGCATTAGGCTTTTATGTCATAAGTAACCTTTTCAGGGGTTATTGAAAACAGACTGGTAGCTCATGGGGTTTGTTACAGAAGAATCACATGCTGCCTGTAATTGTCCCAGTTAACAGTCCAGCTGCTGTATTCTTGACAAGCTGGTTTCTAGAGTTCCCCCCCCCCCCAGGCAACAACATGTGGCACACATTTATTATAATTTAAACAGGCAGAAAACTCTATATCATTATAACTATCAGATACCACCAGAAATGTTTTTTCAAGTGCTACTGTGTGTGCCTGTGTAAGTCTATCAAATGAGAAACAAAGCTAAAAAATAAATAAATGCAAGATTGTAACTTAGCACCTTAAAAGCTAACCACTATATTTTAATGTGAGTTTTCACAGATCAAGTCTACTTTCTTGAGTGAGACTATATGGCAATGTATGAATTATCATCATATAGTCATAGCCAATGACCAAGTGAAAAGTTAGTGCAGTAGACACAAGTTGCAAATTTTCACTTCATAATGACTAAATGTCCCTGATTGATAATCAGATTTATTCCTTTGAAGCTTTGTACTCTAAAAGTGGCAAATGATCGGTAAATAGATAACAAAAGTAGCTCCATTGTAATAATTGTGGAATTGCACATTTGATAATGAGTTATGAGTCCTTGACTTTATCTTTCAGACTTTATAGTAAAATCTGTAAATGCAAAGTGCTTAAGTCGGAAGTTTTGGTTACTAATGAAATGAAGATTTAACAGATGCAAGAAATTAAGTAGCAAAATCATGGGGTGGTGCAAACTAAATCTGTAGCTTGTATTTATTTATTTTAAAAACAACAACCCCCAGTGAATGTTCACAACACATATTCTAAGAAGAACAAAAAAGGAAGCCTGTGGCTATTGAGTTACTGCAAAAATGAGAGTCAGTCTGATTAGTAACAAAAAAGAGGCAGGTAGTTGAATCTAAATCCATAAAGAAGGGCGTGACAATGATGCTTTAATTCAAATATTCTAATGCATTCTGATAAGATATGAAACTCTAATCAAAATTGTGCAGCCATTCTTTATACCACATAGAGAAGAAGCTTCTAAGAGGTATTGGTTTGAAGAGATTGAATTTTAATTAAAACAGTAGGTAATTACAATCTTTCCTCTGATCTACACTACATCCATCTCTTGCATATTTTATTCTCATTGCCCTCCCGGAGAGTCCCCTTTGATACCAATGACAGCCTTCACAAGAATGTATACCACAGAGCTACAAACCAGAGCAGAAGAAAATCATTTGCCATAAAAATGTCATAGGGTCACATTCCTAATTATATAGTCCCTATAATTGTAGAATAAAAGTTTTTGTTTCTTGCAAACAGATGCCATAGGTAAGGAGTTATGTTTGCATAGAATGAAATAAGTAGAGGTAAAGAGCTATGTTCTCATTAAGCAAGTGAGATAACTGGAAATATTGGGAAATTATACAGAGGTGTAAATCGAGCATAATGAGGGGGATGGGAATCAAATAAAAATCATTGGCTTCACATTTCCATATGGAAATACCCTGATCACACATTCTGTGACTGCTGACAGAATGGAAGCATCTTTGTCTTGGAAACCCACACACTTGGGAAGCTTGCAATGGAGATGCATGACTGAAGATGAATGCCCGAAAACACTCTTTAGTCAATTTCTATGGCATACAAAGTTCACACATTCCCAAAAAATGTACATTTTAAAGAACAAGCATGAATTCCCACATAAGGAAAACAGAGCTTTGCAACCTGAAACAGAAACTGGGATATGATGAGAATATGAATAGGACAGTGAGAAGTCCATAGAGTAAAACATGGACAAATGCTCACATCCCTACGTTAGGAGAATGAAGTGGTGTGTTGGTTACATTAAATCCATGTCTGCCTAGAGATTCAGTCTCCAGCCTTGTTCAGAATACTTGATTGTCTTCCTGAAGGTGACTGATAGGTTCATATCCAATTTTTAAAAATTATTTCCATGATTCCTCCCATTCTACTTCCATCCTGGTTTCAGTAAGTTGGCCTTTATGTCTGAAGTGGGAATCTACAGTAGCAATTTAGTAACTAGGATCTTAAAGCAATTTCAAAGTTTCTCATCCCACTGACTGATCAGCAGCCCCTATTCCTTATCCCAACACACACACACTCCCCCGGGAAGGACTCTCAGTCTTCTGGAGAGACTTTTGGGTGACACAGGTGATTTGAGAGGGAAGGAAAAGAGGACGACTTACTCTTTTCTTCCACAAAACTCATCACATTAAATTATCTTAGGTTCGAAGCCTTACAAAACAAGTGAAATAATTAGAAGGATTAACACACAGCATCTTTGCTTTTGGGAGGTTATGTGGAAAATTGATTTCCCAACTTTGAATAGCATTTCCCATAATATTAAGCAGTGTGACTAAATGTAGATTTTACTCTTCTATACATCCCTGGTTTTCAACTGAACAGTGCAGCTATATCCATTTTGCAGCATCTTTACCTATATGATAATCATATCCCACTAAGATTAATTTATATGTGACACAGTGATATATTTCAACCTCAGAATACAATAAAAACACAACATAATCCCTTTTTATTCTCCTCTATTGTATAAGTGTATAAATGAGTAAACATTTTACACTTGCTACCTTTACTTGCTACCATAAATCATTTTTACAAGATGAATTTCGAATACTAAGATATTCCCTTCCCAAATATATTTCCTTATTTCAGAGAACCATAAAAGTCCTACTACTGTTAGCCACAATTCTGCTCATCCTGGTACATTTTTGAAGGATGTGAGAAAGGACTTAGGCAGAGAACATTTTCCTTGTAAAACAAAGCCCCCTCTGTGACTCTGAATCATGCACAGCTCCTTAAATTCTTCCCTGGCTTACTTTTGAAACGATAACTGTAGGTTCAGCCAAATCCCAATGCAAGGTTGTGAAAATAAACAAGAAGGTGATTCTGTCACATATTGATCATAAAAGAGGCTGGTGTATAAGAGATGCAAAATAAACCAAGAATTCCAGCAAGAGTGCTTTTGTGATGAGGAAAAATGAGAGCCATAGGGATATTTGGACATCTACTGAAACTAACAAGCAAAGCAATTGTGATGAGAGAAGCAAATAAATGAGAACTGTTCAATGGACAGTTCTCATTTATTTGCCTCTCTCATAACAATTGCCTTGCTTGTTAGTTTCAGTAAATGTCCAAATATCCCTATAGGCGCAAAGTCAGGCCAATAGTTGTTTTGGTTCCCACACACTGCAGCTGCACAGGGAGTCAAAGAGATAGTTCAAGGCTTTCATTAGGCCTTGCTGAGGACCACAGGTTGGTGCCCCGAGGGTTTTCAGATAATGTCTTTTGAAGAGGAAAAGCCTGAGGGTAGTTAAAGGTGACAGCTGTTTCTGAAGGCAGATGTGGAGGAAGCCACTGTGTATTTCTGAGCCTAGTTTTATCATTTCTTTGCTTTTTACAATAAAGTCAGTGGTTAATAGATTTCTGTTTACACTCACATATGAATGTTTTCTGACAAATCTGTAAATACTTTCAAAGGCAGCCCAAGATATCTCATACTCATTTAAAAAAATTGATAGCATAATCCAGCCATGCTGGATTTAGTGTAGAATGGGAGAATGTGGCTCATGATGAAAAGCAAAGACTATGAGGGCAAAAGGCACAATGTCTCACATGCCATTACACTCTGATAACTTATTTCCTAAAAATTAAACAATGTGGTTGAATATGAAGAAGTATCATTGCAGGCGCACCCCCCAATAAAGGACTCAGACACTGGTAAAAGTGGATAACGGCATTGGGCCACATTTATTGATTCATGCCCTAGTCCGAATTATAAATTTCTATTGGTAATTGACCAATCATAATTCTTAAGGCAAGCAGGCCAAAGTAACAATGGTAAGGTACCACCCAAAATTGCCAACGGCAATTGCTACAATGTATCTATTTGTATCAATTTGTTTGTTGACAACAAACAAATTGTTGACCGTAGTCAATATCTAACTAATGACCCCACCCTCTGACGCGTATCCGTAAAATCACGGGGTGATGCATGCTGTCTAGCTATAGTCATCACCCCGTCGCCTAGTTCGTCGTTGACCGGACAACGTTTAACCAACTTATGCCTGTCTAGTGTTGTCCAGTCAATTGCGAACTTGCCGGATACCTGTGGGTCATAATGTTTACTTTACCAGTGCTACCCGCCCATGTGACCAAAGTCAACAGCAGCACAGAAAAACCCCTATGTCAAACCATAGCAACAGTGTGGGATGGGCGAAAAAACCAGGACCCGGAAGCCAATATGGGTCCCAGCCAAAAATTCCCACCCGGCCCCGAAGCGACCAAAATATCACACTATTAACTAGGGAGGGGGTGGAGGGGAAAAACTTCTCCGCTCTGTCGCTTCGCAAAATGGCAGCTCGGCTGCCTCGTGGCCACCCCTTTTATAAGGGAACTGGCCACGCCCCTAACTACCCGGATGCCTTCGTCCGGTGGGGGGGCCCCGCAAAGAGCGCGGCGGCCATTTTGGCGCCGCGCTTGCATTGCAGGCGCACCCCCAATAAAGGACTCAGACACCAATGAAAGTGGATAACGGCATTGGGCCACATTTATTGATTCATGCCCTAGTCCGAATTATAAATTTCTATTGGTAATTGACCAATTATAATTCTTAAGGCAAGCAGGCCGAAGTAACACTGGTAAGGTACCACCCAAAATTGCCAACGGCAATTGCTACAATGTATCTATTTGTATCAATTTGTTTGTTAACAACAAACAAATTGTTGACCGTAGTCAATATCTAACTAATGACCCCACCCTCTGACGCGTATCCGTAAAATCACGGGGTGATGCATGCTGTCTAGCTATAGCCATCACCCCGTCGCCTAGTTCGTCGTTGACCGGACAACGTTTAACCAACTTATGCCTGTCTAGTGTTGTCCAGTCAATTGCAAACTTGCCGGATACCTGTGGGTCATAATGTTTACCTTACCAGTGCTACCCGCCACACGGAGGGGCTTCAAAGAAGGCTCGATGCCCCCCCCCAGACCGTCAGCTCGGTCAACAGGCCTGCTCGCCAATCACCCAACAGGAGGTCCATACCTCCTCGCAACAGATGGACCCCATCCCCTGCATAAAGGTCATAATTTCGCAGACTAATGGCGGGGTGAGGGCTGACCCTCCCCCAACCCCTACTGACAATGAACCGGGTCACAGCCCTGTTCACCATGCGTCTAGCCCGGTCAAGGGCCGGGAGGTCGAACCCTCCCCTATACGTGTGCCGCGGCACCACGTCCGACCAAACAATGGTGGTGGCGGGCCACACGTAATGCAAGTAGGCGAGGTCACCACAAATCACATGCTTTAGCGATAAGCCGGTGACCTGGCCCAAATCATTGCCCCCAAGGTGTATGATGAGAATGTCAGGCGGGTCAGCATGCCGACCTGAAAAAAGGAATGGCAACAGCTCCCGCCATAACATCCCAGGCTTACCATACCATGTGAGACTTGCGTATGCACCCAGTCCCAGTCGGGGTCCCCACTCTGTCGCTGCAGCGTAACGCGCTGCCCTGTGCACGTAGCTATGGCCCACCAGCCATACTGTCACCGGTGTAATACGACACCCAGGGTCTGTCAAGGGAAAAAACGAGGGAGAGAAAAGATGTGGTGACCAGGCTGGTACTCACTGTGGGAGAGGGTGTACATAAAATTGAAAACACCGCGAACCCCACCTTCCCATGCTGCGTATTTCAGCCCCGGAGTACCCAAAAGCAGCAGCAGTGGAGGCCGCCCCTATTCTGAACGAATGGGTGCCATAACGGGCCCCCGGGAGGCCTACACTGGCGAGCGCTTTGCCTGTCACCTTCCAAAACTGAAACTTAGTAAGGGGAGACCCATATTGGTGACAGAAAAACGGGCCATGGTGCGTGCCACGCAGTGCAATAAACTCCTGTAGGGCACCAACCGGACAGATGTCTGCCAAAGAACACCGTAGCAGTCTCACACCACTGCCTACGCCATGCTGATCGGTCTTAGAGGAGCGTATCCTCAACTGAGCCCAGTCTTTGGCAACATAGACATCCTCGAGTTCCAGTGCCCTACGACTTGCATCCGCCTTAGACAGCATCACAAGCTCGCTGATGCGGAGCGCTCCAAAAAATGCCACCGTTGTGGCTGCATGAAATAGGGCTGCCTCATATCTATCAAAACAGAGGCCAGGCCAGCCCCGGGCCAGTTGGGTAAGAACCCCTGGGGATATCGGGTGGCGGTCGTCCGGGCAACGCCCACGCTCCCGCCCCCACCCCTCCAAAACATGTCTCACACGGAAGTCAGCAGTACTATCCACATGACCCCCCGCCTTGGCCATAAAAGCCAATGCTGACAGCCTAGATGCTATGGTGCGAGGTGCAAGGCCCTGGGCATGCAGGTAAACCATGAACTGAAGTACATGGGTCACTGGGATCGGCCAGGTTTCTGGCAGCCGGGATTGAATACAGAAGGCTCTGAAAGAATTGAATGCATGGTGATACGCCTTACGCGTGCATGGCGCCAGTGACAAGCCAATCGCCCGGTTCACCTCTCCTTGCCAATGGTCCATATCTCTTCCGGGAGTGGCGAGGGAAATTCCTCCACATCCGGGGCCAAGGCACGGAACCGGGAGATCTGCAGGCGGGACAAAGCGTCAGCGATATCATTATTGACCCCCGGGACATGCCTGGCCCTGAAAAGTACGTTGAGGCGCAGGCTGCGCAACACAAACTGGCGCACTAGGTCCATGACCCTGGGTGATTTGGAAGTCTGTGAGTTGACAATGTGGACGACGGCCGCATTGTCGCACCAGAAATGGACAACCGAGTTGGCCCACTCCTCGCCCCATAGCATCAAAGCCCCCAGGATAGGGAAAAATTCCAGATACGTGAGATCACGCAGGCGACCCGTGCCTGCCCAGGCTGGTGGCCACCCACCATAGGCCCACTTCCCATTGAAGTACATCCCATAACCCAGGGACCCCGAAGCATCAGACTGTATCTGAAAGCGAGGGGAAGCCAGGAGGTCAGACCTCCAAAATGACACTCCATTGAACTCCCTCAGGAACTGGAGCCAGATAAACATATCTGCCCTGATACCCCGGGTGAGTCTAACCCTATGGTGGGGCCTAGATAAGCCTGCCATGGCGTCGCACAAGCGCCGAGCAAACGCCCTGCCCGGTGCGACCACCCTGCAAGCGAAATTGAGGTGACCGTGTAGCACCTGCAGTTCCCGCAGGGACGCCTTGCGTTTAGCAAGCAAGTCCGAGATAAGGGCCACAATCCTTGACACCTTATCCCCCGGTAACCTAGAAGCCTGCGCTACCGTGTCAATCTCCACCCCCAGAAATACTAGCTGAGTAGATGGGCCCTTGGTCTTTTCGGGCGCTAAAGGGACACCGAGTTCCTCCATTAGCGTCTGAAATGTGTTGAGGAGACGTGTGCACGTGTCCCAGCCCCGTTCACCCCCAAATAAAAAATCATCCAGGTAATGGGCTACAGACCGGGACCCTGACCTGCGGACAAAAGCCCACTGTAGGAACGTGCTAAAACGCTCGAAAGCCGAGCATGATATAGAACAGCCAAAAGGCATGGCCTTATCAAAGTAATATTCACCCCGGAACTTGAAACCCAGCAACTCAAAATCGCCCGGGTGCACTGGCAAGAGGCGAAATGCCGACTTAATGTCGCACTTGGCCAACAGCGCACCCGGGCCACATGAGCGCACCATGCGCAGCGTGTGGTCAAAAGATGTATACCTGACTGAGCAAAGGTCATCAGGGATAGCATCATTGACCGATCGGCTGGCTGGATAAGACAAATGATGAATCAGGCGAAACTCGCCCGGTGATTTTTTGGGTACCAAGCCCAAAGGTGACACCTTAAGATTGGGGAACGGGGGTGTAGGGAACGGGCCGGCAACCCTGCCCAGATCGACCTCCTTAGTAATGCTGGCAGCAGCTACCTCCTCCCGCCCCCTAAGGGACAAAAGGTTGGGGGCATCCTGGGGGGACCTGTCGCCCACAAAAGGGATACGGAATCCCCGTCTAAAACCTTGAAGAAGGTAAACCGCATCCTCCTCCCTCGGGTACAATGCGAGCCAACGCTCCAACATGTCCACATTAATTGGGGAGGGGGCCTTTTGGTGAACCAGCTCCCTCCACGGCAGTTTTGCCAGCCCCCTGTCCGCCCCTTCCTCTGCCCCGCATCCCCCCAGGCCTGGGACAGGCGGAGCCCGCCAGGGGGCCAGCGCAGGAGGGACACTCATGTCTGTACTTGCAGTTCTTCCTGTTGCAGAAACCATTGGACGAGAAAGTCCAGCACAGCAGGCGGGCTGGAACCCCCTGCCTCGCCACCTGGCGGGGAGCCTGTGCTGGGGCCACTCGCTGGACCGCATGTCCACAATGGTATCTTTCCCCGGGCGCAGGGCGCGTGGGAGTCATGTACAGCAGCCACAGCCGCTGGCAGGGCTCGTCCCACCTCATCTCCGAGTGCAGGGGAATCCGCATACGGAATTCCTCGTCGTAAGCCAACCACGACGGGCCCGGGAAGTCAACCATCGCCCGGTAAATGTTGTCCAAATACTGGACCATCGGAATCGCCAAATCAGGCCGGGCCCTGAGGTATACTGCCATGTAGATGAGGTAGGCCGGCAACCAATTGGCCCACGTACGTGGTGGCTTGCGACGGCCCGCTTGCTCCTTATCCTTCTCATCTTGCCCCTCCCTCTCCTCCTTGGTGGGCTCTCTGTTAAGGAGGGAGAAGATGTCCACATACTCCCCCCGCCAGATCTTCTCTCTGGTGGCCTGTGCCAAATGGTCACCCAGTGGCAAAGTATATCCCGCCGTCGGCAAAGCCGACACAGGCACGGTGGAAACTGCGGGCATCTGTGAAGGAGCCTGGACTAACCCGGTCACCCCTAGAAAATTCCCGACCGGGTAAGAAGGACCCCCTACCCCGGGGCCCAGGGTGACAGGTGAAGTCACCGGGTGGGGCGTCGGTGACTGGACCACCGCCCCGCCCGTGCGAGGCCAAGGCCATTGAAAAGCCCCCCCCCCCAACGTGGCCATGTGTGTTTGTGCACTATTTTGGACCGCATACTCACATGCTGCACCCCCATGGGCCGCCCCCACCGGGGGTTCCGACCCACTGGGAGCGTCGGAGCTCTCGACCGCCCTAGAGCTCGTCGACGGGGCTAGATCAGCACCGGCCTGTTGATTGGGGAGCTGCGGGGCAGTGGCCGAAGCCGGGCCACGCGCCTCAGGCAGCTCAACCCGTCCCACCGCCTGCCGCTGCCCAGCAGACGATGGACCGATCGGCCCCACAAAAGGGGCCCCAGGGTGACTAACCCGGGCCAGGGATGCCTCAAGGGCCGCAACGCGGGCCAGGAGGGCCTCCACGCTGACATAGCCACCTAAACCAAGGGGGGGGGGGTAAAGGGCCAGCCGGCCCACTAACTACAGGCGTCGGCACCGGTCCCTGTACCCCGTGGCCTGAATAGGGCCACGATCCAAAGCCCAGGCCCGGTAGGGTCGGGGAAGAACTCTGCCATGGAAGGGGGCCACCCCACCCCCCATGGCTGGAAGCCCCCGCATTAAGCTGCGCCCCAACAGAAGAAGGGCCAGCAGAATGGGTGACTCCAGCAGCGGCGGCCGCCGCTTGCGGGCCGGGAGCCGCGGCCCCTACTGTGCCCGCAGGCAGACCCCCTGCCTCCGGCCAAGGGGGAATCAACCCCATCCCACCGGTCCCGGTGGGTTCGGGCAGAGGAGGCCGCTGGGGAGGCGCAGCCGCGGTCCTCCGACCCGGAGTGCGCCTCCGCGCGGAATGAGCCGCGTTCGCAGTCGCCTTCTTCTTCGAGGGCATTGCTGCCGGTCAATGGGAAACCTAAAAGGAGAGAATCAGCAGCCAAGAGGCTCAGGTGGACAAGCGACGGAGGTAGGAGGGAAAAACTTCTCCGCTCCGTCGCTTCGCAAAATGGCAGCTCGGCTGCCTCGTGGCCACCCCTTTTATAAGGGAGCTGGCCACGCCCCTAACTACCCGGATGCCTTCGTCCGGTGGGGGGGCCCCCCGCAAAGAGCGCGGCGGCCATTTTGGCGCCGCGTTTGCATTTGCTACTCTTTGACTCCTCTGCCTTTCCTCATTTCACTTAAACTTAATTGCAGCACAGGGGTCACTCTATTTTGGGTCCTTCCATTACTTTGAAGAAACATCTGACTCATGAGAAAGGCCCTCATGTTGTATCTTTTCTCTAGAAAAATGTTGCCCCAGTTTCTATGAATTAGAAACTACATTAAGGAATCATTCCTTGTGTGTAGAGAAGAGCCATGTGGTGATTTACCTTAAATATCAATTTGCTTACATGTCATCAAGCTGTCTCCAACTTATGGTTACTCTATGAATGAGAGACCCTCAAAATATCATTTCCTCAACAGTCCTGCTCAACTTCAGCAAGTTATAGTTTGTGGATTCCCTTAAGGCTGTGATGGCAAACCTTGGCACTCCAGATGTTCTTGGACTTCAATTCTCAGAGGCCCAATGCCCCCTGTGAATCCACACTGATGGGTTTACTGCAATTCATTCAGCCTGTACTGCCCTTGTTGCTCCCGGAAGTGGAAGTAAAATGCGCCCATACATCTGGAGTCCCAAGGTTTGCCATCATGGCCTTAAGGAATCAATCCATTTTGCTATTGGCCTTCCTTGCTTCCTGCTGCATTCCCACCTTTTCTGGCATGATCGTCTTTTCCAGAGAATCTTGCCTTCTGATGATGTATCCAAAGTACTCAGCCACATCATTATTGCCTCCAGATACAGTTCAGGCTTGACTAGCTGTAGGAACCTCTTGTTCGACTTTTTGGCAGTCCAGGGTATCTGCAAGGGTCTCCTCCAGCACCACAGTTCAAATGAATCATTTTTTTCCCTTATAAGCTTTCTTTACTTTCCAGCTTTCACGCTCATACATGACAATTAAGAATACAATTGTGTGGATGATCTTGGTCTCCAGTGATAGGTCCTTGAGTAAAGGTAAAGGTTGCCCTTGTTTGAAAGCCAGTCATATCTGACTCTGGGGCATGGTGCTCTTCTCCATTTACAAAGAACCAACATTGTCTGCACCTACAGACGTTTCTGTGATCATGTGGCAGGCATGACTAGACACTGAAGTACATGGGATACTGTTACCTTCCCACCAAAGTGATCCCTATTTATCTACTTGCAATTTCTTGCTTTTGAACTGCTAGGTTGGCAGGAGCAGGGACAGAGATGGGAGCTCACTCAGTTGTGCAGCACTCGGGTCTTGAACTGCTGACCTGCAGTGGTTAAGACCTGAGTAGTTAAGATAAGTTCAGTATCTTAACCACGAAGCCAGTGCCATCTCCTGATACGTCCTTACACTTGCATAAATGTCAGTTACTAAGTTATTTTTCCTTATTAAAGCAAAAATTGTCTATTAGTTCAAGATGTGACCTTTACCAAACCATTTATCCTTTCTTTCTCTCTTACTCAGGAAAGTAGATGAGTGATACAAGTCTTTTGCCTGAAAGTAACAGACAATGAAACAGCACAAAAGGGAAAAAAAGGAGAAAGGGGGGGGGGAGTACAATCTATGCCTATAAAGCAAACGTGTGGACTCAAGTATGTGGAATATGTTTCCACACCCCTGGAGCAAATCCCATGATATTTGTCACACACATAACTTTCGCAACTGGAGTCAGCACTGTGAGGGTCCTGAGGCCAAGGGTGGGGCCTGTGGCCCACAAATTAGACAAAATGGGATAACTACAAGTCCTAGCGCCCCCTGTGGCATGCCACAGCCAATCCAAGAGGCCGGCGCTCACGCGAAATACGGGTGAGGCAATGCATATGCGAATGGCACACCAACAGCCGGTGCCCACACACAGAGCAGCCATGGAGCCATCCACCACACCTGGCCAGTGAAAGTGGGTTGGCACACCCCAGCACCAGCAGCCACATAGCCAAAAACAGGGGAAGAGTCCACTGGAGAGAACAGAGAAGATGAAGTGATGTGCCTGCCCAACAGGGCGATGGACAAGGCCTCAGCAATGGCAACAAACAGGCCATGCCTAAGAGCCAAGGGGAGAAGGCACCCCAGCTGGCAACGGGCAAGGCCTCATCGACGGTGCCGGGATGGATGCATCTGGAAGCCATGAGAACAAGAAGCCCCACCTGGTAATGGACAAGGCCTACATGCCAGCAACAGGCAGGTGGCACCTGCAAGCTACCCCGCCCAACCGCCGCCTCCGCCGCCACCCCGGAAGGTAGGGCAAGAGTCACCAAACAGGACTTGGACAATGCATTACACTCACCCAAGGTAAGCCATGGAAAGAGAGGCAGCAGAAAGACGGCCCACATGCCAGCCCCACAGCACCTCACGGGGGCGGCCCCCAGCAAGGAAGGAAGCCACCAAACAGGTGAGGTAGGTAGGAAAGAAAGGGTGGAAGGGGAGAAGGATGGAGGAAAAGAGGGGAGGAAGGAGTGGAGGGGAAGGAGGAGGAAGTGAGGGAAAGGAAGAAGGGAGGGAAGGGATGAAAAAAAGAAGAAGTGAGAGAACAAAAGTATGGAAAAGGAAAGGGAGGTAAGGAAGGGTGGAAAGTGAGTGGGAAGGAAGGGACGGGTGGAAGGAGGGAGGGGGAAAAGGAAGTAAGGAGGGAAGTGATAAGTCAGGGAAATAAGGAGAGAGGGTGCTCTTCCCACCATCCGGATTAGCCCCCTCCCGAGGCTCCTGACTGGCAGGAACACCCTGGGACTGTAGAGAACTTTGATGGTTGATGCGAATAACTCATAATCAAAACTTTATTTAAAGTAGTTTATTTATGGAAAAGGTATCCATGCTGGGTTCCGAGGGGTCTCTGAGGGAGGTTAAAGGTAGGATGAGGTAAAGCGGGGGAAAACATTTGTATATATACATGGGATACGTCATAGGAGCATCACAGTCTGGTACATGTAGTTGAGACAGTTTGATATTACATCTGACAAAACCCCTTCTAATATCACACTGACGAAAAGAACACAAGTACAAGAACAACAGCTGCCTATAGCGTCAAACATAACTTTCTGAATAAATGTGTGTGTTGGGCTAAGGAAAGCAGTTTGGTCAGTATGTCTGCTGTTTGGTCTTTTGTGTCACAGTGTATTACATTGATGAAGCCTTCCCTAGACATCTGCCTAGCATGTTTGTGTTTGATGTCTATGTGTCTGGATCTGTGACCCACGGCTTCAGTTTTGGAGATTTCAATAGCCACATTGTTATCTTCGTGGATGGGAATGGGATGAGATGGCTTCTTCCAGATTTCAGAGATTAGGTCATTGAACCAGACAAGGTTGTTGGCAGCCATAGATAGGCATACATATTCCACCTCTGCGGTAGATGTAGCTACTATTTTCTGCTTGCCGGTGTACCAATATATTGGCCTGTTCTTCAGGAGGATTAGTTAACCAGAGGTGCTTGTTCTTGTTTCTATGTCCCCGGCCCAATCTGCATTGGCGTAGCATGATAGCTCAGGCCCGTCAGTTATCTCTGGGGTCAACAGCAGGCTTACATCCATTGTGCGCTTCATGTACCTTAACAGTCTCTTGATGGTGTTCCAGTGATGGACCTTTGGATTGCTCTGGTGTCATGAAAGCAGGTTCACGGCCAAAGTTATGTCAGGCCTGGTCCAACTAGCAATGTGCAGTAATGACCCAATGGTCAATCTGTACAGTGTGTTTTCCTCAAATGCTTCTCCATCATTGTATGTGTTTTTCTGGAAGTTCGTCTGCATAGGTATCCCACAAGGGCTGGCATGTGCCATGTTACAGCTTCCCAGCAGCTCCACTATCTTTTCCTTTTGGGACATCGCAAAGCCATTTTGGAATTTGGATATCTACACGCGGTTGTGTACACATTCAGGTCTCTGAGGCTCTTCATCATCTTTTGCATGGTGGCCTCACACTTCTCTCTTTCCTTCTGTGGCAGTAGGAGGATGTCTTTGTATTTCTCGGGTGCGGTTAAGTTGTGATCAATGGTCATCATGAAATCCCCTAGCCCCTTGGGTGGTTGGTTTCTGATTGACCTTACTGGCCTCTGGCGTTGAGTGTCAGAAGTCCAGGGTTCATCCTTGCACTTGGTGTGGGCTGTGCTTAGGGCAGCGTGTTCCTCCTCATCGTGGGGATTTGGTTTGTGTCCTGACCCATTGAGGTCATGGCCTGAGGTCTCTCTTTGGCTGCTACTGATTGTTTGCTCTGCGATCAACATTTCATTTGAGTGTAGTCTACTCCAGTTGGTGTTCTCATGGAAGCTTGCCGATCTGGATACTACTAGTTTGAGGTTGGAGTCTAGGAACCGGTAGGCCTTTGAACCTGGTTCGTATCCCAGGAAACGTAACCTTCTTGATACTTTGTCCCCTTTTCTCCTCAACTGTTTTGGGATATGCACATCAGCAAAGACTCCAAAAACATGAAGGTGGGACAATCTGGGTTTTCAGCTGTACATGATCTCAAATGGTGTTTTTCCTATGACACTGGACCACAATCTGTTCAAGGTATAGTTGGAATATGGTAGTGCTTCTCCCCAGTATGAGAAGCTCAGTCCGGCATCTTCCAGCACACATCTGACCATGGCTGGAGCACTCTGTTTCTCTGCTCAGCAACCCCATTTTGAAATGCCGAGAATGGGGCGGTCTTGTAGTGTATCATTCCTTTGTCGTTGATCCAGTCATTTCCCATATTATCAAAATGACTCAGGAGGTGGTCCCAGCTTGAGTCTAGAGAGTTGAATATGATATTAATTAGGCACTCATCCATAATTGTTTCACCCCTGTGCATTAAATCTGACCTCATGTTTGTCAATCTTAGTAAGTGGTCACTCATGAGCACATCTGCTCTTAATTTCGCTGAGTAAAACTCTCGAGCCAGCAAACTGGTCCCACTCCTATTTTTGCAATAAAACAGTTTACACAGTTTATCCCAAACCTCGGATATGGTCATGCCATTTGGTATGCTATTATAGATTGCGGGAGTCAATGGAACATAATAACAAAACAAATGCCTTATGGTGAATGCGATCTATTTCTAGGGTCCATGGTTTTTCAGGTGGGCTTTTAATTAAGAAAAGGGCACTCTCTTTCAAAAGAATTACCTGAAAGTGTTGAACCCAGTCCATTAGGTTTTTTCCAGATGTGCATAGTATTGGAAAGTTGCTTGGTAGGTTGCTTTGTTGATTGGAGCCAGTGCTGGTCAGCTGCTGTAGCTGGTGTCCAGGGATGTGGTTGAACTTGTAATGGGAATTCAAAGGATGCCATTAATTTTCATTTAATTCTGTGTGAAGTAAATGAATGTTTTTAGCCAATTAGTGCTAAAGATGTAATGCCAATTGTAGATTGCTGCATACCCAGGTGTTAGCTAGAGCCCCACACTCTCATATTCTCATTGTCACCAGTTCCAAGGACACTTAGTCTGGGAATCTGACAGTTTGATCTATCACATGAAGATACCAAGATGGAATCTAAGATAACCATCTCACGTAAGTTCCAGGTGCATAACACGCAGCTGGATGTCCAGGTGTCCAGCCATTTGTCTCCTCGCGTCATATTTGGGGAATTTTCACATATTTGAGAAGGGAGGTGTGAGTGTGGAAAAACATATATATACTGATAGTTTTAGCACCTCAGCAGCAGACACCCGATGGTCTGGGGTGACTCTGCCCATTTTCTTTTTCAATATGCCTTAAATGTTAGACTGCCAGTCTAATATTTATGGGGGCTCAAAGGGGCCCAACTTTTTATCTACTTAGCTAGCTTAGCCATTTCTATTTCTTTCATGTTTTATATTTGTATTTGAACTGCCTTTATCTGTATGCTATTTCACTTCATTTTTATACCAATAAAAAAGCTGCTATATTTGAAAAATTGTAGTAACGTACTTTTATTCTCCTCAAACCTAAAAGAGGGGAATTCTTAGAATCCAGCATACAAAAACCAAGGGAGAGGGAGGCTATAAATTCAGGTCTCTGTCAGGAGGAGTGAATTCCAGAGGAGAAGAAGACTTCATTAAGGTTTCCTTCTTTGCAAAGGAGCGTTATAAAGTTTTGCTGGAGTCTCTTCCTGGTAAGGTAATTTTTATCTTACCCCTGGTTAGCTGGACTCTGAAAGTGTCATAAGAGGGAGGAGGCACAAAACTGTTATCTGGGAATACTGGACATTTCTGTAAGTCCAGCATCGCCATTTTAATTGCCAGATAGTTCTGGATAGAGAGAGGTCAGTGCATCTCAAAACACTGTCTGCAAAAGCAGTAAAACCTCTGAAGAAGAAACAGCCCTCTTTAGGCCAAATGGTCGTAGGCAGGACACAGTGCAGGGTTGGGTTATGCCTGCCTCAACACTATAATAAACATTTCTCTGTTCGGCAGTGCAGGGAGCCCTTTTTACAGAACTGACAGTAAGGTTCAGGGATGCAGTCTGTCAGGTTCACAAAGTTAGCTTGCCTTTCTTCTCTAAGGCTGAAGGGGGAGCTCTCTTGTCTGAAGACATGTCCATCTTCAACTTGCCTGTAGAGGGAGTGTTGGTATGGCTGTGCATGCGCGAGACTCATTCTGTATTGGTCTCCGTCAGGGAAGGATCTCTGTGCTGCTTTTCTCGCCAGTGGAGTTTTGAAGCCTGGTGGAGGGTTGGCGTCTTCTCCCCTGGTGCTGCCCGGAGGTGCTCTGAAGGATGGACATCACCGCTGGTATGCTGGAGGAGGGTCGATCATCATGGGGTCACCCCAGAAGGTTGCTGGTGTTCTCGGGTCGGTCTCTGGAGCCGCATGGTGGGTCATCTGGAGGTGGTCTCCTGCGGTGATGGACTGCATCAGTGCCTGGTCCTGGTAGGTTCCACGGTCTTTACTCTCGTGGGGGGAGTTCAGCTTGGGGGAGATGTCCACCTCACCGAGGGTGGCGGCAACCATTTTGATAACCCTGCGGAACTCTTCTTTGGATGGGGGTTGTCGGATTTCACCCTTGTGCCCTCCCCATTGCTCTTCGCACAGTTTTGGTGTGGGGGTCCCCTGGTTCTTTGTTTCTGTGGCTTGGGGGCCGGCATCTTGTTTTTCCCATTTTCCACCCTGGGATTCGAACCCTCGGCTGCCATTTGTTGTTGGTCGGCCATATTGTCTGCATTTTGAAACAGCGCCGGGGTATCACTTCCCGCCACCTCTGGGTATGGGGCATTAGCATGGAGGCTTACTGCTTTGGAGGGCTAGAGTTTATCTTCTTCTCCCATCATCGCCAGTAGTTCGGAGATGGAGACCATCCTCCCATTCGATCGGATGATCCTGAGCAAGGCAGACCTTGGGATGCTCTTGTCGCCGGTACCTTTGTCATTTGTCCTTTTGGGAATGGCTCCGGTGTCCACTTTTGGTTGCTTCTCCTCTTGGTTTTCGGCCGGGTCGCTGGCGGTTCCAATGGGGGTGATTTGTGGTTTTGCCTTTGATGCTCCTGCGTGGAGCTTTCTTGTTCTGGGCATCTTCTCTGGACTTTAGATCTTATTCTTGAGTTAAATTCGCAACCATCCTCACTGCTACCACTTTGTAGAGAACTTCGATGGTTGATGCGAATAACTCATGATCAAAAGTTCATTTAAAGTTGTTTATTTGGGGAAAAGGTATCCACGCTGGGTTCCAAGGGGTCTCGGAGGGAGGTTAAAGGTAGGATGAGGTAAAGCGGGGAAAAAGATTTGTATATATATGGGATATGTCATAGGAGCATTGCATTCTGGTACATGTAGTTGAGACAGTTTGATATTACATCTGACAAGGACCCTCCTCTCCAAAGGGATCCCCTGAGGGACACCGAGGAGGAGGAGGAAGGTCGGTCTTGGCCACGTCCCCACCTCACATGCCATCACAAACCCTGTGGGGAGGGGACCACCCCCCAAACATCCCCGGGCGAAGCCGAGCCCTAAACTAGCAATGTAATATTACATTCCATGTCTTCTGTAGTAACACATTGTTAAAAGACATAAGGAGATGATATGAAACACTGATGCCAAAGTATTTCAATAATGTGGAGTTTGGCTTTCAAGCTCTCACTTCCTTCTTTGCTTCCCACTTATATCTTGCCTTTCTATGTTTAATGGCCAGAATCCAACTGAATATTTTCATTGGCATATGTCCAACAAGCTGGCAAGGTTTAGGTATCTGGCTGTGGAGCCAGACACTGGGTGTTTGATTCTCCACTGTGTCTCCTGGGAGAAGAGCCAGCCAATGTAGTCTTAAGGAACATGCATAGTCACAAGGTAACCCCAGAAGAAGGGAATGATAAACCACTACTGTGTATTCTCTACCAAGAAAACTGTCACCATAAGTCAGAATTGTCTTGACAGGAGGCAGTTATTATTAAGTGCAATCTGATACTGCAGAGCAGCAAACAGCCACTAATTAAGAAGTTCCTGGCTGGACTCTTAGTTGTAGGTTGACACCTGGTACATGATTAGGAAACTCATCAGGGACTGCTTAGCTAGTAATTGCACTTGGTGGTTGTAAATATTCAGTTGGGTCTTACTCAATGTGTTTAATGTCTTTCAAAAATCTATTTTTTTCTCTTTTCAAGATTCCATTCCAGATGGATGAATTGCTTGTGATTCTCTGGGCAATAACTCAGTCCTTTTGTGCTTGCTATGTATTTGCATGTGCTTAGCTATGCACAAAAATGCCACAAACCATGACCCAACAATATTTTGATGTCTTGAGTGCTATGTTGGAGGTAAAGGGCTTGTGGAATCCTCAACAGACAGTCTCATCATATCAAATTAGCATTTGGATCACATTCTCAGAGACTGCAGTATTTGTTTCTGTATCTTTAATTACATGTCTTTACGATATGTAGAATATGCCCTTGGAAAGTTACCATAAAACTCTTATGTTTTTCCCACTGCTTGAGTGAGGAGGAGTTCCAGAAATATTGTAGGGGATTTTGGATTCTCTCTGGACATGTAAGCCCTGGATATGTATGCAATCTTGCTTTTAGCAAGAAATATACAAAAGGAAATTTTGAGAATGGAATGCATTCCTAGAGCAGGTTGTAAATCTGCCGTTGTTGAATCAGATTTAGAGAGTCTTCACTATAGCTTCTGCAAGGCCTGTTTGACTAATTCCAGCTAGATTCATAGTGCTGAATATTCCAAATTCAAACTATAGATTTTCTTAGAAAAGCATGAAACCTTCTGAAAGATAGTTGGTGAACATGGTACCTTGATACCCATACATGGATTAGGATTATGAGATCCAGATGCACAATATTTTTAAAATCTACCAAACCACATTTGGGATCTCCTTTCTTGGTTGGTGTGATAGTGAGTGAAATGCCTTGTGAAATCTTTGTTTTAAGGTGTTTTTCCTTGTTGAAAGAGGCATCAAATCTGTCTGGGGCCAATCTGTGCTCATGTTCAATTTCAATATGTTTGGGACTCTTTCTTATTCACAAGGCAGAAGTGGACATTTGCAAGCATGGCTGACTGTCTCAGCTATGGACCTGATTCAGGTAGTTCAGGGCCCGACCAGGGGCAGTGGCCACACACCAGATTTAATCTTTTTGTCGGAGCGGTGGCAGAGTGATCTGAGACTAAGGAAATTAGACATAACACCTGTGCCATGGTCAGATCATTATTTGGTGGCTCTAGACTTCCTGGGTGCGACGCTTCATCATAGGGAGGCAGGGCCTATTAGAATGGCCCGCCCCCGGCAACTGATGGATCCTGATGGATTCCAGAGGGAACTGGGGGATTTCCCTCTGGATCGGCAACACGATTCACCCGAGGCGCTGGTTGACCTGTGGAACAGGATGACAACAGCGGCCTTGGATGAAATCGCACCACTACGGCCTCTCAGAGCTCATGGAGCTAGGTCATCTCCGTGGTTCACAGATGAACTGCGGGAGCTCAAATGGGCAAAGAGATGCCTAGAGCGCCGCTGGGTGAAGACCCAGAGAGACTCCAATTGGACACTAGCTAGAGCCGCTATTAGGGCCTATCTAGTGGCGATGGAGGTGGTGAGGCACCAATACTTCACCACCCTTATTGCCTCCGCTGATAATCACCCAGCCACCCTGTTCCGGGTTACCAGGTCTCTCCTTGGTAGGGGGACCCCGGTGCCTGGTTGGCAGGGGTCGGCTGAGGACTTTGCTGACCATCTAGTGGAGAAAATCGATCGGATTTGCTCGGGGTTTAATCCTGGCGTGGATGGGGAGAGTCCGGAGGGAGCTGGAGCACAGTCTTGCCATACCATCTGGGACCAGTTTGACCCAGTTGCCCCTGATGAAGTGGACAGGCTCCTTGCAGCTGTGCGCGCCACTACCTGCCCATTGGACCCCTGTCCCACCTGGTTGGTGAAAGCCTCCAAGGCGGTGACAGGTGGCTGGGTTGGGGCTATGATCAATGCATCATTGCAGGAGGGGGTGTTTCCTGCACCTTTAAAACATGCCTTGGTGCACCCCCTCCTGAAGAAACCTTCCCTCGACCCAGCTGTCCTAACCAACTATAGGCCTGTCTCCAACCTCCCCTTTTTAGGGAAGGTGTTGGAGATGGCAGTGGCGCGTCGGCTGTAGGGGGTACTGGATGAAGCGGATTACCTGGACCCCTTTCAGTCAGGATTCAGGCCTGGATATGGTACCGAGATGGCATTGGTCGCACTGATGGATGATCTCTGGCGGGAGCGGGACGGTGGTCACCCATCTGTCCTTGCTCTTCTTGACCTCTCAGCGGCTTTCGATACCGTTGACCACTGTATCCTTCTGGAACGGCTCCGAGGATTGGGAATCCAGGGCACTGTGTGGTCCTGGTTTTCCTCATTTCTGAAGGGTCGGACCCAGTCGGTGTGGTTGGAGAGTGAGAGGTCCAGTCCTAGGCCCCTCAAATGGGGGGTGCCTCAGGGCTCGGTGCTCTCTCCTCTCATATTTAACATCTACATGAAACCACTGGGTGAGATCATTCGTTCCCATGGGGTGCGGTACCATCAGTACGCGGATGACACTCAGTTGTACATCTCGGCCCATGGGGACCCCAGTGATGCCGTCAAAGTCCTTTCCAGGTGCCTGGAAGCTGTTGGGGTCTGGATGGGGGCTAACGGGCTACAACTGAATTCCAGCAAGACTGAGTGGCTATGGATAAGGGGTCCTGCGTTAACCCGGGAGCTACCATCTTTGGCTCTGGATGGGGCTATTTTGCCCCAGACAGACCCGGTGCGCAACTTGGGGGTCCTCCTGGATTCGTGGCTACTGCTAGAAGAACAGGTGGCGGCTGTGACCAGGAGGGCTTTCGCCCAACTTCGGGTGATTCGCCAGTTGCGCCCACTCCTGGATAGGGACTCCTTGATCATGGTCACTCACACTCTGGTCACCTCCAGACTAGATTATTGCAATGCGCTCTACATGGGGCTGCCCTTGACGACCATTCGGAGGCTACAGCTGGTCCAGAATGTGGCAGCCAGGGTGGTGATGGGGTGTGGGCGTTATGCCCGTGCTTTGCCACTGCTCCGGGAGCTGCACTGGTTGCCAGTTTGTCTCCGGGTGCAATTCAAGGTGCTGGTTTTGACCTTTAAAGCCCTATATGGTAGTGGGCCGGGTTACCTAAGAGACCGCATCGCCCTAAGGACGTCTGTCTGTCCAACCAGAGCAGACTGGAGGGGCTCTCTAATTGTGCCATCAGCCAGAGGGGCTCGCCTCTCTGGCACAAGGAGGAGAGCCTTCTCCGTGTCTGCGCCGGCCCTCTGGAACCTCCTGCCAACAGAGCTACGTCTCCGGATGGAATTGCTGCCTTTCAGAAAAGAACTTAAAACCTGGCTGGCGGGTCAAGTGTGGGGTGCAGGTGGAAGGGTAACCTCCATTGGGTGGTTGGTGTAGAAGAACTCCTCCCCATGGTGCCTTTGGATCTTGCAGCCCTTTTTTTTAGGGGGTGGGTAGTTTTAACTGTTTTTAACATGTGGTTTTTTTTAAATTTTTATTGTGAACCGCCCTGAGTTGGCTTTGGCCGAGTGAGCGGTATATAAATGTGACAATTAAATTAAATTAAATTAAATAATGCCTCCTGGCAGAAAAAAGTTCTTTTCCTCTTCCAATCATTCCTTCTCCCATTTTGAGACAGCACTACATTAATCAAGAAAGCTTCCATAAGGAAAGATACTATGCACATATCAAAACTGTAATAAAACATTGTAATCAAAACTTCAGAGCATATGCTAGAATTGCACTGCAAACATCATTTTCTAATATTATCGCATGTAGAATAGTATACCCTGGAGCCCATATTTAAAGTGGAGCCCAGTATCAAGAACACATCCACAGATCAGTCAATTATTTATTTATTTAGAGAAAAAGGAAGATTGTTTTGCTCTCATCTCTTCTGTTCAGAGAAATAAATTTAGTATCTGAAGCAATAACTAACTAAATAAATAAAATTCTTAGGCAAGTTTTCACAGGCAAAGCGATTACTAATGCTTGGAAATTGAGGGTGAGACAGCCTATAGAGATGAGGTGGAGCAGTTGACAAAGTGGTGTAGAACAAATAATCTGCTCCTCAACATAAAGAAAACAAAGGAGCTTGTGGTGGATTTTAGGAGGCAGAGAACCGATGTCCAGCCACTTTTGATTGATGGAACCTGTGTGGAGAGGGTAGCAACGTTCAGATTTCTGGGCATTGAGATAATGGAGTATCTGTCCTGGAGGGCCAACACAAGGGGGCTTACAAAGAAGGCGCAGCTTCCGCAAAAGCTGCTGCTTGCCTTCTATCGCTGCGCTATTGAGAGCATGCTCACTTATGGCTTATGTGTGTGGTATGGGAATAGGATAATGTTGCACAGAATTATGAAAACAGCAGAGAGCATACCTGTCAAGTTTCGGGAAATTTCTGTCAAAAAAGGGAAATTTCCCAGCCAAAACAGGAAACTGGACAGCTATGCTTATCCTGTGCTGGCCTCCAGTCTAACTCCAGTCTAATTGCAGTCTAACTAATACAGGATGACGGCGGGGGAAAGTGTAAAATACGGGGGTTTGACAGAAATTTCCCGAAACTTGACAGGTATGCTCTCTGCTGTTTTCATAATTCTGTGTATGGTGGAGAGTATCATCGGCTGTCCACTCTCCACTTTAGAACAAATTTACACCATCAGGTACCACAGAAAAGCATTAGATATAGTAGGAGATCCATCGCATCCTGGCCACTGCTTCTTTGAGCTTCTGTCATCGGGACGGAGATATAGAACAATGAAGGTAAAAATGAGCTGTCTCAAGAACAGTTTCTTCTCCAGAGCAATTTTGGCCTTAAATGGAAACTCTGGACTCTGAAGTCATCTTATCTTATTTTAAATTTTTAAATTTTTAGATTTTTAAATTTTTGAATTTAAAATTTTTAAATTTTAAATCTTTGAAATTTTTAGATTTTGAACTTTTGAACTTTTGAACTTTTGAAATTTTGAAATTTTGAAATTTTGAAATTTTGAAATTTTAAAATTTTAAAAAATTTAAATTGTACTGTATGGTACTATCTTAATTGGTGTTTCTGTAGCTGTTTTAAATTAAGGGGTATGCCTTATTCAAGTTGATATATAGCAACCGAGAAATTTCGTTGTTCCCTCAAGGGGACAATGACAATAAAGATTTATCTTATCTCTCTTATCTTATCTGATTGGTTGCTAAGTTTGGCATGTGGAAAAGCTTCCTTGTCCACCATCACCAAGTTAGATTGATTCAAAAAGACTGTGTGAACCTTTTAGCTGCCCCAATAAGATTTGTCCTTGCTTATCTATATAAGCCACCTTTAGTAACCCATTCTGTGAGGATTCTATCCTTACATATTTTGCTACACCATACTTGCTCATGTCTTCTTCTTCTTTGCTTCCTCTTTTACCCCTTTTGGTAGGGGTTCTCAAACTTTTTAAGCTGTGGGTTGAATCATGCCCCCTCAGACACCTGAGAGGGCTGTACTGGTGGTTCCTCCTGCCATAAAAGCTGCCATAAAATGTGTCTGTGCCTGTCATAAATGTGTGAGACATACTTTTTGGGCACATAGAAGACTCCTTTGTTGATTGCACCTATTTCAAATATATATTTTGTCCAAGATATTGAACAGGAAATTTGAAGGAATATACAAGACCAAGTGTGTTTGAAATAAAAATTATGAACTTTATATAACAGAGCCACAAGCAGTTTTTTTGTGAGTAGGATATTGACACTGCTTTGCCACAGCATTTTTGTAAATGTGTTTACAACAGCTGTGGGTACATTTATGGCTGTTGTAAATGAGTCCACTTCCGGTGGCTGTGGAGGCAACATGAAATGGTGCCACAGGCCGGGGCTGACCCACAGGCTGTCGGTTGAGAACCCTTGCCTTTGGGTGCCAAAAGAGATACAAGGTTCTTGCTCTGGTACTTCTAGCAGCCTCCACCAGTGCTATTTGGAGTCTTGCAATGTTTCTTTGATGTTATCTCTCCACCTTCCTCTGGGTCTGCCTCTTGGTCTTTGTCCTTCTCTTTTCATATATGCTTTGTATGGTATGGAATTCCAAGATATTCTCTCCAAATGTGCAAACCACTTTATTGTTGTCTCTGTATGTGGTACAAGATTAGATCTATTGCGATCCTTCCCCTTATAATCTCATTCCTGATTTTATCCCTTTTAGTCAAGCTAGCAGCCTTCCTCAGACATCTCATTTCCATGTTGATCAACTTTTGTTTATGTTTTGTTGTGTCCACTGGTAATATAAGGTGGGAATGAATATGCTTTGCATGAGATGCTTCTTTGTGTTGGTCGGTATTGCCTTATGTGGTAAGAGCGGAGCTAACTGTCCCAATGTTTGGTTTGCTTGCTACACCATATGTTAATCTCTTCAACCATTTTGCCATCTTCAGTAAATGTTATTCCTATGTATTTGAACTCTGCCACTTGTTTTATACTTGTTCCCTCTATTGTGATATTTAAAGTATGCTGTTTCATTCCACTGTTTGTAGCAAATTGGATTGTATACATTGTTTTGCAGGAAGCATGAGGAGCTGGGCCCCATGAGTTTGTTCTGATACATTTATTCAATATCTTTCACAGAAGGCAGAAGAACCGGTAGCTTTTGTGTTGATGCTGCCAAACTAACCCAGCTCTGCCCCAGCTTGAACCATCACACTGCTTGACAGGAGTTTCACCTCCCTGCTCTCCCATCAACACTGGAGACACCAACATCAACAGGAAATCCAGGGGGCAGTATCACCAGCCTTTATTAGCCCTCTCTAAAAAGACTGCATTAAGGAGCTGGACTTATATATTCCACTTACTACCCCGGACTGGGATTTTTGGGGACACTAGTGCAGTTAACTGGTGTTGTGATAATCCCAGGGGATGTTCACACATTTTAATTTCTTTACATTTATTAAGTATTAAAGTTCATATAACATATTTTCTGTAATGTTTTAGAATGGCTAACTTGATAGGGAAGACACTCTGATGTCAGCAGCATTCCAATACACAATACCATTCACATCCCACACATCAATACGTCATGAGGCATCTGGGTTGCTAAGCAGCATTTAGACACCTGTGAAGGACCCACGCTTGCACATTAGCATTTGAAGAGAAGGGTTTACCCAAGATAACAATGGGTTGTTCACCTAGGAAAGGGAACTTCATTCTGGGAGAACACTTTCAACCTGTCATTTCACATTTGACATTTACACCATCACCTTTGAAAGGGGAAAGGTAACATTCCCATAAAAGTGGATTATGGGATATCAAACACCTGAAATAGGGATTACATCAATCTTACATCATCCCATGTTTGGATAAACAACTTTTAGTCAAAACAATCAGATACTTCACATTCTTGAGGGGAGGAATGAGTTGGAAAAATAAAATATAAACCCCAGAAATTGGGAGTTCAGAAGAACCTATTTTGGAGTAGGTGCGAGCCTACGTTCTTTTGAACCAGCAACATGGAACCTTAGGAGAAATCCTATCGGGGCAAAAGCCCAGTGCAGCAGTTTCTGAGTCTTTGCCTAAACCATCTAGGACAAAGGACTTAGTTTCTGACAGAAATGCCAACTTAGAAGAGTTAGTTGTTTCTTTATTTTATTTAGTTTGTGTTAAGTTAGGATAGCTATAGGGAGTCCTATCTCGGGACTATGCTTAGTATAGATAGTATTCAAAGTAGAGTTAGATTGATTGCTTTAAGCTGCATTTTGATATATTTTTGGATACAAATGCTTCTTCAATAAAAATCTGAAAAGACTACAAAAGGCTCGTTTGTGACCAGGAGAAGAGAGAGTGTTTGCAGATCTGAGTGGAGCCAAGATAAGGTCAACCTAATGGCTACATCTTCACACTGACTCAGCCTTGAGATGCATCATTTCTCAGAGGGACATTTTACTTTAAGAGATAAGGTCTCTATGGAGATATGAAGGGAGTAGCTCTTCCTTCTATCATCAGCCTGGGAATATTATCTGCTGGGGTGTCCCAGTCTTTGAAGGTGAAAGCTATCTTCAGGGCAGTTTCCCAGGGCAACCCCCATCTGTGTATGGATGAGAAGGTAGCTATTTTAAAAGAACTGTGTTCAGCCGAGCTACCATATTTCCCAGCTTCAAGAAGAAGCAACTTCATCTTTCCATCCATCCAAATGCCTTCAGGACAACTGGGTCCCTATCTGAAGGGAGTATATTCAGAAGGTTTAGTGCCAGACACTCAACCTTCTGAGGCTGAAGGAGAAAGGGTGGCTGAAGCTCCTGTTATTTCTTCAATAAAAGCTGTTCTTAGTGATGAAACCAAGCTGGGGCCCATGGAGTTATTGCTTGAGAAGCCTACCACTGTCCACTCCTAAGTAAGACCTGGGTTGTAGGACTCACAAAAGCAGGAATGTGCTTTTCAAAATCTTTTTTGTTGTTAAGCTAAAGCTGTACAATTTTCCTGATTTAAAAAAATTGCCACTGATTAAGAGCTGGGAAACCCATACAATATCTCAGGCATTTCTAGCATTTGCTAGATATTTTGCAGCCTTTGATATATAGCACCTGCTTATTTGAGAGAATTTGTGAAATTATTGCTTTTCCTATAGATTCTTCATCTTCCCATTTAGCTTTTTCCTGTACATATGTCAGTCTATGTCCTTTTAAACAACCATGCTCCTATGAAGCGCTTAGGTTAAACTTCAGTTTCTCTTTCAACTGAGAGAAATGTGGAGATGTTACTTCTGAAAGTTTTCCAAATAATGCCTTGCTGGGTTCAAGACACATTTTTCATTATTTCTCTTTCTGAGCAGGTCTAGTTAGGCATCTAATAGAGGAAACAACTCTTTTTCTTTAGTCAGTTATGGGATGTTTTCAGTTAAAATGTGGAGGGGGGAGGAAAGAAAAATCACAAGCACTTTGAAAAACACCCCACCACCACCACAAATACATGTTAGCTATCTGTTTCCCTGGATTCTGGGCCCATAACCTGTTGCAGATTTTTGAATATTTGGTAAAATTCCCTTTATTTGTGCAGTAGAAATGCAGATACTACAGAGGAGAATAGCTACAAGTATCCTACATTCCACCCTTTTTTCATTAACTAGCACTCAAAGTCTTAATACTTATTCTGAGTAATTTGATGGAGAAAGAAAGAAAAATGTTTCTGTACTTATAGTTACATGGACTTACAGACATGTAAATGCTGCTTTCTTTACTGTACACATGCTGATAATCAACTGAACAGATCAACAGCAATAAACAACTGACACCAACTGTGCAAGTATTTGAAAATTTTGTTCATTTTCTATTTGTTCATAAATTATGTTATAAAGTCTGAATGATAAAGTCAAGGGTTCTGAATGTCACCAAATCCTATAACAAAAAGAGGGGAAGAACACAGAGAGTTGAGGATCTCTTTGATTTCAGAGTCAGGAGGGAATGATTGGTTAGTGCTAGAGAGATAGTCACCCCAGTCACCACCACCACCACCCAAAAAATCCCTCCCGGTCAGTATAACTATAGGCAGCATGTGAGGTTGTTTTTAAAAACCTCCAACATTATATATGTACATAGTCTCCCCCCACCCCCGGAATAAAGTATTTTTCAATTTTAGATATATTAGTCACACACATTTTTAAATGTATGTGTGATGTTATGTGCATCAAAACATCAAAGCACAGATTCCCAAAGCATTGCATTCTATTGTGAATCACTGAAGGTACAGGGAATATCATTTGGTGTGTAAATATAAATCAATAAATTTATTTCCTACCTCTGCTTCCTCCCACCTCATTATTTTGGCGATCTTTTCTTTTTTGAAAGACATAAGAAATATTTCCACAACCTTCATAATGCAAGCGCGGCGCCAAAATGGCCGCCGCGCTCTTTGCGGGCCCCCCCCACAGGACGAACGATCCGGGTAGTTTAGGACGTGGCCAGCTCCCTCATAAAAGGGGTGGCCACGAGGCAGCCGAGCTGCCATTTTAGCTAAGCGACGGAGCGGAGAAGTTTTTTCTGCCTGTGTCTCCGTCGCTCCTTACCTAGTTTGGAAGCCTTTTTTGGCGGCGAATCTTCTCTTTCGGCTTCCTTTTGCCTTGAGTGAGATGCCTTCGAAGAAGAAGGCGCTTTCGGGTGCGACTCGCACGAACAGGAGGCGCAATCCGGGTCGGAGGACCACGGTGGCGCCTCCCCAGCCGCCGCCTTTGCCGGCACCCGCCGGGACCGGCGGGATGGGGTCGATCACCCCTTGGCCGGAAGCGGGAGACCTGAGCATGGGCTCGGTGAGGGCTGCGGCCCGCGCCCCACATGCGGTGGACACCGCTCCAGGATCTGCTCCTGCACCAGCGGTGGCGCAGCTCCCCTCGGGGCCTTCTAGCCTTGGGGGGTGGTGTGGCCCCCTGCCTTGGCAGGTGCCGGCACCGACCCTTCCGGGCTTCGGTGCGGGACAATGGCCCTACTCGGGTCCTGGGGTACAGGGCCCTGTACCCGCGCCTCTCACAGGCGGGCCGGCCGGCCCTTGGCCCCAGGTTAGTGTGGAGGCCTTACTGGCCCGTGTGGCGGCCCTCGAGGCCTCCTTGGCTCGGGCCAGCCATGCTGGGGCTACTTGTGGGGTTAGTTTTGAGGCGCCGTCGGTCGGGCAGCAGCAGGCGACGGAACGGGTCGAGCTGCTGCAGGCGCGTGGCGCAACTTCAGCCACTGCCTCGCAGCTCCCCGGCCAGCAAGCAGGTGTGGGTCAGGCCCCGATGATGAGCTCTACGGCGGTCGTGAGCTCCGACGCCCCCGGTGGGCCGGAACCCCCGGTGGGGGCGGCCTGCGGGGGTGCGACATGTGAGTATGCGGTACAAGCCAATACACCTACACACATTGCCACTATGGGGGGGGGCTTTCAATGGCCTTGGCCTCGCGCGGGTGGTGCGGTGGCCCAGCCGCCGGCGCCCCACTCGGCGATGATGACTGCTACCCAGCTCGCTGGGGTTGCAGGTGTTCCCTACCCTGCCGGGAATGTATTGGGGGTGGCGGGGCCAGCACAGGCCCCTTTTCAGATGCCCGCGTTGGCTGCGGTCCCGGTTTCGGCCTTGCCAACGGCGGGATATTCTTTGCCACTGGGTGACCACCTAGCGCAAGCCACCAGAGAAAAGATATGGCGGGGGGAGTATGTAGATATCTTCTCACTCTTAAACAGAGAGCCCACCAAGGAGGAGAGGGAGGGGCAGGACGAGAAGGATAAGGAGCAGGCACGTCGTCGCAAGCCACCACGTACCTGGGCCAACTGGCTGCCGGCTTATTTGATCTACATGGCAGTGTACTTGAGAGCGCGGCCAGATTTGGCTATTCCGATGGTCCAATATTTGGACAACATCTATAGGGCGATGGTCGACTTTCCGGGCCCCTCGTGGTTGGCTTATGACGAGGAATTTCGCATGCGGATTCCCCTGCACCCCGAGATGAGGTGGGACGAGCCGTGCCAGAGGCTTTGGCTTCTGTACATGACGCCCACGCGCCCAGCGCCAGGGGAGAGATACCATTGTGGACATGCGGTCCAGCGAGCGGCTCCAGCTCAGGTTCCCCGCCAGGTGGCGGGGCAGGGGGTTCCAGCCCGCCTGCTGTGCTGGACTTTCTCGTCCAATGGTTCCTGCAATAGGAAAAATTGCAAGTACAGACATGAGTGTCCCACCTGTGCGGGACCCCACGCAGCCTCTGCCTGTACCAGGCCTGGAGGGACGCGGGGCAGAGGGAAGGGCGGACAGTGGACTGGCAAGCCTGCCGCAGATGGAGCTGGTTCACCGAAAGGCTCCCTCCCCAATTAATGTGGACATGTTGGAGCGTTGGCTCGCATTGTACCCGAAGGGGGAGGACGCAGATTATCTACTTCGGGGCTTTAGACAGGGGTTCCGTATTCCTTTCATGGGTAGCAGGTCCCCTCAGGATGCCCCCAATCTTTTGTCCCTTAGGGGGAGGGAGGAAGTGGCGGCCGCCAGCATTAATAAGGAGGTCACTGCGGGTAGGGTCGCTGGCCCTTTCCCTGTGCCCCCGTTCACTAACCTTAAGGTATCGCCCCTGGGCTTGGTTCCCAAGAAATCTCCAGGCGAGTTTCGCCTTATCCATCACTTGTCCTACCCAGCCGGCCGATCGGTCAATGATGCTATCCCTGACGACCTTTGCTCAGTCAGGTATACATCTTTTGACCATGCGCTGCACATGGTGCGCTCATGTGGCCCGGGTGCGCTGCTGGCTAAGTGCGACATTAAGTCGGCTTTTCACCTCTTGCCGGTGCACCCGGGCGACTTTGAATTGCTGGGTTTCAAATTCCGGGATGAATATTATTTTGATAAGGCCATGCCTTTTGGCTGTTCCATATCATGCTCTGCATTCGAGCGTTTCAGTACCTTCCTGGAGTGGGCTTTCGTCCGTAGGTCAGGGTCCCGGTCTGTAGCCCATTACCTGGATGACTTTTTATTCGGGGGTGAATGGGGCTGGGACACGTGCACATGTCTCCTCAACACATTTCAGACGCTAATGGAGGAACTCGGTGTCCCTTTAGCGCCCGAAAAGACCGAGGGCCCATCTAACAAGCTAGTATTCCTGGGGGTGGAGATCAACACAGTAATGCAGGCTTCTAGGTTACCGGGGGATAAGGTGTCCCGGTTAGTGGCCCTCATCTCGGATTTGCTGGCCAAGCGCAAGGCATTGCTGAGGGAACTCCAAGTGTTACATGGTCACCTCAATTTTGCCTGCAGGGTGGTCGCACCGGGCAGGGCTTTTGCTCGGCGCTTATGCGACGCCATGGCAGGGTTATCCAGGCCCCACCATAGAGTCAGGATTACCCGGGGTATCAGGGCAGACATGTTCGTCTGGTTACAGTTCCTGAGGGAGTTCAATGGGGTCTCATTTTGGAGGTCTGACCTCCTGGCTTCCCCAAATTTTCAGGTCCAGTCTGATGCCTCAGGATCCCTGGGTTATGGGATGTACTTCAATGGGAAGTGGGCCTATGGTGGGTGGCCACCGGCATGGGCAGGCACTGGTCGCCTGCGTGATCTCACATACCTTGAATTTTTTCCTATCCTGGGGGCTTTGATGCTGTGGGGCGAGGAATGGGCCAACTCGGTCGTGCATTTCTGGTGTGACAACGCTGCGGTTGTCCACATTGTCAATGCACAGACTTCCAAATCACCCAGGGTTATGGACCTAGTGCGCCAGTTTGTGCTGCGCTGCCTGCGCCTCAACGTTTTGTTCAGGGCTAGGCACGTCCCAGGGGTTAATAATGATATTGCCGACGCTTTGTCCCGCCTGCAGATCTCCCGGTTCCGTGCCTTGGCCCCGGATGCGGAGGAATTTCCCTCGCCACTCCCGGACGAGATATGGACCATTGGCAGGGAGAGGTGAACCGGGCGATCGGCCTGTCACTGGCGCCCCGCACGCGTAAGGCGTATCAACAAGCTTTTAATTCTTATAGGGCATTTTCTGCCCAGTTTCACCTGCCAGAGACCTGGCCTATCCCTGTGGATCATGTGCTGCGGTTCATGGTTCACCTGCATTCCCAGGGCCTCGCACCTCGCACCATAGCATCTAAGCTGTCAGCGTTGGCTTTTATGGCCAAGGTGGGGGATCATGTGGACAGCACCTCTGACTTCCGTGTGAGACATGTTTTGGAGGGGTGGGTGCGCGAGCGCGGGCGTTGCCCGGACGACCGGCACCCTATTTCCCCAGGGGTTCTTACCCAGTTGGCCCGGGGCTGGCCAGGCCTCTGTTTTGATCATTATGAGGCAGCCCTTTTTCATGCAGCCACAACGGCGGCATTTTTTGGAGCGCTCCGCATCAGCGAACTTGTGATGCTGTCTAAGGCGGATGCAAGTTGTAGGGCACTGGAACTCGAAGATGTCTATGTTGCCAAAGACTGGGCTCAGTTGAGGATACGCTCCTCTAAGACTGATCAGCAGGGCATAGGCAGTGGTGTAAGACTGCTACGGTGTTCTTTGGCAGACATCTGTCCGGTTGGTGCCCTACAGGAGTTTCTTGCACTGCGTGGCACACACCATGGCCCGTTTTTCTGTCACCAGGATGGGTCTCCCCTCACTAAATTTCAGTTTTGGAAGGTGACAGGCAGAGCCCTCGCCAGGGTGGGCCTACCAGGTGCCCGTTATGGCACACATTCATTCCGTATTGGGGCAGCCTCTACAGCAGCTGCTTTTGGGTACTCCGGGGCTGACATACGCAGCATGGGAAGGTGGGGTTCACAATGTTTTCAGTTTTATGTGCGCCCGCTCCCGCCGTGAGTACCAACCCAGTCACCTTACATCATTTCCCTCACTTTTTCTTACAGACCCTGGGTGTCGTATTACACCGGTGACAGTATGGCTGGTGGGCCACAGCTACGTGCAAAGGGCAGCGCGTTACGCTGCGGCGACAGAGTGGGGACCCCGACTGGGACTGGGTGAACACGCCAGTCTCACATGGCATGGTAAGCCTGGGATGTTGTGGTGGGAGCTGCTGCCTTTTCTGTTTTCAGGCAGAAGTGCTGCCCCGCCTGACATTCTCATCATGCACCTGGGGGGCAACGATTTGGGTCAGGTCACCGGCTTGTCGCTCAAGCATGCGATTTGCGAGGACCTCGTCTACTTGCACTACGTCTGGCCTCCCGCTACCCTGGTTTGGTCGGACATTGTCCCGCGCCATTCTTACAGAGGAGGAGTTGACCTCATGGCCATTGACCGCGCTAGGCGCGCGGTCAATAAGGCGGTGGCGCGGTTCCTTGCCGACAGGGCTTGGGGACGGGTCAGTCGTCACCCCGCTATTGGACTAGAAAATTATGATTTGTATGCAGGGGATGGGGTCCATCTGTCGCGAGGAGGTATGGATCTCCTGTTGGGTGATTGGCGAGCAGGCCTGTTGACCGAGCTGACGGTCTGGGGGGGGGGCGTCAGGCCTTCTTTGAAGCCCCTCTGTGTGGCGGGTAGCACTGGTAAGGTAAACAGTTATGACCCACAGGTATCCGGCAGGTTCGCAATTGACTGGACAACACTAGATAGGAATAAATTAGTTAAACGTTGTCCGGTCAACGACGAACCAGGCGATGGGGTGATGGCGATAGCTAGCCAGCATGCATCACCCCGTGATTTCACGGATACGAGTCAGAGGGTGGGGTCATGAGTTAGATATTGACTACGGTCAACAATTTGTTTGTTGTCAACAAACAAATTGATACAAATTGATACATTGTAACCAATTGCCGTTGGCAATTTTGGGTGGTACCTTACCAGTGTTACTTCGGCCTGCTTGCCTTAAGAATTATGATTGGTCGTTTTACCAATACAAATTTATAATTCGGACTAGGGCATGAATCAATAAATGTGGCCCAATGCCGTTATCCACTTTCAATGGTGTCTGAGTCCGTTATTGGGGGGTGCGCCTGCAAACAAATACTGTCTATGAATTGTTAGAGCTAACATCAGGGACACAGGAAGTCTCATCTGCTTTGACCATTAAAAGCAAGATTCTCCTGCAGAATTCATTACACAAGGACTTTTATGGATACTGCACATGAATCTGCAAAATCTTTTGCAGCTATTGTTCATTCTTTGTTCTGTGTTTGCCAACTATTGTTAAAAGGGAGATGAATGCAGTGTTTGCTTCTCTTGACTTTTTTTTAAAAAAAATGGCTGCTGCGATTCGTGTATGTACAGATTTATCATTTCTCTCTTTCAATTTCTATATATATGATGAGTCTAATTAGATAATGCATTGACTGTTTCCAGTTTTTGTCTTTTCTGATTTATATAAGTGGAAAGAAGCAGAAATCATGAATTTGTTTTATCAAATCCAATATGTAGTCCCAGACAGAAAGCCATTTATTTTGGGAGTATAAATAGTTCCCAGCATCATAGGACATTTATTAGGTTTGTTTATTTGACATTATTAATTACAATATCTAATTGTTTCAATTATGTCTCAATGAAACCTTCTTTCTGGGGAGATCTGCAATTGCTTAAGACTTTTAAAGAAGCTGGTAAAATCTTGCTTAGGAAGGCCACTGGGACTTGTATGCTGAATTTTTAATGCTGCTGCAGTTCTCCAAACTCTTAGAACTCTTTAGCTAGTTGTCTGGATATGAGATAGTGGATATTACATATTTATTTATTAATGTATTACTGTCTGTTTATTTTTTCTTTATAGTTTATACAATTTCCCTAAATCTACTTGCTTGTCCCAACCAGAAAAGACTCATTAAATCAATTCCTCAAAAGTGGAAAGAAGACTTAGCTAAACCATCATGACTGGATGGGTCTACTGTAGGGAGTACTAGCAATTGGATTTAAGCACTGCTTTTATGGTAAGCTACCTTTGGAGACTCTGTGAAAGTCCAGTACAAATATGTGTTTATGCATTTGTAAGTATATTCAAGCACAAAATTTGTGTAGTGGTCTGTTTGCAAACCTCATTATGCCTGCATTCTGTAGAAAAATAAGAGGGACAACACTGTCCCTCCTCCAATCATGTGGCATTCACCCGGCCGGTCAGCGAGAGTGGTAACAGCTGGCCTCGTAGCTCTGGGGCTACAAAGACGCCGCCACCATCTCCACCGCGAAGGCGCCGCGCTCCTCTCCTGGCCCGGCCGGTCAGCGAGAGTGGTAACAGCTGGCCTCGTAGCTCTGGGGCTACAAAAACGCCGCCACCATCTCCACCGCGAAGGCGCCGCGCTCCTCTCCTGGCCCGGCCGGTCAGCGAGAGTGGTAACAGCTGGCCTCGTAGCTCTGGGGCTACAAAGACGCCGCCACCATCTCCATCGCGAAGGCGCCGCGCTCCTCTCCTGGCCCGGCCGGTCAGCGAGAGTGGTAACAGCTGGCCTCGTAGCTCTGGGGCTACAAAAACGCCGCCACCATCTCCACCGCGAAGGCGCCGCGCTCCTCTCCTGGCCCGGCCGGTCAGCGAGAGTGGTAACAGCTGGCCTCGTAGCTCTGGGGCTACAAAGACGCCGCCACCATCTCCATCGCGAAGGCGCCGCGCTCCTCTCCTGGCCCGGCCGGTCAGCGAGAGTGGTAACAGCTGGCCTCGTAGCTCTGGGGCTACAAAGACGCCGCCACCATCTCCATCGCGAAGGCGCCGCGCTCCTCTCCTGGCCCGGCCGGTCAGCGAGAGTGGTAGCAGCTGGCCTTGTAGCTCTGGGGCTACAAAAACGCCACCACCATCTCCGCAGCAAAGGTGCAACGCTCCTCTCCTGGCCCGGCCGCGTGAGTTGCCACCTGCTTGGTTCTCTCTCTGGTCTGGTCGTCCCTGGGAGTTACAGATGGTGGTCGTCCCTGCAGATAGGATGACAGGAGCCATCGTTAACATAGTTCCAGCTGATGCCATGGCCACTGCTTGGAGCCAGCTGCGTTGGGACGGAGGGCGACGGGACTATGCGGGTCTACAACTTTGTCGTCCTGCTGGGTTTTGAAAGCAGGCAAGGCTTGTTTCTTTGGTGTCTCTGGTCACTGTCTGAGATGTTGTTGGGGTGGGGTGGGGGTGGGGGGGTTGGTATATTGTACATTGATAAGTACATTAAGTTTTGCTTTGTTACGTTGTGATTCTATGGTATATTTGTTTTGTACTGATTTGTAATTTTGTAATATGCAATTGTATGCTATTGTATTTTGTGTGATTGTTTATATTGTTATATTGTATTCCATTTGTTATATTGTATTTGATCTATCTGTTGTAAGCCGCCCTGAGTCGGCCTTGGTCGAGTAGGGCGGGGTATAAATCGAACAATAAATAAATAAATAAATAAAATAAAAATCCTCCATGATTTTAAGAATATTTAATTTAATTTTCATGCTTCTATGCCCACTCAGGGGGACCAGACTCAGGGCGGCTCACATAGTAAACAAACATCATATACAATATGCAATACACCATATACACAATATCCACAATAAATACGCAATAATGCAGTATACAAATTCAATATACAATGTACACAATGATACAATATACAAAAATTCAGATTACAAAATGACAACAATGAAGTGGCGAGGTCCTTCTCTGGGTGGGTGGAGCCCGGAGCTGGCTGGCGGGAGCATCCTCAGACCGCCCAAGTGGCCGCAGCTGGCCTGTCCTCTTCCTCTGGTGATGATGGGGCCAGCAGCCTTTATCCCACACCAGGTGGGTGGAGCCCGAAGCTGGTGGGTGGGAACATCCTCAGATCACCCAAGTGGCCGCAGCTGGCCTCTTCCTCTGGCGATGATGGGACTGGAGTCAAGCAGGTGAGCGGGAGCATCCCAAGGTCTGGAACTGGCGGTCTTTATCCCCCTCCAGGTGAGTGGGGCCCATAGGTGGGGGGCAGGAGTTAGAGTCGAGCAAAAATGGTAGAAAGCAGTTTTTTTTATACTGTCAAGTCAGTTCTGACTTACGATAACACTTTCAGGTTTGTCTAGGTTGAGAATACTCAGAAGTGGTTTGCAATTCCATTTGTCAGGGGTTGCCCTAGAACTGTGCAGGTTGCCAAAGGCTACATATGCTGGCTCTTCTGTCAGGAGGCACTATATGGAACTAAATCCCGAACCTCTGGCTACATAGCCAAATACCTAAACCACAGATGTACAGACAAATATATCTGCAATACTTGAGAAAGCAATGCATTTAAAAAATAGAATTCTTAATGACCAGCTCTTATATAGTTGCACATATACTAGCACTATTAAGATTTTTCTCCATCTCCATCAGGTCAAATGTCTGACTAGGGAGCTAATTTATCTAGATTCATTATATAGCTAAGGACTGCAGTGGCTTGGTGGATAAGATGTTGAACTTGACAATTAGAAGGTTAGGAGGTCAGCAGTTTGAGACCTGAGTGCTGCATAACAGAGTTAGCTCCTGTCTCTGTCCCAGCTCCTGTCAATCTAGCAGTTTGAAAGCAAGAAATTGCTAGTAGATAAATAGGTGCTCCAGTATCTAATTATGCCTTCCACATGACCACCTAATCCTGTTTAAACCTGGAACTTATAAAATAGAATTTGTTTTTATTCTTGTGATGGTAGCCTTTAACACTCATCTGTCGACAAATACAAACACTACTGAGAGCTTGTGTGATTTGCATTTTTCTTTCTTCCCCCTTACCATTCAATTTTATAAAGAAAGAAGAGTCCTAACAGAAACCTTGAATTATGTAAGGGTCAGAAAGTTCTAACATTTCATTTGCACATTTTAATTTGATGACTTCAAGAGATCCCAGGTGTTAAAAGAAATGAAAGGAAAGGAACATGACAATTCCAGATACTAAAATGGACATAATCATTATGTAGGTGGCATTGTTAAGTTAGCTGGAGTAGAGAAAGGCCTTTGATGCTTTGGAGTTGAAAACCCACGGTAAAATATAAAAGGCATACTAAAAAGTACACCCTATTAAAATCTGATTGATTTTTAACAAGTTGTCGTGGTTCTAAATTGGCTTTTAGAGTTGAAATGTTCTAAGCTAATATTCTTTTAAGTATTCTTCCCAGAATCCTGTAGATGTTAAAATCAACTTGCAGTATATGTTAAGAGAAATATGGAGTTCCATCAACCAATTTCTTCAAAATGAGATTTTCCAAGAGAAGTGGCAATCAGACTTGCAAAGCAAGCCTATGTTTATCTTCCAGTAACCAACCATGAATAAAAGCATGCTAAATTCAAGATAATGTAGTTGAAGGAAAGCATCTGCTATGACAGTTGTGCTCCCCAGCTTGCAAGAGCACTTCTTCAAAACAAATGATGTGTACATCATCAAACATACCATAGTGCTTTTTGAAAAATATTATAGCAAATGGCATACAGGAGGAAATGTTCCAAATGACTCAGTAGGAATATCTATGGTCTGATCCTTAATGGCAGCTACAGGTGTAAGAATATACAGATGGTTTTGTGCCACTGTTACTAGCATACCACTCCATGCTGTACGAGTAAAGTAAGGTTACATCATGTGGTGTCTGCTGTTCTGCGTATCTGTTTCAATAATTTTCAAACAAGTTGTCTCACTTCCATGTCAGGTACATGAGCACCTAATTTGATGCAGTATGGATTGCCTCACAGATGTTGAAATGAATTTGGATGACATTTAAGAAAGGGGTTTCTTCCTCCTGCTAGGGCCATGCCCAGTGTCTCACATTTAATGCCTCTGCATGTGATCTTTGCACAATGTTCACATAAGTGATAAATTGGAAGGAATAATGCAGCTTCAATAGGCATCTCATTAGCATACCCGTTAGATAGTATGATTCACTGATGAGCTGGTTGCCTTGACAACATGTATGAGTGATACTGAATTACACTTGGCCATGATCCCAAAAACTATGAGCTCAATTGGGTCCAATTAAATCTACTATGTCAAAGCCCACAGGCACAAGCTGTTCTATCATCAACAGCAGGGAAGTCCCAGCTGTGAACATGAAATTCACCCGCTCAACTGTGGCTATCAGGCTATTCACACAGTGTGAAATTTCTGTCAAAACCATCCTCTCTCATATGAGTAGAATTTGATAAGCTCTTCATTTGCTAAAACACCCAAACTTTGCAGATATACATCTAAGAACAGAATTGGCATGACACAGTAAATACTCTTCCTAATATATATATATATATATATATATATATATATATATATATATATATATATATATATATATATATATATATATATATATATATATATATATATATATATATATATATATATATATATATATAAACAATCACAGAGATCCTCTATTGTAATACTGGTGGGATTTCTGCTCTTGTTGGTATTGACAACTGAGGCTAATTAATGAGGTGCTAGATGTCATCTTAATGGGGCATTTTGGCATACGACTAGATGTGCCCTGGCAGCTCATTTATTAGCATCAATTGCACAAACACAAAGAGGATTCTTGAATATGTAAAGTTACTGTGGAATCATCAAAAGCCATAGTAATGCAACAAGCAGTTATAAATTACTTTTATGTGAAAATAAGTAATATATTCCTAATTATTTTCAAAATATATGATATAATGGTATTTCTAGAAGCAACTTGAGAATAACTTTTCAGTTTTTATGCTACTCATAGCAGCAAAGATACTATAGTCTGCTTTTTCTTTTATGTTTTTGTAGATATTTGCACATTACAGTACAGTATCAGAATTTACCATTAATGATGACCATGGAATTTTTCTATATTTCCCCCCTACTGATAGCACCAACATAATGTGTTAATAATATACAAGAGATAATTATGCAGGCAGAGTGATGCTAACAATGTGGCTAATGTAAATCAAACTGCTTTATCTGACTATTCTCTGTGAGTGGCCTAGTAATATACAGGTAGTTCCAACAACATCCACAATAGTGGAGAAACTATTTGTAATACTAGAATGAAATGGATGGATACAACCTAGAGAAACTTAGATATACCATGTTTTCTGTTACATCTATTGCTTAGCATAGCACTACAGTAGACCTGTTGAATCAATTGGGATTTAGTGAGTCAACGACGCCTCTGTAATCACCATTTGTTTAAATGAGTCTACTCTAATTACTGTACAATGTATTATGTTATAGCTAGTGGGTAGTTGTAGCAGTCTCATTCAAATCAATGGAATAAGATTTGAGCTCTGAAATGATCCTAATATATCTTTCTCAAAGTTCCTCCTCCTCCACATTTTCAGGGCTGGGAGTTTGGGATAAGATATTTTGGCTATATTCCCTTGGATCTAGAATTGTCTTTGTTATTTTCTATTTTTAATTAACAGAGAGCAGAGTTTGTTGGGTGTTTTTACTTTAAACAGCAGAGCAACAGAGCAAGTGTAAAAGAGAGAGCCACAAGTTCTCAGAATGCATCCCTAGGCAGAATTTAAAACAGTAAAAATCAGTCTAACTGGAGAAAAGTATTATTAGTTACTTTCTAATGAGTAGTTACAAAGACAAGAATAAAAGGGAAGGTAAGGAGAAGACTAAGTGCATCATAGTTAGGAACTTAGCAGCAACTAACAAAGGCCAATGGATTCAAAAACAAACATGAAAAATAGAGGGCTTGCAACAAAAAGCCAAAGGCAGGGAAATAACTCTGTTAATTGGTTAGTGACCAGAGACAAACACCTCTGTCTCCTCTCACTCATATTCATTGTTAGGATGGATAGGAATAGGAGTTAACATGCCAACATTTGGGAAGATTGAAGAATATCTGCATAGGCATATTTAAATATGATAAATAACTGACCAAATGACCCTAATGATGTTTGCATGGGTGTTTTGAAGTTAAAGCATACAGCAGCAGGAAGGGGAGTGCCCCCATAATACAAATCCACCACAGCACTGTCGAGCTGGCAATGAGCTATATCAAATATAAAATTTTAACCCCATCTTTTCAATTTTTAAAGCAGTGTTTGAGGGTTTTATATTATGATTTTCACTGATGTTTAACAAGTTTAAAGAGTGTTCTGGCCTTTACTGTTTTACATTTGCCAAAGAAGTTAATGAACTGGACATTACTGTGATAGGGAGGGTTATAATTTTACTGGTTTGTATAAATGAGTGTAATTGGTTTTTCCAAAAGCACTGCATCTTTGTCAATAATCAAGGTGCTTCAAGACTTTATTCCTACCTCCTAAACATACTGTTGTCCCTCAGTTCTTGGCATATTTCCTATGCAGTACTCCACACTAAATCCTTAGAGACTTATTCCTTAGCAACTGGATTTTGGATTGGAGACTTAACTTCCTTATTATAAAATGTAGTTGTCTGTAAAAATATATATCATGTATTCACTCTATTTGCTCAAGGACAAAAACATACTTTGTTTAATGTTGTTTAACATTATATTGCCTCATCATATTTGGTAGGAATCCTAGACCTTAATTTTAATGCCTGGTGAATCGATAGAAAAGCAATAACTATTTTATTTTTGTGGCAAATTAATTAAATTTCTGAGGTCATTGAACATTTCATAATTTTAACAGCCAAGGAGACTTTGAACAGCTTGTCTAATATTTTTAACAACCACTATTTTATACTTTGGCTTCTATATGGCACATTTGCAAGGATTTTACATGCGAAAGTGTTTATAAAATGTAATTAGCTAATTTCCTTGCAATATCTACTAGTCACATAAATAATAACATTGATTTACCATCACAGAAGTCTATATAGATCTGAAATTAGAAGAACCCAAAAACTAGAAAGTGGAAGGTCTATGCATAATCTGGACACCTATACCTATAAAGCAAAGGTGTGTCTATACATATGCGGAATACGTTTCCACACCCCTGGAGCAAATCCTATGATACTTGGCACACACATAGCTTTCACAACTGGGATTAGCACTGTGAGGGTTCTGAGGCCAAGGGTGGGGCCTGCACCCCACAAATCCAGACAAATAACTGTGCACACGCAAAGCCGGGGAGGGGGAAATGGCTGTGTGCAGATCCATTGCACACACAAAGCAGCAGGGGGAAAAGGCCGCATGCAGAACCATTGATCCGTGTACGTCCAACAAAGAGAGAGATGGCTCATGCCCGGAGCAAGCCAACAAGGAAGCACGGGAGTTGGAGGACACCCACCATCCCTGCCAGAGTGCAATGCGTGGAGGATGGGGTCTGAGATGGGGGCAGAAATGAGAAGCCCAGGGAGCCCAGGACAAGGCTGGCACATCTGGCATGCCCAGGGCCTCGCTGCAAACACTACACAACTGCAAAACACACACCTTTGGGGGCAGCAGCGAACTGAACATGACCACTGCAATGGGCCCACTGTGACTGCGATCAGCAGGGCAAAACATGTAGGCCCCACAGAAGCCCCAGATACCAGTGGCTGGGCCCATGCAGAAGCCCCAGATCCCAGTGGCCGGGCCCACCAAAAACTACTCACCATCTGGGGTGCTGCCATGACCACCATCCCGCCCTGCAGAGCAGTGCTGCTTTGTTTTTCGGGTGACAAAGCACCCGAAACAAAGCACCCCCCTGGGTAGGGCGGGGCCTGTGCCTGTTTGGCAGGGATCAGCTGAGGACTTTGCTGACCACCTGGTGGAGAAAATCGATCGGATTCGCTCGGGGTTCAAACTTGGAGTGGACGGGGAGGGTCCGGAGGGAGCCAGTGCACAGTCTTTCAGTGTTATCTGGGATCGGTTTGATCCAGTTGCCCTAGATGAAGTGGACAGGCTCCTTGCGGCGGTCCTCGCCACTAATTGTCAATTGGATCCCTGTCCTGCCTGGCTGGTAAAAGCCTCTAAGATGGTGACAGGTGGCTTGGTCAGGGCTATAATTAACGCGTCTTTTCGAGAGGGGATGTTTCCTGCACTGCTGAAACATGCTCTGGTGCGCCCCCTCCTGAAGAAGCCATCCCTCGATCCAGCAATCCTAACCAACTACAGACCTGTCTCCAACTTTCCTTTTTTGGGGAAGGTTCTGGAGAAGGCAGTGGCACGTCAGCTGCAGGGGGTACTGGATGAAGCGGAATATCTGAACCCATTCCAGTCAGGATTCAGAGCTGGATATGGTACTGAGACTGCATTGGTCACGCTGATGGATGATCTCTGGCAAGAGCGGGATGGCGGCCATCCGTCCGTCCTTGCTCTTCTTGACCTCTCAGCGGCCTTTGATACCATTGACCATGGTATCCTTCTGGAACGGCTCCGAGGATTGGGGATCCAGGGCACAGTGTGGTCCTGGTTCTACTCATTTCTGAGGGGCCAGACCCAGTTGGTGTGGTTGGAGAGTGAGAGGTTGAGTCCTAGGCCCCTAAAATATGGGGTGCCTCAGGGTTCGGTACTCTCTCCTCTCCTATTTAACATCTACATGAAGCCACTGGGTGAGATCATCTGTTCCCACGGGGTGCGGTACCACCAGTACGCGGATGACACACAGTTGTACATCTCGGCCTGTGGGGACCCCAGTGATGCAGTCAAAGTCCTTTCCAGCTGTCTGGAGGCTGTTGGGGTCTGGATGGGGGCAAATGGGCTACAGCTATCCTAGCAAGACTGAGTGGCTATGGAAAGGGGGTCCTGCGTTATCCCGGGAGCTACCATCTTTGGTTTTGGATGGGGCTGTTTTGCCCCAGACCAACCCAGTGTGCAACTTGGGGGTCCTCCTGGATTCACGGCTGCTGCTTGAAGAACAGGTGGTGGCTGTGGCCAGGAGGGCCTTCGCCCAACTTCGGGTGATTCACCAGTTGCGCCCGCTCCTGGACCGGGACTCTTTGCTCATGGTCACTCACTCTCTGTTGACCTCCAGACTAGACTAGTGTAATGTGCTCTACATGGGGCTGCCCTTGATGACCATTCGGAGGCTGCAGCTGATCCAGAATGCCGCGGCCCGGGTGATGGGGTGTGGACATTATGCCCATGCCTCACCCCTGCTTCGGGGGCTGCACTGGTTACCAGTTTGTCTCTGGGTGCAATTCAAGGTGCTAGTTTTGACCTTTAAAGCCCTACATGGTAGTGGGCCAGGGTATCTCAGAGACTGCATCGCCCTAAGGACGTCTGTCCGTCCAACCAGAGCAGACCGGAGGGGCTCTCTAATTGTGCCATCAGCCAGGGGGAGGGCTCGTCTCTCTGGCACAAGGAGGAGGGCCTTCTCCATGTCCGCACCGGCCCTTTGGAACCTCCTGCCTATGGAACTGTGTCTCCAGATGGAGTTGTTGCCCTTTAGGAAGGAACTAAATACCTGGCTGGCGGGCCAAGTTTGGGGTGCGGGTGGGGATGGGGGTACTGTTGGGTGGTTGGTATAGAGAAGTGTGCCTTCCCCCAAGGTCCCTTCGGTACTTGCGCACCTTTTAGGGGTGGGTTTTTTAACTTTTAACTTTGTTTTATCATGTGTCTTTTTATGTATTTACTGTCCGCTATGTAAACTGCCCTGAGTTGGGTTGTACCTGAGTGAGCAGTATATAAACGTGAAAAATAAATAAATAAATAAAAACAATGACAGTTAATGGCCAGGGCCGTGAGCAGCAGAGTATCAAAGGTAGGCCAAGGGTATTAGATTTAATTGATAACGTTAACCAAACTAAGGAAAAGGTGGGCTTATTATCATTAGATATTTTTAAGGCATTCGACTCATTACAGTGGTCTTCAATTAAAGAAATAGTTAAAAAATATGGGTTTGGGGATAGATTCAGTAGGGTAATAGACTTATTATATCAAAAAGGGAATGCTAGGGTTAGAGTAAATGAGGAGCTTACTGATGTGGTAAATTTAGAGGCTGGTACTAGGCAGGGCTGTCCATTATCTCCTATTTTGTTTATTATGGCAATGGAGATTCTAGCCAAAAATATAAGGGATAATTTAAATATAGAAGGGATTATGGATAACAAAGTGAGCATGTATGCGGATGATACATTGCTTATGATGAAACACCCGGAGCTGGTAATGGACAGGATCAAAGATCATATACAGGTATTTGAAGCTACAACTGGATTAATGATAAATTGGGATAAATCAGAATTGATGTTGTGTAATGTGGGAGTAAGTGAGATGGGTAGAATAGTGGAGACACTTAATATACAAATTAAAGATAAGCTGAAGTATTTGGGGATAATTATTTCAAATAAATTAGAAGAACTTAAACGATTGAACTATGACAGCTTGAGAGCGGAATTTAAGAATAAAATACAAGAGTTTCAGAAGTTGAAGCTGTCATGGTTCGGAAGGATCGCTATTTGTAAAATGATATTGTTGCCAAAGATTAATTTTTTATTTGATGCACTAGCGATCCATCTGAAGGAGAAGGAAATTAATGAGTTTCAAAAGATGTTCAATGGTTTCTGTAATGGGGGTAAAAAACCTAGACTTCCAAAGAAACTATGGTACTTGTCTCAGAAAAAAGGGGGTTTGGGTATGCCAAATTTGTTAGTATACTATCGAGCATTTCAAATTAAGAATGTTGTGAAGATCTTGGCAAGAAAAAAGATAATTTGGGAGCAACTGGAGATGAAAGAATATAGAGACATTGGTAGTATGATATTTTTGGGAATAAAGGACAAGGTGAAAAGGTCAAATAATATTATGATGAGAGGTCTCATGGAAGTGTGGAAGAAAGTAAAGAAAGATATAGTCCCAAATCTCTCTCCAATTTTGGAATTGACGGATATGGGGTGTTTCCCAATAAAAATAGATAAGGAAAAAATGGAAATATTGGATAAAAATGGGGTGCTTTTATTGAAGGATTGGTTAAAAGTGTGTGATGATGATACTAAGAGGGAAAAAATATTTGAGAAGTTAAATTTGGATTGGTTTCAGAAATTGAAGGTGGATAATTGGAATAAAAAATATAAAAGAGAAGTAGGGTTAGATAGAAATAAGACGGAATTTGAGGATTTGGTAATAAAGATCCGAAAAGGGGAAAGAGGCATTAAGGGTCTTGTAAGCAAACTTTATATTATATTGAACAAGGGTAATGATCCACAGGAAGACTTGAAACGGAAGTGGGAACAAAATTTGAATGTAAAAATTGGGGAGGTTGAATGGAGAAATAAATGGAAAAAGAGGATTGTGAGAACAATGTCTGTAAGAATCAAAGAACATAATTTTAAAATGTTGTGGCAATGGTACTTGACACCACTAAGGCTTTATCAGATGGATAATAAAAGAGATAAGTTATGTTGGAGATGTAAAGAAACAGATGGAACATATGAACACATGTGGTGGAGTTGTAAAAAAATAAGGGATTTTTGGGGAAGAATAGAAGGGGAGTTTGGTGAAATATTGGGTAAAAAGGTCAAGTTGGTGTCAGGTACCATTCTTTTAACAAATATGGAAGGTTTGGGTTTGAATAAGGAGGAAAAAAAATTATTGGAAATTGTATTGACCACAGGTAGACAATGTATAGCTAGAAATTGGAAAAATGATGTAGATATACAGATCGGAGAATGGTACAAGGAAATGTGGAGCCTAGCATTGAATGACAAATTGACATGGGAGATTAAAGTGAAACGAGATAATTTAAAAGAGAATAGGTTTTGGAATATATGGAAACCATTTGTGGAGCATTCTCTTATGGTAAATGACAGTTCAGGACCTGCACCATCTCAAAGAGGTTTCTGGAGTTGAAATAGCAACTAAGCTCTCTGGGCATTGTATATATTCACAGGGTGATTTGTAATTATTAAAAAATTATAATAGAGGTAGCTTAGAAAGCTTTTATTGTTTGATTGAGTAATATTTTACATCGTGGTATCTAATATTGTGGTTAAATGGTAAACAATTAGTTTAAGTATTGTTATGTGCTAGCCTCTATGAATGTGAGTTAATATTGCATTGAGGTTATCTTTGAGGTATTACTGTATTGTAATGTTATTGTTTTCTTTTCTTTTCTGTATGTCTGTTAATTTTTTTTAATAAAAATCAATTAAAAAATAAAAAGGTAGGCCATGCATAAGCAATGGCTACCAGTAGCCAGGGCTGCTGGAAGCTCTTCAACATGCATGGCGCCGTCCCAAATGCCATCCCACAAGAGACAAAGGTCATTTCTCCTGAATATGTGTTGTCAGTCACATTTCAGTTCCTCAACAATGGGAGGGTCTTCAACAGGAAGCATTTAAAGAATGCTGGATATTGGCATTTCTCTGCAATACAGTGTTCAAGTTTCTTCTGTATTTGTTACCATTCCATTAGATATTGTAGAAAAAAATCCTTTTATGGGTGATGAAATTCAAAGAGGAAGAAAATTTCTGTGAAATTATGTTGGGAGAGGGGAGAGATTCTTTAATTTTCCTTAGATTACATAGTGACCAATGGATATATGCAAGTGACATGTTTTCCACCATACTAGCATTTACTTAATTTTTAGGGGAGGATCACATGAGGTAACAGCAATATTGTAGATAGATATGCAACAGAATGGAATAATATACATCCATTTCACCTAACTTGCAAACAAAAATAAGTCAAACATCCCACCAAAAGAAACTCAAATGGCATTCTATATTACCATTAAAATGGGACAAGGAAAAAAAACCAATAATCTGAGGGGGAGGGCATTGGAAAATTGGAGGATAGCACAGCACTACTATTACTTATAACTTTTTTTCCTCTACTATTCCTGGTGACACCTCCACTCATTTTGCCGCTGGGCCGAATATGATGGTTTCCAGTGGCATTTCCTCCATTGAGGGGGACCATCACCCCACCTAAAGAGGCTGATCCACCTGTAGCCATTGGCCCCTTTAGGGAGTCAGGTTAGTTAACCTCTGCCTGATACTTGACATTGAGTCACTGGCTGTACAGTCTACTCCATTGCCATAGCAGGTTGTCCAGCCAGACACGATGTCTCATTTCATGTGTGCCATAGGAGATGGCTCCGAGATCATAATGTGTGGGTCACTTCATGGCAAGCTGGGATGCACCTTAAACCAGTTCACACTCATGACATTTTCCCTGATTCAGGGAAAATGCATTCTTGGATATGAGTTGCAGTTGACAACAACGATGATTCCTGGTGAATTCAGCGAAGGTAAGGAAGTACAGTACATTCACCAAGTCTGTTTGGTTTTTTCCCCTCCCTCAATACCAGCATTGTAAAAGCATAGCTTCTTTTATTTCCAAACAAGATTAATGTCATGTTTTTCTTAAAAATACAACACCACACAGACAATGAAAATAGCCCTCGTTTGCAAACCTTGCCACTCTTTTCTTCCCTTCATTTTTCTTGTACCTCAGATTGATGATTATAACACATTTGGAACTGCTCTCTGGTTATTTTCTCCTCAGTCTTAGAGCTGGCATGTCATCACACTGACCTATCTGCTCCCTTAGCTAATAATGGATATGTCAGCTTAGTTCTCTTCAGATGGTGCTATCAGTTTGGATTAGCATGTACCTCAGAGAGCTTTTTCGTTTTCTACTGTGCTTCACAACTACAGTACTTGGGTTATCTGTTTGTCAGCAAATTATCAGCAAAAGGAAATTTGCTTGGAAACCAGAAAATAGGTGTTGGGCTTTAAGATATTCTTGATCATATTTTTTTCTTTTTCCATTAATTTAAAAGTAATGACTGTGGTGGCTTAGTGGTTACAATGGTGAACTGGAAGGTCGGCAGGTCAGTAGTTTGAGACCCAAGTGCTGCATGACAGAGTGAGCTCCTATCTCTTTCCCAGCTCAGGCCAACCTAGGAGTTTGAAAGCAAGAAATTACAAGTAGATAAATAGGTACCACTTCGGCAGGAAAGGTAGCAGCATTCTATGCACTTTGGCATCTAGTCATGTCTGCCACAAGGAAATGTCTGCAGATACAGACAGTGCTGGCTCTTTGGCTGTAAACAGAGATGAGCATCACACCATAGAGTTGGATACGACTGGCTTTTCAGCAAGGGAGACCTTTAACTTTTACTAAAAATAGGGTAATGTGTAGTTTGTACACATCAATGCTACATTACAACTAAAATTCCCAAATTCTTGTGTGGATGGTGCTTCAAGCAATAAAGTATACTTAGAACTAAGAATTTGCAGTACATCCTACTGGTTCATGGTGCTGTAATTCATAGCATATAAGGAAAACAGGAGAGAAAGGAATAAGCATGAAGGATAAATGCTGGTGTCACAGCTACTATTTCAGGGTCATTCATGAGCTAGTAAGGGGCTGTGGTGGCTCAGTGGTTAAGAAGCTCACCTTGTTGGCTGGAAGGGCGGCAAGTCCGCAGTTTGAGACCCGGCTACTGTATGACAGGTTGAATGCCCATCTCTGTCCTAGCTCCTGCCAACCTAGCAGTTTGAAAGCAAGAAATTGCAGGTAGATAAATAGTTTGGTGGGAAAATATCTTGGGGACATGAAAGGAGCCCTCATTCAGGCATCCCCTGATTTTCTCCAGCAAAAATCCTTTCAACCCAGAATAATTTCTGACTCTAAATTATCATAGTATAGCTCAGTGAATTGGACCACCCAACAATGGAAGTACAGACTGTGCATATGTGCCTCCCAGGAAAAGAGCATTTCCAAATCACCTGGAACATGTGTGTCTGGTATACACCCTCCCACCTGTATTGCTTCAGGCAAGATTCATGGCCCCAGAGTGCTATTGGAAAGTGAGATGGGTAAACTACTCCTTTGCATCTAGAAAATGTCAAGCAAACACTGAATTCATGGCACATAATAGTATAGCTACACCCAAATTTCCCATCTTATTAATTCAAAGCTCAACTGCTTATCCTAGAATGTAGGGGGGAAATGGAAAACTATTTTATACTCAGGAATCATTGGCTAATCTACCTTTGTCTTCCCTCCATTGATTATTTGTGCCATCCCATGAAGATAGCCTTTGCAGGCGCACCCACCCAAATAAAGACTCAGACACCGGTATTGGATTAAAGGCATCAGGCCACTTTTATTGAATAATACCCTAGTCCGAATTATCACTTTCAATTAGTGTATCATCCAATTGTAATTCTTTAAGGCAAGCAGGCCGCAGTAGCACTGGTAAGGTTCCACCCTAAATGCCAATGGAAATTGGCTACATGTATCAATTTGTTTGTTTACACAAACAAATTGTTGACCGGAGTCAATATACTATCTACTGACCCCACCCTATGATGTGTATCCATTCAAATATCAAGGTGATGCAGGCTGTGAAGCTCCTGCCATCACCCCTTTCATGGTTCGCCCTTGACCGGCCAATCCTGTTTCCCCTGTACCTATCTACGTGTTGGCCAGTCAATTGCGAACCTGCCGGATACCTATGGGTCATAAATCTTTACCTTACCCAGTGCTACCTGCCACATGGGGAGGTGTCCATGATGACTCACCGCCCCCCCCCCCAGACCGTCAGCTCGGTCACCAGGCCTGTTTGCACATCCTCCAGGAAGAGGTTCATACCTCTGGATGACAGGTGGACCCCATCTCCTGTATATAGGTCAAAATTTTGCAAGCCTATCCCCGGATGTCGAATGGCTGTCCCCAAGCCATTCTCCACAAGGAACCGGGCAACAGCCCTGTTCACTGACTGCCGGGCACAGTCCAGACCACGGAGGTCCATGCCTCCTCTATAACACTGTCTCGGCACGATGTCAGACCATAGCAACCGTGTGTACGGCCATAAATTATGTAAAAATGCAAGGTCGCTGCACACCAATATTTTAAAGGAAAGGCCAGTGATCTGTGCAAGATCATTGCCGCCGATGTGCAGAATCAGGACATCAGGCGGTCCAGCATCCCTGATGGACATCAGGAATGGCAACAGTTCCCACCATCTCATGTCGAGCATACCATACCAACGTATACATGCAGCTGCACGCAGCCCAAGATGAGGTCCCCGCTCTGCCACCACAGCATATTCTGCTGCCCAGTGCACGTAACTGTGGCCCACCAGCCATACTGCCACCGCTGTGCATAGACACACAGGGTCTGTAAAAGAAGAAAAAAGGAAGTAAGGACATGGGGCTGCCCTTGACAACCATTCGGAGGCTACATCTGGTCCAGAATGCGGCAGCCAGGGTGGTGATGGGGTGTGGGGTTATGCCCGTGCTTTGCCACTGCTCCGGGAGCTGCACTGGTTGCCAGTTTGTCTCCGGGTGCAATTCAAGGTGCTGGTTTTGACCTTTAAAGCCCTATATGGTAGTGGGCCGGGCTACCTAAGAGACCGCATCGCCCTGAGGACGTCTGTCCGTCCAACCAGAGCGGACCGGAGGGGCTCTCTAATTGTTCCATCAGCCAGGGGGGCTCGCCTCTCTGGCACAAGGAGGAGAGCCTTCTCCGTGTCTGCACCGGCCCTCTGGAACCTCCTGCCAACAGAGCTACGTCTCCGGACGGAATTGCAGCCTTTCAGAAAAGAACTTAAAACCTGGCTGGTGGGTCAAGTGTGGGGTGCAGGTGGAAAGGTAACCTCCATTGGGTGGTTGGTGTAGAAGAACTCCTCCCCATGGTGCCTTTGGATCCTGCACCCCTTGTTTTTAGGGGGTGGGTAGTTTTAACTGTTTTTAACATGTGTTTTTTTATTATTATTGTGAACCGCCCTGAGTTGGCTTTGGCCGAGTGAGCGGTATATAAATGTGACAATTAAATTTAAAACATTAAAAATTAAATGGTACTCATACAGTGAGGGGACTACATATAAGGAAAAACGCGCGGACCCCCACCTATCCATCTTACATATATCAGCCTCAGAGTACCCAAACGCAGCCGCAGTTGAAGCGGCGCCTATCCTGAATGAATGGGTGCTGTAACGAGTCCCAGGGAGGCCGACACTGTGAAGTGCCATACTGGTCACCCTCCAGAACTGAAATTTGGTAAGGGGAGACCCATCCTGGTGGCAGAAAAATGGGCCAGGGTGCGTGCCACACACTGCCAAAAATGCATGTAGGGCACCAACCGGACAGATGTCAGCAAATGTGCATCGTAGCAGTCTAACACCACTGCCTACTCCATGCTGATCGGCCTTTGGGGAGCGAATCCTCAACTGAGCCCACTCCTGGTTGATAAAGACATTGTCGAGTCCCAGTGCCCTACGAGACATGTCCCCCTTTGACAATGGGACCAGCTCGCTGATTCGGAGAGCTCCAAAGAAAGCTACGGTGGTAGCTGCATGAAAAAGAGCTTCCTCATACCTATCGTAACACAGTCTATGCCAACCTCGTGCAAGGTGGGTAAGAACACCTGGGGAAACAGGGTGACATGTGTCTGGGTGGTGGCCACGCTCACGTGTCCACCCTTCCAATACGTGGCGTATGCGGAAGTCATTCACGCAGTCAGTGAAACCCCGTGCCTTGGCCATGAATGCCAAGGTGGAAAGCCTGGTGGCGATGGTGTGTGGGGCTAACCCCTGATCATGATGGTGCACCATATACTGTAAAATCTGGTCGACTGGTATCGGCCACATTTCGGGCAATTGCCTTTGCACACAAAAAGTCCTAAATTGGAGGAGTGCATGCAGATACGCCTTATGCGTGCGAGGTGCCAAAGACATGCCGATCACCCGGTTCACCTCTCCTTGCCAAATGTCCAAATCTCGGCTGGGAGTGGAGAGGGAAGTTCCTCTGTGTCTGGAGCCAAGGCACGGAACCGGGAGATCTGCAGGCGGGATAAAGCGTCAGCAATATCATTATTAATGCCTGGCACATGTCTGGCCCTGAAGAGCACATTAAGGTGTAATGACCTCAAAACAAATTGGCGAACTAAGCCATGACTCTGGGGGATTTAGATGTTTGGGTGTTGACAATGTGCACCACTGCAGCATTGTCACACCAAAAGTGAACTACTGAATTAGTCCACCTATCCCCCCAGAGCATTAGGGCCCCTAAAATGGGAAAGAACTCCAGAAACGTAAGATCGCGTAAGCGATCCGTGCCTTGCCATGTCTGAGGCCATTGACCATAGGTCCACCGTCCCTCAAAGTAAATTCCGTAACGCAGGGATCCGGAGGCATCCGACTGTACTTGAAAATGAGGGCTGACCATAAGCTCAGATCGCCAAAAGGAGACACCATTAAAGTCCTGTAGGAATGTGAGCCAAACCGCCAGGTCTGCCCGTAAACCCTTGGTCAGCTGTACCCTGTGGTGTCGCCTTGTAAGGCCCACCATGGCGTCGCATAGACACCTGGCAAAGGCTCTGCCCGGCGTGACTACCCTACAGGCGAAGTTGAGGTGACCGTGAAGCACCTGTAACTCTCGGAGGGACACCTTACACTTGGCAAGCATTGCCAAAATCGCGGCAGAGATCCAAGTCACCTTTTCTATAGGCAACCTTGATGTCTGGGCAACGGTGTCGATTTCAATACCTAAAAAGGTAAGAGTGGTGGCTGGGCCCTCAGTCTTTTCAGGTGCTAGGGTGACACCCAGTTCATGCATAAGGACCTGAAATGTGGTGAGCAGAAGGGCACACGTGCCTGTAGCATTCCACCCCTGAACAAAAAATCGTCGAGGTAGTGGGCTACCGATCTGGACCCTGACCTACAAATAAAAGCCCAGTGGAGGAAGGTGCTAAATCGTTCAAAGGCCAAACATGATATTGAACAGCCGAAAGGCATGGCCTTGTCCACATAAAACTTGCCCCGAAAACAAAAACCTAACAGCTCAAAGTCATCGGGGTGCACAGGCAACAATCGGAATGCCGATTTGATATTACACTTTGGCAATTGCGCTCCGGGACCGCACGAGCATACCATCTGTAAGGCCTGGTCAAAGGACGTATACCTGACAGAGCAAAGGTCGTCCGGTATAGCATCATTGACCGAGGAGCCCACAGGGTAAGAAAGGTGGTGAATTAGATGGAATTCACCTGGAGACTTCTTAGGGACTAAACCTAGAGGGGATACCTTCAAGTTAGGATATGGGGGGTCATCAAATGGCCCCACCACCATCTGTGCCTTAATCTCCTTGGCTATCTGCTCCGCAGCAATGTCTTCATTATCCCTGAGAGACAGTAGGTTCGGAGCGTCCTGAGGCCCACGAACCCCTTTAAAGCCTTCAAGTAGGTATCTCGCATCATCCTGTCTAGGATAAGCGCGCAGCGATCGTTCAAGCACCGGGACATTAATTGGGGAGGGGGCCTTTTGAATGGGTAGCAACGTCAGAGGGAGCTCTGGCTGCCCCCTGTCCACCCTTTCCTCTGCCTCTTGACCAACCGGCCCACGGGCACGCGGAGGCAGCATGAGGGCAGGAGCAAGAAGGGCACTCGTGCCTATATTTGTGCTTGTTGCACATTCCGTTGGCAGAGAAACTCCAACACAGCAGGCGGGCTGGAACCCCCTGCCCCGCTGGCTGGCAGGGAGTCTGTGTCGTAGCAGTCCGCTGTACGGCATGGCCACAGTGGTACCGGTCACCCGGCGCCAGTCACGTGGGGGTCATATACAGCAGCCACAACTGCTGGCAGGGCTCGTCCCACCTCATCTCAGGATGAAGGGCCATCCTCATCCTAAATGCTTCATTATTGGCCAACCATGATGGTCCAGGGAAATCAACAACAGCCCGGTAAATATTGTCCAGGTACTGGACCATTGGAATGGCCAGATCAGGACGGGCCCCAAGGTATACTGCCATAAAAATCAGATTGGCCGGTAACCAATTAGCCCAAGTGTGAGGTGGCTTACAACGACGGGACAACTCCTTGTCCCTGTCGTCCTGCCCCTCCCTCTCCTCCTTTGTAGGTTCATGTTTCAGGAGGGAGAAAATGTCCACATATTCCCCTCTCCAAATCTTTTCCCTCGTAGCCTGTGACAAATGGTCACCCAGGGGCAAGGAGTAACCGGCCATCGGCAGGGTCGCCGTCGGCATGGATTGAATTGTGGGCGCCTGCAGTGGGCCCTGAAGGACCCCCGGGAAATTAGGCATACCCATAGGGGCGGTCACCCCTGCAATAACCGGGGGATAATTGGGCAACCAGGAATTAACCGGACAGTGCGGATTAAACTGTCCTCCCACAGTCACTTGTTTCGGCCATGGACACTGTACCCCCCCCCCAGCAGTATTGGCTAGTGTCACTGGTGTGCTGACTAGACCAGGATACTCACTCGGCGCACCCCCCTGGGCCGACCCCACTAGGGGTTCCAGCCCGCAGTGGGCGTCGGAGCTCGCGACAAGTATCGAGCTCTGCAACCTGATGCACCCCTGCCATGTAGGACCGGTGGCTGATGGAAAGCCTTGTCGTGCCTGCCTGATGGAGAGCTGCAAGGTGCCAGCTTGGGCAGGCATGATGGCCTCTAGCAGCTCAACCCTGTTGGCGGCCCGCTGCGCGGCCATGGCCGGCGTGTGGGCTGGGACCAAAGAGTTAGCAAGCCCACCCTCCAAAGGTGGTGGAGCAATGCCCATTGAAGCCTCGAGCACCAAAATGCGGGCAAGGAGGTCATCCACAGTCTCCGACCCACCAGGATAAGGTCGGCCAGATGGGCCAGATGGGCCACAGGGCAATTGCTGAGGGATAAACCCATGTGGTAATCCCTGGCCAGAAAATGGCCATGCCCAGTAATCCGGCCCATGAGGGGCTGGAAGGACGGTGGGGTGGAAACTCGCACCGTGCCCGGGTGGGCCACTATGCCCCGAGCCGGGCAAAGAAGCAGCGGGGGTAAGAACCCCCGGGGAGCAGGCCTGAGCCACTCCGGCCTGAGTCCTCAGACTGGGCTCATTGGTGGCAGTGGGTACGAAAACCCCACCACCCCCCTGCGGGGGTGCCGTCCGAGCCCTCCGGCCCGGTGGCATCCCCGAAGAAGTGGAGGGGGTGGGCTGAGCCCCCTCCCTTTGGTGCGACCAAGTGGCTGCCTGAGCCTTGCGCTCGGGCGCCATGGCCCAAGCGGTGCTGTTTGGAGGAAGAGAAAACCTCCGATCCAAGATCAATCAAAGCGAGCCTCTTAAAAAAGAGGCGAAGGCAAAGAGAGAAGCATCGGAGAAAACTTCTCCGCTCCGTCGCTTCGCAAAATGGCAGCCAGGCTGCCTCGTGGCCACCCCTTTTATAGAGGGGTGGCCACACACCCCTAACTAACCCGGATGTCTGTGTCTGGGTGGGGGGGGCACCGCAAAGAGCGTGGCGACCATTTTGGCACCACGCTTGCATTCTAGGCATTTATTACTGTACTAGGTTTGAACTTTGAATCCTCTACATACAGATCATGTACTTTACCACTGAGTTGTTGTTGTTCTTGTTGTTGCTGCTGCTGCCGCTGCCGCTGCCGCTGCCACTGCCGCTGCCGCTGCTGCCGCTGCCGCTGCTGCCGCTGCTGCCGCCACCACCGCCACCACCGCCACCACCAGGCTATTCTGTCATCTGCTATCCTCTCGATTCTGCCCAGATGCATGCCCACTGCATCAACAATACAGTCTAACCATTTCATCCTTTGCTGCCCTCTTCTCCTTTTGCCTTTAATTTTTCCCAGCATCAGGGCCTACTCCAGGGCCTACTCCAGGGAGTTCTCTCTTCTCATTTGGTGGCCAAAATATCTGAGCTTCAGCTTCAATATCTCTCCTTCCAAGAAGCAGTCAGGGTTGATTTCTTTTGTCAAACCCCCATTGAGGAATAAACACACTGACACCAGTTATTAAACTAGGGTCATGTTGTGTTTGGAGTATTGTGCCTTTAAGTAATGTAACACTCGAATGAGTGGATATAACAATTACCAGCTGTAACACTGTAACCTTCCGTATGAGGACGTGAGCTAGTGACCACTAGGGGCAATAGCGAGCGCCTAGCTCACATGGTTCCAATTCCCCAAATACCTACAGCCGCGGGAAGATTCCTGCCACTACCTCACCTGGACAATAAGGGTGTGACGGAGAGTGATGTCACGCAGACAGTAGCCAATGGGCTACCGAGGAGCCACATTCAAATGTATAGCCACTGTATATATTGAGCTGTTCGTCCGCCATTACCACATGTTCCCCCTGACCATCATGCAATAAAGATGTGTTAAGCCAGGCTTTCGGCTGTTTCTATTGTCTTGGTTCTCAAACACTAAATTGGCGATGAAGGTGGGATAATGGATCCCCACAGAATCAAGACAACACAGGCCGGTTTCAACATCAACAAACCGGAAGAATGTGAACTGTTCGAGATCGACTTCCAAAGCGCATTGATGGTGTCCGACATCTCGGACGAGGGGAAGAAAAGGGCCATCCTCATCAGGATGCTTGGGTTCCCGGCCATGAAGGTATTGGTGGACCTGGTGTCTCCAAGGAAGGTGGGCGAAGTGCTGGTCAAGCAGCTCCTGAAAGCGATGCGGGACCATTTCCAGCCCTCGGTCTCAATGTTTTTGGCTCGGGACGCATTCTGGAAGAGAGTCCAGGCACCTGGTGAGTCTGTGGCTGCCTTTGCAGCGGCCCTCCATTTGGCCGCCGGCCCATGCAAGTGGGAGAACCTGGAAATCGCCCTCAGGGACCGCATGCTGTGCGGCCTGTGGGACGAAGAGGTCCAGCGAAAGCTGATGAACAAAGAGCCACCCCCGACGTTGCAAGAGGTCGTGAAGGAGGCACAGGCGGCAGAAGCCACGAGGGCCGGGGTTAAGGGGTTCCGGACAAGGCCCCCACAACCCGACAAGGCAGCGGGCTCAGTGCAAGCGGCCAGGCGGGCACCACACTCCTCCACGGAGAGCAGCGAGGACAAGGACATCCGGAAAGTGCGGAAGGACGGCCGGCATTGCGACGGCTGTGGGGCATCCCATGACCACAGCAAGTGTCTGTTCAGGAAGGCGGAGTGCCACAACTGCGGGCGCCGAGGCCACATAGCCAAGGTTTGCAGACGACGGCGCAAAGACCGGAAAGGCTCAACAGACCGCTCACCGAAGAAGCAGGAGGGCGTCCGGCCCTCGAGGAAACAGGACGGCATGGGCTGCATCTCCGACGACAGCGGCGATGACACGGCGGTCCACAGCATGTCCTTAGGACACCCACATTATTTTGTAGAGGTACTGGTGCAAGGGGTCCCCGTTAAGATGGAGATAGACTCAGGTTCCTCATATTCCATCATTTCCCAGAGAGAGTTTTTGGGAATTTCCCCCAACGTGCGGCCCAAGCTCAAAGCACTGAGGTCTACACTGCGGGACGTACAGGGAAATAGCATTCTGGTGTTGGGGGTGGGAAAATTCAAGGTCCAATACAAGCAAAACACCTCGGAACTTCCCCTGGTTGTTCTCAAAGGGGGGGGGGAATGTTGCCTCCTCGGGACACAATGGTTTAAGCCCCTGGGTTTGTTCATTGGGGGGGTGCATACCATTGGGACTGACCCAATACAGGAGGTGTGTAATGCGCATCCCGAAGTGTTCAAGAAGATACTCGGAAAATTCAAGGGGGCCCCAGTTGCGTTCGACCTGGACCCGGAGATCTGCCCAATAAGACTCAAACCGCGAAGGGTGCCTTTTGCACTTAAGGACAAAATAGAGGTGGAACTGGACAAATTGGTGGGCCAGGGGATCCTAGTTCCTGTTGATTCTGCGGAGTGGGAAACTCTGATTGTAACAGCGCTTAAGGCCAACGGGGAGGTTCGAATTTGCGCTGATTACAAATGTACCATTAATAAGGCGATACGCCCAAATGCGTATCCGATGCCGGTAGTCAGCCACCTGTTGGCCAGGTTACATGGGGGAAAGTGTTTTGCAAAGCTTGACCTGGTGCAGGCTTATCAGCAGCTCTCAGTAACCCCAGCTGCAGCTGCTGCGCAGACGATAGTCACCCACAAAGGGGCGTTTCAGGTGATGCGCCTACAGTTTGGCGTGAACTCGGCGCCAGACATCTTCCAATCATTAGTGGAACGTCTCTTGAAGGGTCTGGAGGGGGTCTTGCCATATTTTGACGACGTATTGATAACTGGGGGGGAGTGAGTCAGAATTGGCTGAGAGGCTAGACAAAGTACTGACGGTATTTGAAAAGGCGGGGTTGAGGCTGCGGAAAGACAAATGTGTCTTCTTCGTAAAAGAGGTTGAGTTCCTGGGTTTCCGGGTAACCCCTGTTGGCATAAAACCCTCCGAATCAAAGGTGGCCGCCGTTCAGAATGCTCCTCGCCCCACCTCCAAGCCAGAATTGCAGTCGTTCCTGGGGCTCTTAAACTTCTACCATTCCTTCCTGCCTAGGAAGGCGTCGGTAGCGGAGCCGCTTCATAAATTGCTAAAAAAAGACGAGGTGTGGCAATGGGGCGAGAGTCAGGAGAGGGCATTCAATGAGCTGAAACAACTCTTATCCTCAGATGCCATACTAACCCATTTTGACCCCAAGAAACCAGTGGTTCTGGTATGTGATGCGTCTCCAGTGGGGGTGGGGGCGGTCCTGTGCCATGTGTTGGAAAACGGGCGGGAAGCCCCGGTGGCGTTCTACTCCAGGTCCCTGTCTAAGGCAGAGCGAAACTACGCACAGACAGACAGGGAGGCATTAGCAATAATTGCTGGGACGAAGAAGTTTCACGACTTCCTCTATGGCCGCCCTTTCACCATCGTGACCGACCACAAGCCCCTGCTATGCATTTTCACCGCAGAAAAGCCCACACCGCAGATTCTGTCCCCTAGAATGCTCAGGTGGGCCATTTTTTTAAACGCGTACCAGAACACGCTGGTGTATCGCCCTGGAAAGGACATAAGCCACGTGGATGCCCTGTCGAGGTCACCCCTGCCCCACATGGGCAGCCCCATGTGTGAGGTGGAACAAGACCACCAAGTGCTCATGATAGAGGTCCTGGATTCACCCCCCATAGTGCCCGTGGAGATCGCCAAGGCGACGGGCAGAGACAAGACGTTGGCCCTGGTTAGTTCATGGGTGCAGAAAGGGTGGCCAACGTCCTCCCCAGCGGCAGAATTTGCTCCATTTTTTAGGAAGAGGTTAGAACTGTCCATGGAGAGGGGTTGCCTCCTGTGGGGCCAGCGGGTGGTCGTCCCTGAATCCCTGAGAGCAAGGGTACTCAAGCTGCTGCACGTCAGCCATCCAGGGATTGTCCGCTCCAAGGCACTGGCCAGGAGCTATTTCTGGTGGCCCCAGTTGGATGCTGATATCGAGCACATGGTGGGCACTTGCGAGAGTTGCCAAAGCTCCCGGCCCGAGGAGGCCCGACTTCCGCACAGGGAATGGGATGCGGCAAAGGGGCCATGGTCCCGCGTGCACATTGATTTCGCGGGCCCTTTCAGAGGTTCGCTTTTTCTCCTTATAGTGGATGCTTATTCCAAGTGGTTAGAGGTTATTCCAGTTGCAAACACCTCCTCAGCTGCAACCATTAAACAATTGCGCAAGGTGTTCAGTTCGTTCGGCATACCCGATACACTTGTGAGCGATAACTCAAGTTGCTTCACATCCGCCGAATTCAGGGCATTCATTGACATTAACGCCATCCGGCACATCACCTCTGCGCCCTTTCACCCGGCAACGAACGGCCAGGTAGAACGCCTCATGCGTACCACCAAAGACGCGCTGAGGCGCATGGGTCCCGGGGACTTGAACCTACAGTTATGCCAATTTTTGTTGGGGTATAGAGTGACCCCCCTGGCGTCAGGCTATTCGCCCGCAGAGCTCCTAATGCGCAGAAAGCTGACTACGGTACTGACAAGGCTAGACCCCACGAGAGTGGAAGACACTGGGAAGAACATCGGGATAGCGGGCACGAAGAGTTTCGAGATAGGTGCCCCGGTCCATTGCAGAAACTACGCTAGCGCAGGGCCAGCCTGGGTTCCGGGAGTAGTCATTGGGCAAACGGGTCCTGTGTCGTACTGCATAGAGACCAGCACAGGTCTACTCTGGAGGCGGCATGCGGACCAACTCCGATGCCGGGTTCCCGGCAACCAGAACGTGAAAAACGCGAAACAGGATTCAGCGTTAGGGTTCTCCCCCACCCGTTCAGCCCAAGGGGGAGGAGAGGGGGGCAGTGGTCCCCACCAAGGGGGGAAGGGAATAAGTTTGTCCCCGCAGATATCCTGGAGGATGCCCCCACAGATATCCCAGAAGATGATTTTGATTTTGAGTTACAAAACCGGGGGGGGGGGGGTTGTCGGAGTGGTCCCCCACCCGTCCAAGCGAGAAGCGGGGTTTTTCGTTAGCCCCCAATGCCCCCGGTTTTCCCACAATGGAGTTTACCCCTACCCCGAAAACCGCAGAGCCTCGGCGAGTCGCTAACGAGTCTCCCTCTCCCATTGCAGGACAAGAGACCAGGGAACACAGAAGTGATAACGCCCCCGGGACAAGCCAGCCAGCCTTGTGCCCAAAACGTTCTTGCAATAAACCATGTTGGATGAGAGACTTCGTTTCATCCTAGGGGGGAGGGATGTTGTGTTTGGCGTATTGTGCCTTTAAGTAATGTAACACTCGAATGAGTGGATATAACAATCACCAGCTGTAACACTGTAACCTTCCATATGAGGACGTGAGCTAGTGACCACTAGGGGCAATAGTGAGCGCCTAGCTCACATGGTTCCAATTCCCCAAATACCTACAGCCGTGGGAAGATTCCCGCCACTACCTCACCTGGACAAGAAGGGCGTGACGGAGAGTGACGTCACGCAGACAGTAGCCAATGGGCTACCGAGGAGCCACATTCAAATGTATAGCCACTGTATATATTGAGCTGTTCGTCCGCCATTACCACATGTTCCCCCTGACCATCATGCAATAAAGATGTGTTAAGCCAGGCTTTCGGCTGTTTCTATTGTCTTGGTTCTCAAACACTAAAGGTCACAATTTTATTAACTGTTACTGGAAACCACCCCTCCCTGCAATGAGGTCTAATGTACTGTGGGATTCTGAGGCTGAGACTAGGGGACCCTATGGGTGAGTCCTAAAGCCCCATTACTGAGTAGACAGCTCATGGTCTGGGAACCTAAATTAAGATGATGCAGAGTGCTGTGAAGCCATAAAAACTCTGTGACCTCCATCAGGCCACATCCTTGTGCTGACACCCTTGCAACTGCATCCCAGCCACTGAATCTTGGGATCCACATAACCGAGATGCTATGCACATGAATAAACCTCCCAATTTAGTTGGAAAGTCACCAAACTACTTTCACCTCACACCCTATCCACCAGTTTGACCTACTTAAACATAATTCACCCTTAATCACACAATTTTATCAAGCAACACTCTTATCACCCAAACCAACTTGGTGATGAGACAAAAATTCGCATTCAATCACAAAGAAATCAACTTGTCTCATACTGAAAACAAAGGGAGGGAGGTCCCTCCCAAAACTAAATCTGAAAAATGTATAGTGCGGCAAGCAGAAAGGTACTGCTTTATTGATCAAGCAAAGTAGAATTAGCAAGCTTCAATTATTTCCTACAGAATCTGCCAAGCCGCAGTATAATACCTACCAACTGGAGAGAGCTGTTCTGAATAATGAGATTTCTTTCTGCACCTAAAGAGAGCTCTTAGGGTAAAAATTCACAGGGCACAGTAGCTTAATAGGTTATGCTCATACTTAGGTTTTCAACTAGGATTGCCAGATCTCATGGTGCCAAATGAAGTCTCAGAAAATTACTATGCTTTTCAGGTAGGAACACAAATCTCAGGGTGAGCAGTGCTAGAAGCAAAAATAAAATAAAATAAAAATTGGGTGTGAAGTGGCTTTGGAGGCTAGGTACACTGCAAATTGTTACAAGGGCTCACTAGATGGAAATGAATCAATATGTCTGATGCCCTTATGCAGTGTTGGCAAACCAAAAGGGAAAGGGAAATGAGGAGTTGGAGTTGGTAGGTGCATGTAGTTGAGCCTACTGTGCCATTTTGAGCAAGATAAGAAGTGGAGACAAAGGATCACAACTTATAAGCTTTGTTGTTGCATAAGCCTTGGCAGCAGTGGCAGCACCATAGAAATATACTGCAGAACAGGTTGGGTTCCCAGGTCAACAACTGTGCATTGCCTAAAATTTTAGGAACAAAACATGAGACCAGTGAATAGAGCCTTGTGATGTCACAGGAAGTAGGCCCTTGTGGAACAACTGCAAAAACATGAGAAGTAGGCCCTTGTGGAACAACTGCAAAAAACATGAGAAGTATGGATTCAGATAGTATGGATTCCTTTCATTACCAAAGCAAATATACATAGACTTTGTGCTGAGCCAGTGAATTCTGGCAGCAACTGAAAACCAGTGGATATAGCCATTGAGACAAATAGGCCACTGCACACAATAAAATCAAACTTTCTCCTCTTCCAGCATCATTCACCACGAGAATTATATTCCTATCTGCAGATGCAAGGAAGCATAGCCATCCCTGAAGATTCCAGCCAGTGTCTTACTCTTGAACATCAGATCAGCATTCCTTAAATCATATCAACAATTCAGAACTTGGAAAAACTCCACATATGGTTTTTTGAGTTTTTGGTAAGGCAACAAATGATGCTTATCCTAATGGAAATGGCAGCACCTGTGGCAGCAGTTGGACACGTTTTCTTAACTGCCCATCTGCCCCTAATTTGACCTTTTCTCCTCGGCAGCCAAATTGTCATATTACCTGGTTTAGTCAGGTTTTATCTGGATTCTGGACTAAATTACCCTAATTCTCTTCATGCCATAATAAAAATAATCCCATAATAAAACACAAGAAAAAACAGCACATGAAACAAAGCCAGATGGCATAAAAAATCCATAAAACTATTCAAATTAAAACACTATCGACAGCAGTAAAAGGCAGTAATATCAATTTAAAAAAGTCCAAGGTCAACATTGCACAGTTCTAATGATCTTTTAGGCCTTAAAAGGCTTGCTGACACAGGTAGGTCCCAAACTGTGTTTTCTCTGTTTCTATTCAACAACAAAACTCCACTCCTGAGACATCATTAAGGCTTTTTCCCAGTGCTCCTATGCACATCTGTATTTTCAGCCTTGAATTTCAAGGAACAGAATGCTGCTGATCTAATGTCTAACTCAGATTTGAAAATCCATGGCAGAATAGAATATCTGTCTTCAACATTTGGCCAGAGCATATGCCCTTAAGACTTTTGAACATGCTGGCTGAAGCTAATGGGAGTTGATGTCCAAAACCATAGAATAATTCATTTAATTTCTCATACAACCCATATGATGCTCAAAATGTTGTAACAAAAGCTTTTACCTTACAGGGAGTGAGAAATGCCTGATGTTCAAGCAGGATTCCAAAAAAGAAGAGACGAAGTTCATATCACATATATCTATTCGCTACAGCAAAATGAAGACTGTGTGAATCATGAGAAACTATGATCTGTCCTGATACATACCCTGTATTGTGGATAAGAAGCTACCATGATGGCAGATTGTGGAGAGACAGAATGGTTCCTGCAGGCAAAAGAGTCAGACAAAAGTGCATTTCATCCCCTTATCTGATCAATGCACACACAAAACAAATCATATGAAAAGCAGTCTAGATTCAGGAGGCTGGCCACCTAACAACTGACTGGTGGAAGAGGGGGCATTTTAAAAAAGAAAAAAAGAAAAAAGAAAACACTCTAGGGAGTGAAAGGGAATGGGGACATGAGGAAGTTGCTTGGTGGTCACAACAGCGGTGTTTAAAAAACACCTATTTAGGCAAGGTTACAAAGGAAGGGCATACACCACATGACCTTAGCCTTAACCCACTTTAAAAAAATGGAAACCTGGTTCTTTGGACAGTCAAGACACACCCTAAGTAGGGCTTTGGTCTCATCCATCACAATACTCTTTAATTTCTTATGTTCTTACAATGAGATCTTTGGGAACTTTACTCACTGTTCTTCCTTTGTAAGTAATTTTAATAAACAAGTTTGAATTGCCCTTTGAGTAATCCCTTTAGGGAGGAGCCAATTATTATTGTTTCATTATAAACACACACACACACAGACAGAGATTTTCAACATTTCATTATCACTTGGCATATTTGGTTTGAAACGGGAAAACTAACAATGGCTTGCAGCACATGAAATCTCTGTGAACAATTTGTAGTTCACTGGAGGTTTTTTGAAAGCAAGAATGTTAATTTAATCATTGCATAGTGTTATGTTGGATATGAACAGATGTCAGCTTTTAATGCCTATCAATGTCACAGTGACCTTCTTTGTCTTATCCTTTCCTTTGGCTGTCCTACATGGAAGATAAATCCTTTATAATTAATAGATTTTTTTAAACAACAACAACAACACAAAAAGTCAATTGTACAACTCTCTTCCAATCACAGAAATCTAATATCATCTGCTATGTTGCAGGTGCATCTGCCATGTGCAATCACAAATGGCTGAACTGCATTATAATTATCCAGTCAAGGAACAACTCACACCAATTCTCATAAAGCAGTAGTGGAAATCAACCTTAGGAATGCAAATAAAATAGAAAAGGTTTTGCTGTTGGACTTAGAGCAGTCTTATATATATTTTAAACAAATTATGCTGACACTTTCCTGCCATTGCAAGGGATGGTGATGAAGACATGGTATTTAATCCTTTAAGTAAAAGGTATTTTTAGTACATAAATTGTCAGATATGGCAGATATTTAATACTCTACAGACCTATTTATTTCCAAGTGAAAGGAAGAAGAAAAACTGATCTGTGAGGTTCAAGTATTTAAGTTCTTGGCTTTCATAATGTTTTCTCTTGGTTTACAAAAATAGCAATAACATTGGTAGGATTTTACCTTCCAAAAGGTCACATAAAGCAATGGGAAAGTAGTTCTTTTTGAATGTATGACAGTGCATCACACCTGCTTCAACAGCACAAGTTATCACATGTTTAAACATCAACAATCTCCCACAATATAGTAAAAAATTACCAGGGGATGAATGCAGAAGCAACTCTAAACTCATTGCAGCATCTGATTAAGAAGGCTTGGCAGGAGAAATGTGCAAATTCATGGTTTTTTCCTGCCTGAATAATTCTTTGAGGTGTGCATGTCTCCTTGGCAATGTTGCTAATGTTCATTCAGGACACAGGTTTCCATACATGCCTATAGATTCAATTTTCCATGTTCAGAGGCCAAGTGGTTGGGGAACACTAACCTCTGGGGAAATTAAGTCCAAACATCTCCTAGGGCAGTGATGGCAAACCTTTTCGAGACCAAGTGCCCAAACAGAGGTGCTAGGCAGGGTGAACTCTGTGCTGGGAGGAGGGAAGAAGTCCTCCCATTTGGCAGCTGGGCAGAGGGGCAGGGTGAACTCTGTGCTGAGGCATCCCAATTGGGGCACTTATTTCCCCCCAACACGATTATTCCTTCCCCTGCTGCTCTGTTTGGGCACTCAGCCTCCAAAAGGTTCACCATCACTGCCCTAAGTTATCTCTGGGAAAGAATTTCCCTAGGACAGTGGTGGCACACATGCCCACAGAGAGGGCTCTGTGTGACCCCTCTGGTATGCATGCCATAGGTTTGTCACCATTGTCCTAGGGGAACTCTTTCCCAGTGTGGCTTGGCCTTGTTTTATGAGAGACTGTACTGCAGACTCTCCAGAGATTATCTAAACCAGGAATTCTCAACCTGTGGCCCATGGGCCGGATGCAGCCCACAGCACCATTTCATGTGCCCCCCCTCAATGACTCCACAACAACCAGGAAGTGCCTTGTGGTGAAGGAAGGGCAAAATGGCTGTCCAACCCCCAAAGCTGTCTGAGGAAGCATGACGTGGCCACTGGTTTAAAAAGGTTGAGAACTCCTGATCTAAACTATCACCTTATATAAACAAATACAGTGAACCAAAGATGCAGAACAGGGAAATGGAAGATGGTCATTTTGTACGCAGGATTGTAGGGTATGCCCCAGAGACAATGGAGATGACCCCAAAACTTCTCCAGAGAAGAAAGTTTATTGATAAAGTGTAAGCACAGAGTAGTTTAATGAGTGCCTATGAGGGAGCGACCACACAAATAAAAAGCACAAGGAGTGCAATGGGTTTGAGGCAGGCTGATTTTTTTCCTCTTGACCACATAATGCAATTGGACATGTGAATCAACTCTAAGTCCCCCAGCCCCAATCTGTAGTTTTTCCTCCCTACAAGTGACCCTTCTACTTTTTTAAAAAAGACAAAACCTTTTCCTTTGGAACAAGCATGTGATTGCTTCAACCAATGCAGAAAGAGAGGATAAGGTGTTTGTGCAAACACGTACCAGGCACTTCACCTCTTCCCTTATCTGCACACTCATACAAAGGACAGCACCAGCAGACACTTCCCCAACAAAGCTACTCTCAGATACTCTTCTTTATTCTGTTTCTAAAGCTTCTCCTCCTGGCCAACAATCCATTTTCTTTTTCTCCCCCCCCCCTTTTTTTAACAGCTTAACTATGAAATCTCCCAGCAAAGCTGGCAAGGACATGGGGAAAAAATTCATTGGCTATTAATGCAGTTCTTTGAACAGCCTCACTTCTAAGGCTGGCAGAAAAACTGCAAGTAGTTTAATTTAAGTGTGACTCCTTAAATAGAACAGACTCAAATTCCTTGGTGCAAATTCACATTGAGAAAATGTAAATGAATTTCCATTTCTCTCGCTGTGTAATCACACCCTGAGAAACTGCAGAGAAGGAAGCTTTGTGAGGTGAGGGCTTTGGCTACACAATATGGATTCTACAGGGTGGGCCGTAAGTTCCTACCCGGCCACAAAGAGAGTAGGTTTCTCGGGGGGGGGGGGAGTGCTCCAATTGGGCATCCAGGCAGAAGGGTGGGACAAACTGTGCTAGGAGGAGGGAAGAAGCACTCCCATTGGGCTGCTGGGCCATAGAGAGGCCAGATAGGGACGTAGGGTGAGTTGAGGAAACTCAATAGTGTTTATGAGACAAGTAACAGGAGAAGAGATGAGAGAAAGAAGTATTACCAGTTCTTCATTAGTACTTGTTCTAGAAGAAGAAGCCACCTCATCATCATATTTCACACTTATATGAGAAATGCTTTAACTTCAGCAATGATGAAGGAACCACTAGGCTAAGCCGTACTGGCTTTTCATTTCCCAAGTCCCTCATTTTAAAAAGCTCTGTAAGCTAATATTCTTTCTCTTGCCTCTTATTTGCAAATTGACTTTTTAAAAAAATACCAAAGTCCCCACCCATTTTATTTTCTATCTGCTTGTTATCTTAACAGGCTTTGAAGACTCCCTGGCCAGTTAAGTTGAAATGTGAAGAGCTAGAAGGGAGATTTTTATGATGTTATTTCACTGGAAGCTTATAGTAGCCAAGAGAGATTTGCCTACATGTAACATTAATGCATTTTTGTTTCATAATAAGGGATTGATAAGAAGAAATATTGTAGTATCCCCCAATCAACAAACACAGGAAACCAGGTATCTGCATATTGCAGAACTCTACATGGACTTTTACCAGAAGCATAACAGCAGTACAAATTGAAGGAAACAGCTTCTTCCAATCACTAGGTAATTTTGTTGTTGTTGTTCAGTCACACAGTTGATTCCGACCCATTGTGACCCCATAGACCATTGCCTGCCAGCCACCTCTGTCCTTCACCATGTTCCTCAATTGACCCAACTCTGTGCCCATTGCGTTTACAATACCATCTAGCCATCTCATTTTGGCTGCCCCCTTCTTCTTTTGCCCTCCACCTTTCCCAGTATCAAGGCCTTCTCAAGCGAATCCTCTCCTCTCATTTGATTTCCAAAGTACTTTAGTTTCATCTTTACTATTTGACCTTCTAAGGAGCAGTCAGGGTTGATGTCTTCTAACATCAACCAATTTGTTCTCCTCGCTGTCCAGGGTACTTTCAAAATTCTCCTCCAACACCACATTTTAAAGGTGTCTATTCTTCTGCGCTCAGATTTCCTTATGGTCCAGCTCTCACACCATACATTACCACTGGGAATACCATTGCTTTGACTATGTGGACCTTTGTTTGCAAGTGATGTCTCTGCTTTTAACTATGTTCCCCAAGTTTCTCATAGCTTGTCTCCAAAGAATTAGTTGCCTTTTAAATAACATAAATTATCGCATTAATATGTTAGTGTCATCAACAATCCTCACAATTTGTATTGTTATTTTACCCTCCTATATTTAAGAAATGTCAAGAGGATTTCTACTGGATAGATACAATGATGAGAGGATACTCTGTAGAGTTTTAGCCTCTCATCTTATGTAGTTAATACATCTGATACACTGCTTTAACGTATTTCCTTTATTTTAATCTCAGATCGGATTTAGGACCTTTGTTAAAACAGATCATCTCTGAATTGTCCCAAGCCTAACCGGATCCTGTCTGAAACTGCTGGTTAGTACACCATTGAATATTTTGCATGATAATTCTCTGTGAATGTGTGTGTTTTAATATATGAATTGGTCTGTGGGTGGATGATTGCTAAAGCAATCTCCTTTGCCTGCTGAGCAAGCATAACAAGGCACAATGACAATGATCCCAGCCAAACTGGTGGGCAGATGATTTTGCAAGAGCTTTTTTCTGCCTGACTAACCTTCAAGAGTCCATTGTATTAAAAACACAACACTTAGCAATCAAATTAAAATATAGCCCAGTTATCCTTTCACTAACTCTGCATCCTCAGCAAGACTTTGCAGAATTTTTTAAAGGATTCAAGAGTGTGCCAAGATAAGAAGGGAGTGACTCATCAAGCATTTCATTATTCCCAGGTAGGATGAAATAATTCTGCAGTCATCCACCCACAAGACCAGCAGCTTCTAAGCAATTAAAAAGATGTGTTGCCCAAGATAAAGGAGAGAGTTGTTCACAGGTTTATTCTTTTTCAAACAATGTTTAGGTTTTGGAACTTACGCTGCAGTCAGAGCTCTGGAGTATAACCCATTATATTCAGAATACAGAAGGAAGGAGAGGCTAATTAAACAAAAGAATAATATATGGAACATGTGACTATGCAATGAGCATGCAGTGCCTCAGAATTTAGTGCTGATATTTCAGTAATACTCATCCAAATTTCCTGATTCATTCTACTTGCTGTTATTTATTCTCCTGCCGATGGCATTGCTCTGTCCATGGTTGGTTGGGTGTTAGCCATGAGTTGTGGCTCCTCAAAAACAGCAAATACCAGCACTAAGAAATAATGTATCAGTTGTGGTGCCCTAATTATGAAATATCCACCACTGCCCCCATGCTATTTTAGCACCCACTAAGAGCCTACTTTGTTTGTGCAGGGATTTTAACTGGTTGACTCTGTTTGATTTACTACACCTGCCATCCTTCCTTCCTTCCTTTCTTGGGAGAAGTCTTGCTTTAATAATACTTATACAATATATTCTACATACATGTGTTTCTTACTGGGTATAAGGCAGGGCCCCTGTATCTGTGAGTTTACTATCTACAGCAGGGGTTCTCAAGGCTTTTGCACCACCGGCTGGACTACTCACCCTCAGACAGCTGAGCGGGCCTGTCACAATGGTGGCGGGTGAGTTTGCGCATGTGCGGGTGCGTCCGCTTCGGGGTTGTCACCATGAGCCAGATGGAATGGCGTTGGGGCTGGGGCCAGCATATGGTCTGTAGGTTGAGAACCCCTGATCTACAGTTTCTGTTATCCATGGCCCAAAAATATTCCCTACAAATCCCAGATATATATATATATATATATATATATATATATATATATATATATATATATATATATATATATATATATATATATATATATATATATATATATATATATATATATATATATATATATATATATGTCCAAGACACATGAACTGAACTAGCTTTTAGAAGCCACTATCTACAATGTAATCTCTTGGGATTGCTATTTTCCACAATTTCTGATAATCACTGTAAATCTTGGCACCTAGTCCCTATGGATAGTATGCTGCAGCTAGAGAAGATCAATTTGAAATAATAGAACTTACAGATGAGTTGATTTAAGCAATTCCCACTGATTTAATGGGTCCACTGTAGTGCAACATACTTTAGTAAGTGTGGGATTTCAATTATTGTGTGGTATTGTTAAGAATGTTTCCATAATTGTAGTCAAGGAGAAAGCAATGATTTGCCCCAATAAATATAGGCACTGTATATTATGCATATTATCTCTTCATGTTCATTATTTAGTAAGGACAATGTCAATCACAGCGAAAACATCTCAAACATAATCTTCTTCTGTCATAAAAACCACAAATGATAGCAGGTCCTCTTCTTTTAAAAGAGTTTCCCTTCTCATCATTATCAACAGATACTTCTGCTACAATCTTCCTGCATATAAACTTTAATGGTATTTGAGAAATAAAACCTTGGTCTTCCAATACTGTGACAGGCCATATAGTCTTTGACATGAGGGGTTGGTGAATCTGAAATTACTGGGTGTTTGCATGTGCATGCGTGCACACACCACTCTGACATGTCATGTAAACTCAGTATCATCAGGAGATACACAGACTGTATTCTTGCATATATTTATGAGCCTATTTGATGTTTGCATAAACATGTCACATCCTTTTGAAAACTTTTTTTGTTCTCTACTGCTTCAAAAAGACAGATACTGTGTGTCAGAGCAGGCGTTAAATGATCAACACTTGTTTATTGCTGCTGCATTCTCTTGGGAGGGAGCAGGGGGAAGGAGTCATCTTCTATCTGTTTACTTTGACCACAGGAGACTTCAAGGCTCCTCGAGTTTTGAAAGCAAAACAGCTTGAGATTGTGAGAATTTTTTTCCTACCAAGGTAAAAATAACCCAGATACAAGCTGGCATAAAATGTGAGAATACCAGAAAGAAACAAATGTACTGACATTTGAGCTGCCTGGTATTCAGCTGCTGGATGGATTATCCATTTTGTTTTGGTTTCTTGAAAGCATCCAAATATGTAATCACAAGTTTGGAAGCACCCCATTGGATGATACATTCTTGATGTCATGCCTTCACAGATGGTCATCAGCTTTATTTGGAAGTGCCTAAGAAAGCTAGTAGTCACTCTTCATGACTGACTTTTGGCCTTTCTAAACGGGAGGATGTGGAGTGATCTGCTTCATGCTGAAAAGCTACTTATCTGTAGTGGAATAAATTTTATCCAGGGCCGTAGCCATCCAACTGGTCTTTGGATCAAGTCACCCAGTTGATTATTGACACTCCCCATTTTTATTTTTATTTTGTGGTTATCATTCAGAAAACCACAATGACGTTTGGGCCAGTTTCTACCACATGCTGAATCTTGTAGTGCCATGTTTACAACAAAGCCAAAAACCAACACCAGCATCTGTATTTGATTTTACTTTGATTGTTGGCTGAAATTAAGCATGACCACTTACCAACTCCTTGTCAATCAGTTCCAGATCTTCACTAGAGCAGGAATCCTTTAAAATGTGGGTATCTTTGTAGCTCACTCACTTCCACAGTTATATATCATTTACATGCCTCCATATACAACTACTGTACTTCTTCTCAGTTTCCCATCTTAGTCAAAGTCCTTGTTCATCAGAACCCTGGTCAGGAAGGTAGTAATTCTCCAGTGTTTATATTTTGTTCTTAAATTTTGCTTATGTCTAGTTAACTATTGAAAAACTGAACAAATTCTGGGGGGGAAATGTTCAACCACAAACTCCTGAGTTCCAGTGTCAGTAACCTTCCAATCAACTTGTGTCTATCACCTTTTAAAGCAAGACAATAGACTGCAAAGTGACAACATTAAATATGTCCTAAAAGTAGATATTACCCTGCGTCCATGGCTATTTAGGTCACATAACTCATGTGGCATTATGCTTATAGATTGCATTGCTATCATGAACAATTTTTGTGTACTTAATATTTGTCCTTGTTGTCTCAAAAATGCATATATTACTTATCAGTCAAAGCTGTTATGGATGTAAGTCTTTGCCTCACACTCTAACTGGTTGCAAGGCATATTGTGTCTGTGATGCCTTTAAGACCCTACTGCAGGGACACACAGGTGCTGGGACTTTTCCCTGATGTGCTCCATGGGCCAGTGTATTTAGGCCAAAACAGGATTGCAGACTTCCAGCTACAATGCTCAACTTGCCTGAGCTTTAATGCTCACCTTCCTCTGCTGACAGTCTGGGTGAAGATTCTTGCATCTTCCAGAACCTGCTATGAGGACTGAATCTTTGCGCTGATCCTGATGATGGCTTTTGCCTGATATGCCATCTGTGCTTGCTGGACCAAGAAGGACTACTTGAGGTAAGCCTCCTCCAGGAGAACAGAAGCTTTAGAATTCTTTGGCTTTGTCTGCAATTACAGCTTGCATTTACCCTGCTGGACTGGACTGCTACTGAACTGTATGGAGTTGTATATAGCACAACAGAACTGTCTCAGTGAGGTCAACTGAGCAGCCCAAGAGAATATATCTGTTTTGTGTTACAATTGTTGCACTGTATATATTTGCACCTTTTTACTTCCTGAGTAAATCTGTGTTGAGTTTTCTTCTGCACCAAGATCTGTCTGCCTGTTTTTCTCACAAGGGACCACCTTGCCAGGTGTGAACCTCTTGCTGGCCACTACATACCACTCTGCTAACCATTTACATCAACACAAGCTGCAGGAAAGAAAGCAGCCCAATTTTTGAGACATTCTGTTTGCAAATTTATTATAAGTTATGTTTCCAGAAACTTTTACTTGCACAGTGAGTAACATTTTTGGGAATGAGACCTTGCTTTTGTTATCCTGTATTGCAGGATAGGAGCATCTGTAAGTACTAAAGAACTGGGGTGGGAAGGAGAATGGGATAAGGAATCCATATTATAGTAGGCCCACTTTTGTGAGAAGATGGTTTGGTGGTGCCAGTTATATTCCTGGCACAACAACAAGTGCAAGTGCAGCACCAAAATGGCTGCCACGCTCTTTGCGGGGCCCCCACCCTCCCGGACTCAGACATCTGGGTTAGTTAGGGGGGCGTGGCCACCCTCTTTAAAAGGGGTGGCCACGAGGCAGCCTGGCTGCCATTTTAGAAGCGATGGAGCAGAGAAGTTTGCTCCTTCGCTTCCTTGCTCGCCTCTTCGGAGGCTCGATTTGCTCTCCGATCTCTCTTTGGATCGCATGTGTCTTTTGCCTTTTACTAAGGTTTTCCGTGCAGAGCAACATTTATGGGTCTCAGCATAGCCTGAGCAGTGCAGTGAGACCCAGGCTCTTTCCTTTGGAATTATGGTGGGAGGTTTCCCTTTCACATCACCGGACTGCAGTGGCTCATGTGGCTAAGAGGCTGACTGGGAAAGGGAAGGTCAGCGGTTCGATTCCAAAGCACTGCAGGATGGAAGACTTGAATCCAAGGCTCAGGCGACCCCCTGGGTCACGCCTGGGGGGGGGCTCAGCCCACCCCCTCTACTTTGCGGGAGTGCCACCAGGCCGGAGGGCTTGGACGGCACCCCTGCAGGTGGGTGGTGGGGTTATAGGACACACTGCCACCAATGAGCCCAGGCTGCGGGCTCGGGCGGGGGGTGGCACAGGCCTGCCCCACTGGGTTTTTTACCCCCGCTGCTTATTGCCCGGCTCGGGGCATAGCAGCCCACTTGGGCACGGTGCGGGTTTCCGCCCCGCCGTCATTCCGGCCCCTCATTGGCCGGATTACTGGGCATCCCCCTATTTTGGCCAGGGAGGACCATATGGGTTTATCCCATAACTATTACCCAGTGGGCCATCTGGCCCATCCGGCCAACCTTATCCTGGTGGGTCATACTCCATTGCTCCACCACCTTCGGATGGTGGGCGTGCCAATTCGGCGGTTCCAGCCCACATGCCAGCCACGGTTTCGCAGCGGGCCGCCAACAGGGTTGAGCTGCCAGAGGCCATCAGGCCAGTGCAGGCCGGCGCTTCGCAGCTCCCCATCTGCCCTGCATGGATTGCTAGCCCGGACTTAAAGACTGCTGAGTGCAGTGACCTGGCGTTTCTTTGCCATTTACGGCTGTTTACAAAATTGCTATGGTCATACATCATGCTGTGGCAATATCATAGGGGAGGCTTTGACCCAGCTGTTGGACCGTGCCCGGCGGTCAGTGAACTGAGCTGTTGCCTAGTTCCTTATCTAGAATGGCTTGGGGACAGACATTTGTTGTCTGGGGGTAGGGTTACAGGAAGTTGGCCTGTATTCTGGAGATGGGGTTCACCTGTCAACAAGTGGATGCACCTCTCTTTTGAATAACGTGCAAGAGGGCCAGGTGACTGAATTGTCAGTCAATGAGGGCGGCCCCTGCTGCAATGTGGCAATGTTGCCAAGTGTAAGGTGCCTCTCCGAGAGTCGCAGGTGATGCATGGCCGCATCAACTTCGCCTGCAGAGTGGTAACAACAGGCAGTGCCTTCGCCTGGTGTCTGGGTCACACTATGGCAGGTCTTTATAAATGACACTGCAGGGTATGGCCGATTAGGGGTTTACGAGCGGACCTGTTGGTTTGGCTCACATTCCCGCAGGACTTTCATGCTGTCTCCTTTTGGGAGGTCTGAGCTTCTGGTCATCCCCAGTTCCGAGTACGGTCGGATGCCTCCGGCTCCCTGGGGTGGGGGAATTTATTTGAAGGACGGTGTGCCTATGATCATTGGCCCCGGGGATGGCAGGGCATGGATCGCTTATGCGATCTTACGTTTCTGGGAATTTTTCTCACTTCTGGGTACCCCTTTATGCTCTGGGGGGATAAGTGGCCTAATTATGTGCTTCACTTTGGTGTGGCAATGCTGCGGTGGTGCACATTGTCAATGCCCAAATGTATAAATCCCCTGAGTCTGGGCCCCAGCCTGCCTATTGTTCTGGGGTCCATGCGCTTTATGCGCTCCTTAGGGCTAAGCATGTGCCAGGAATCAATAATGATATTGCTGATGCTTTTTACCGCCTGCAGATCTCCCGGTTCCACGACTGGGCTCCAGATGCTTGGGAGCTACCCTCTCCACTCCTGGCTGAGATATGGTCATTTGGCAAGAAGACGTGAACCGGGCGAATGGCATGTCTTGGCAACTCGCACGCGCACTGTGCATCAGCATCCAATCCTTCACTTTAGAGCCTTTTGTGGGCAAGGCAATTGCCCACAATGTGGCCAACATTGGTCGACTAGGTTTTATAATGTATAGTCCGCCCTTATGATCTGGAGTTGGCTCGATGCACCATAGCCACCAGGCTTTAAGCCTTGATATTCATGGCCAAGGCACGGGGCTTTCCTGACTATGTGAGGGTCTTCTGCATACGCCATGTATTGGAAGGGTGGACACGTGTACGTGGCCGCCGCCCAACACACGTCGCCCTATTCTCACAGATATTCTGACCCACCTTGCACGAGGTTGGCATAGACGATGTTGCAGTAGGTAGGAGGAGTCTCTTTTCATGCAGCTACCGCTGTAGCCATTTTCTAGAGCTCGACGACTCAGTGAGCTGGTCCCATGGTCAAAGGGGGACGTGTTTTGTAGGGCACTGGAACTCGAAGGTGTCTATATCAACCAAGAGTGGGCTCAGTTGGGGGTTCGTCCCTCGAAGGCCGATCAGCATGGAGTGGGCAGTGGTGTATACTGCTATGACGTACATTTGCTGACATTGTTCTGGTTGGTGCCCTACATGCAATTGGCAGTGCCGGCTGCGCGCCCTGGCCTGTTTTTCTGCCACCAGGATGGCTCTCCCCTTGCCAAATTTAAGTTTTGGACGGTGACCGGTACCGCGCTTCACAGTGTGGGGCCCGTTATGGCACTCATTTATTCAGGATAGGCGTCGCATTGACCACGGCTGCGTTTGGTTACTCTGAGGTGGATATATGTGGACATGTGGGGGCGTGCGCATATTTTCTTTATATGTACGTCCCCTCACTGTATGAGTACCTAGTTATGTCCTTAACCCCTTCTCCTCTTTTACAGATCCTGTGTGTCTCCGCACACCGGTGGCAGTGGGGCTGGTGGGCTGCAGCTATGTACACTGGGCGGCAGTATATGGTATGGCGACAGAGTGTGGACCCCAGTTCGGGCTGCGTGCATCCACACGTATGCGATGGTATGGTATGCGCGGCATGTGAGGGCGGGAACTGTTGCCATTCCTGATGTCCATCAGGGATGCTGGACCGCCTGATGTTCTTATTCTGCACCTCGGCGGCGATGATCTCATGTGGATCACTGACCTTTTCTTAAAATGTCGAGGTGCGGTGACCTGGCGTTTTTATATCATTTATGGCCGTACACACGGTTGCTATGGTCTAACATCGTGCCGAGACACCATTTTAGTGGAGACATGGATCTCCGTGGTTTGGACCATCCCCGGCGGTCAGTGGACAGGGCTGTTGCCTGGTTCCTTGCTGAGAATGGCTTGGGGACAGCCAGTAGACATCTGAGGATAGGCTTGCAAAAATTTTAACATAGAGGCAGGATACGGGGTCCACCTGTCGGCTAGAGGTATGTACCTCTTTATGGAGGAGGTGCAAGCAGGCCTGGCAACCGAGCTGACGGTCTGGGGGGGGGGCGGTGAGTCATCATGGACGCCTCCCCGTGTGGCGGGTAGCACTGGGTAAGGTAAAGATTTATGACACATAGGTATCCAGCAGGTTCGCAATTGACTGGCCAACACGTAGATAGGTACAGGGGAAACAGGTTTGGCCGGTCAAGGGCGAACTATGAAAGGGGTGATGTCAGGAGCTTCACAGCCTGCATCAGCTTGATATTTGAACAGATACACGTCATAGGGTAGGGTCAGTAGATAGTATATTGACTCCGGTCAACAATTTGTTTGTGTCAACAAACAAATTGATACAAATTGATACATGTAGCCAATTTCCATTGGCATTTAGGGTGGAACCTTACCAGTGCTACTGCGGCCTGCTTGCCTTAAAGGATTACAATTGGATGATACACCAATTGAAAGTGATAATTCGGACTAGGGCATTATGCAATAAAAGTGTCCCGATGCCTTTAATCCAATACCGGTGTCTGAGTCTTTCTTTGGGTGGGTGCGCCTGCAATGTCTTATCTCCTAGGAAGGATGGACTAGTACCATGTTAATTAGAAATTCGCTCCAGTTGGAAGGATGAGAGTGAGAGACTTTGTCTGTCTTTGTGAACCTTTGAAGAAGGATGATGGCTGAATGTATGGAAAAGTCTAGAAGTGATGCTTAGAGTTACATTTTTTGGGTTAGCGTCGCAAGAGCTCTGGTGGGGTAGTGGTTAAACTGCTGTGCTGCAGCCCAAACAGTTCGATCCTGACTAGGGCTCAAGGTTTATTCAACCTTCCATTCTTCCAAGGTAGGTAAAATGAGAATCCAGCATTTTGGGGGCAAAATGTTAATTACCTTGTGAATTGCCCACAGAGTGCACTAAGCACTATGGGGTGGCACATGAGCGTAATTGCTATTAATATTGCTATCTCACTCCTTAATAATAATTTTATGTCAGAGATTACCCTGGGTTGAAATGATTTTTGCTGCAGAAACTCCATTCAGCGGACACCTGAATGAGACTTGTTTCATGTCCCCAAATGCAGCTCTCAGGTATTGAAACCCAACTTTCCAGTCTCCAAATTCATGGTTTTAACCACTAAGCTCCTGGGGGAGTGAATACTATAGTTAGCTGATTTCCTGCCATTTTATTACTGTGAATCAGACAATTACTGCAAGCAATAGATTCTGGGGATAATGTCAAGGTGATGAAAGATAATTCAAAGGAGTGCTATGCGGGCTATCTGATGTCCTTAAACTAGATCAGGATTTTCTGATGTGGTCACCCACTTTCCCAAACCAAAGTGTACTGCCACCTGAATAAACAAACCCTAAGCCCTTGCATGAAGCTTGTGGCTGCCCTTTAATTTGTAAATAAGGACCTGGATTATCCCTTTTACCAAATTAGGCAAACAGCCGATGTTCCCTTTTCACTGCTGTTTAAACATGAGCGTAGCTAAGGTCTAGATTTACACTGTCCTTTTTTAAAAGGGTAAGAATGCATTTTATGAAACACACAGCCTCTGTTGCTCAGGTAACACTACAGAAAGTATGTTTCCCAGTTCTACATAAACTATGTGCTCCTGAATGTGTGGGTATATTATCTTATGACTACTTTCCTCAAGGCACCTCTGTCCTCCACCATTCTCCTCAGCCCGACAAGCTCTGCGCCCATTATGTCCACAATACCATCTATCCATCTCATCTTTGGACGCCCCCTTCTTCTCTTGCCCTCCACCTTTCCCAGCATCAAGGCCTTCTCAAGTGAATCCTCCATTCTCATTTGATGTCCAAAGTACTTTAGCTTCATCTTCACTATTTGTCCCTCCAATGAACAGTCAGGATTGATTTCCTCCAGTATTGACCTATTTGTTCTCTTTGCTGTCCAAGGGACTCTTGAATAAGACAAGGCTGCATTTTATCACCCTACTTATTCAATCTATACACAGAGCACATAATGTGCAATGCAGGGATGGAGGAATCACAATATGGGATCAAAATTGCTGGGAGAAACATCAACAATTTGAGATATGCAGATGATATCACCCTAATGGCAGAAAGTGAGGAAGACCTAAAGAACCTCTTGACTGGACTGAAGGAGGATAGTGCAAAAGCTGGCTTGAGACTTAATATCAAGAAAACCAAGATAATGGCAACAGGTCCAATCAGTCCCTGGAAAATAGATGGGGAAGAAGTAGAAGCAGTGACAGATTTTACTTTCTTGGGATCTAAGATCACTGCAGATGGCGACTGTAGCCATGAAATAAAAAGACGACTGATTATGGGGAGACAAGCTATGAGAAACCTGGGGAATATAGTGAAAAGCAGAGACATCACCTTGAAAACAAAAATTTGCATAGTCAAAACAATGGTATTCCCAGTGGTAATGTATGGGTGTGAGAGCCGGACCATTAGGAAGGCTGAGCGCAGAAGAATAGATGCATTTGACATGTGGTGTTGGAGGAGAGTCCAGAGAGTCCCTTGGACAGCAAAGACAACAAATAGGTCAATACTGGAGGAAATCAATCCTGACTGTTCATTGGAGGGACAAATAGTGAAGATGAAGCTAAAGTACTTTGGACATCAAATGAGAATGGAGGACTCACTTGAGAAGGCCTTGATGCTGGGAAAGGTGGAGGGCAAGAGAAGAAGGGGGAGTCCAAAGATGAGATGGATAGATGGTATTGTGGACACAATGGGCGCAGAGCTTGGCAGACTGAGGAGAATGGTGGATGGCAGAGGTGCCTGGAGGAAAATGGTCCATGGGGTCGCAAAGGGTCGGAATCGACTGTGTGACTGAACAACAAAAAGTCAACAAGCTTTCAGATGAAGGAAGCTGATGTAATAGGACACCCAGGAGCACCACCATGATTGCCTCTTTGCATCAGACTGGGCAGTAATAAATACTAGAAAGAAAAGACCAACAATATAAACCCAATGGGAGCAAAATAAACTACACCCTGTCAGTTGGGGGGCGGGGGGGGGAATCATTCCTTAGTAAAAGAAAAAACACTGGGCTTCCAAGCATTTTGCAAAATCTGAGGCAAATTACATAGAAATGGACAGTAGTCACATCCCCCCAATATATCTATATCTATCTATCTAGATAGAGAGATATAGATAGATAGATAGATAGATAGATAGATAGATAGATATAAACCTGCTCCATAGCAAAATCCATTCAGGATTATGTCCATTATCTCTGCTACTAAAACAACTATATACTGCTTAGGTAAAGTGGTATCCATGAAACCCTAAATTAAATCTCTCATAATCTTAATAAATATATCTTAAAGGAGATACTTCTAACAAGACATAAATAAGTCCATAAGAATGATATTTATAGACCTGCCAAGTTCCATTCATACATGCTTCTAGTTTCTGCTGACAATTCCAAGCAATTTTAGGAAAGTCCATTGCAAGCAAAATGGTTCACTATAATTTTCAAGGCTTCCTACGAAAATGGGACTCTTCCTAAGGCGATCACACAACTGTTCCTGTTACAAGGACATTTTTATGCCTCAAGCAATCTATTTCTCGCATCTTGGAATGATTTGTTGAGCATTTCTCCCCCTGATTTTCTGTCAGCATGTCTGTACATCATGTGTGAAAAGCAAAAATCTAAGAAAGGATATAAATCCTTAAGGTTAAATGGCCAGAAGGGCAGACAAGAAAGTACTTTTCATCAACATAGTGTGAGAGCAGATGAAAACACAAAGGAATAGTATGCTTCCTTTTAAGACACTTCTTTAAAAGTCATCTTCCCCTTTCCTGTGGATCAATGTTTTGATCTTTTTCAAAAATAGTGAGTAAATAAGCAGAGCCATGCGGTTGCTTACAGATTGCCAAAGCTACAGCAGCAGACATTTAAAGTCTTTTACAGAAGAAAATTGACAATTCTGAAATGATTTTCTCCGCACCTTTTTGAATCTCTGCTATGCATCTGAGAGGGAAGTAATAGCTGGGACCTAAGAAAAGGATACCTTTTCAGGATGAAATTATCTAATTTATTAGCAGTGATTTATGTAAAATTTAAATTTAAATAATAATAACAACAATCTAGTATTTTCTTTCCAAAATAGTATTCCTATCTTGATTTCTGTCATACATGGTCATATATGAGTATCTTATACACCGAGCAGTGATGTGCTGCTAGGGCTACAAATCCTTCATGTGGATCTGAGGAGCAATTCTGCAGTTAAGTATTCATGCTGGGAGGAGAAGGACTTCCTATAGTCCCTTTTTTTTGGGGGGGGGGAGATACATAAGACAGTAGAAATTCTCTAAAGGAACTTAGACCAAGCTCAGGAGGCACATTGGTAGAAAATGCCAAATGTTATGATGATGGTGCTGGCCCTTGCTTAGATTTTTGATTTTCACACATGATGTACAGACATGCTGCCGCCGCCGCCGCCGCCGCCGCCGCCGCTGATTATTATTATTATTATTATTATTATTATTATTATTATTATTATTATTATTATTATTATTATTATTATTATTATTATTATTATTATTATTATTATTATTATTATTATTATTATTATTATTATTATTATTATTATTATTATTATTATTATTATTATTATTTATTTCATGTCTCAATCAAACCCTGGACATAACTGCACAACTAGCTGTGCCAGAGATGCATAAATTCTTCTTTTGTGTCCAAATCAAACCCTGCACTGCCAAAATGAAGCCACTTTCTTGGCTTTGTTGTTGACTAAACCCAAGTCCTCATCAGTGCATTTTCTGGCAGTAATCACCAGACCAGTAAATGAGCTGGATTCTGTATCTCTCCACATTCACACCACATGCTGTTGTCTGCCAGCATCCCCCATTTCATCATGTTGGTCTTATATTTAGGGACTCCTACCCCCAGCCTGGGAGAATCATCAACAACTTGAGATAAGCAGATGATACTACCCTAATGGCAGAAAGTGAGGAAGACCTAAAGAAGCTGCTGCTTAGGTTGAAAGAGAGTGCAAAAGCTGGTTTGAGACTCAACATCAAGAAAACCAAGATATTGGCAACAGGCCCTATCAGTCCCTGGAAAATAGATGGGGAAGAAGTAGTAGCAGTGACAGATTTTACTTTCTAAGGATCAAAGATTGCATAGTCAAAGCAATGGTATTCTCAGTGGTAATGTCTGGTTGTGAGAGCTGAACCATTAGGAAAGCTGAGTGCAGCAGAATAGATGCCTTTGAAATGTGGTGTTGGAGGAGAGTTTTGAGAGGACCCTGGACAGCGAAGCGAACAAATAAGTCAATCCTAAAAGAAATCAACCCTGACTGCTGATTAGAAGGTCAAATAGTAAAGATGAAGCTAAAGTACTTTGGACATCAAATGAGAAGAGAGGATTCACTTGAGAAAATTTTGATGCTGGGAAAGGTGGCAGGCAAAAGAAGAAGGGGCAGCCAAAATGAGATGGCTAGATGGTATTGTAGATGCAATGGGCACAGAGCTGGGCAGGCTGAGGAAGATGGTGGAAGACAGGTGCCTGGCGGGTAACAGTCCATAGGGCCGCAAAGGGTCAGAATCGACTGTGTGACTGAACAAAAAAACAAAAACAAAAAACAGCCTATTCAGGGTCCTCCAAGTGATGTAGGGGAGGTTGAGTTCCTCAGCTATAGCCTCCTTTAATGTTATTCCTTACCCATTGAGCTCCTTCCTCCATCTTCTAATTTGGTTTTGCTCTTGTGTACCATCAAGAATGTTTGTTCTCGCCATAAAGCTCTTCCTGGATCTGAGCCAGTGGACTTGAGGCTCATATATGTTCAGAGGGTGTTGAGGGTCATTCTCTTGCTTAGTTCTCTCAGTGTCCACTGCTTCTTTCTCTGGGGCAAACTATGCATGAGATGTAGCCTACCACTACTTTTGAGATTATGTTAGTATTCAATATAAGTGAGTGTCCTTCATGTCTGAGAAATCCAACTTGCAAAATTGGAATGTGCTTATGGCCTGAAAAACAATCACAGAATAAAACACATTGCAGGATTTGAGAACATTTCTAGGTGTGACAGTGACACACAACATCATATGTGCCTCTCTTAAGGCAAGGATGGACAGTGTGGCCCAAAGGTCACATGAAGCATTTAGGAGGCCCAATGTGCCCCAAGATTTCCGAGAAGCTACAAATCCCTGGCATTTTTCCCAAACTCTGAAAAAATAGCTCTAAAATTTCAAAATTATACCCTCCAAAGTCTTGGAGACCACAATTAAGCCCAAATAGAGGCAATTTTAGGTCTTTAAGGTCTTTCTTCAAAACCAGAACTATAAACAAGGTCACATTTAGAGTACCATGAGTACTTTAGAGTATCCTAAATGTTACTGGAGCTTGCAGTTTGTATTGGGGGCAATTTGTTCCAGAATATCTTGGGGTAGGGACAATAGTGTCAGAGTGAGTACACTGTACTCCGAGATGCAAAGAAGGGCCAAAATGGTTCCAGAACCTTGGAAGGTCTCCACTTCTGTTCTGAGGACTTTCCCCTTGTATATTTAGTCAACAAATGACAAACTATGTGCATTCATTTCTTTTGAGTATTATAGGGTGAGAACAGATTTTTCCAAGGTCAAATTAGACACAGGTAGGGAAGTAGTGTCCCCTATGCAAAATGTACAGTAGACACTTATCCTCCACCATTATAACCAAATTCAAATTTCTTTTATCGGAATCAAAAATTATCAAAGAAAATTCTGTGCTCCTAAAAACTTTGGATAAAATGTTTGTAGGTATATACCACCTCTCTTTACAATAATTGAGAGGCAATGAACATGCAAGGGGAAAATTCCTTTTTCAAACCTTGTTTTGAAATAATTAGTTATGCCATATAAACTCATATGTACTCATGTTAAATAAATGTTCAAATGTAATCTTTCCTTTGCTATGTTTATTGCCTCTCAGTAATTGTAAAAAAGATTTATACCTGCAAATACCTGGGAGCACAAAAAATTATTTGGAAATTTTGGATGTTGGCAAAGAACCCAGAACCTGGTTTATAAGGATTTAAATCAAGTGTCTACTGTGCGTTTTGTAAAGGGTGTGATAGTTCCCATCCGAGGTCAAATTTGACCTTTACAAATTCTGTTCTCACAACCCCTTCCTATGTACAAGATTGTTTGTTTTATTTTAAAGAAGAGAGGTATCAAAGAAGATAGAAACTGGCACAGAAAGGACATGAATCTTCCTTAGAGATGAATTATCTGAGTAGGTGGGATGGATCATGTTAAAATGGAGATGACTGTCTATTGGGATGGGGTGCAAATTTAAGCATAAACACTCTTTGAAAAGCATCAAAGCTCTCTATTTTTAAAAATTAAAAATAATATATGGTGGTAGATAGTAAACACTTCTCCTCATCTTTCATTTGATTTGTTAATCTGATTCTATTCATCTTTCATTTTTTAAATTCATTTTGTGCCTGAAAATGCATGTAGGATACAAACCTATACAAATCCATTTGAGGGCACACCATCTGTTTAACCTCTTGGCTGCAGTACTAGAAGAATGAAAGAAAATGTTCTGTATAAGCTAATTATAGTTCTCAGAACATAAAAACAAGCATTCCACAATGTCTTTATGCCAAAAGATGCTGCTATGATTGTTTATCCTTATACTGTGCAGAACACAAAGTGAACCTTTGAAACAGTTTTCATGAAAAGAAATGCTACTTCCAGCCTCTTCTGAACAAATGTCATTGGAAAACATGTTGCAAATGGATGTTAATTCAACTAAGCAGTGTTTTGTGTACCATTAGGAGCATTACAAATAAGTTCCCTCAAGGGCAAATGTTCTCAGTCCCCCAACAAATCACTACCTCCATCTTTGGTTGGATGTGGGGTAGGATGGGGTTAAGTGGAGATGGTTAAAGCAATGAAATAATAGTAATAATAATGATTTTGTTTCAGAGATTACTCTGGGTTGAAATTTTTATGGGACACCCGAATGAGGCTCCTTTCATGTCCACAAGTGCAGCTCTCAGGTATCGGAACCCTAACTCCCTGTCATAGCAGCTAAGATGGCTGTCAGTCTGTTTCTCTAGAACAATTCCAAATGCTTGTTTTGAATTATACAGACCCAAAGCCAATCACCCTTGCAGGTGTGTTTAGTGAGAAAATGAAAGGACCTTTTCTGTAGCTGCTCCCCAATTATAGAACTTTTTCTCATGACGGCGGCGGCTGTGACAATAAAAAAGAGGCTGCATGGTTAGGATCTCACATTGATATGTAGTGAAAGGAAATATCCCATCCCAAACACTGAAGTAACTTTCAATTACCAGTGTTGACATTATCATAAGGAATAGGAAATGGGCCATGCTGTCCTTCACATCTGACAGCAAACATGTTGGCTCAGATCAGGCATGAAATCCTTACAGAAATTCACCAGTATTTTACCAGCAGTGATACATTGGTGAATTTCAAAGCAAATGTACACATAGTAACAATTTACTTAACCAGACTGAAAAACTCAGGAAGTTGTGATTATGTAAACCAGGGGTTTGCAACCGATGGCCCATGGGCTGGCTCTGGCCCAAGGCAGCAAATCATCCAGCCCATGTGATGACCCCAGAAGCAGATGCATTTACGACAGTCATAAACACACCCATGCATGCGCAAACACACCCACACATGCACAAACATGCCCACCATGTTTTACGGCAGTGTTTACAGCAGTTGAAATCATGTGTCCAGCCCTGCTCAACTGTCTGAGGGAGCATGGTCCAGCCCATGGTGCAAAATGGTTGAAAATGCCTGGTGTAAACACATGCATTCTTAAAGGTTTAATGACCACATAAGGCAACTCTTTTGTAAAGGTGGAAATATTTTCTTCCTCATTCCCAAGTCACTTTAGTATACTTTACCTTATGGTTCCCTACAATTAATTATTCCTGAAAACAGCAACCAGTGTTCCAAGGTATTGTAAAGATTTCTGCCATACTCAAGTAGAATAGGGAGGCAGTTGTATGTATTAATATGATGCCATTAACCCATACTAATGAAAACATCCAGCTACTAGACCTTTGTGCTTTGTTTCTGACATCTATGACACTGTAGAGGTATTTTAATTGTACACAGTTATCCAATTTTGGATGTTAAGTTTCATTAAATTTGGTGGGTCTTATGCCTACATAAACACACATAAGATTCCAGTCTAACAATGAAAGCGTGGCGCCAAAATGGCCGCCGTGGTCATTGCGGGGCCCCCCACCCGGACTCAGACATCCGGGTGAGTTAGGGGGCGTGGCCACCCCTCTATAAAAGGGGTGGCCACGAGGCAGCCGAGCTGCCATTTTAGAATAGCGATGGAGAGGAGAAGTTTTCTCTGTCGCTGTTTTCTCCTTAGTCTTCGGCTATTGAGCCTTGCAGTTCGTTTCCCGGCTGGGAAAGGAAGATTAAAGTACCCGGAGCCTTTTTGAATTGCTTGGCTACCGCGGTACTTAAACACTAGGAGTTTGATCCCTGGATAGGGATCCTGCAGCGACTTTCTTCTCATAGGGAGACATGGCTCCCAAGCGGAAGGCCCCGGTGGTAAAGCCACGGCCGAGGGGAAGAACTTTTACCGGCCCTGCACTGGATGGGGGCCAGCCTTTGGGTCGGAGGACCAGGGCTGCGCCCCCACGGTAGGGCGATGTGCCAGCCTTGCCCTCTGGTACCAGTGGGGCTGGTCAGGCTACCACTTGGCAGCCGGGTTCCAGCTTGGTAGCTGGTCAGCTACAGGCCAGCCCCTCCGGGGCTTCGGCCCTTGGCCCGCCTTTGCCGGGCATGGGACAGGGCGGACTGGGGGAGCCTGGTGCGGGTGTCCAACCCACTGCTCCTCTGGCTCCTCATGGGCCAGAGTTTTGGGCATGGCCCTATTCTGGCCCTGGCTCTCCTTTTGGGTTGCCTTTTCCTCAACTGCCTAGTGGGCCGTCCGGCCCACCCGGCCTGCCTTATACTGGGGGCTCTGGGGCAGTGGATGCTCTGTTAGCACAGATAGCAGTGCTGGAAGCATCCTTGGGCATTGCACAGCCTCCTTCGGAGGGGGGCGCTACTCTTTCTTCAACAGGGGCCCCTTCGTCGGCCCCGGCTACCTTGCCGGCCGCAACGCTTCAGCGGGCGGCCAACCAGGTCGAGCTGCTTGAGACGGTCCAGCCGGCCCCAGCTGGTGTCTCGCAGCTCCCCGTTTGACCTGATGTCCAGACTGGGAGCAGTCAGGGGTGGTCCCAGAGCTCGATTCCGGTCGCGAGGTCCGACGCCCACCGTGGGCCGGAACCCCTGGTGGGGGCGGCTCACGGGGGTGCACCTAGTGAGTATCAGGTTCAATTTAGTGCACCAACACCATAGCCCACTTACAGTGGTGGGGTTCAGTGGCCCTGGCCTCGTCCAGTTGATGCGAGTGGGCATCAGTTACCATCCTATCCCAGTATCCCATGGTTTCAAAATGGTCCCTCGTTAAGGGCGGGGGTGTCTGCCCCTGGGGCAGTGCCAAGCATCGCAGGGGCTGTCCAGGTCCCACTGCGTATGCCCTCTATACAGAATGTGCCGACGATGGCTTTGCCGACGGCTGGTTATTCCTTGCCCCTGGGTGATCATTTCTCACAGGTCACGAGGGATAAGATTTGGCGAGGGGAGTACGTGGATATATTCTCCCTATTGAACCGTGAGCCCACTAAGAAAGAGAGAGAGAGGGACAGGACGACAGATACAAAGAGCTGTCCCGTCGTCGTAAGCCACCGCGCACTTGGGCCAACTGGTTGCCGGCATATCTTATTTATATGGCGGTATACCTTAGGGCCTGGCCTGATCTGGCCATTCCTATGGTCCAATACTTGGACAATATTTACAGGGCGATGGTTGATTTCCCTGGCCCATCGTGGTTGGCTTATGATGAGGAATTTAGAATGAGGGTGGCGCTACACCCAGAGATGAGGTGGGATGAGCCCTGCCAGAAATTGTGGCTCTTGTACATGACCCCCACGCGTCTGGCACCTGGGGATAGGTACCATTGTGACCATGCTGTGCAGCGAGCTGCTCCAACACAGGCTCCCCGCCAGCCGGCGGGGCAGGGGGTTCCAGCCCGCTTGCTGTGTTGGAGCTTCTCAGCTAATGGCGTGTGCAATAAGCGACAGTGTCGGTACAAACATGAGTGTCCCTCTTGCGCTGGCCCCCATGCCGCCTCTGCATGCCCGTGGGCTGGTGGGTCACGGGGCAGAGGTAGAGGTGGACAGGGGGCGGTCAGGGCTTCCTCTGACGGAGCTAGCCATTCAAAAGGCCCCCTCCCCGGTTAATGTGTATATGCTGGAGCGATGGCTCTCAACTTATCCAAGAAGGGAGGACGCTAGGTACCTTCTGGAGGGTTTCCAGTGGGGCTTTCATATTCCGTTTGAGGGGGTTCGGGGACCCCAAGATGCCCCCAATTTAATTTCCCTGAAGGGTAAGGAGGGGGTAGCTGCCCTGACTATTGCTAAAGAAGTGGAGGCCAGGAGGGTAGCGGGCCCCTTTTCCGAACCGCCTTTTCCTAGCCTGAAGGTCTCCCCTCTGGGGCAAGTACCTAAAAAGACCCCGGGTGAATTTCGTTTAATCCACCATCTATCATACCCGGCGGGTTCTTCTGTCAATGATGCTATTCCTGATGACCTTTGTTCAGTCAGGTATACGTCGTTTGACCAGGCCCTATGGATGGTGCGCTCTTGTGGTCCCGGTGCCCTCCTGGCAAAATGTGACATTAAATCGGCATTCCGATTGCTGCCAGTGCACCCTAGGGACTTTGTGCTATTGGGTTTTAGATTCCAAGGGAAGTTCTATGTAGATAAGGCCGTGCCTTTTGGCTGCTCTATTTCATGTTCGGCATTCGAACGTTTTAGCACTTTTCTTTAGTGGGCCTTTGTTTGCAGGTCCGGGTCTCGGTCTGTAGCCCATTACCTCGATGACTTTTTGTTCGGGGGTGAACGGGGCTCGGACACTTGCACGCGTCTCCTCACTACATTTCAGACGCTAATGCGGGAACTGGGTATCCCCTTAGCTCCTGAAAAGACCGAGGGCCCATCTACTACACTCACATTTCTAGGTATTGAAATTGACACGGTCACACAGGCATCCCGGTTACCCATGGATAAGGTCACCCGGATCTCCGTGATGATTTTGGCATTGATGGCCAAACGTAAAGTGTCCCTTCGTGAGCTGCAGGTACTTAATGGACATCTTAACTTTGCCTGCAGGGTGGTGACACCCGGCAGAGCATTTGCCCAGCGCCTATGTGATGCCATGACTGGCCTGTTAAAGCGCCACCATAGGGTCCGACTGACCAGGGGCATGCGGGCTGACCTTTTGGTTTGGCTCACATTCCTATGGGATTTTAACGGGATCTCTTTCTGGAGATCAGACCTTATGGTCTCCCCTAGATTCCAAGTACAGTCGGATGCCTCCGGCTCCCTGGGATATGGGATTTATTTTGAGGGGAGGTGGGCTTACGGCCAATGGCCTCCCGCATGGCTTGGCACGGATCGCCTCCGCGATCTTACCTTTCTTGAGTTCCTTCCCATCCTGGGAGCTTTGATGCTATGGGGCGAGGAGTGGGCCAACTCAGTGGTCCATTTTTGGTGTGACAATGCGGCAGTGGCGCACATTGTCAACGCTCAGATGTCTAAATCGCCTAGGGTTATGGCGTTGGTTTACCAATTTGTGTTAAGAAGCCTACGCCTAAATGTGCTGTTTAAGGCCAGACATGTCCCAGGCATTAATAATGATATTGCTGATGCTTTATCCCACCTGCAGATCCCCCGGTTCCATGCCTTGGCTCCGGAAGCAGAGGACCCCTTCCAGTCAGGATTCAGACCTGGATATGGTACTGAGACTGCATTGGTCGTGCTGATGGATGATCTCTGGCGAGAGCGGGATGGCGGTCATCCGTCCGTCCTTGCTCTTCTTGACCTCTCAGCGGCCTTCGATACCGTCGACCACGGTATCCTTCTGGAACGGCTCCGAGGATTGGGAATCCAGGGCACTGTGTGGTCCTGGTTTTCCTCATTTCTGAGGGGCCGGACCCAGTCGGTGTGGTTGGAGAGCGAGAAGTCCAGTCCTAGGTCCCTAAAATATGGGGTGCCTCAGGGCTCGGTACTCTCTCCTCTCCTTTTTAACATCTACATGAAGCCGCTGGGTGAGATCATCCGTTCCCACGGGGTGCGGTACCATCAGTACGCGGATGATACACAGTTGTACATCTCGGCCCGTGGGGACCCCAGTGATGCAGTCAAAGTCCTTTCCAGTTGTCTGGAGGCTGTTGGGGTCTGGATGGGGGCAAATGGGCTACAGCTGAATCCTAGCAAGACTGAGTGGCTATGGATAGGGGGTCCCGCCTTATCCCGGGAGCTACCATCTTTGGTTTTGGATGGGGCTATTCTGCCCCAGACCGACCCGGTGCGCAACTTGGGGGTCCTCCTGGATTCGCGGCTGCTGCTAGAAGAACAGGTGGTGGCTGTGGCCAGGAGGGCCTTTGCCCAACTTCGGGTGATTCGCCAGTTGCACCCGCTCCTGGACCGGGACTCTTTGCTCATGGTCACTCATGCTCTGGTTACCTCCAGACTAGACTACTGTAATGCGCTCTACATGGGGCTGCCCTTGATGACCATTCGGAGGCTGCAGCTGGTCCAGAATGCGGCGGCCCGGGTGGTGATGGGGTGTGGACGTTATGCCCATGCCTCACCACTGCTGCGGGAGCTGCACTGGTTACCAGTTTGTCTCCGGGTGCAATTCAAGGTGCTGGTTTTGACCTTTAAAGCCCTATATGGTAGTGGGCCAGGTTACCTTAGAGACCGCATCGCCCTAAGGACGTCTGTCCATCCAACCAGAGCGGACCGGAGGGGCTCTCTAATTGTGCCATCGGCCAGGGGGGCTCGCCTCTCTGGCACAAGGAGGAGAGCCTTCTCTGTGTCCGCACCGGCCCTTTGGAACCTCCTGCCTGTGGAACTGCGTCTCCAGACGGAGTTGTTGCCCTTTAGAAAAGAACTAAAAACCTGGCTGGCGGGCCAAGTTTGGGGTGCAGGTGGAGGGGTGGCTTCCGTTGGGTGGTTAATATAGGGGAGGATGCCTGCCCCACGGTTTCTTCAGTTCCTGCACCCCTCTCTTTTTAGGGGTGGGTTCTTATTGCTGGTTTTATCTGTTTTATTTGTTTTTATATGTTTTTACCCATTGTTGTGAACCGCCCGGAGTCGGCTTTGGCTGAGTGGGCGGTATAGAAATTTGACAATAAAATAAAATAAAAATAAATAAAATTCCCCTCGCCACTCCCGGCCGAGATTTGGACATTTGGCGAGGAGAGGTGAACTGGGCGATCGGCATGTCTTTGGCACCTCACACGTATCAACATGCTTTTGTACAATTTAGAACCTTTTGTGTGCAACTACAGTTGCCTGAAGTGTGGCCCATTCCAGTCGAACTGGTTTTACAATTTATGGTTTATCTTCACAGTCAGGGTTTGGCTCCTCGTACTATAGCATCCAGGCTGTCGGCACTGGCATTTATGGCCAAAGTGAGGGGCTTCACTGACTGCGTGAATGAGTTCCGCATACGTCATGTTTTGGAGGGGTGGACACGGGAATGTGGCCGCCGCCCGGACACTCGCCACCCAATTTCACCAGAGGTCCTGACCCACCTTGCACGAGGCTGGCATAACTTGTGTTATGATAGGTATGAGGTGGCTCTTTTTCACGCGGCTACCACGGTGGCCTTCTTTGGAGCGCTCCGCATCAGTGAGTTGGTACTACTGTCTAAGGCTGATGCGACTCGTAGGGCACTGGAACTCGACGATGTCTATGTCACTAATGAGTGGGCTCAGTTGAGGATACGGTCCTCAAAGGTTGATCAGCACGGCGTAGGCAGTGGAGTTAGACTGCTACGATGTTCCATTGCAGACATCTGTCCGGTTGGTGCCCTACATGAGTTTTTGGCAGTGTGTGGCGTGCACCCTGGCCATTTTTCTGCCACCAGGATGGGTCTCCCCTTACTAAATTCCAATTTTGGAAGGTGACCGGTATGGCACTAACCAGTGTTGGCCTCCCCGGGGCTCGTTACGGCACCCATTCATTTAGGATAGGTGCTGCATCAACTGCGGCTGCATTTGGGTACTCTGAGGCTGATATACGCCGGATGGGGAGATGGGGATCCATGTATTTTGCATTGTATGTTCGCCCACTCCAGGTATGAGTACCAGTTAAATCATTATTCTCTTTTCTTCTTTTACAGACCCTGTGTGTCCCCACACACCAGTGGCAGTATGGCTGGTGGGCCACAGTTACGTGCACTGGGCAGCGCAGTATGCTGCAGCGACAGAGTGGGGACCCCAGGTTGGACTACCTGCAACCGCACGTATACGTTGGTACGGTAAGCGCGGAATGAGATGGCGGGAACTGTTGCCATTCCTGTTTTCCATCAGGGATACTGAACTGCCTGATGTCCTTGTACTGCACCTCGGGGGCAATGACCTTGCCCAGGTCACTGGCCTTTCCTTAAAATTCACGATCTGCAGTGACCTAGCTTATTTGCATTATGTGTGGCCATCCACAAGGCTGCTATGGTCGGACATCGTGCCGCGTCATACTTACAGGGGAGGTATTGACCTCCGTGCCCTTGACTGCGCTCGCCACTCAGTGAACAGGGCTGTTGCCTGGTTCTTGTCAGACAAGGGTTTGGGGATGGTCATCCGGCACCCCACGGTTAGTTTGCAAAATTACGATCTCTATGCAGGGGATTGGGTCCACCTGTCGGCTACAGGTATGAACCTCTTTCTGGAAGATTTGCAAGCAGGCCTGGTGACCGAGCTGACGGTCTGGGGGGGGCGGTGAGTCTTCATAGACGCCTCCCCGCGTGGCAGGTTGCACTGGTAAGGTAAAGATTTATGATGCATAGGTATCCGGCAGGTTTGCAATTGACTGGCCAACACTTAGACAGGTACAGGTGTAATAGCTTTGGCCGGTCAATGACGAACCAGGCAAGGGGTAATGGCAGGAGCTTTACAGCATGCATCACCTCGTGATTTGACGGATACACGTCATAGGGTGGGGTCAGTAGATAGTTTATTGACTCCGGTCAACAATTTGTTTGTGTCAACAAACAAATTGATACAAATAGTTACACTGTAGCCAATTATCATTGGCATTTTGGGAGGAACCTTACCAGTGTTACTGCGGCCTGCTTGCCTTAAGAATTACAATTGGATGAATACACCAATTGAAAGTTATAATTCGGACTAGGGCATGATTCAATAAATGTGGCCCAATGCCTTTATCCATATACCGGTGTCTGAGTCTTTCTTTGTGGGGTGCGCCTGCAATGAAAGCGTGGCACCAAAATGGCCGCCACGCTCTTTGCGGGGGGGCCCCCACCCGGACTCAGACATCCGGGTGAGTTAGGGGGCATGGCCACCCCTCTATAAAAGGGGTGGCCACGAGGCAGCCGAGCTGCCATTTTAGAATAGCGATGGAGAGGAGATGTTTTCCCCTCCACCCCCTCCCTAGTGAACAGTGTGATTTTTTGGTCGCTTCGGGGCCGGGTGGGAATTTTTGTCCTAAACCTACAATTGGCCCTTTGGTTCTGGTTTTTTTGCCCATCCCACACTGTTGCTAGTGTTTGAGCAAAGGAGTTCTTTGACTTTGGTCACTTTGGGCGGGTAGCACTGGTAAGGTAAAGATTTATGACCCATAGGTATCCGGCAGGTTCGCAATTGACTGGCCAACATTTAGACAGGTACAGGTGTAATAGCTTTGGCTGGTCAACGACGAACCAGGCAAGGGGTGGTGGCAGGAGCTTTACAGAATGCATCACCTCGTGATATGACGGATACACGTCATAGGGTGGGGTCAGTAGATAGTTTATTGACTCCGGCCAACAATTTGTTTGTGTCAACAAACAAATTGATACAAATAGTTACACTGTAGCCAATTATCATTGGCATTTTGGGAGGAACCTTACCAGTGTTACTGCGGCCTGCTTGCCTTAAGAATTACAATTGGATGAATACACCAATTGAAAGTTATAATTCGGACTAGGGCATGATTCAATAAAAGTGGCCCAATGCCTTTATCCATATACCGATGTCTGAGTCTTTCTTTGGGGGGTGCGCCTGCAAAGGCTTGAAGAAAATACCATTACAAAGCCTCTTTTGATTAATGTTACATGTAGCCATTGTTCAGAAATAAAGGTTGGGAACAATATTTTTTTAATTTGTATCATTTATTTCATTTACATGTTTTATTTTCACCTCTCCATCAAAAGGATCTCTTCAAGGAAGATTATAATACTAAAAACAACAGATGGTTTGGCGGCAAATACTTTTTCTCCCTAGAATGAAGAATTATTTCATGCCCTCTCTGCATGCCCAGCGAACATTACCATGCCAAACACTGGCTTAATCTTATTTCGACTGCAACTTTCTTTCACTACCTTCCTTTCCTCCAACACTATTTGTTGTAACCTCTTTTGACAACCTGAAATTACAGTCCTCAGCTTGTTGAATGACCTCTACTGCTGCTGATGGGTTTGAGTGGCAGGTTGTAGAATGTGAGCAGGTTGTGGAATGTTTGCCTCCATTGAAAACACTCAAATTGTCTTAGAGTCTGCAATACATCTCTCTGTGCATGTCATGTGGAAAGATACAGAAATGTGCCAATGCTCACTTTCAACACAATACTCTCCCCCTTCCCACAAAGGATGTCACATTAGCAAATTGTTACTCCTGGCCATTTGCAATCCATTTTCCTACTTCACAGCTGACTTAAAACATAATAATTTCTGGGAATTATTGTGGGGAAAGAAAGTTATATTCAGAAATAACACTGTAGATAAAATTAAAATTTCATGATGGGATGTCAAAGATTCTGTTGTTGATCCATTGCTGACCAGTACAAAGCTTTTAGGGAATTATGTAAATTGGTAATGGGGAAGGAGCTAAACATTTTGAAGTAAAGGAGATTAATACTCATCATGGTTACTTACTTTATCTAATATTAAGAATATTTATATCCTGTCCCATACCACAGTATCTCAGACAGATATAACTCAAATAACCTAAATCCATTTTAAACAATTTGATAAATATAAAATAATATAAGCAATTTTAAATAGTTTTAAGCATACAAGGCTACAAGTTTACAGTATATTCCACAGCCGGCTGAAGTCAAGATCCTTAAACTTCAAAGGGTTTAATGGACAGCTATATGTTAACTTGACAAACTGAAATGAAATCAATGTCAGAGCCGATCAACCCTTCAGAGTTAGAAGCCAAATTATCAACACCAGTAGGGCCTCCATTACTTATTATGTGTCCATGCTAGTTATATATTTGGAGATTCCCCCGCCCCCAGAGAACTAACACAACACAACTCAGGGATAAGAAATGCATATCGTTTCAGATACTGGCCAAAATCCTAATGATGGTGTAATATTTCCATAACTCACGGTGACCAGTCACAGCTAACTAGCAACATTTTGTCTCAATGGTATCATTAAATGTTCTTCATAAAGAGTAAACTGATCATATCATTTTATTAGTGGTACAAAATCTGATTTGTCTGTCAAATCCAAAGAAGATGTCTGCATCTGGCATATAACTTAGATGCAGGGTGTATCTTGGTTACATGATCTTGGTTACATGATGTTTAGGCATTATGCCTAAGAGATGCCTGACACTTTGTCACTTAGCTACAATTGGCCATGGTAATTTATGCAAACCTCATGATATTAGTAAAATGCTGGCCATCATTTGACTTCTCACTAGCACTATTTCTCAGCATTGGCCATATTGGTTCAAATTGATGGACACTGCAGTACATGATCTGGAGAGACCACCCACATCACTCTTTTGGGATAGCTGGTATAATGTCAGGCTTAGACTCTGGAAATAGTAGTCATCTCCTCAACCATGGAACAAAATGAGTGATCTTTGGCAAATCATTACCTACTCTATTAACCTACCTCATGATCTTGTAGTGATGATAACTTGGGAAAGGGAATTTAGTATATTAAATTTAGAATATACAGTATATATTAAAATTTAGGTTTTTTCCAAATTAGCAACCTAGTTTAGCTGAAGAAAGGTTTTTGTATACATCTCCTTTCTCCTTCGTGTTGTTTGTGGATCCACGCCTATGGGTTATGCGCCTGTGCAGAAGCCAGTTCGGAGCTGTAGACCTGATTGAATAAGATTTATGGTTAGGACCGCCCACCATCTCCACCCACCCTTGGCACCATTTTGTGCCATCCTCCTCAGTTCTCTTTTTCCCGCTGTGCTAACAGGAGCTAATTGAGAGTTCTCCTTAATTTTTGCCCGTTTCTGATTTTTCGAAGGCTATTTCTAGAAATTTTTTCTTGGCCAGGAGGGGCTACTTCCTTTCTGAAACTTTTTTCTCTGCTCTAGGAAAAGAAAATTGCATTTACACAGTCTTAGGCTCAATTTTTCATTCTTTCCGAGGAGCCTCCCTCTCAGGCCTATCCCGCTTTTCGTGCCCTTTTTGCTCGGCACTTCATTGGATGGCCACCATTGCTGCCTTTAAGAAGTTCCTGTCTTGTGGCTCCAAAATTCCCCACATGGACAGTCATGCTAGGTGCCTTATTTGCTTTGGGGAAACCACCTGGTACATTCCTGCCCAGCTTGTAAAAAGTTTTCGAAGGTTGCCCAGAAGAACAGAAAAAACAGACTTCAGGCTCACCTCATGGCTACCGCATTAGCTCCACAACTGTCCGGTTCTTGTCTGGAGCTGCACGTGCTCCCTTCCTCTTCTACCTCTGCTCCGGCTCGGAAGCTCACCACGGCAGAGTTGTTCCTAAAGAAGAAGAAAGAGGAAAAGAAAAAGTCAAGAAAACACCACTCTTCTCTGCCTCCAATGCAGAGAGCAAGCAGGATGTCACCTCCGCCTTCACCGGCTTCAGCGATTTTCCTCACGGCCATGTCCAACCACTCTTCACCAATGTTGGTGTCCACAGCGTAGTCTGCCTGCATCCGTCCATGTCAGGATACCCCGCCAATGCCTCCCAGGCATCTTGACCCACAAACTCAACCTCTGTCCAAGGACTCGGTTGCATCTGCAGCCCCTGCCTTGGTTCCCATGGATGCTTTGGCTCTTCTTTTCCATGCCATGGTGAAGGAGATCACGACCCAGGTGACTACACAGGTCAGGGCTCTTCTTCCAACTGATTTGCCCATCTCCCATCCACCTCCAGCATAGCCACGGGTAAGCCCGCCCAAACGCAAGGCCACCGTTCCATCTTCGGGGTCCAAGAAGAGTCGGGTGGAGCATGCTGCCACTGCTTCTCCTCTGCATTCTCCCATATCCAGGGATGCTCTGAGCTCAGCCAGGCCGTACTGGTCTGACTCGGACCCCGAGGCCCTCCTCCCACCTCCCACCATTTTGGAGAGGTCGGAAGGCTCTGATGAGGATCAGCCAGATTCGGACAATGAGCCCCTCCCGCTGGTGGATGTGGATAAGTCACCCGATGACCAGATTGGGAGCAAGGACCGCTCCCAACTGGAAGATCAATGTACCCTAACCGGACTGATTACTCAGATAGGTACTACTCTGAACATTAAGGCCGAGACTCCACCGTCCCCCTTCATGGATGAGGTATGTGGCCTAGATGAACCAAAGAAGATCCTTCCAGTTCATCTCCCATTTCTTTCCGCCGTCTCCCACATGGCCAAGGCGGTTTGGAAGAAGCCCGTTTCAGCTCACACAGTTTCCACCAGGGTTGATGGGAGAGGATGGGGAATTTCTCCACACCCACACCCAGCCCAACTCCCACGTGGTCTGGGCTTCTCAGCACCGCACTGCTGTCCACAGTGTACCGGTTCCTGCCTCAAAGGAAGGAAAGAAGCTTGATGCGCTGGGCCATCATGTTTATGTGCATTCGTCCTTGTCACTCCAGGCAGCTAACTACTCTGCTGCCATGGGTGTCTATAATATCAAGCTGTGGATGAAATTGGAGGCCTGTCTAGACAAACTGCCAGCCGATCTCTGTCCTGAATTGGACACCCTTTGTAAGGAAGGTATCCACATTGGACAACAACAGATCAGGACATCCAGGCATGTTCGTGATTCTGAGGCCAAGAACATTGTTGTGGCTATACAGATCCGACGCCATTCCTGGCTCTGATCCATGGACTTTACCGAGGACATGAAGAAACTCATCGAGGAGATGCCCTTCGATGGCCAGGGACTTTTTGCTACTGAGACCAATAATACTCTCAATGACCTACTCAGAGATATTACTACCTCCAGTAAACTAAGGTTAGGCAGCACCAGTTTTTACCATAAGCGATCCTTCCAACCCTTTGGCCAACGACAGGACCAACAGTCCAGACAGCAGTTCCGTCCCTTGGACCCACCTAGACAACAGTTCTATAAGCCCAGGAAGCAATACAACCATTCCAAGTACCAATCCCAGAACCAGCAGTCTGCCAAGCCTAACCGATCGGGAACAGAAGCAACAGGTTTGACCTGCCCCAAGCCTCAGACTCTCCCACCCATTGCCTCCCTTACCTTCCGATTCAAAACTTCATCATGGTTTAGAACTCCATCACTTCAGACAATTGGGTACTTCAGATACTGGAGCACGGTTACAAGCTGGAGTTCCTATTGTACCCCCCGCTGGGACAAATCTGTCACACCGATCCATCTCCACAACTCGAAGAGGAGCTCTCTGCCCTCTTGCTGAAGGGTGTGATCGAACCCGTGCCATTGATAGACTCTGCCAACGGTTTCTATTCACACTACTTCCTTGTGGACAAGAAAGATGGGGGCCTCCGCCCGATACTTGGCCTCCGACGCCTCAACCGTTATATCCTCATGAAGAAGTTTCAAATGGTTACCCTCCTATCCATCTTTCTTCTCCTCAACGTTGGGGATTGGTTTACCACCATCGACCTGAAAGATGCGTATTTTCATGTCCCCATCTGCCCATCGCATCGCAGGTTCCTACACTTCTCTGTAGGGGGAGAGATCTTCCAGTACACATGCCTACCATTCAGCCTCTCCACCGTCCCAAGGGTATTCACGGTGCATGGCCCCAGTGGCTGTGCACAAATGTCTACAGGGGATCACCATTTTTCCTTATATAGATGACTGGTTGATCTGTTCCTCTTCCCAAGAGTCAGCGTTACAGGACATTGCTTTCATGATCTCATCTCTGGAGAGTCTCGGCCTGTGGCTCAACCTGGCCAAGTCCAAACTCATTCCTTCTCAACGGGTTGAATTCGTCAGGGGCATTCTCGACTCCATTCACGCCAGAGCCTACCCGCCAGATGCTCGATTGGCCAACATAATGGACATGGTTCAGATCTTCTGGTTTCACTGATCCGTCACCGCTCACCAGGCACAAAGACTACTGGGTCTGATGGCCTCCACCCATACCTGTCAACCACGGCTCTGGACAATCCGTGACCTGCACAGAACGGTTCTGTGCAGGTTGCATTTTACGGATGCGTAAAAGCCTCCTACGCATGCGTAAAAGCGACTTGCGCAGCACCGTTCTGTGCAGCTCACTTCTACGCATGCGTAGAAGGCTTCTACGCATGCATAGAAGGCTTCTACGCAAGCGTAGAAGGGTTCTACGCATGCGTAAAGCCTTCTATGCATGTGTAGAAGTGAGCTGCACAGAAAGGATGTGTAGTAACGCCTCCCCCCCCCCACTGCCAAATTCCGGGGTTTCGGCACCTTTGGGTGGGAAATGGTGAAAATCAGCGCCAAAAAATGGGAAATCCTGTCCAATCTGGGAAGGTTGACAGGTATGCCTCCACCACAGCGGTCATCTCCTACACCAAGCTGAAACTGAGATCCTTGCAGTCATGGCTCCTGGCTTCCTTCAATCCATTGTAGGACAACCAACGGATGCGTCTCTACCCGACTCCAGAGTTAAAAGCACGGGGGCGTGACTAAGATGGCCGCCGACTAACATCTAGTTTCGGATGCTCGCGCCTAACAAAGTGGTAATTAATGTGATTTTAAAGAGCTAATAGAGGTAGAATAGGTAAAAGCGCATAACACCGACAGTAGGGCGCATCTTGCATGTCCCCCCTCTCCCCTCTTTGGTTGACAGAGGCGGCTTTTTGTAGGAAGGTGGGGAGAGTGAAAGTGTGTGTTTTATGTAGTGGGTATAATGGTAAGGTTGTTGGTGGCACGCCCGATGGAGAGTTTAAAATTGGAAGAAGAACTTGGTTATGGGAAGTATTAAAATAATATCGTGGAATGTAAAAGGTACAGGTTCTGTTCTTAAGAGACGTAGATTGGAATTGGCGCTGAAAAAGGATAGACCAGATATATTGTTTTTACAGGAAACACATCAGAAGTCAAAAGATACAAATAAGCTTTATTTGGGATGGATGCAACACTATGAGATGGCGTTCGGTACTTCGAAAGCAAGAGGGGTGGCAATTATGATTTCAAGAAAGTTGGGATTTGAAGTTACAAAAAAGATTGCGGATCAAGAGGGTAGATATTTGTTGTTAAGAGGAAAATTGGAGGATGAGGAAATTATGTTTGTAAATATTTATGCTCCGAATGACTGCCAAGCAGAGTTTTTGGAAAAAATCCGGAAAATAGTGGAGTTGGAAAATGTTGCAAAAATTATTGTGGCTGGTGATTTTAATTTGATAAGGTCAGGATTAGATTGTACAAATATAGCTAGAAGTGGAATTGGTGTGAAAGGGAAGGTGTTGGACAATTGGATGAAGGTTATGGGTTTGAAGGATTCGTGGAGAGAGTATAAGGGCTCAGAAAGGGCATATTCTTTTTTTTCACACGTCCATGGGACCTACTCAAGAATAGATTATGTTTTTCTTTCGGAAAATTTAATCGGGGATATAGAAGGTGTGGAAATGGGGATTATTAAGGAATCGGACCATGCTAAAGTATATTTGGAACTAAAAGCACAAAAAATATACGAAGAGTAAGAAATTGGAGGTACGATCCTAATTTGTTTAAAGATCAAAAAAGTAAAGAGGTAATTATGGAAAGTTGGAAAGAAAGCTGGCAGTGGAACGACAATAATGAGGTTAATTTTAATGTTGTATGGGATACCATGAAGTCAGTTTTTAGGGGGGAGAGTATAAAATTGGCAAGCTTCAAATATAAAAAATACAAAGCAGAACAGACAGAAAAAGAAAGAGAAATAAAACAATTACAGGAGGAGCATGTGAAAAACAAGGACAAAAAAACTTTTACGAAATTACAAGGACTTAAGGCAGAAGTAATGGGTAAGGATATTGATAAAGTTAAACGGGATTTGATTTACCTAAATAGAGAATATTTTGAATTTAGCAATAAGAATTCAAAATTATTAGCAAGAGCAGCCAAGGTTAAAAGGGAAAAAAGAGAAATTGGTGTACTGGTTGATAAGCAAGGCTTAAGATGTAATAAGAATAGGGATAAATGTAAAATTGTCAGGGAATTTTATCAGGTACTATATGCAAAAAAGGAAGTAGATTTGGAAAAGCTTAAAAAGATATTGGAGAAACAGTTAGGGAGTGGGATAAAACAAGAGCATAGGGAGAAAATGGAAGAAAAGATATCTGATAAAGAGGTTAAGGAGGTAATAAGCAGATTGAAGATAGGGAAAGCCCCTGGGGACGATGGATTATCGACAGAGTTTTATAAAGAATTTAAGGAGGTGGTGGTCCCGAAATTGGTGAAGTTATATAATTACATACTAGATGGAGGATCAATTCCGACTTCATGGTATAATACTACAATTGTTCTTCTGCCAAAACCTGGTAAGAATTTGGAAAGAGTGGATTCGTACAGACCAATTTCACTTATAAATCAAGATGCGAAAATCTTTACAGCAATATTGGCTAACCGTCTAAATAGTTTTATGGGAGAATATATAAATGTTGATCAAGTAGGGTTTTTAAAAGGACGACATATGGCGGATTTGACTAGAAGGGTATTAGATTTAATAGATAATGTAAATCAAACAAAGGAAAAGGTGGGACTATTATCATTGGATATCTTTAAGGCATTTGACTCATTGCAGTGGTCCTCAATCAAGGAAATAGTTAAAAAATATGGATTTGGGGATAAATTTAATAGGGTTATAGATTTACTATATCAAAAAGGAAATGCTAGGGTTAGAGTAAATGAGGAGCTTACGGATGTGGTAAAGTTAGAAGCTGGTACGAGGCAGGGCTGTCCATTATCTCCTATTCTGTTTATTATGGCAATGGAAATCTTAGCTAAAAGTATAAGGGAGGATTTAAATATAGAAGGGATCATGGGTAATAAAGTGAGTATGTACGCAGATGATACATTGCTTATGGTAAAGCACCCGGAGTTAGTAATGGACAGGATTAAAGATCATTTACAGATATTTCAGGATATAACTGGGTTAAAGATAAACTGGGATAAATCAGAATTGATGTTGTGTAATTTGAAACCAAGTGAGATGGGTAGGACAGTGTTGACACTTAATATACAAATTAAGGATAAGTTGAAATACTTGGGGATAATTATTTCAAACAAATCAGAAGAACTTAAACGATTGAACTATGACAGCTTGAAAGTAGAATTTAAGAACAAAATACAAGAGCTTCAGAAGTTAAAGCTGTCATGGTTCGGAAGGATTGCTATGTGTAAAATGATATTGTTGCCAAAGCTTAACTTTTTATTTGATACACTAGCGATCCATTTGAAAGAGAAAGAAATTAATGAGTTTCAAAAGATGTTCAATGGTTTTTGTAATGGAGGTAAAAAATCTAGGCTTCCAAAGAAGTTATGGTATTTGTCTCAAAAAAAGGGGGTTTGGCATTGCCAAACTTGCTAGCATATTACCGGGCTTTTCAAGTTAAGAATGTTGTGAAGATTTTGGCAAGAGAAAAAACAATTTGGGAGCAATTGGAGATGAAAGAATATAGAAATATTGGAAATTTGATTTTTCTAGGAATAAAGGATAAAGTGAGAAGACCAAATAATACTATGATGAGAGGTCTCGTGGAGGTGTGGAAGAAGGTAAAAAAGGATATGGTCCCAAATCTCTCTCCAGTTTTAGAACTGACTGATATGATGTGTTTCCCAATAAAGTTAGATAAGGAAAAAATTGAAATATTGGATAAAAAAGGGATGCTCTTATTGAAGGATTGGTTAAAAATATGTGAGTCTCTTGTTGAGCGGAAAAAAATATTTGAGATATTAAATTTGAATTGGTTTCAGAGGTTGACCATTTGTGGACCATTCTTGTACGGCAAATGATAGTTCAGGACCAGTACCATCACAAAGAAGTTTTTGGAGTTGAGTAGCAAATAAACTCTCCGGGCATTGTATATATTCACAGGGTGTTATTATTCATCTAAAGATTAATGGTAGCACAGAAAGTTTTTATTATTTTGGATTTTGAAACAATGTTTTTTTTTCTTAATATTTTGTGGTTATATAGTAATTAATGAGTCTAGATATTGTTATGTGCTAACATTTAGTAATGTTTGTTAAGATGATACTATGGATTTGTTTATGTATTGTATTGTTAGTCATTGTTTTCTTTTCTTTTTTGTATGTCTTTGAAAAATTCAATAAAATTTATATTAAAAAAAAAAGAAATGCAATAAATAAAATAAATAATCATCCTCTCCCTGCCAAAAAAAAAAAAGCACAGCTTCTATGGTGGACGGATCCATCGTTTGTCACCATGGGGAGGCCTTTCGATCACCCTTCCCCAACTTTTCAGGTCACCACGGATGCGAGCAACCTCAGATGAGGCACGCACCTGGGATCCCTCCGTGTCAATGGCACATGGCCCCCCAGTGAGAGGTCTCACTACATCATTTGCCTCGAGCTTCTGGCAATCTGGAAGTATTTGAGGTCATTCCAACCGGTGATTGTGGGGTTCGTTGCTCAAGTGGCGTCAGACAACACGACTGCCATCGCCTACTTGAACAAACAAGGGGGGACTCGCTCCCGGTCTCTGCTTTACCTCTCTGTTCTTCTATGGGAATGGTGTCTCCAGCTACATGTGCTTCCGATTGGAGTCCACATCAAGGGCACGGTCAACACGATAGCGGATGATCTCAGCAGGATGGTCACATCCAACGACGAATGGGAGCTCCATGAATCTATGTTCCATCAGCTCTGCCCCAAATGGGGGACCCCTACAATGGATCTGTTTGTGTCTCCCCTCAACAGCAAGTGCAACCTCTTCTACTCCAGAGTCAGGACAGGACAGGAGTCAATGGGGGATGCATTCATGTACCTGTGGAGGTGACATTTCTTCTACCTTTTTCCTCCACTTCCATTCGTGCAGAGGGCGCTTCTTCGTCTTCAACTGTACGGGACTTGTGCCATTCTTATAGCTCCTTCCTAGCCCAGACAGCCATGGTTTCCACTGCTCAGGAAACTCGCATCCGAGTGGATGTCACTACCCAACAGACCAGACCTCATCTACTTGGAGGGAGGCAGCATTCTGCACCCAAACTTGCACAGCCTGCATCTGACTGCATGGCTCATAATCGACAACTAAATAGGATTCTCCAGTCTGCTATCAAACCGCCGACCTCCCGGTCCTACTCGGCCAAGCTCAAGCGTTTTTTGGGACACCTTCAGTCTGTTCATGTCACCATGGACACTGCCTCTCTTGAGGATCTCCTGGACTACTTGCTACTCCTGGCCAAATCGGGTCTCTCCCATTTGTCAGTCAGGTTGCATCTTGCAGCTGTGGTTTCTGCTACCCCATCACATTCACCTCCCTGTACAGCCTTCCGCAATGACTTGGTGAAGCATTTTCTTAAGGGGCTCAAGAATGTCTTCCCTCCAAGGAGGATTCCTACCCCTCAATGGTCTCTGGCCACGGTCCTGGATGCCCTCATGTGTCCACCGTTTGAGCCTACAGTTTGCAGCTACTCTCCTGGAAAACCTCCTTCCTGGTGGCTTTTACATCTGCCAGATGATCCAGGAACTTGTGCCCTTCGTTCTGACCCCCCATTCTTACAGTTCTTTGATGACCATGTGGTCCTTTATCCTGACTTAACATTTTTACCTAAAGTTGTTACCAGGTTCCATCTCTTACAAGTGGTCATTTTGTCTGCCTTTTCCCCCAATACTTCATCCAGAGAGGAGAGGACTTGGCATTCCCTGGATGTAGGCAGGGCTCTCCTTTTCTACACTAGGAGGGCAGCTGAATTCCGTGACACCACCCATCTCTTTGTGGCTTATGGTGGTCACAGGAAGGGCCAGCCTTTCTCATCCCAGAGACTGTCAAAGTGGATCTGTCACACCATTCATCTTGCTTACCAGCTGGCATCCAAGCCTCCCCCTGCTGCTGTCAGGGCCCACTCCACAAGGCCCATTGCCACCTCTACAGCCTTCCAAGAGGGCATTTGTCTTGAGGACATTTGCAAGGCTGCCACATGGTCAACACCTTCCACTTTTGTCAACCATTACAGACTAGACACCAGGTCTCTGACTGATACCAGACTTGGCCGTTCCATCCTGACTGCAGGCCTCTGACTGTGTACCCAGAGGGCCTCCCGGATCTGAGCATTTCCATCTCCACTGCATCTTCTTCCTGGACTTCACATCTCATCAGTGACTCCCCACCTTCCAAGTAAGTGAGCTTGCTAATCTCTCATAGGTGTGGATCCACAAACAACATGAAGGAGAAAGACAGGTTGTACTTACCAGTAACTGTCATTCTTCAAGTATGTTGTTTGTGGATACACACCACCCACCCGTCCTCCCCTCTGGTTGCTACACTGCTGAGATTTTCAATTTTCTCCAGTGCTTAGCTTTCAAAGGAACTGAGGATGATGGAACAAAATGGCGCCAAAGGCGGGTGGAGATGGTGGGCAGTCCTAACCATAAATCTTATCCAATCAGCTCTACAGCTCCGAACTGGCTTCCGTGCAGGCGCATAACCCATAGGTGTGTATCCACAAACAACATACTCAAAGAAAAACAGTTACTGGTAAGTACAACCTGTCTTTCATCCTCCTATCTCTGCAGGGCCAAAGACCTCCACTAAGAAATTTGAAGCATCACAGTGAAAATTAGTGGCATGATTACTACTGATCTACTACTACTATCTCAGGGTGGATGTTATGTATGTATGCATGTTCATTATACTGTAAAGGCAAGATTGTAACCACTCCAGATACAAACGATATCAGCTGTAAAGGAACGCGAGCAGACAGCCTATAGAGGGCAGCTGCGAGCGTTCACTCTCACATGGTTCACATTGCTCAATCACGGACAGCCGCGGGAAAACCTTCCCCGCATTCAGCAGCTGAAGAAAGACCTGCATTCAGCAGCTGAAGAAAGACCTGCATTCAGCAGCAGGAATGGAGGCGTGCCTGGGCGAGGCCACGCCGGTAGCAACCAATCAGCTACCGTGCTACAAGATTCAAATGTAGAGAGCTACTGTATATATTGAGATGTATCACCGCCATTACCTCATGCTTAACTGGAACCTCATGCAATAAACCTGTGTTAAACCAACCCTTCGGTTGTCCGGTCGTCTTTGGTCCCATACACTAAATTGGCGACGAAGGTGGGATATGGCTGCCCACGGGACCAAGACATGCGCCGGCTACGAGATCAGGAAGCCGGGAGACTTGGAGCTGTTTGAGATAGACTTCAACGCTGCGCTGGTGGAGCTCGAAGTCTCCGACGAGGCCAAAAAGAGGGCCATCTTCGTCCGCATGCTCGGACAAGAAACCAAGAGGACCTTGGTGGACCTGATCGCGCCGAGGAAGGTGGGCGACCTCAAGGCCACAGAGCTCCTGGCGGCGCTGCGCGCCCATCTCCGGCCGGCAATAGCGATGTTCCCCGCTCGGAGCGCGTTCTGGAGGCGAGTCCAGGCACCCGGAGAATCGGTCGATGAGTTCGCCGCGGCCCTGCGGTTGGCCGCCGGCCCATGCAAGTGGGAACTCCCCGACGTCACCCTCCGGGACTGCCTGCTCTGCGGTCTGAGGGACACAGAGACTCAGCGCGCGCTGATGAAAAGGGAGCCGCCTCCCACGTGGCAACAAGTCCTCGACGCGGCACAGGCCGCAGAGGCCACGTCGGCCGGGGTGCACGAACTTCAGGACTGGCGCCCGAAGACCGCCAAGGCAGAGAGTTCGGTGCGCGCGGCCCAGCGGACTTCGAACTCGTCTGCAGAGAGCAGCGACGACGAGGACGTCCGGAGGGTCCAGAGAGAGGGCCGGCGCTGCGATGGCTGCGGCGCCGCCCACGCCCGCACCAAATGCCCATTCCGCAAGGCCGAGTGCCACAACTGCGGCCGGCGCGGGCACATCGCCAAGGTCTGCCGGAAACGACGCGAGGCCACCCGGAGTTCTCCAGACCGCTCGGCGAGGCAGGACCGCACCACGAGGCCGAAGGACGGCACCCGGACCACGAGGACGCGGGACGGAGTAGGGCGAGTCTCCGACGACAGCGAGGACGACGCGCCGGTTTGCAGCGTTTCCACGGAGCACCCCCGTTACTTCGTTGAGGTAGTAATACAAGGGGCCCCTGTTAGAATGGAGGTGGACTCGGGTTCTTCATACTCCATTATTTCCCAGGGGGAGTTCATGAAAATCGCCCCCCGCGTGCGGCCCAAGCTCAAGGCGTTGAGGGCCACGCTGAAGGACGTGCAAGGGAACCGCATCCCAGTGTTGGGGGTTGGGAAGTTTCAGGTCCAGTTCAAAAAGTACACCGCAACGCTTCCCTTAGTCGTCCTCAAGGGGGGAAAATGCAGCCTCCTCGGGACTCAATGGTTCCAGCCCCTGGGGTTGTTCATTGGGGGGGTGCACGCCGTGGGAGCACACGCCGCCGGGACTGATCCAATACAGAGCGTGTGCGACGCGCACCCCGAGGTTTTTAAAAAGGGGCTAGGAAAATTCAAGGGCCCCCCAGTGACTTTCGACCTGGACCCTGGAGTGCGTCCAATCAGACTTAAACCGCGCAGAGTGCCTTTCGCACTAAAGGACAAAATAGAGGCGGAATTGGACAAATTAGTGGGCCAGGGGATTCTTGTTCCTGTTGATTCTGCGGAGTGGGAAACTCCAATTGTAACAGCGCTCAAGGCCAACGGGGAAGTCCGAATATGCGCTGATTACAAGTGCACCATCAATAAGGCGATCCGCCCTAATGCGTATCCGGTGCCGGTAGTCAGCCACTTGTTGGCCAGGTTACACGGGGGGAGGTGTTTCGCCAAACTCGACCTGGCCCAAGCCTACCAGCAACTCCCGGTGACCCCCGCCGCAGCTGCTGCACAAACCATAGTCACCCACAAAGGGGCGTTCCAGGTTTCGCGCCTCCAATTCGGCGTGAATTCGGCGCCCGGGATTTTCCAGTCATTGGTGGAACGCCTCCTGAAGGGGTTGGAGGGGGTGTTACCCTATTTTGATGACGTATTAATTACAGGGGGGAGCCGGGCCGAATTAGCAACAAGGTTGGGAAAGGTCCTGACAATATTCGAAAAGGCGGGGTTGAGGTTGCGGAAAGACAAATGCGTCTTCTTCGCTACAGAGGTTGAGTTCCTAGGGTTCCGTGTTACTCCCGAGGGAATTAGGCCAGCCCAATCCAAGGTAGCCGCCATCAAAAAGGCCCCTCGCCCCACCTCCAAGCCCGAGTTGCAGTCGTTCCTCGGACTGCTCAACTTCTACCACTCCTTCCTCCCGCGGAAGGCAGCCGTGGCAGAACCGCTACACAAATTGTTAAAAAAGGACGAGGCATGGAAGTGGGGCGACGACCAGGAAAAGGCTTTCAATGACCTGAAGCGACTCCTGGCATCAGATGCTGTACTGACCCACTTCAATCCCAAACGCCCGGTGGTCCTGATATGCGATGCATCCCCGGTGGGGGTGGGGGCGGTGCTTTGCCACGTGCTGGAGAACGGTAGGGAGGCCCCGATAGCTTTCTACTCTAGATCCCTGTCCCAAGCGGAGAGGAATTATGCTCAGACAGACAGGGAGGCGCTAGCAATAATTGCGGGGACCAAGAAATTTCATGATTTCGTGTACGGCCGCCCCTTCACCATAGTGACTGACCACAAGCCGTTGCTGGGCATCTTCACCGCAGACAAGCCCACACCCCAGATCCTGTCCCCGAGAATGCTCAGATGGGCCATTTTTCTCAACGCGTATCAGCACGCGTTGGTATACCGGCCCGGGAGGGAAATAAGCCATGCCGACGCTCTGTCGAGGTCCCCCATTCCCCGGGATTGCTGCCACGTGGGCGGAGTAGAGAGGGACCACCAGGTCTTAATGATAGAGGTCCTAGACTCCCCTCCAGTAGTACCGGCCGAAATCGCCAAAGCGACAGGCAAGGACAAAGCGCTGGCCACAGTTTGCTCCTGGGTGCAGAAAGGGTGGCCCGTGTCTTCCCCAGCAGCGGAATTCGACACATTTTTCAAAAAGAGATTGGAGTTGTCCCTGGAGAGGGGTTGCCTCTTGTGGGGACAGCGGGTAGTGATCCCCACGTCTCTCAGGCCGAGGGTGCTTAAACTGCTGCACGTCAGCCACCCGGGGATCGTACGCTCTAAGGCACTAGCCCGCAGTTATTTTTGGTGGCCCCAGTTAGACGCCGACATCGAACACATGGTCGGCACTTGCGAGGCGTGCCAAAGCACTAGGCCAGAAGAGGCTCGCTCGCCACCTAGGGAATGGGACGCTGCGAGGGGACCCTGGTCCCGAGTTCACGTAGACTTTGCTGGCCCATTCAGGGGAACGCTTTTCCTCCTCGTGGTGGACGCGTTCTCTAAGTGGTTGGAGGTCATTCCAGTCTCGAGCACCTCCTCGACCACAACCATTAAACAGTTAAGGAGGGTCTTTTCCACGTTCGGTTTACCCGACACCCTCGTCAGCGATAACGCTAGCTGTTTCACGTCCGCCGAGTTCAGGGCATTCATGGAACGCAACGCCATTCGGCACGTCACCTCCGCCCCCTTTCACCCGGCCACCAATGGCCAAGTAGAGCGCCTCGTGCGCACCACGAAAGACGCGCTACTGCGCATGGGTCCCGGAGACCTCGACCTGAAATTGTGCCAATTCCTGCTGAGATACAGGGTCACCCCCTTAGCGTCAGGGTACTCCCCCGCAGAGCTGTTGATGCGCAGGAAGCTGGCCACGGGGATATCCAAGCTAGACCCCACGAGAGTAGAGGACAAAGGGCGGAACATAGGGGTGGAACCCACAAAGAGTTTCAGCATAGGCGCCCCAGTACACTGCAGGAATTACGCCAGCGCGGGGCCAGCCTGGGTGCCGGGCACCGTAGTAGATCAAACCGGCCCCGTCTCATACCGCGTAGAGACCAGTACAGGTTTCCTGTGGAGGCGACACGTGGACCAACTCAGGCGTAGGGTCCCCGGAGAGCAAGACGCGGATGAGATCAGCATTGAATCAGCGTTAGGGTACTCCCCCACCCGTTTAGCCCAAGGGGGAGGAAAAGGGGAGCATGGGTCCCCACCAAGGGGGGAGGAAAGGGAATCGATCCACGGAAATCTTTTGCGGGAGTCCCCGCCAGAGAGGAGGAGCCCCGGGTTGCGGGAGTCCCCGTCAGAAAGGAGGAGCCCCAACCACACTCATACCCCGCGGAAGCCGCGGAAGTCCCCCCGAGGCTCAGAGGCCCATAGAGGTTTAGACGTTGATTTACAGTACCAGGGGGAGTTAGCGGAGTGGTCCCCCACCCGTCCTAGCGAAAAGAGGGGTTTCAGTTCAGCCCCTGGTACCTCCAGTCCCAGTAGCCCCTGTGAGTTAGAATGCAACATAGCGCCCATGTTCCGGAGACCGACACCTCCAAGACCGGAGGCATCAGCGAGTCCGCCCACCACCACAGTCTTAAGGTCCCCCGAGCAGGGATCAGAAGGTAGCCATTCCCCAAGGGCGACCTCATCGGTTCCGCGGTTCACACTAGGAGGGTCCCCGGGGTCCGAGGGCAATAGGCAGGGATTTACCTCCCAACTGTTCATCCCATTCCCTTCCCCAAGCGCAAGGCAGGCACGGACGCCCCACAGAGCCACTAACGAATCCCCGTTTCCCGTTGCAGGACAAGCTCCCGCGGAGTCAGGGATCACAGGCTCTCCAGAATTAGGGCAGGCGCAAGCACGCCCCAAGCGAACGTGCGGCAAGCCACAATGGTTGCGGGACTTCGTCCCATCCTAGGGGGGAGGGATGTTATGTATGTATGCATGTTCATTATACTGTAAAGGCAAGATTGTAACCACTCCAGATACAAACGATATCAGCTGTAAAGGAACGCGAGCAGACAGCCTATAGAGGGCAGCTGCGAGCGTTCACTCTCACATGGTTCACATTGCTCAATCACGGACAGCCGCGGGAAAACCTTCCCCGCATTCAGCAGCTGAAGAAAGACCTGCATTCAGCAGCTGAAGAAAGACCTGCATTCAGCAGCAGGAATGGAGGCGTGCCTGGGCGAGGCCACGCCGGTAGCAACCAATCAGCTACCGTGCTACAAGATTCAAATGTAGAGAGCTACTGTATATATTGAGATGTATCACCGCCATTACCTCATGCTTAACTGGAACCTCATGCAATAAACCTGTGTTAAACCAACCCTTCGGTTGTCCGGTCGTCTTTGGTCCCATACACTAAAGTGACATTCTGCATTTACCCAAGAGTACGAGTTCATCCTTAACAGCTGACAGAAGAAGCAGACTTCAGAGTTTGCTGCTGATGGTGCTTAGCTGGCAATTTATTCTATAACAGGTTTTCAAGATTCCTGACGAATTGGAAATCAACTATTATTTCCAGCTGGAAACATTCTGCCTCAATGGTAGTGTTAACTGTCCTTCATAAAAGACAAAAATTGCCTGCATCACTTCACTGATGGTATTAAATCTGATTTGTTTGTCAAATCCATGGAAGACCTTCAGCATTTGGCATATAACTATGGCTGATTAGCATCTGAGAATGGCTGAGAAAACAAAACAACTCAAGTAATTAGATGTCTAAGTGAAAAAGCTTCCCTGGCAGAAACCCAATGCCCATATATTAATGTAAATAGCCATTACGGCAACTTACTTTATTGCTGTTCTCAGGAGATATAACAATACAGAGATGCACCAACTGTTCACAACTGAGTATGATCTATTATGGCCAGGAAACTAATTCACAAAATCTGTTATTCCAGCATGAACTCTAATATGAGTTTAATTTTAGAACCATAATCACCTTTTATTTCACTGTAATTTTTGTCGGCTAATGACTGATAAAGAAAATTAATAGGTTATATCTGTGAAGTGCTTCACATTGAAAGAACACCATTATATCAACAGAGGTAATGACATTTTCCCCAAAACTAGGTTAATATCAGTGATGCATTGGGGATGAGTTTTTAGTACATTAAAATCCAGAGACGGCCTTGGATTTTTAAGCATGCCACACAAAATGTGTGTTTCAGATCAGGGCAATTTAGTAATGAGAAAATCATTCTGTTTCTGATCAGATTATCTTCAGGGCTGTGGTGGTTCAGTGGTTCTCGCCTTGTTAGTGGCAAGTCGGCAATTTGAAACCCGGGTACTGCATGATGGATTGAGTGCCCATCTCTGACCCAGATCTTGGGGACATGAAAGGAGCATCATTTGCGCATTCCCTGAGTGGAGTTTCTTCTGCGAAAATCCTTTCAACCCAGAATAATTTCTGACACAAAATTATTATTATTATCTTTGGGTGTACACCTATTTCCATGCATTTGTGTTCTTTTAAAATATGGTTGAACATTTGCATTTCAATAAGTAAATATATTTGCTCTAAAAGAACACATTTTGAAACATATTTTCATACATCTCTTTTTTCAAAAACTGGGTTGGAGTATTCAGGAAATCCAACATTTGGTACTGCAGTGGCTCAAGTCGCTAAGACGCTAACTGGGAAGCGGAAGGTCAGCAGTTCGATTCCCGAGTACTGCAGGACGGAAATGAGCTTCCGTCTTCGTCCCAGCTCCTGCCAACCTAGCAGTTCGAAAGCAAGAAATTGCAAGTAGATAAATAGAGACCACTTCGGTGGGAAGGTAACAGCGCTCCGGTGTCTAGTCATGCCTGCCACATGACCACGGAAATGTCTGCAGAAGCAGACAGCGCTGGCTCTTCGGCTTAGAAACTGAGATGAGCACTGCACCCTAGAGTCGACTGACTTTCGAGCAAGGGAAACCTTTACCTTTACTGTCAGGCCAACTGAGGTATTGACCTGAGGCAGTAGAGCAGGAAAATGCAATGAATCATATCAAAATACACAAATGCATGAAGATGACCCCTGCCAGAGCTCCAGAGAGTCTCCTTGACTTTTCTCCAGTACTGGCAACCTTACTCCAAATGCTAGCGGAAAGAAGCAATAGGCCTGGTGAAGCACTAGATGGCTCTGGATGGCTACACTAACATTTTGTTCTGGCAATTTAAATTTTAGGGAAGGTCCCCTGGGAGACTGTCTTTTTGATTGCAAGACAGACATCCTCCCAGGGAGTTCTACTCACAATATCTGGCTCAGAGGTAGGATCCCTTAAATACAGAGATTAGCTCCTTGGACAGCAGTATTGGCCATTCCATCCAGCTGGTGCTGCCCTTCATAGAGGACAGATGGAAGTGAGTGTGAGATGATAAAACAGTTGTGGTGTTGGAGTTGGCAAGTCTCCTATGCCAGGCAGTGAGTTTGGAGTGTCACTGATCCAGGAAAGAAAAGTCAGGGCTGTCTGTGTCAGAGTTAATAATGATCTATTTATGCAATTAGCCCACATCAGCAACAAATGGTTACAGTCAGTAACCCCCGCAATCCATGTGGGATGACCAGCTGTGGCTGCTTGGGTGGTTGTGGTCTCTCTCACCTGACCTCCTTGGGCTCCTCCCACCCAGAGAAGGATAAACTCCACCACAACTTAGTTTAGGAACTTTTTCTAGGTGATTGTGATAAGGTGCTACTTTCTGTAGATCAATTTTTGTATGTGTTTTATTACTTGAATTTATATTTTGCATGTTTTGTGATTTGTAAACCGCTTTGGGTCACCTTGGAGTGAGAAAGGCCATATGTAAATATAAATACATAAACATCAGCCAAAATCCTAGAAAGGACACGCAGATGTGAAGCTGCCTCGTAATGAGTCTATTGGTCAGTCCAGCAAAATAAAATAAAATAAAATAAAAAGGTCTGTGGTTGCCAATGCTGACCAGCCTGAGAAATAGGAGCTTTTCAGATAAAGACAGCACCCTGTTATCAATGCACCAAACCCAGCATGTCAGGTTGCCAAGCGAGGAAGCAAGCAAGTAAGTAAATTGACTTATGGTCTTTCATTTAGACCTGTGGTCCTCAGTGTGGGGCAATTTGATTTTTAAGGGGGCAATTCAAGAATCTGTTTAAACCAAGTTAATGGCCTTTTAGGCTTCTGCTAGTGAATAGGAGTTCACTTTTTGAACAATAAGAATTATATGCCATGGGGAGGGGGGTCATCAGGATTTTAGGAATGCTTAGGTGGGGCATGGCCAAGAAAAGGTTGGGAACCACTGATTTAGACTAAATGTGTGAGAACTGTGAGCAAAGTTTGAGTAATTTTGATTTTTTAATGGTTGTATATGGTTGAATAGGTGAAGGGGTCAACTACCTCAATAGACAACACAGGTTAAAAAGAAACAAACAAAACAAAATGCCTTTCTAGTTGTCACAGGTAAATACAAACTACAGTGGAACCTCATACAACAATTGCCCTGTATAGCAACGGAATCACATAACAATTAGGTTGGGGGGGGGATGGTGTCCCGCATAACAATTTTCCCTATGGAAAAAATCATACAACAACTTTTCAATTGGAAAAACCACTTAGCAAAAAAAAAAATTGTACAATGCAACCCATAGTAAAAATTGCTATATGATGCATGTATCATATAGCAATTGTTTTGTACAACAATGAGCCCCATGGAACAGATTAAAATCGTTGTATGAGGTACCACTGTATATTAGATTTTCAGACTACCTCTGAATGCATTCATGGTTCTAACTCACCTGCACATCCACCTTTCTAAGCTGCTAGGGGTACACATGTAGGGGGTACACAGAAAGAGCCTTCTTGAAGATTGTGGGTTTATTGAACCACAATCGGACATATCCTGATAATGGCAACCTTATGTTGCTGGCTAATCTTTCTCATACTAGGTCAGGTGAAAGGAACTGCTGAATGAACTCATTTAAAGGTGCCTTCATTTTGGCAGTTTCATGTCTGGCGTAGACACAGAAGAAGAAGCTGCTAGGTAACATGGAAAGAAAAAAAGTGAAAGCAAAAAAGAATTGGGCTTATTAACTAGATATTAGTAAAAGATTTTCCTTCCAATCTAAATACTAACTGTTATTTCTCTACTAATTCTTAATAGAGAATCAACCATTTATATTGCACACAGCTTAAACACTTAAGTTCTCCTACATCAGGACTGAGAAACCACTACAGTGAGAGTGAATTCAATATCTGCCAATCTAAACCTAATAGATGATCTATCCAATTACTTAAAACTTTTTTTTTACACAGACATGTATAGAATTGTGCACAAAATGTGCAATTAAAGCAGTGGTGAGTATGTTTGATGTGATCTGGGGAGCATGTCTGCCCTTAAGACCCTTAAGAACCTTCAGTGACTATAAAAATGCCAAAAAATTCAAAGAAAGTGTTACCAGAATTTGTTAGATATTGATATCTAGTTTTAAAAAATGACTATTTGAGAATATAAAACAGTTTAATGGGCTGCGTTTAGCCTATTTGAAGAATTACTTTTTGGCTGAAAAACAAATGGCAAAAACCATCTTAGGGCAGTGGTGATGGACCTATGGCACGTGTGCCAGAGGTGGCACTCGGGGCCTCTCTGTGGACACCCATGCGGTCACTCCAGCACAGAGTTTGTCCCGCCCTTCTGCCCAGCAGCCCAACAGGAATGCTTCCTACTTCCCCCCAGCACAGAATTCACCCCACCCCTCTGCCCAGCAGCCCAATGGGAACATTTCCTCCCTCCCCCAGTTGCTGTGTTGGCACTTTATGATAAATAAGTGGGTTTGGGTTTGCAGTTTGGGCACTCTGTCTCTAAAAGGTTTGCCACCACTGCCTTAGGGGTTGCAGGGAGTACAACAGCCTAACTAAATGTCTTCTGCATTAAAAGAAGGCATGTATGTTCACTAGTGATACTGAGGCCATATATGTGCTTTTCAAAAAAAAGTTTGCAAGTTCTACAGGAATATTATTTAAAACAGAGACTTTCTGACTGGCACTTGCTCATGATTGTAGTGGGACTAAAATAATTTAAATCCAAGAAATCCTGATTAACTCTGTTAAAAGATCAGGCTTTTAACAGAGTCATTCCTTGGTTTTTATTAGAGACTTTTCTTTTCTAGTAATTCTTTCCTATCTGCATAGAAAAGCTTCTGGAAACTTTTGACTAAGTAGCTTCATAAGTAGTCAAACTGGGTCAGAGAACTTGGAAATTAGAGCAGAACAATTTACAGTCCATCAAAGCCTATGTATCCAAAATTCAGCTGATAGTTCAGGAAAACTCACCACACAGCAAATTTATGACTTTGATGGAAGAGAAGAAGCTGAGACCAACCCTTTCAATGGGGTGTGGGATTATAATGATAACTGGCATACATGTTTGCGTAAAGTGAAGATTTCTCCCATTGCTTCCCAAAAAACACAGAACCATGAAAAGTGATAATCTAAACTAGCTAATCACTAGAGAAGAGACACGTTAGATCACAATAGGTGGAGCCACCTACCTATGGAGCCAGAGGTCAGAAGATTGATTCCCCATTGCACCTCCCTGGATAATAGTTTACCTCTAGCTTTGGGCAAACACCATGGTCCAAGAATGCCATCAGAGTGGTAAACCACTTCTATATATTTTGTATCTCAAAAAAATCTAGGAAGGGTTGCCATTAATTAGAGCCAGTTTAAAGCACATGATTATGATTTGTTGGAACCAACAGAAATTGCTGGCCCAGCAGCTGTGGGGAGAAGAGAGGAACAGCCGCCCACCATAGGCTGATATGAATATGCTAATTGCCATCTGGATTTTTAGTCTATTTGCTTAGTTTGTGGCAAAGATTTTAACAATGTGTTTCATGTCGGGTTTTTAATGATGTGTTGGGGGATTTTTTATACGGGGTAATGTGCAATTGGATTGTGAGCCACCCGGAGTCGCTTTGGTGATTGAGGGGCAATACAAATCTAAATAAATAAATAAATAAACATTTTGCTAATCTTGCCAAAACCTTTTTAAGGGATTCCCTCAAAATTCCTTCACTATTTCATCTAGGCAAGGACCCTTAAATTCACACTGGAATGCTGCACTTCATGAAATCCATTGTAGGACTTTGTAGGGAAATTTATCAAGTGTTCTTCTTCTTTTTCTTCCTCTTCCTTTTCTTCTTCTTCTTCAAGTGCAGTATCCAATTCCAAATATTGGCTACCATCAGGATGATTAGCCATTAAGATTATCCCAGGGACAATATAATGCCATGGCCTTCCATTTATTTTCTGCATCACAACATGACACCCATACCACTGATCCAGTTCCATGGGTCACTTTCTGGTCCTGAGTCCCTTTGGCACCCAAAGTCCTGGCCAGTATTGATGAACCTGCTGCCCTACATCAAAATGGGATTTAACCCACTTGAGGACCATCACCTTTCCCTGTCGAATTCACCACCCAAGGCTATTAGTCCTCATGTTTGTTAGGTTAGTTAACCACTGCCCGACAATTAACACTGAGTTGTTGACAGTATGGTCTACTCTATTACCATAGCAGGATAACCTGGCCAGACAAACCTGAACTCCAACATTGCAAATTGTTCCTTCAAAAGGAAATAGCACTATTTTGCTCTAATCACATATTAGAATATATATTTTGGGTGGCTTACCTTAGTATAGGATTCTCACTTTCCAGGGCACCAGCTAAAGTTTTAGGGAATTGCTGTGTTTTACTTGGGACTTCAACCAGGAAGACAGATGTCAGGGTGAGCAAGAGGAAAGGAAAATGTGAGTAGTGTATCTGAGGTCACTTCAAAGTCTGAGTGTTTACCTCCATCCATTCTGAGGTAGCCACAAGGACACTGGCACTAGTTGTGTGTGTTTTGTTGGTAGTTTCCCTTCCAATCCTTCTCTCTTGCCTTGATGACATCCAAATGATTCCCTCCATGGCCCATATATTTGTGCTGCAATCTAGAAATCCTACCTTGTTATGAATGCAAACCAGCCAACATAAATGAAAGTAAATACAATGTAATTCAAGAAAATAAGATTAAGTGTACAGTTTATAACTCTGGATAGTTATTACACCATGTTTAGTGGACAGACTTCTGCTAGGGATAGGCATCTGGTGAAGATGGGAACAGAGATAGGGCAGATGGGATGGAACTTATTACTGAAGATTTTGGCATAAAGAATCCATTTTCAAAACTATATTTTTCTTGAATGGTTCAAAATGGCCATCTGGGAAGGGACAGATGGGGTGGAAGGGAGTACATCTGCCAAATGATTAGGAAACAATAAAAGTGACTCTTTTATTGAAGTTGCATGAAAGTTTTACACAAGAATTGTTAATGAGACTTTGTGGATTTTACTAGTTTCTCATACTTGGCAGTCACATAGGAGCATTTATCTTCTATGGCACAATAAGCAGAAAAAAGTGCTGAATTGTATCACCAACATCACTCTGGTATCCTATCCGTATATGTTATTCATATCATATGGTTGTTGATGTAAAATGGCATTTAATCATGCACATCCTGTAAAATGCTTGCTAAGTTGGAGGGACAAAATGGTATTAGCTGTTTAAACCTACAGTCCTCTGTGCATTTATGTATGAGGCAACTCATATTTAAAAAGAAATATTGCAAGCAAGCACATAGTGTGTAGAAATATGCTATGTAGACATCAAACATATTGACTTCTAAGCAAAGTGCAATCCAAAGAATGCATGGGAAGATGGAATTCTTCTAGATTTCAGTGTGAACTCTCCTGAAAGCACATGCTTAATAGTGCAATCCTAGTTCAACTGAGTCTCCATTACCTTAACCCCCTAATATCTCTACCAGATCACACTGCCAATTTCCTTTCTTGGTTGACTACACCCATCATTCCACTTAGTCCCTAGTGTCAGTCATTCTTCTACTCACTTTTCTGTCATATTGGTACTTCCACTAAAGCATGCCTGTATATCAGGTTTGTCAACCTATGGCTCATGGGCTGGATGTGGCCCACAGCACCATTTCATTTGCTCCCCACTGCCTCCACCACACCAGGAAGTGCAATATGGTAGAGGAAGGGCATAATGGCCATCTGGCACCCAAAACTGTCTGTGGGAGTGTGACCCAGCCCCCAGCTTTAAAAGGTTGAGAACTCCTGCTGTATATAGTAATCTAACCCCTATGGATGATTTAATTCAGCCCAATGGGTAAGGAAACATTAGGAAGGGGCTAAACAATGTAACCACTTGAAAAAAGTTAGTCTCTCATGTTAATCTTTGTAAGTTTTTAAAATATATAGCAGCCAAATAACATATTGTCCAATAAAACTACATAATTTTAAAATAATTTATAACAGTGACACTTTTGCTCTGAATGACACAACTAAGGAGCCTATTTCCCATGGGATGGTGTTCCACAAAGCAGGGGACCATCAAGGAAGGCCACATTTCTGCAGCACACCAGGCTAACCCATCTTTCAACATCAATCTTAAGACGTGACCAGAATCTCAAAACTAGAAACCACATTATTTAAAGATGGAATAATGGAACGCCTTAAGAATGTAAGTGGAAATGTCCTCTTAACTCTCAGTGATCTTAACATCAGGAGACATTCCAGACACTGCAGTTCTGCTGTTGGCTCCCTGCCTGATCACACAATCCAAGACCATAGCATAATTGACTCAAAGTGCATTTACTGTTGTGCTTCTCCCTTTAATTAGGATTACTTCCTTTTGAAGATTTGTGGTTTAGTTCTGTGCTTCTTAAATTACAGACAGATGGGGAGGAGGTTGAGTACCTGTGAGCAAAGGAGTATTGCAAAGTGCTATATATACACACATGGATAATATAATCATGGAGATTCATAAGGAGTTCGTATGACACAGGCCAGCTGCTAGCATAATTTCACTCCTTAAATATTCTGCATTTTCCACTGTACTGTGGAGCCAGAATGTCACAAATGCAAGCCACGTAAATTATAAAATGTTATAGCAGCCACCTAGAAAGCCCTCTGAGAAAACTCTGATACAAGCAACTCCTCCAATATTTGAAGGCAAATATTAATTTGACTGACACAAGATATACAGCCATTTGGTACAGAGCTACAGAGTATACTGTTTAAGAATGTGTATCTCCTGGAAATTTTTGTGGAAATGAATAATATTCAGATAGTAATATAGTGCAATGTCTTGGAGTATTGAGGCAGAAGAATCTAGCAGGAAAGGTGAGGAAGTGACAGGAAATGGAGTTGGTGGAAACAAGCAACCAAAAGTAGCAGGTGGAAAGCAACACCACAATATTTACACACATTTAGCAGGGGAGCACAGGAATAACAGAAAGGCTTCTAGACAGGGTTGAAGTATGAAATGCATTTACAACAGCTGCTAGTGCATTTATGGCAAAGTTTATGGCAGGCGTGGGCACATTTACGCATGAGCGGCTGTCAGAAATGTGTCCGCTTCCACTTCCAGTAGCGGCAAGGGCAGCGGTGGGCCACATTTCATTTTCATTTCAAATTTAATTTGTATCCCACCTTTCTCTAACCAATGAGTGACTCAAGGCAGCCAGACAACTGGCAAAATATACAATGAAATACAAAGAGCAATAACAACAGAGCAAAACAAGAATAAATATGGCATAGATCATAAAGTATGGCAATACAGTAATACAAAAATAAATCCAATACAATAATACAGAATACAAAATCCCCCAATACACAGTGTAAAGGCACATATACAAATACAGTGCCAAGCTCACAAACCCCACAAAGTCCAAGACTCGGCACCGCAAGCAGGTCCCGGGCTCAATGTCCAAAGTGTCCTTGGGAGGCAGCAACGTCATCCCTTATGAGGTCCTCTGAGTGAGCACCTGCCTCTAATTCTCAGGCCGAATGGTAAGGGCTCCAGGAAGAAGCAGCACGGCAGCGGGTGGGCTCCAGCGACATCTCTCTTGAGCCCTCCAAGCGGGTGAGGCTCAGGGGCGATGGAGGCAACGCACCTGCCTCTCATTCCTGGACCAAGTGGCAAGCTGCCTTCCATCCCGGGGCTGATGGTGGGAGCCCCGGGAGAGGCGTGGCAGGCCCGGGATCTGCGGGAGGGAGGGGTGTCAGGCTCAGCTGCCTCCCATCCTGGGGCTGATGGTGGGAGCCCTGGGAGAGGCATGGTGGGTCTGGCATCTGCATCTCGGCACCTCTTCTACCCCCTGCCCAGACGGGGCCAGGGGGAGGGGTGCTGGGCTCAGCTGCTTCCCATCCCAGGGCTGATGGCGGGAGCCCTGGGAGAGGTCCGGCAGGTCTGGCGCCTGCATCTCGGCACCTCTTCTACCCCCTGCCCAGATGGGGCCAGGGGTGAGGGGCGTCAGGCTCAGCTGCCTCCCATCCCGGGGCTGATGGCGGGAGCCTCAGGAGAGGTGCAGTGGTTTCGGCATCTGTGGCACCTCGGCGCCTCTTCTACCCAAGCCCAGATGGGGCCAGGGGGGAGGGGCGCTGGGCTCAGCTGCCTCCCATCCCATGGCAAGTTCATACAGATGATAATTATAACTGTCAGATGCAAAAGAGGGCAGCAATCCTGCACATGAAATGGTGCTGTGGGCTGGGTCCAGCCCATGGCCCATTGTTCAGCCACTCCTGGACTATGCCAACACCAGTAGTCTCTCGATATAGTATTTTTAGCTAGTGCACATTTAGGATCCTGGTTTCATTTGCCAAAAAACAAATGTATATAATTATATATGTATAAATCAAACCTTATTTCCGAGTATAACTGGTTTTGTCTCGCAGACCTAAAGACATGCATATACTGGTGCAGGGGGAGGTGGTAAATACAGGAGGAAGTTGCTATCATATCATTTCTTGATGGCAATATCCTTTCATCTTAGAGTAATTTTGCTGATTAGAATCTCTCTGCAACCACACAGATCAGACAGACTTTATTTTTATTGCACCAGGAAGCTCCAGTATAATTAATTTGAAAATGAGAATTTCATTCTCTCTCTTTCTCCCCATGTGTATGACTGTGTTCAGTCATGAAGGCACAGCACAACAGAGTAGCAAAAGAAAAAAAAAGTAAATTAAAAACCTATTATGCTTTTAAAAAGTTACAATTCAGTTACTATTTACCACATATATTTATATATGGTAAAGAATATATAAATAGTAAAATTCACTCGCATACAATAAGAAAATGTTATTTTTTTAACTACTGTTTTTATCTATGGATATTAACAATACCTGGTGGTGGTGCAGCTGTACCTCTGCAATCTGCTGAAAATTGGTGATGGAGGGGAGAGAGCTGTTACTCTTCTGACCACCAGGATGTCAGCACACCAGCTGAGTCAGCTGAGCTGTTCTGCTTCTCTTCCAGCAAACAAAGAGCTGAAACATGGCATCCGTTCTTACCTCAGGAAAGAGGCCATTGGAAGGGAGGACCCCATTTAAGTGTATTCCTTCCACCCTCCCTAGTCAACTGACAAGCACTAATTACCATCATGTCTGCAGTGGCTCATGGACTGCAGTGGCTCAAGTTGCTAAGACACTGACTGGGAAGCGGAAGGTCAGCAGTTCGATTCCCGAGTACTCCAGGACGGAAATGAGCTCCCGTCTTCGTCCCAGCTCCTGCCAACCTAGCAGTTCGAAAGCAAGAAATTGCAAGTAGATAAATAGGGACCACTTCGGTGGGAAGGTAACAGCGTTCCGTGCGCTCCGGTGTCTAGTCATGCCTGCCACATGACCACGGAAACGTCTGCAGAAGCAGACAATGCTGGCTCTTCGGCTTAGAAACAGAGATGAGCACTGCACCCTAGAGTCGGATACGACTGGCTTTCGAGCAAGGGAAACCTTTACCTTTACCTTTACCTGGGTGAGGCACCAATTGGCATCACTTCAGGGCAAGGGAAGGAAAGATCGCCCACATGGCGACTTCGCATCAGGTGGAGGGATCCATTTGCATGGCCACCTGTAATAACAAGACATGGAAGGGACAGGTGATTAGGGCAGACACCCTCTGGGAGAGACACTCTGAAAGATATTAAGATCAAAACAATTTAAAGCAGGAGTTCTCAACTTTTTAAAGCCGGGGGCTGGGTCATGCCCCCTCAGACACTTCAGGGGCTGGATGGGCATTTTGCCCTTCCTCCAGCACAGGCTACTTCCTGGTGTGGTGGAGGTGGGGGGCACATGGAATGGTACCATGGGCCATATTTGGCCCATGGGCTGCAGGTTGAGAATCCCTGATTTAAAGCTTTAGATATTCACACAATTTCTTGAATTTGGCACAGAAGCATACAAGAAGTCAGTACAGGTAAGCCAGGGTTGGGAAAACAAGATCAAATTTCTACCATATTCTGGTCCTGCTGTAGTGTCCGTACCATGGATGTTCCTAGAAGGATAAGTTCAGAATATGACTGTTATGTCCGGCCCTTATAAGCAATAGTCCAGACAACAATGAACAAAACAAAACAAAACAGCAACTAGAGTTTATTCAACAGTCTTTTCAAGTGCGCTTACAAGGCGCACCAGACACAGAGATGGCTATACAATCCCATTAAATCAGTCCCTTTGGAGTCTGCCATGTAGGAGGCAAAGGATAGCTACACCAGGAGTGGTAGCATAGTGGAGGTGACCCAGACTTAGCACATTGCTGGCTACCTGTGTGGAATGGGTAGTATAGATCCTGCCCACCCTTGTTTACTCATGGGGCTTATATACTGTTTCCCCGGCAGTGGCTCCTTGATACAAAGTAGCAACCCACCAGACAACCATAACTAACCAATCATAACAGGGTATATATGTAATTAACCAATGAGGAGCAGGATCCAAAACTGTAACCAATCATAGGGTTTAGATTAGCATAATGAGCGTGCCCTGGATTGGGGGGAGGGGGGGTTTGGCACCAAATTTAGTTCCTAATTTGGCTGGCGGGAAACCACCATTTTCCTCTTGCAATGTGCTGCCTGCGCAACTTGCAAATGTGCCTCAATACACAACAATGACACTTGAGGGTTTCTAGGCCATTTGCCTGTGGGTTTCTCAAGGTTGTGTCCCTCTCTATGCCCATGCTGAAATTGCTGACCGAAGTAGTCAGGAGCTTAAGGCTAATGACTAGTATGTCTGGAGTTTTGGGACAACCTCTGGTGTGCTCAGAATACCCAGCTTTAGTTGTCTTTCCCCTCAAAATAAGTTGTTTACATCTAAACCAGTGTCTGCTCTGAGTAGTGGATTCAATGAGAATGAACAAATTGAAATGTAAGTCGTACCATTCAAAGTATTTTTGATCAACTGAAGGGAAGATTAGGGCATAAAGATTTAAACTTTTGGATGGATCACATTCCCACTTACAAAACCCAAGTTTGGAGATAGGTATTCTTGTCAATTTACTCCTGAAACTACAGTCCCAGGTTTCTGCAGTAGCTGGGAGTGCCTTCACATAGCTAAAACAAGTGTCTTTGGAGGAAGGCAGAATGCAAGCAAGCAAACAAAAACAAACAAACAGATGCCTCCACATTGACTTAACTAAAATATTTCATGCTTACGGCAGACCTTTTTTTAAAAAAAAATCATAAAGTTGTATAACAGAAATATATTTAAAGCAGAACCTTCCACTCTGGTATTTTTGTAACTTCCACAATATGAATTGTGCAGATTGTCCGTTCTTCATGTAGCCAGAAGTTCAACTCAACCTTTTGTCCTCAAGATGAGTTTTTGCACTACAGCTCCCCTCAACCTCAGATGTTCAGAAGATGTGCCAGGTGTCTGTTTAGAAAAGAGAGAAATTCTTCCCCCAAAATCCCTTATTTTTTTACAACTCCACCACATGTGTTCATATGTGCCATCTGTTTCTTTACATCTCCAACATAACTTATCTCTTTTATTATCCATCTGATAAAGCCTTAGTGGTGTCAAGTACCATTGCCACAACATTTTAAAATTATGTACTTTGATTCTTACAGACATTGTTCTCATAATCCTCTTTTTCCATTTATTTCTCCATTCAACCTCCCCAATTTTTATATTCAAATTTTGTTCCCACTTCCGTTTCAAGTCTTCCTGTGGATCATTACCCTTGTTCAATATAATATAAAGTTTGCTTACAAGACCCTTAATGCCTCTTTCCCCTTTTCTGATCTTTATTACCAAATCCTCAAATTCCGTCTTATTTCTATCTAATCCTACTTCTCTTTTATATTTTTTATTCCAATTATCCGCCTTCAATTTCTGAAACCAATCCAAATTTAACTTCTCAAATATTTTTTTCCTCTTAGTATCATTTCTTAGAATAGAAGGGGAGTTTGGTGAAATATTGGGTAAAAAGGTCAAGTTGGTGTCAGGTACCATTCTTTTAACAAATGTGGAAGGTTTGGGTTTGAATAAGGAGGAAAAAGAATTATTGGAAATTGTATTGACCACAGGTAGACAATGTATAGCTAGAAATTGGAAAAATGATGTAGATATACAGATCGGAGAATGGTACAAGGAAATGTGGAGCCTAGCATTGAATGACAAATTGACATGGGAGATTAAAGTGAAACGAGATAATTTAAAAGAGAATAGGTTTTGGAATATATGGAAACCGTTTGTGGAGCATTCTCTTATGGTAAATGACAGTTCAGGACCTGCACCATCTCAAAGAGGTTTCTGGAGTTGAAATAGCAACTAAGCTCTCCGGGCATTGTATATATTCACAGGGTGATTTGTAATTATTAAAAAATTATAATAGAGGTAGCTTAGTAAGCTTTTATTGTTTGATTGAGTACTATTTTACATTGTGGTATCTAATATTGTGGTTAAATGGTAAACAATTAGTTTAAGTATTGTTATGTGCTAGCCTCTATGAATGTGAGTTAATATTGCATTGAGGTTATCTTTGAGGTATTACTGTATTGTAATGTTATTGTTTTCTTTTTTTCTGTATGTCTGTTAATTTTTTTAAATAAAAATCAATTAAAAAAAAGAAAAGAGAGAAATTCAGAATATATGAAATGTGTTGGTTTCCCAGGTTAATTAAATCCTTTTCTTCAAGGTAGAAGTTTTCCTTATTTCCCTCTTCTCTCCCTGAATGTGTTTTTTCTAGCTATATTTATTATATTTCACTTTCCATTTCAGCAACAGATGTTTCTTTTCTTCTACGTATTGCTATAACACTTAATAATAATAATAATAGCAATATTTTTGGAGAGCTTCCATATAAAGAAAGGTTCAAGACACAGCTACTTGGGAAGTAAAACTCAAGAGTACTTTAAGAGATGGCTTTCTGCAACCTTATGAGTTGATGCAACTATGGATTTCAGGAGTGTGAGTTTGAACAACAACATGACTGAGTTACAAATATCAAGTGGAAACAAAAGGTAGCTCAGGCACTTAGCTCTCAAGAGGATACTTTGTGTGTGTGTCATGGGGAGATAAGAAGCACTGGTGATGATAACGGTTTAAGGATCGTATTCCAAATGAATTAGTTTGGTAAACAATTGAAACTGAACTCCATTAGTACCTATCTTGTTTGTCTCCATTGTGGTCTTATGATTTCACACACACATGAACACTTACAGATGCCACGCACATACACATATTTGAGAGGATATGTTGCCCTTCCCTTCTCTCATATATTGATATGAAACAGTATTACATTTGTTGTATTGTTTTAATGTATGAAAACTTTTTTTAAATTACCTGCCTGTTCAGGCAATTGTATCTAAATATTGGCAGTTTTCTAAAATGTTTTCCTTAATAATCTTCACTTACTTCATTTCCCCATTCCCATATTTGTGTTTTTAACCTTTAGTTGTCCTGATGTGTGAGTATTTGCCCTTTACTCAGGTCTTTATAATAGCCTCCACATATCCAACCTTCAGGTATTCAGCTCTATACCACTCAACCTGGATTAATTTCATAATCTATACCTATAAATCTGTGTGTTAACCATTGGAATGTGACAAAGGATGTTGTACCAGGCCCCACTAGCCCCAACTGAGCCTCCGTGCACTCGCCCAACCGGGGTTCGCAGGTAACTGTCGTGTTGAATTTTGCGCCAGTGGGGCAGGAGCCCCCCGAACACAAACAAAAAGAAAGGACACCATTTCCCAATGTTCCTTGGGCCGTGTCGCACCACGGCCAATCAAGCAGAGAGGCGTGAGCAAAAGGAACATTCAGAAATGCGCCGCGGTTAATAAAAATTAAGCTGCCAAAAAAACCACTGCACAAACGGTAAACACAAATGCCAAACTACAAGCCCCAGCATCCTGTGCGCCATGAGCACGCAGAACAATGAGGAAGCCAGTGCGCAAAAAATAAAAAATAAAAACACACCGGGAGTGCAAGTCCACTGCAGGCGGATGCAGCGCCTAACAGCCACGCAAAACAAAACACCACAAAACTACACCGTGTAACACCCACCGTCCTTCTTTCCTGGAACAATGGGGAGAAGAGGGACTCCCTCTCCTCCATGCTACCCCACCGAAGACATGGCGAGACCACCACCGGCCTCAAGAAAGGTTGAGCCGGGGTGGAAAAAAACACACAATAAAATGGTGGGGTTCAAGAGGGGTAGACGGTACTGGTGCCTTTCCCCCCCTTGAAAGCAAGACAACTCCCCGGGAAGCAAAGCCCCCCTCCCCAACACCACCTAAAGCACCGTTGGGGTTCCTGCAGCCTGGCAAGCGAGGCCAGGCTGTGGAAAGAAAAGCCCCCACCATTATGGTTCCCGCGGCCCGGCCAGCGAGGCCATGCTGCTGAAGAAAGCCCCCACCACTACGGTTCCCACGGCCCGGCCAGCAAGGCCAGGCTGCAGAAAGAAAAGCCCCCGCCACTATGGTTCCCGTGGCCCGGCCAGCGAGGCCAGGCCACGGAAAGAAAAGCCCCCCCATGCAAAAACAAAAAACAAACTTATTAAAAAATAATAAAAATAAATTATTTAATACTTAAAGAAAACAATTAAGTAAAACACAAAACCACAAACAAAAACATCCAAAATTACACAAAACCAAACGAAAACATCACAAATTACACAACAAATACAAACACAAACACCACCCAGCTAAACAACCACAAAATCAAAAATAAAAAATAAAAAGGAAAAACCCCAAAATAAACCCTGTCAAGTCTGTGAAATTTTTTCATTACAAAACCAGGATTTGCTGTTGTTAGAAATGTGCTGCATTTTTGTCTTCATGCAAAACTTGTTCCTGAGCTGCCATGATAAATCCTTCTATTTCCTTCTTCAAAACTCCTGCTTTTAACCATCCCCATGTCAACTTTGGGTCAGCCTTGTCTTCTATGTTTTTCAAGCATTGACAATGCATAGGCTTGTTTTTCCAGTTTGCAGCTCAACTTTCTGTATTCAGTTTTCTTCTTCAGTGTTTTCAAATGTCCTCCTTTGTTCACTTCCTGAAGCATAGGCTCTTCACTTTTCTTAATGTAGTCATTCAAGCTATGCTTTTCGTCCTCTACTGTCCGTTACACCTGTAGGAATCTTCTGCCACTCTCAGCTCATGGTAAGTACAAATGATCAACATCATTTTTTGGTGTGGGGCATGATGCATAATCATTAGCTTCCTTGTTTTTTGTTTTTTTTTTTTGTCTAGGTCAGTGATGGTGAAACTTTTAGAGACTGAGTGCTCAAACAGAGGGCCGAGATGAACTCCGTGCTGGGGGGAGGGATGAAGTACTCCCATTGGGCTGCTGGGCAGAGGGGTGGGGTGAATTCTGTGCTGGGGCAATGGAGTGCATGCCCACAGAGAGGGATGTGAGTGCCACCTCTGGAACGTGTGCCATAGGTTCACTACTACTTGTCTAGGTTGTCTAATTCCATTTGGTTCCAATCAATTATTCCAGCTGAATATCGTATAACAGGCACTGTCCAGGTATTAATTGCCTTTATAGTATTGCCTTCACTCAGCTTTGACTTCAAGATTTTCCAGATTCACTTTATGTATTTCGTAGAAGTAGTACTTTTGACTTGGTTGTGTAGTAGGTCAGAAGCTTCCAGAACTCCCAGGTACTTATATCCCTCTTCTGGTGTTATTGCTTTGATACATTCTTCATTCTATAACTCAAATGGGTAGAAGTGAGTTTTAATAGTGGAAGGAAACTCAGCAGATTTAGGACTGCCTTGGAATGAATCTGATTTCTGACAAGTGCCTCAGCTCACTTCAGAGCCAATGAATGGAAGCCATGAAAAAAAGCCCATCATAATTTGTAATTTGAATTTTCCAATCATTTAATGCTCACCACATTAAAACTTCTGCATCATTTCCCTAAGAGGTTTCTTCTTTGGCTCAGAATGTAAAATTCTGTCACATGCGATCCATGAATTTTCAGTGGCTCATTAAAATGGCATCTCTCTTTTTGGCTTTGTTCAGGCTCCGGATACTAATCACAGCTCGGACTGAAGCCTCCAAGGACTGCCAGAAACAATGAAGTAGTTTGAGTTACTGGCTGAGGCTGTGGATCAGGGAACATTTTGAGTCTTGGGAACAAAAAGACTCTGCAAAATCCATGACTGTCTGACCAAGCTTTGAGAAGCTTCCTGAATCGAAGAACCCTTTTAAAAAGCTGTCAGTTAACAGAACGTTTTGTCCAGAAATAAACCATTCTCAAAACTAATTGACCAAAGGGGCAAGATTTAATCATCATCATCATCATCATCATCATCATCATCATCATCATCATCATCATCATCATCATCATCATCATCATCATCATCATCTCCTCCTCCTACTTTGTCTTATTCTACTCCGTTGCTGAGTGTCAAGGGAGATATCTTTAAATATCTCTCTAAATAACTCAGTTTTAAGACATTTTAAAAGCATGCTTGGAGAAGGGGCCTGATGAAGCTCTACTGGTAAACTATTCCCTAGCATGGGTGCTGTGTCCAAGAAGGCTCTCTTCCTAGTTTTAGCTTTCCCCCTTTTTGCAATTCTTGGTTTTGACACCTGGAGCTATTCACTCTGGGAGGATCACGTGATGCTGGCAGTAGATCTCTGGGAGAGAGAATCCAAAAGGTTACAAGATCCAAAACCATTTTGGACATTGTATGTTACAGTCAACACCTTGTGCTTGCTTGATATAGTTAGCAACCAGGAGCCAATATAGCCAGGTCATGGTCAGAGAAATATGTTTAAACTTCTTAGAGATCTACCTGGCCATTGTAATCTCTGTGTCAATGACAAGGACAATCTCAAGTAAAGAACATTACAGTAGCTGGTTCTTGAGACTATCAGTGCATGGACCAATGTTGTCAGGGACCCTTTGTCCAGGGAAGGGTACATCTGGGCAATCTCTTACACTGCTGTACAGATACCTACAGACATCTACAAAGGCTCCACTGTTATCCTCAATGAGCTGAACTGGACTGAAGCTCTGGAGGATGTATTTGTTGAAAATCGGAAAGAACACCCCTCTCTGTTGTGGCAGGTCTTTGGGAGTGCAACGGGAGTGACTCGTTTCTATCCAGCCACACCCTGGAGGGCTCCCAATAAGATTGACCTGTACGATGTCTGACGTAGGCCTTGTCAGTTCTGCACATTCTAGAACTAACAACAGGTTCACAATGGGAAGACATCCATTGCCATGAAGGAAGAGCTGTAGAGGTCCTGGTCATCTTTTTTAATTGGAAAAACTCTTTTAACACTACGCCAAAGCTCTCCTGGGCCCCCCACCATCAGCCCAGGATGGGAGCCACCTGCAGCTACCGGCCCCGCCTCCCTCTGATCCTGCCTCGACCGGAGGGATAAAAAGGACACCGCGTCGCAGCCAGGATGCCATGCCGAAGCTTTCCTGGGGCCCCCACCATTGGCCCAGGATGGGAGCCACGTGCAGCTACCGGCCCCGCCTCCCTCCGGCCCTGCCTTGACAGGAGGGATAAAAAGGACGCCGCCCCACAGCCGGGACGCCGCGCCGAAGCTCTCCTGGGCCCCCACCATTGGCCCAGGATGGGAGCCACCTGCAGCTACTGGCCCCACCTCCCTCTGGCCCTGCCTCGACTGGAGGGATAAAAAGGATGCTGCGCCACAGCTGGGACGCCACACCAAAGCTCTCCTGGGCCCCCACCACCGGCCCAGGATGAGAGCCACTGGTGGCCACTGGCCCCGCCTCCCTCTAGTCTGGCATTTGCCGTGGGGGGACAGCGAGCACCTGAGCTCCCTTGTAGTGCACATGTAAGTGCAGACCTTAGTATATATTTTTGTAGTTATAATTTGCGGACAGAGATTTTGTAATTGTGCTTTTGGTGATTGATTTTTACTGTATTCATTGTATGTTATGTTATTGTATTTTGTATTTATTGTCCGCTATGTAAACCGCCCTGAGTCGGGTTCGCCTGAGTGAGCGGCATGAAAATTAAATTAAATTAAAATTAAATCTGACAAAATTGAAACAAAATGCAAATTTGGTCACCAGGGTAATCCGATGTTTCATATTAAGTGCCATAACACCCAAACTGTGAACCTGGTCCCTCACAGGGAGGGCAGCTCTATCCAAAGTAAGGCCCAGGCTCCCTCATCAGGCAGATGCCCCTCACAAACAACAGGACCTCCATCTCACCACAATTCAGCTTCAACTTTCTTGCCTTTGTCCGCTTCATTTTCAAGGCCAGGCATGACTCAGGGTACCAGACTGCATTCACTGCAGATGTAAAAGATAAATAAAGTTGTATGCACCCCCATGGATTTACCTAGATGTGAAACAGCATTGGGAAGATGATCAATGCCTGAGGAATTCTACTATAGATTGTCCATGGGGATGAAGCAACTTATTCAAGTTGGACCATTTGAAAATGGCCATAAAGGAAGCTCTTCAATTTTCAACCTCGACAGACTCTCTAAAAGAATATTGAGATCAATAATGCCAAAAGCCACTGCAAGATCCAGGAACGCCAGGAAAGCTAAGGTATCTGTAGCTAGTGCAGTCTTTGTGACACAGCAAGGCCTGATTCCCAACTGAAATGGATGGGACATACTTAAGCTGGGAAATAAGTTAAAATGGAAGACTGTTGTGTATTGAATGTAAATATGTTTGCCATTTTGGGGTTTCTTTATCAGTTAAAGTAATGCGAGATTGGGGTTCGTGCCATTGTGCTTCGAGAAGCGCCAACTGTATCTAATCCAGTTCACCCCATTCTGAGTTCCATTCGCCAATCCAGTCAATTCCTGCTTACATGTAACTACCCTTACCTGTATATAAGTCACTGTGGCGCAGTTGAAATTGTGTTCTTATCCCCAAATAGTTATGTGTTTGGCCCATTATGCTGGCTGCTGCTCGTTATTTCAAGAACACTAAAAAGACACAGACATATATGATGAGACCTGTATCAAACTCTTTGTATGCACATGCAAGCACATACACACATGTTCACACATGAAACAAAAGGCTTTAGCTTGGTTGCCTTGGGTCCAGGTGTCCATCCTGCCAGCTGGTTGCCTATGTCCTGGACTCTTACACAAGTTATCTAAATCTTATTTAAACTCCATCAGGATTCTTGCTATTGTATACATGTGCTGTTCTCTCTCACCAATATCTATCCTAATTTTATACACAATTGTGAATTCATCCCCAGCAGCCCAGTAAAGTCAAGGATTAATCATCTGTGATCAGTTCCATGGGCCAAGGTATCTTAGTGAAAACTGAAGTCTTTTTTCCCTACTTGACAAGTTGCTTTACTGGTGAGTGGAAATCAACGAGGATCAGAAAGGCTTATCACTTTTGTCTCTGCCAGCTGGAACGTACAAAATCTCTACTGCAGAGGTGAAATTGATATTGATCAATTTTAGGTTGTTGTTTTTCTGGGAAAGGAAGTTATGTGGGTTTGCTATGCAATTGGCTAATAAAGTCTATTCATTTCAGAACAGCTATTTGAAGCATTCATATACAATGGGGCAACATCTTTCATTCTTTGTTTATGAAACATAGGTAAAATTCAGAACAAATTAAAATCTTAACATTATTTAATTTTTTTTTACCAAAAGTGGGCTACTTCAACAGTGGTATTTGTTTACTAAATCTCCTTTTGTGGCGGGGTATACATTGCATGTACATAAATGCATTTATTGGATTTCTCCACATTCATAGAAAATATGTCCTATACCCAGGTAGCCACTGCTGTTTTCTGCCAGTAAGATGGTATCATTTGTGTATTTTAAGTTATTGATTTTCCATCCACTAATTTTTAAAACCTCCTGCATCTATATCTAGTCAGGTTTTACTTAATTATTCTTGAATCTACTCTTTGGTTATTGTTCGATCTTCCTACTTCACTTTGAAGTCTATTAAATGACTTCCAGATGGTCCAGGCAAAATCTCTGGTATTCATCCATTTGGGAAGGTGTGTGGTTTTCTATTCTTATGTGCAAAAAGCAATACTAAAAAGCTTCACAATATAAATCCTTTAGGCTTTTCTTCAGGATCCCCCAACATAATGTCCCCACTCCATAATTTCTTTCTTTCTTTCTTTCTTTCTTGATTGATCATTGGTCTTTCTTTCCAACCTGCCCTATCTATGTTCAGAGTTTTCATCTGCTCACTCTATTCTCTGTCTTACTGGCCAGTTTCCAGAGCTGTATCTAAGCCAGAAGGTTTTGAACAAAGTGTGAAAATTTAGGAAAGAATAATTCACACAATAGGTCAAAAGGCCAAATAAGATTCAGGGGAACAGAGAAGAAGTAAAAGGGGTCCCAGCATCCTGTCCCCAAGGATGTAGTGACAGGATGCTGGGTGAACCTTTTAGAGACTAATGGTGAACCTTTTAGAGACTGAGTGCCCAAGGAGGAGGAGGAGGCACACGGGTAGGCACCATGAGTGTTCACACAACTATGTGATGTTGTTGGTGCTCATCTGACCTCCCCTGGGTGTTCCCCACCCCAGTGGGTGGCCCCACGGGTATGCCCGACTCCTAGGAGGGATGGGTGGGGGTGTCTGTTCTCACTTTGCCTTGCTGGCACCTCCCGGTGGAATTTCCACCTCCCATCTCAGCTCCCCTTTGGCAGAGGGAGAGGTGGGTGGCGATGTGGCAGTGTCCGGTTGGAGTGGGGCTTCCCATCGATGGTGTGCATGCCATCAGAAAGGCCTCTGCGGGGGGGCGTGTCATGATGGAGGGCTGAGAGGGACGAGCTTTTCTCTGCTCGGAAAGGAGAGAAAAGAAAGTGACTTTTTTAAAGTGAAAATAGACCCTGAAACCAGCTGAAAAATGGACTAGGAAAAAGAGAAGGAAAATTAGTAGTGGAAAATATATTGAATGCTCCAAAGCAGCGCCGAGAAAAAGAGGTAGGACAGAGTTTCGATCTTGAGAGCGGGGGGATGGGCGACCTGTAATGGCGACGAGTCCCCAGAGCTCTGGATCGAAGAACGGAAATTCTGGAAACGGGAGGAAAGCGGCGTTCTAGTAAAAGAGCTTAAAAGTATGGGCAAAGCATAAGTGGACGTCGGAATTAAAAGTAAATCTGTTGGGGGGCCGAAAGAGATTTTGTAGCGGGCTCGCTTGGTCTCGTCGCCCCCCCCCCGATCGGGACGTACGGAGTTTCGAGGCGCTGGAAAGGAGCAAAGGGGAAAGCGAAGAAGTTTGACGGTGAGCAAAGTTGTAAAGACTTATAAAGAGAAAGGGGGAAATAGAAAGCAGAAGTAAAGAGACTGATTTTTTCTTATTTTTTTTTCTTCCCTTTTGAAATGTTTTATGCCGGTGGGAGTGGATAAATTAACGGCTAAGTAAAAGGGGCAAGATAGTATTCCCTGCTTTCCTTCTTTTGTTAATTTTTTTCTTCCCCTTTCCTTGCCTCCCCCTCCCGCTATTGTGCTGTGGTCTAAGAGAACTGGTTTTTAAAGAAGAAGAGAGACGATAAGCCTGTCCCTGCATACATTTTTTTGGAGATACAAAGAGAAGCAAGAAGCTGTTGTGGCGTAGTTCTCTGAGAAATAAATTGCTTGTAGATCGGAACTTTGGAGAACAGGAAAGTGAACTCATCAGTGTTATCTTTGTCTCTGCTGACTCTCCCTTTTTCCCTCCTTAAAAGAGATTTGGAAATCGTTTGCAATTTACAATAGAGAGTTGGCTCCCCCTACAGTTAAATTTTGGAGATAAAAAAATTTTTTTTTAATTGCTGTTATTCTTGTTTGGTTTTTTTTTCTTGGCTGGTTTGAAGCTTTTTAATTTTTAAATATTTTTTCAAATAAGATTTTTCTAATTGTTTCTTTTTTTAAAAAAAAAAATTTTCTTCCCCCTTTTTTTTTCTTGTTTTTTTTGTTTTTATTTTTATTTTATTTTGAATTTTGTGGGGAGGGGAAATATTAAAGTAGATAAAAATATAAGAGGGAAATTAATTAAATTTAAATTGGGACAACGGAAGTTTGAACGACTCTCTGGGTATACATGTGTGTGTATATGTGTCTGTAAATACACGCGCATATATAGGACAGAGAGAGGGAGGGGGAGGTGATAAGGGTTAAGTACTGTATTTGGAAAGTTTAATAAAATTGGTTAGAGATAAAATATATGGTGAATTTTGAATGATTAAACTTTATATGTAAATTGATAATAAGCAGTTAGAAATATATTTGAATGAAACGGCAGGGGAGAGGGAAAGAGAAAGAGAAGAAATTGGCTTGGACAAGAGAGCAAAGACCAACGTCCTCCGATAGAAGTTTCAGGAGGCTTACAAGATTGGATGAGGAGAAAGAAGAAATGAAAAAAGCAATGCAACAAGAGATAAAGGATTTGGAGGAACAAGAGACAGTGAAAAAGATGGCACAACAACTACAGCAGCAGCAGCAACAGAAGACAATAATATCACCAACGGCGCCTACTCCATCTGTGGTAAAATCAATCGTGATAACAACAGCAAAAGTAACAACGACAACAACAGCCATGTCAACAGTGTCAACGACAGCGGCGATAGCAGGAACAACACCAACAACGATCGTAACCACGTCCACGGCCACAACACCAACGACATCGGCGACAGGGGGAGGAGAAGGAACTAAATCTGAATTTGAAATTCTTAACGAGAGATTTGATACCCTGGGGAATAATATTGGAAATATGTTTGCCCAATCTAGAACAGAATGGAAGAAGGATTTGCAAGATGTATTAGTAAACATTATGAAGGGAATTGAAGACATGAAAGAGGAAACAAAGACCATTAAAAAAGAGCAAGAAGAGATAAAAAAAGATCAAGCAATGATAAAAGTAGAGGTCATGGACTTAAAAAAGAAAGAAAAGGAAAGAGAAAATAAAGTTGGGGACCATGAAAAGAGATTGGAAAATGTAGAAGAACAATTAAGAAAAGCAAATGTTATAATTCGAAAATTCCCAGAGAATTCACCAGACAAATTAAAAGAAAGAATAGTGAAATGGCTTGACGAAATTATGGAAGATGGCTTCACGCCGCATGAAGTGGTAAATGTATTTAGGCTTGGTTCAAGAAGGGGCAAAACTGGGTCAAGGAATGTCATGTTAAAATTTGCTAATGTATCAGATAAACTGAGGTTAATGGCGCTTATACGTGAAAAAGGACCAGAGGTTTTAAAAGTAGAAGGCCATGACATTGAAGTGTACAACGACATTCCAATGGAGGATCGTTTCTGGAGACAGTCGATGAAGCCAATCACAAAAAGATTCCAGGAAAGGGGAATAAGATACAATTGGAAATTCCCAAGACAATTAAGTTTTTTTTATCTGGGAAGAAGATATTTAATCAATGAAGATATTAATGTCTTGGACGTAATGATAGATGCCAAATTATTGGAAGCAGGAACTAAAGAGTGGTTTGATCTGAAGGAAGAATTGATTATATCTGGTGGTTATAGAAGAAGGGATAGCAATGGAAACGAGAATATGCCAAAAGGGGCAGAAGGAGGAATAGCTCCGGACGGGGAGTAGGTTCAGGCCCAATTCAGACCCATATGTATGACTGCACCCCCCCTCCCCCCTCTGAATTTTGGAGGCCATTTGTAAAAAAGAAATGGGGAGGGAGAGTAGTAGATTGTTTAGTGTATTTTTTCTTTTAGATGTTTTTTCCTTTTTTATTATTATTATTACTTTTTTGTATAAGGTGAAGGAAATGTTATATGTTGATCACATGTCCGTAGGAGGAAGTGGGAACTGCAAAAAAGGGAGGGAGATACATAATAGATGAAGGATATAAAAGTATTAACATGGAACGTGAAAGGTACTGGTTGTCAAGTGAAGAGAAGGAGGTTGGAAGCGGCACTTAGAAAAGATAGACCGGATATAATTTTTCTTCAGGAGACCCATCAGAATTCGGAAAAAACCAATAAATTATTCTTAGGATGGACCCAAGTTTACGAAAAATCATATGGCTCCTCAAAGGCTAGGGGGGTCGCAACTTTGATATCAAATAGAGCGGGATTCGAGATAATAAAAAGTATATCAGACCCAGAAGGTAGATACTTGATAATAAAGGGGAAGATAGAAGAAGAGGAAATAACGTTGGTGAATTTGTATGTGTCAAATGAACATCAAAACAGGTTTTTAAATAAGATATACCGAATACTAGAGAAAGAAAAAACAACAAAAATGATTGTAGGGGGAGATTTCAATCTAGTAGGATCAAATATAGATAGCACGAATATGAAGAGAAGTGTAGGTGGAAATAAGACGTTTGTGTTAAATAACTGGTTGAAATCCTTGGGGTTGAAAGATACATGGAGAGTACTTAAAGGACAGGAAAGGGCCTATACGTATTTTTCACAAGTGTACAATACATATTCCAGAATAGACTACATATTTGTTACGGATAATTTGATAAGTAATTTAGATGGTATAGAAATTGGAATATTCAAAGAATCGGATCATGCAAAAGTATTGGTGGAATTGAAAATAGATGCTATAAAGAGCCCGAAAAATTGGAGATATAACGCCAGATTGTTTAGAGATAAAAAAAGTAAAGATCAAATGGTAGAAAAATGGGAAGAAAATTGGAAGTGGAATGATACAGGGGAAGTACGAATTGGTACCGTATGGGATACTATGAAAGCAATATTTAGGGGTGAAAGTATTAGGTTGGCAAGTATTAGAAATAAACAGTTAAAAAGTAAGCAAGAAGAAACAGAAAAAGAGATTAAAAGGTTACAGGAGATACATGCAATAACCAAGGATAGAAAAGTATATGAAAAGATGCAGGGACTAAGGAAGGAATTAATTGGAAATGACATAGAAAAGGTGAAAAGAGACCTAACATATTTAAAAAGAGAATATTTTGAATACAGTAATAAAAATTCAAAAATGTTGGCAAGAGCGGCTAAAGAAAAGAGAGGCAGAAGAGAAATAGGGATATTAGTGGATAAGGAGGGTATAAGGCATAATAAGATTAAAGATAAATGCAAGGTGGTCAGAGAATTTTACCAATCCCTATACTCTAAAAAGAGAATAAACCTAGATAAATTAAAAGATAGATTGGAAATGCAAATTAAAAATAAAATAAGCCAAGAGCATAAACAAAGAATGGAAGAATTAATAACTGAAAAAGAGATAAAAAGAGTAATAAACAAACTGAAAGTAGATAAAGCACCTGGTGAGGATGGATTACCTGCTGAGTTTTATAAAGAATTTAAGGAGATAGTAATCCCGAAATTGTTAAAACTTTATAATGGTATTCTTAAAGGGGAACAGGTACCTGCATCGTGGTATAGAACAATAATTGTCCTATTACCAAAACCGGGAAAAGATTTAGAAAAAGTAGAATCATACAGACCTATATCCCTGATTAATCAAGATGCTAAGATTTTTACAGCTATACTGGCAAACAGACTGAATAGTTTTATGGATAAATATATAAATAAAGACCAGGCCGGCTTTGTGAAAGGGAGATATATGACAGATTTAGTAAGGCGAGTTCTAAATTTAATAGACGTGGCAAGACAAAATAAAGAGAAAGTAGGTATATTATCATTAGATATTTTTAAAGCATTTGATTCTGTACAATGGGTAACAATTATCGAGATAATTAAGAGTTATGGATTCGGTAACAGGTTTATAAAGACAATAGAACAACTGTACCAACAAGGTTACGCTAAAATCAGGGTTAACGACGGTTTAACAGAAGAATTAAGATTAGAGGCAGGAACAAGGCAAGGATGTCCCCTATCTCCAATTCTATTTATTATGGCAATGGAAATACTAGCTAATATAATAAGAGAAGACAAAAATATAGAAGGAATACTGGAAAATAAAATTAGTTTATATGCAGACGATACTTTGTTAATTATGAAACACCCCAGAAGAACCATGGAAAGGATTCAAAAGCATTTAAAGGATTTTGAACAAATTACAGGTTTAAAGGTAAACTGGGAAAAATCAGAATTAATTTTAAATAATATTGAAAAAGAAGAGCAAAGGAAAATCAGGGATGAATTTAAATTACAGATTAAAGGGAGCTTGAAATACCTGGGGATAAATATATCCAATAATTTAGAGGACCTGAAAAGACTAAATTATGATAAACAAAAGAAGGAATTTAAGATTAAAATTTCACAATATCAAAAACTGAAGTTGTCTTGGTTCGGCAGAATAGCACTGACTAAAATGATGTTACTACCAAAACTAAATTTTTTATTTGATGCCTTACCAATTCAGCTGATAGATAAGGATATTGAGGAATTTCAAAAACTATTTGATAGTTATTGTAATGGGGGACGCAGACCTAGAATTTTAAAGAAAATGTGGTATTTACCTCAAAAAGAAGGCGGTTTAGGAATGCCTAATTTAAAGAGTTATTATAAAGCCTTCCAGATAAAGAATGTAGTTAAGATACTGATGAAGGAGTCGGTTATCTGGGAGGGAATCGAGATGAACGAAGTAAAGGAAGTTGGTAAGAGTTTTTTTTTAGACAAGGAAATAGGAAAAATATCGATTAAAAACAGAATGATGAGATCTATGTTGGGAGTATGGAAGAAAGTTAAAATGAAATTGGCCCCGAATATCTCACCGATAATTGAAATAGAAGATTTGAATAACTTCCCAATAAGATTGGATAACGAGATTAAGGAAATTTTGTCGACAAATAGGGTTCTCCTATTGAAAGATTGGATACGAGTCTGCAAAGATGATGCGAGGAAAAGAGAGCTATATACCCAGATGAAGCTGAATTGGCTTCAGATAATTATGGTGAATAAGTGGAATAATAAATACTGGAGAGAACGAAGCCTAGAAAGAGACAGGACGGAATTTGAGGAATTAGTTTGGAAAATTAGGAGGGAGGAAATTGGTATTAAAGGGCTGGTTAGTAAAATTTATAAAATAATAAACACAGAAGGTAACCCACAAGAAACATTAAGAAATACATGGGAACAGGACTTGAACTTGAAAATAACGGAAAAGGAATGGCAAAATAAATGGAAAAAAAGAATTATGAGATCCCTATCGGTCAGAATAAAGGAACACAATTTTAAAATGTTATGGAGGTGGTATCTGACACCCGTGAGACTGCACCAGATGGATAAGAAGAACAATAAAATGTGTTGGAGATGTAAAAACAGTTTGGGCACATATGTTCATATGTGGTATGAATGTAAAGAGGTAGAAAACTTTTGGACAAAAATAGAGATCGAGATAGGGAAAATTATGGGAGTACGTCTCAGATTGGGGCCAGATACCATCTTACTGACAGATGTTGAGAATATTAAAATAGATAATGATAAGAAAGAGTTGTTGTCTATGATGTTAGTAATGGCAAGAATGTGTATTGCAAAAAATTGGAAAAGTGATATAATGTTAAAAGTGCAGGATTGGTACGGGCAGATGTGGGATCTCGCATTGAATGAAAAACTAACATGGGAATTAAATCTTAAGAAAGGTATAATAAAAGAAAGTAGATTTTGGAAAATATGGCGAAAATTTGTGGAATACTCAATGACAAGAGATGAAATAAAAAAATTGACACCAGACCAAACGAAATTTTGGGAACAATAGAAATGAATGGGAGATCCCACAACCTCCTAGGACAATGTATATAGCACTAGGGTGATGAAGTCTGTAAGTGTATGTAATATACAGTCTGTCCTATCTTTTATATTATGATTTTATTTTTATTAATTTTTTGTTATTTTTTTCTGTCATGTATAAAATGTTTGTTTCATGTCTTATGCTTTAAAAAATCAATAAAAATATATATATATAAAAAAAGAAAGGCCTCTGTGTGCCACTTCTGGCATGCCTGCCATAGGATCGCCACCATTGATGTAGGATATCCTAGAGTAGTCTGTTTGTTGTTGTCTCCTGACATAAGAGACTCTGGATTAGCCTTAGAAGAGGATTCCATCATTGGGCCATGTTGGATTACCAAACAACAAAAACTCCCCTTTCTGGCTCTCAGTTGTTTGAAATGTGTGGTGTCACTCTTGAATATTTAAAAAACATCAACATGTAAAAATGAAATACCAAAGTGAAACACTAACATAGATTCTGTAATAGGCATGCCAAGTTTCAGGTGTCTAAATTTAATGGTCTTGGAGCTATGGAGTTATGGTAAGCATGTAAGCTCTATTTCACATTGGATAGCTACTCAGCAGCTAAGGAAATGCACAGTCTAGGCAGGTAGCCTTTTGACTCTGCATGTGCTCTTAAGCAGAGCTGCTGCTGAGGAGAGCAAAACAAAGGAAGTGAGCGCTGGTAAGTTTTGCAGTTGGAGTAGAGCTGCTTTAGAGGCTTCCACTAATTTAAATTGATAATTTCAACTGCTGAGAGCCACCTCTGTTCAAACAGAGGAAGAAGTTTGAAGCTTCCAGAAGCAGGGGGCAGAGCCACACCAGGCCCTTCCCTGAACTGTGACTCATAGGGGCGGAGCCACACTAGCCTTTAAAAGCTCTGAGCTCTTTCAGGGTCAGCCCTTTTGACTCTGCATGTGCTCTTAAGCAGAGCTGCTGCTGAGGAGAGCAAAACAAAGGAAGTGAGCACTGGTAAGTTTTGCAGTTGGAGTAGAGCTGCTTTAGAGGCTTCCACTAATTCAAATTGATAATTTCAACTGCTGAGAGCCACCTCTGTTCAAACAGAGGAAGCAGTTTGAAGCTTCCAGAAGCAGGGGGCAGAGCCACACCAGGCCCTTCCCTGAACTGTGACTCATAGGGGCGGAGCCACACTAGCCTTTAAAAGCTCTGAGCTCTTTCAGGGTCAGCCCTTTTGACTCTGCATGTGCTCTTAAGCAGAGCTGCTGCTGAGGAGAGCAAAACAAAGGAAGTGAGCGCTGGTAAGTTTTGCAGTTGGAGTAGAGCTGCTTTAGAGGCCCGCACGCCTAACGGCGCGCGAGATTGCACACTAGTAACAAAGGAATAATATAGTCTTACTAGGTAGAAAGGTAGTAAACGTGTACATTTTTGAGGCCCAGAATACTGCACTTGTTAAAATGGATTCTGAGGGAACAGTTGTAGTTACCTGCAATACTTGTGCCATGTTTGTGTTCTTGCCAAAGCATATGGAGAACTACACTTGCAGCAAGTGCAAGCTGGTTGCACTACTAGAAGAGAAGGTCCAGCAGCTAGAGGCCTGCATATCTAACCATCAACAAATTAAGGAGCTTGAGCTGTTCTTGGACAGAGCGGAACAGACTATGCTGGACAAAGAAGAGACAGGGCACAGTTCTGAGGGAGAAGGCCCTTCACTAACTCAGGAGGGAGATGTTTGGAGGAATGTGACTCAAAGGAGGAGAAGAGTAGGGGATCACTCTGAGAGTCTGAAATTACAGAATAAATTTGAGGCTCTTTCCCTCATCACACCTGATGAGGAACACACAGAGGAACAACTGGTTCCACCTGATGATCTCTCCTTCATCACACTTGATGAGATCCAGGAAGATAAACAACAGGAACAAACTGAGGTTCTCTCCCTTAATATGGTTAAAGAGGTGCATGTAGATGAACAGATTGCAGGAGAGAGGCTCCTTGTACTAGGCGATTCAATAATTAGAAATACAGAGAAATGGATTTGTGATGCACATGATAACCGTATGGTGACTTGCCTGCCAGATGCAAAAGTCACCATTAGAAGCTGTGTGGGTAAGAGTACCAGGCCACAAGGATGGTCTAACAGTAGGCATATACTATCGGCCTCCGACCCAAACTCTTGAGGGAGACTGGCAGTTGGAGAATGTTGTAAAGGAGGCATCCAAGAAGGGAAGCCTGGTTATAATGGGGGACTTCAATTACCCTCACATAGACTGGGTGAACTGTTGTTCAGCACATGATAAAGAGATAAAGTTCCTAGATATGCTAAATGATTGTTCCCTGGGACAGATGGTTGAAGACCCAACTAGAGGTACAAGAATCCTTGACTTGATCCTGAGTAATACTCAGGATCTGGTGCAAGATGTTAATGTGACTGATCCAATAGGGAACAGTGACCACAACTCAATTATGTTTAACTTGAACATAGACCGCAAGTCACTGATAAAATCTAACACAGAGACCTTAAATTTTCAAAAAGGAAATTTCCCAAAGTTGAGGAAACTAGTAAAAAAGAAACTGAAAGGGAAAATTGAGAGAGTCCAAACACTCCAAGAGGCATGGAGGCTGTTTACAAAAACAATAACAGAGGCTCAATTGGAATGCATACCCAAAAGGAAAAAGGCCACTGCCAGGTCCAAGAGGACTCCAATGTGGCTTACAGGAGCTGTTCGGGAAGTGATCAAGAGCAAGAAAAGCTCATTTAGAAGATGGAAGGCTTGTCCGAATGAGGACAGCAGGCAGAAACATAAATTCTGGCAGAACAAATGCAAGGCAACAATCAGGAAAGCAAAGCAAGACTTTGAGGAGTGTATAGCTAAAAATACTCAGAGAAATAACAAAGACTTCTTTAAGTACATTAGAAGTAAGAACCCAACTAGGAAGGCCATTGGACCATTAGATGACAATGGAAGGCAAGGGGTTATTAAAGAGGAAACAGAGATTGCAGAGAGACTCAATGAATTCTTTGCTTCAGTATTCACTGAAGAAGACAGAGGCCACATGCCCAAAACAGAGCCTATCTTCGTAGGGAGGGAAACCGAAGAATTAAGCCAGATAGAAATAACCAGGGAGGAGGTCCTTGCATGTCTTGTTAAGCTAAACACTAACAAATCACCAGGACCAGATGGAATCCATCCACGAGTTCTCAGGGAACTTAAAGATGAAATTGCTGATCTCCTAGCCAAAATATATAATCTTTCCCTCAAATCAGGCTTTGTGCCTGATGACTGGAAGGTAGCGAATGTAACACCAATTTTCAAAAAAGGATCCAGGGGTGATCCAGGAAATTACTGACCTGTCAGTTTGACATGTGTCCCAGGTAAAGTGATGGAAACCATCCTAAAAGATAGAATTAATAGGCACATAGAAGAGAAGGCGCTGCTAAAGGAGAGCCAACATGGTTTTTGCAAGGGCAAATCATGCCTCACTAATCTGTTGGAATTTTTTGAGAGTGTCAACAAGCATGTGGATAAGGGGGATCCAGTTGACATTGTTTATCTGGACTTTCAGAAGGCTTTTGACAAGGTCCCACACCAAAGGCTCTTGAATAAACTTACCAGTCATTGAATAAAGGGACAGGTCTTGTCCTGGATCAGCAACTGGCTAAGGGACAGGAAACAGAGGGTAGCACTAAATGGACACTTCTCCAAGTGGAGGGAAGTAAAGAGTGGGGTCCCCCAAGGTTCAGTACTGCATTTTTTCCAGCTCCATAATATCCTTCATAAATGATCTAGAGGTAGGAGTAAAAAGCAAGGTAGCCAAATTTGCTGACGACACTAAATTATACAGGGTAGTGAAAACTGTGAGAGATTGTGAGGAGCTTCAGAGGGATCTCTCGACACTGGGGGAGTGGGCAAAACAGTGGCAAATGAGTTTCAACATTAGTAAGTGCAGAGTGATGCATGTTGGGGCAAAGAACCCCAATTACATTTATAAACTGATGGGGTCTGAACTCTCTGCGACAAACCAGGAAAGGGACCTTGGTGTCCTGTTGGACAACTCAATGAAGGTGTCAACCCAGTGTGCCTCAGCAGTGAAAAAAGCAAACTCAATGCTAGGGATCATTAGGAAGGGTATAGAAAATAAGTCAGCAAGTGTCATTTTGCCTCTTTATAAATCTATGGTGAGGCCCCATCTGGAATACTGTGTACAGTTCTGGTCGCCATACCTCCAGAAGGATATTATGGAGCTGGAAAAAGTGCAGAGGAGGGCAACCAGAATGATTAGGGGACTGGAACACCTTCCTTACCATCTGAGGCTGCAACGGTTGGGCCTCTTCACTCTTGAACGACGACGTCTAAGAGGTGACCTGATTGAAGTTTATAAAATCATGCACGGTGTGGACAAAGTAGATAAGGAAAAACTGTTTTCCCTATCGCATAACACTAGAACTAGGGGACACTCGATGAAACTTTTGGGTACTAGTTCTCAAACAAATAAGAGAAAGTATTTTTTCACCCAGAGGATTACTGGTCTATGGAACTCCCTGCCAGAAGAAGTGGTGAAAGCTGTCAGTCTTGACAGCTTTAAGAAAGGATTAGACAAGTTCATGGAGGACAAGAGTATCAATGGCTATAATTATGGATACTTAAGGACAACCTCCGGGTTGGAGAGATAGGCAGGATATCTCTCAATATCATTTCCAGGGAATCCTAAGCAGGTGAAGGCATCTGCTTGGGAATACCCTGAAGGAAATGGTGAGCCACTGTGTGAGACAGAATGCTGGACTGGATGGGCTGTGGCCTGTTCCAGCAAGGCTGTTCTTATGTTCTTATGTAAAAAAAAGGCAATCTTGATCCTTCCCCCCTTTCTAGCACAGTAACATGCATCCATTCTAAGTAGCTGCACAAAAAGGGTGGCACAGTGAAGCACTGAATAATATTTTTGTAGGGAGGTCTTCATTCACTATGTGTTTATGTAAGTAGAATATGGTTGGTGTGATATCACTATCTGTATAGGTCACATGGTCCTGCTGTATCCTTGTCTACAGAAATAATGCAACTTGAACCTGTAAGAACAGGCCATATTTAAATTTATAAGAGGTGTTTAGAGGATCCCATGTTCAGTTTTTTCAGTTATTCTTAATGCACTTTACCATTCCATAAAATATTACTATCACACAAAACCCGCAGATATTTGATATATGCTTCAGAATACTACCTATGTTATGTATGCTTGTAACACCACTATAACAAAAAAATCTTTTAGCCAGATATGCTATTAACATAATGATAGAGCTTCATAGTGTTAGGTATGAAATCCTTAAAACTTAACAGAAAACACATATTCTTTTCATTTTTTTCTTAAATACATATACTATTATCATATTGGAAAATTACAGAGTACATTAAAGAAAACTAGGGGTTCTTTCTTTTTCACTCAATATATATATACAGAATGACTAATGAAAGGTGTTGTGGTTTTTACAACCCACTAGGGCCCCCAATGTAAATTAAGAGACGAACATTAAAGTCCCAGAGGCCATATTATCCCACATTGTAGATGCACTGCTTGTATTCTTGATTATGAAGAAATTATAGCTAAAGAAAAGACAATCTGTTCTCCAAGCTGTTTGAATTCTCAGCTGTATTTAGACGAGAGTTTCTGTAGAGCAAAAGTTGCTGTTCACATTAAGGCTTCTTTTTAAAATGAGAGTACAGTATCTATGATCTAATCTATAGCTTTCTAATATATGCATGCATTGGATGAATGCAATAATATGTCTAACAACTCCAACGTTGATGATAATAGATTTTCCCAGGGACCTTGTTTCAAAGTTATTTTTGAAACTGAAACATACCCACCTGGGTGCAGGTGCAAACACATCTTCCAATCCTTGGAGGTAATATCATTTCAGAAACTAGCTTAATTCTAAACAAATATATGCAGTTACATTATGCTCAAATGCAAATCTAATGGTTTTCCTTTAGCCACAACAGGAAAAGAAGCACAGTGACACCTCATACAATGTCCAAACATGGTTCCACAAGTTTGGACTTTATACGGATTTGGACTTTGTATGAGGCATGCAAAATCCTAGCCGCGATGCCTCATACAACGTCCAAACATACCTGTCAACCCGCGGCTCCGGAAAAACAGGACCTGCGTACATTGCTTGTAGGCAGGTCGCTTTCCACGCATGCATGGAAGGGTTTTACTCCTTCCACGCATGCACGGAAGTGCTATGCCGCTTGCGCAGCCCCTACAATTTATGAATTCGATGTTGTATTTTGCATTGCCAGGAACCCAATAACCTGGTTTCTGACTATCAGGGAACCTGTACCACTCCTAGTAATCTTATCACCCTCTTGGGAAACCAGCTTAAAACCTTTGCTGCTTTTGGTCTCTTAGGATCAGATTGTAAATAACAAAGATCTACCTAGCTAAATAATCATTTCCTGGCTTTAGCCAGTCACTATGTAATGGCTACATTTCTACACTGCTCAGCATTCCTCTCCAGTGATGCATTGCAAAAAAAATTCCTACCTACTATGTGGGTGTGGCTAACTCTGTGGGCACAGCTAACTCTGTGGGTGTGGCTAACTCTGTGGGCATGGCGAACTCAAAAAACTCACCAAAATATATAAATCAAAAAATTAAAATATAACAGTATTAAACACACCAAACAGCTAATATAATAAAAATAAAAATAAAATAACAACAACTTAGTGAAGATTAACTACATAAAAATTTACTAAAATTACTAAGATCAGGATTTTTCTTGCCCCCCCCCCCCCAAATAAAAGAACAGAAACCGACATCAGCTGGTGTGTGCACGCTTCCTCCTCCCAGCCCCCGGCTGCTCCAAGAGTGCAGGGAAGGGGGAGGTGGGCATGGTGTGGGAGGGAGGTGGGTGTGGCCAGCCGGTTCTGCTACCAGTGGGATAGAACCTGTTAGAACCTGCTGCAGTGCAACACTGTTCCTCTCTTCTTGTAAAACATTGCTTTCTCCCCCAGTATAGTCCAAGACTAACAGCTCCCATCTTTTGTATCTCCTCCCATCTCTTCTCCAGCAAGACCTTGGCAGCCTTATTTAAGTGCCTGCATGCCAGGACCACTGGTAAATAGATATAGGCATATGGGTTATTGTTTGGTGTTTTGCATCTACTGTCCTGACTACAGTAGATAATAGAGGTGCCTCCCCAATATTGCCTTAAGAAACATGACATGAAATCCTAAAGTAGGCTTAGAACTGGCATGTCCATGTAGGAACAAACTGATAGAGGGGTTTTTCTCCTCAAAAACATCACAATTGCGAAATTCATTGCCATTGTTACTGTTTAATCTCAGTCTTTGGTATCCACCACATCATTTCCTTTTCTCTGAAAATGATCATTCACATTCCCTTTGATAGTAGTACTTTATTAATAATGCTTAGGGAGCATGCCTTCCGTGTTATAATTCTCACTTCCTTCATTTACTATCAAAACAAAACAAGAAAAGATCTCTAGTATATAGTCTGAAGGGCAGCTTAAGCTGTATTTCTTGCATCATGTTCAGTTTACCCAGAAGGTATCTTCAGAATACTTGTTGATGATTGTCATAATAGTCAAAGAAGCCATCTGGCTGCCAGGAAAGAATGTCATGCAAAATTTAAAATATGGCTGGCTGTGTGAAATATTGATAGCAAGAGCTTTTAAAATAACGATTCTGAAATATGTCTTCATTATAAATATTGAATGTTCCATAATCACTTCTAGAGCATTCTTTGGGTTCATGATTCATTTTCATTTTCAGTTGGGGGAAAAATCAGAGATGGGAATCAACATTCCATTTTTTCCTGTGTAGATCAACGTGAAGCAAGACGTTACATTATCCCTAAAGAGGATGAGTTAGTCCTGATGGAACATTTTACTGATATATATTTTTATGCATAGCTCTTTTATGGGAGAAAATATTTATCAGTAACACAGGAAACCAGGGAATGATTTACACCCTTGGCCTTCTTAGTCTAGGAGTATAATTCTTGCATTGAGGAGAAACAGGGCGGAAATCTCTGTCTCTTCTCACCTCCAAATTTTCTCCTATGAGACCTCTTTGGAGAAAAACCTCACAGGGGAGCTCATGGGATTGCTCATCTGCAACATAGCATTCCCCATGCAAGAATCGTCACACCAAATTCCTGTGCAAGATGGTGTCTTCCACAAGACAAATCCTTGCAGGCAAATTTGCAGTTGTTTGGGCAGAGTCTACAATAAATGGTCCCAGTGCCCTCTGTTTGTGTGGTAGCTTATCTTGACATTGTGCTACACAAAAGGTGGTGTTGATGTCCAAAAAAGAGAAACTCTAATGGGTTAAGATATTTCCCAATTAAAAACAAAAAACAAATGGGAAATGAAGAGGACTTTGTATTAGGAAAGCTGGAGCTTACTTTGGCTATTAGCTGCACAGAACAAATTTCAGGAATCAGGGAGAGGGAAATGGGGGGAAATCAAGAGTCACGATCATTCTTGGGGAACTTTAGGAAATCCCAGTGGCCTCACAGGGATCTTCTGTCACTTAGATGTCCTTAGTCTCTCACACACATATGAGCAGAAAGAGATCTTTCCCAAGAAATTGTCATAGAACATCCTAAGTAATACAGGTTGCCCCTCCTTTATCTGCAAGTTCAGTTTCTGTGGTTTTCAGTTATCTTTAGGTCTAAAAATATTCAATATTAATTCCTGAAATGCAAAATATGTATGTATTTCTATGGCAAATTACCAGAGCCAACCACTCTAGGTCACTGTCTCCAATGTAAAATATAGGGTTTTCTGTGATCCCCAGTTTCAGGTATCCCCAGTAGATCCTGGAATGTATCTCTCACAGATATGGGGAATGACCTGAATACTAAACAGTAACCTGGACATGTTGCCTAAATTGTTTCAATTTTATTTAGTTTTCTCTATAGTTTTAATCTGAATGAGTTATTCCATATGGATGTCTGAAAACTTATAAAACATGCTGATCACTTCTTACTGCTTGTTATTCAATGGCAATGGCAGAGACTAATCAAAGGGATCTCACTTTCATATTGACTGCCTCGGCTAGGCTTCTGCCACGCTCCAGCCTTAGCCATAGCTGTTCCCTCATTTTGGTCCTTTGAGTGGTAAAGGCACCAGGACAGTGGCTGAATTTTTTTTTATTTTATTTTTTTGCATCAGTGTGTTAGCTGCACCCTCTCCATCAGTTACCCTCTACTTATGGAGAGGAATGTTCTGAATGGGAAAAACCTCCTCTACCCATGAATGGCTTCTGCATCATTCCAACCCCTAGAAAATATGAGTGGAATACAAATTGCATGAAAGCCCCATGGCATGGGTAGAGGAAGTAACACATTGCAATTCAGGAAGGTATTCCCCACATGTGGAGAGGAAATTGAGATGGTGATAGGTCTGACTCTAGTGTACTCCCTTTCCTCAGGTTTTTAGTGCATGGGTTTAGTGCAAGATTCTGTGTACTGAACCATTTAACTGGAGAGTTTTTAAAATGTGAATGGATTATCTTCTCTCGTTCTCCTTCCAAAAGCCTACTGAAATACCAAGCAAATTACTATTAAGTGCCCTGCTGTGCGTCAACACAGTTGGCAAGGTCTTGCCTTAGCTCAGACAGAATTAATGCAGCAATTACATTCTGCTCTTCCCACACAAGAAAAATATATATGTAATAACACTATTAAGACTCATTGCCAAAAATACAATGCAGGGAAACCCACAAACCTGATCTGGCTCCAATACTTTTTTTTCTTTTGTCCCATCTGTTTAATGATGCCTTCTATAAAACCCTGAAAATTGCCTATCAATTTGAATGCTATAAACTAAGCTCTTTAGTATTATGTATTACAGAATGTTCTGTTCAGCCACATACTATTTAAACATCCAGAATTTATCAATTTCCTCAATGCTGGATTAATGCTATGGAGTCAGAGAGGATTGCTCTTTCCTTCTAAAACTTAAGTATGCTCCAGTGTGTGCCTGTGCATACATGATTCAAGACATGAACAAAATATTCTCCTGCTTGGGAGAAATAGCAATTAAACATCTGTGCCTTCCATGATTTGTCAGATCAAATTATGAACACATCTTTCATTCTGCAAAAGGAAGAAATCTACATTATATGTTGTTGTGTTCTGATGGTTTTACTGTACACATGGATTGAAATGTATCTGAGTCAATGTAACTTTGCCTATAGCAACAATGTAACCTTCAGCTGTATCATATAAGCCCTGTAATAGGACGCGAGCTAATGACCACCAGCTGGCAGCAGCGAGCGTCCAAGCTCTCTTGGTCCGAACTCATCAAAGACAACAGCGCGGGAAGTTTTCCCGCCACTACCTACACCTGGACAAGAAGGGCGTGACCTGCAATGACGTCACGCAGACAGTAGCCAATGGGCTACCATGGCACCACGTTCAAATGTATTACTGCTGTATATAAAGAGCTATTGATCCGCCATTACCTCATGTTCCCTCTGTCCACGATGCAATAAACCTGAGTTAACCCAGCCCGAGGCTGTGTCCCGTGTCTTGGTTTGCATACACCAAATTGGCGACGAAGGTGGGATAATGGATCCCCACGGAACAGCCAGGGCACAGAGCGGGTTCAACATCACCAAACCGCAAGACTGGGAGCTGCTTGAGATGGACTTCCAGGCGGCACTGGTGGAACTCAGAGTCAAACAAGACGACGAGGAGAGGAAGAGGGCCATCCTCACCAGAATGCTCGGGATGGAAACCAAGCGGACGCTGGTGGGCATAATCGCTCCGAAGAAGGTGAGCGACTTTAAGGCGAGCGACATCATGAAGCTGCTGCGAGAGCGGTTCTGCCCCTCGAGGGCAATGTTTCCCGCTCGGAGCGCGTTTTGGAGGCGAGTCCAAGCGCCAGACGAGTCGGTTGAGGCATTCGTGGCCGCCATGAGGATAGCCGCCGCCCCCTGTAAATGGGGCGACATCCTGGAGATGGTCCTCAGGGACGGCGTGTTATGTGGCCTGAAAGACAAGGAGGTGCAGCGCAGCTTGATGAATAAGGAGCCGCCACCCACGCTGGCCGAAGTCATAGAGGCCGCGGAAGCCGCAGAGTCCACGAATGCCGGAGTGGACGAGATGCATCAGTGGCGTGAGTGGCGTCCTAAAGCCGGCAAGGCGGAAAATTCGGTGCACGGGAAGGCCGGACAGTCGGTGCACGCGACTCGGCGGGCCTCAAAGTCGTCTACGGAAGGCAGCGACGGCGAGGAGGTCCAGAAGGTCCGGAAGGGCGGTCGACGCTGCGAGGGTTGCGGAGCGGCCCACGAGCGCGCGAGATGCCCGTTCAGGAAGGCCGAGTGTTACACCTGCGGCCGTCGGGGGCACATCGCCAAGGCGTGCAGAAAGCGGAAAGAGGGCCGGAGGCAATCACAAGACCGCGCGGCCAGGCCGGACCGTCCAGCAAGGCCCAAAGATGGCGCCCAGACCACGAGGAAGCAGGACGGCGTGGGCCGCGTCTCGGACAGCAGCGAGGATGACGCCTCAGTGTTCAGCGTGTCCGCGGGACAGTCCCATTACTTCGTTGAGGTATTAGTACAAGGGGCCCCTATTAAGATGGAAGTTGACTCGGGGTCCTCCTTTTCCATAATTCCCCAGAAAGAGTTCCTGAAAATCGACCCCCACGTGCGGCCAAAGCTTAAAGCGTTGAGGTCCACACTACGGGACGTACAGGGAAACAACATTCCGGTATTGGGGGTTGGGAAGTTTCGGGTCAATTTTAAGAGACATTCTGCGGAACTGCCCCTAGTTGTCCTGAAAGGGGGAAGCTGTAGCCTCCTGGGAACACAGTGGTTTCAGCCTTTAGGGTTGTTCATAGGGGGGGTGCATACCGTGGGGGGGACCCAATACAAGCGGTTTGCGATGCGCATCCCGCCGTTTTTGAGAAAGGACTCGGAAAGTTCAAGGGACCCCCTGTAGCTTTCGACATAGACCCGGAGGTCCGCCCGATAAGACTCAAACCACGCAGGGTGCCGTTTGCACTCAAGGACAAGATAGAGGCGGAATTGGACAAACTGGTGGGCCAGGGGATTCTTATTCCTGTTGATTCCGCGGAGTGGGAAACTCCAATTGTAACGGCTCTAAAGGCTAACGGGGAGGTGCGCATTTGCGCAGATTATAAGTGTACAATTAACAAGGCGATCCGCCCTAATGCATACCCGGTGCCAGTGATAAGCCACCTTTTGGCCAGGCTGAATGGGGGAAAGTGTTTCGCTAAGCTCGATTTGGCACAAGCCTATCAGCAACTTCCTGTGACCCCCGCCACGGCCGCGGCACAAACGATAGTTACACATAAGGGAGCGTTCCAGGTGTCGCGGTTACAGTTCGGCGTGAACTCGGCACCCGGTCTTTTTCAATCGCTCGTGGAACGCCTCCTAAAGGGCCTGGAGGGGGTGTTGCCTTATTTTGATGACGTGTTGATAACAGGGGGGAGTGAGGCTGAACTAGCGAAAAGGTTGGACAAGGTACTGACCGTGTTCGAGAAAGCGGGGCTGAGATTGAGGAAGGATAAATGTGTTTTTTTCGAAACAGAGGTCGAGTTTTTAGGGTTCCGAATCACACCCGAGGGGATTAAGCCGTCTAAATCCAAGGTAGCAGCCATTAAAAAGGCCCCTCGCCCCACATCCAAGACCGAACTACAATCTTTCCTGGGGCTCCTAAATTTTTACCATACCTTCCTCCCGCGGAAGGCGTCCGTGGCCGAACCGCTCCATCGGTTGCTGAAAAAGGAGGAGCCGTGGATGTGGGGTGATGAGCACGAGAGGGCGTTCAAGGAGCTAAAGCAACTCCTAACATCTGAGGCAATCCTGACGCATTTCGACCCCAAACGGCCTGTGGTCCTAGTTTGTGATGCATCCCCGGTGGGGGTGGGGGCGGTGCTGTGCCACGAGTTGGAGGACGGAAGGGAGGCCCCGGTAGCATTTTACTCAAGGTCCCTGTCCCAAGCGGAGCGGAATTACGCGCAAACCGACAGGGAAGCATTAGCAATCGTATCGGGGACCAAAAAATTTCACGATTTTTTGTATGGCCGCCCGTTCAAAATCGTGACCGATCACAAACCGCTGTTAGGGATTTTCACGGCGCACAAGCCCACGCCGCAGATCCTGTCCCCGAGAATGCTGCGATGGGCTATTTTCCTCAACGCGTACCAACATGAGTTGGAGTACAGGCCCGGAAAGGAGATCAGCCATGCTGATGCGCTTTCGAGATCCCCCTTGCCATTGTCGGACACCCAAAAGGCGAGAGCAGAAAAGGACCGCCAGGTGTTGCTAATTGAGGTTTTAGACGCTCCCCCAATAGTGCCAGCCGACATTGCTAGGGCGACAGGAAAGGACAGGACACTGGCGAAGGTTTGCTCATGGGTGCAGAAGGGGTGGCCGGGTTCGTCCCCGAGTACGGAGTTCGACCCATTCTTTAGGAAAAAGCTAGAGTTGTCCCTAGAGAGGGGGTGCCTTCTGTGGGGCCAACGGGTGGTGGTCCCTGCGCCCCTGCGGACGAGGGTGCTCGAACTGCTGCACGTCAGCCACCCGGGCATAGTTCGTTCCAAGGCGCTGGCCCGGAGTTACTTCTGGTGGCCGCAGCTGGACACGGATATTGAGCTCATGGTTGGCACTTGCGAGGCTTGCCAGGGGTCCCGCCCTGAGGCGGCCCGTCTCCCACATAGGGAATGGGACACAGCACGGGGACCATGGTCCAGGGTGCACGTAGATTTCGCTGGCCCATTCCGAGGAACCATGTTTCTCCTAGTCGTGGATGCGTTCTCCAAGTGGCTGGAGGTTATCCCGGTAAAAAGCACGTCCTCCGCCACGACAATTAGCCGGCTACGGAGAGTCTTTTCCACGTTCGGTTTACCCGACACTTTAGTCAGCGATAACGCTAGTTGTTTCACCTCCGCTGAGTTCGGGGCATTCATGGGGACAAACGCCATTCGGCATATCACGTCCGCACCGTTTCACCCGGCCACGAATGGCCAAGTGGAACGGTTGGTGCGTACAACGAAGGAGGCGCTGCGGCGCATGGGCCCGGGGGACCTGAATCACCAAGTGTGCCAATTCCTCTTAGCGTATAGGGTGACCCCTTTGGCATCCGGCTACTCGCCGGCAGAGCTCTTGATGCGGCGCAAACTGACCACGCTCCTGTCCAGGCTAGACCCAACGAGAGTCGAGGATAAAGGAAAAAACGTGGGGTTGGCAGTCTCGAAAGGTTTCGCTGCCGGTGACCCTGTTCACTGCAGGAACTATTCCAGCGCAGGGCCAGCCTGGGTGCCAGGGACGGTTGTAGAACAGACGGGGCCAGTGTCGTACCGGGTCGAGACGAACACCGGCCTCCTCTGGAGGAGGCACACAGATCAACTGAGGCACAGAGTGATTGGGCCAGTCAGTGGAGCTCAGCAACAGGATTCAGCGTTAGGGTTCTCCCCCACCCGCTTAACCCAAGGGGGAGACAGCAGTGGACAACAGTCCCAAGCATGGGGGGAAGGAAGCAGAAGCAGCGGCCCCGACTCATATCCCTTTGATACGCCAGCTCTAGCAGGGGCCGGGGAAGGGGGAGAGGAGTTCGCGACCGCTGCCCCCGATAGTGATTTTGATTTTGATTTGGCGAGCCGGGGGGGTTTTCAGGAGTGTTCCCCCACCCATCCAAGCGAGAAGAGGGGTTTTTCGTTAGCCCCCAGTGCCCCCGGTTCCTCCCTAAGAAAGAGCACACCTCCCAACAGCGCCGCGGAGCCGCGGAAAGTCACTAACGAGTCTCCCTCTCATATTGCAGGACAGGAGACCAGGGGACAAAGAGAAGGTAGCAATCCCAGGGAGAGGCAGCCCGCACCGAGACCCCAGCGTGTTCGAAATAAGCCATCTTGGCTGAGAGACTTTGTCTCATAAGGGGGGGGGAGTGTGTTAAGGTGGGCTCGAGACTTTGTCTCGTCCTAGGGGGGAGGGATGTTGTGTTCTGATGGTTTTACTGTACACATGGATTGAAATGTATCTGAGTCAATGTAACTTTGCCTATAGCAACAATGTAACCTTCAGCTGTATCATATAAGCCCTGTAATAGGACGCGAGCTAATGACCACCAGCTGGCAGCAGCGAGCGTCCAAGCTCTCTTGGTCCGAACTCATCAAAGACAACAGCGCGGGAAGTTTTCCCGCCACTACCTACACCTGGACAAGAAGGGCGTGACCTGCAATGACGTCACGCAGACAGTAGCCAATGGGCTACCATGGCACCACGTTCAAATGTATTACTGCTGTATATAAAGAGCTATTGATCCGCCATTACCTCATGTTCCCTCTGTCCACGATGCAATAAACCTGAGTTAACCCAGCCCGAGGCTGTGTCCCGTGTCTTGGTTTGCATACACCAAATATGTAACAAGGGATACAATAACCCTCCAAAGAACTGTTCATATAATAATTTCAGAATGTGAATTTCCTGTCCACAAATGGATCTGTTTCATGAGCTTTGAGAGTCAAGGATTGAGTTTGCTCAGAACTAGTGGTGAGGGACACTTTTCTACTTCAATTTTGAGTACATTGGCTTGGAGTTTCTGAACCATTTTTTTAATTACTGGAAAGAGAGTCAGGTTTTCCCAGAAACTCTGCAATGCTCAAAATAAGAGAACATTTCATTTTCCTGCCAGTCCTTACACCTTACACATTTATTTTCCTGCACTTCCCAAAATTTATCATATATAAGAAGTTGAGAAAGTTCATGAGAAGAAACCAGCAGTTGTTTATCCTTCTGTTCCAAGGGTTGGTCAGACATTTTAAACAACATGTGATGTCATGATCATTTGTGTGCTTTGAGCAATTAGCACAGAATGTGTGAAAATCCTTTGAAATTTCAGCGTTAATGCTCACAGTGCCCCATACATTTCTTCCTCCTACTAGTCCTTATCCCAAGTGGGGGGAAACTTTATCTTGGGAAGAATCAAGTAGTGGCTGATAAAAGAACTGTGACATGTGGGTTTAAATGCAGCTCCTAGTTTGAGAATTGGATATGAGAGCTTTTCATACATTAAGAGTTTTGGAGTGAAGCAAAGATTCTCAGATCTCTCATCTGAATTTCTGACTGAAACTTATGATTTGCCCAAGTTGAATGATAGACATTTTAAAAACCATGAGATGGCCTTTGTGAGTTACAAATAATATGTTTCTGAAAAATAATACTCTGGACTACAGGAGTCACAAAAAAAGTCTCTGGCACCCATCTTGCATAGTTATTCTTCTTCTTTGCCTTTTTCTTCTTCTTCTTTGCCTTCTTCTTCGCCTTCTTCTTCACCTTCTTTGCCTTCTTCTTCACCCTCTTCACCTTCTTCTTTGCCTTCTTCTTCACCTTCTTCGCCTTTTTCTTTGCCTTCTTCTTCACCTTCTTTACCTTCTTCTTCTTCACCTTCTTCTTCTTCCGTGTCTAGGACAGATGCAAAACTGCCCAAATGAAGACATCCTTTGGTGAGTTCATTCTGCAGTTCCTTTTGCCTGACCTAGTGTGAGAAAGATTAGCTGACAACACAAGGTTGCCATTACCAGAGTGCACCCAATTGTTGTTCACAAATACTGCAATCTTTGAGGGGGCTCTTTCTGTGTAGTTTGGTTGCTTGCTGGCATGCAAACATCAATCCTTCTCTGGCCATGAAATTGGTTGCAAGTTGTGATGAGAGAGGCCTACCATCCTTTTTTTCTGGTGAAAAATAAGAATCTGAACATGTTTTCCTTCTGGGGATGATGATATTGAGTCATAAACTTCTTTATCTTTTGTAGAAAATTATGATGGAGAATACCATTTTCAACTCCTCTCCTGGAGCCCTATCACCATCTGCCCACTACCAATGCCCAATTTTCCAAGAAAAACCTTTCTTCTTTCTTCACAGAGAAAAATGGGTACCTGTATACTACAAAACAGCATGAAGGGGGGGGGACTTAGTCACATTTGCTTTCCCTCCCTATAGGCTTGAAGTTACTCTTAAAATATATATGTTGCCATCCAGTTTTATTCATATACTGTACCTTGTTTTCTTGGTGTAACCTTTTAACACCCATGCACAGGATGCTGAGATGAAAAAGAGACCAAAATGCTTTGATCTTTGAACTTTGGGAACATCATGGTCTTGTAGCTGTCACTTCATAAAAATGAAAATGAGCTGGGTTGTTTGAACCTTGCCCTCAGGGATGGTTGTCAACACCATAAAAGGGCCACACATTTTATTGCACTTGTCAGGCTGTGCTCAAGGAGAAAGCCATCACTGTACATGTGTGGCTGCTGGGAGCTGAAAATAAAGAAACAACATCAGAGAAAAATCAAGTACTGCAAGGGAGGTTTGCAGCTATTATAAGCTATTTATTGAAATAGGCTTAATTGAGCAAATAGGAAATATCACAAATGTCCAACATTTTGGTACCTTTTCTGACTTAAAACTACAGCAGAAGCAGTTTCATATGTGGCAAACTGTCCATCACAGAATTTCCCTAGGTAAACTAGTCATTAATTCTCCCCCTAATGCTCGGATCTACAGAAAATGAGATCATGAACTAAGGCAAATATATGTTTCCTCCTCTTTCAATGTTATCTTTTGTGGCATGCAACTATTTCAAAATCATGGAATGGATAAATTTTCTGCTTTGGAAATAGATTATCTTTGTTGGTGGAGTCCAAGTTGGAACAGGATTTACTATACATTCAATTATAATTTACATTTGCCAATACTCAGCACAGTGATTTTGATTTTCTTCCAGGGTTTCCTTTGTCCAAGAAGCAGACTATCATTCTGTACATGCAACAGAAAATGCCTGTGCCTTCACTCTGTATGAATTAGCCCCAGACACCCTATCTTCCAATGCCATGAAGCTGAAAACATCTTCATTTACCATATATCATAACATTACTATTTCCTGCACATAACTTCAGTCTTATTTTTAGAATCTTTGAATTACAGAGTAATCTATTCTTCCATGTGTGATTTAACCATCTGCTGCTTTTAGCTTCTTCTCCACTTTTTATATATTGTGGAACTTTTTCCAGAATCTATAGCTTCTGTTAATTTCAGTTATGGCTGGGCTGTACCTTTTAATTAGATGACTCTTTTTCACTCAGAGGCTTATACCAGGGGTGCCCAAACTATGGCCCACAATCCAGATCCGGCCCATGATGCCAATTCATCTGGCCTGCACAACCCTCATTGCTCCCGGAAGCAGAAGTAAAACATGCCCGTATGGGAGCTCACAGGAGTGATGAGGGCAGTGTGGGCCAGATGAATTGGTTTCAGGGGCTAGATCAGGCCCATGGGCCATAGTTTGTGCACCCCTGGCTTATATCCTTGCACTTAGACCAGTATAAATTGTGTTCAACTCTAGGGTGCAGTACTCATCTCCATTTACAGCCAAAGAGCCAGTGCTGTCAGTGTCTGCAGATGTTTCTGTGGCCATGTGGCAGGTATGACTAGACACAGGAGTAGATGGAATGCTGTTACCTTTCCCACCAAAGCAGTACCTATTTATCTACTTGCAATATCTCGCTTCCAAACTCCTAGATTGGCATGTGCTCACTCCGTTTCTCGGTGCTCAGGTCTCAAATCCCTGACCTGCCAACCATCCAGTCATCAAGCTCAGTGTCTTAACACCACAGCCCTTCTAGCTAAAGTTAGACCCACTGAAATTAATGTAAATTAAGATAAGTAATAACTAACAAGGACCAGTAGGTCTTCTATAATGAGGGTTGTTACTGTATTTAGCACACTGAATGAAAGACACAAAGAGAAAAGGTAGCCAAATGGGAAAGAGTATGGGAATCAATATCTCCCATGAAGTTTGGAGATGATGAGAGCGTGGGAGCTTTTTAATATAAATCCTCAGAACCTTTCTGATAATAGGTTTTTGAATGGAAATAAAATCTTCATCAGGAGACATTCATAATATTTCTAAAAATAAATGGAATTTTGTTTAGCATTGGTGATACACATTGTTACATGAATTAAGTTCTATGAAATGTAAGTATACTCTATTATTCACAATCTCCACAAACATTATTCATTAATTTAATTTAATAGATTTATATACCGCCCTATCCAAAGGACTCTGGGCAGTGTACACTAAGACCAATATACGGGTAAAACAATTTAAAAACCCCATAAAAACATAACAATATTACCCACCCACCCCCGCCGTGACATCTATTATCTAAAAACAAATATAGCATCTTAAAAACCTTTTTAAAATTAATTACAGGAGGGGGAAAACGTCAGATGAGCCAAAAAGGGGAGCTTGTTGACAATCCCGGCCTCCAGACCCATTTTGCCAACCACATCTTCAATTCAATTAAACACCTACCCTTTTCCATGTCAACTGGCCTCATGTTACAAATCTTCTGCTCGTGCCTAATGACGTCAACCAACTATTTGTAGTGGGGTACTAGTATACCAATTGGTGTTGGACCCCCATGTGTTGGTAATTTAATCAACCTTGAAAAGCTTACACACTTATTGATACCGTTTGGCCATCCTATTGTCACTACATGGTAGAAGGCCAGGATACCTAAGAGACCACATCTCCCCAAGAGTTCTGTCCGTCCAACCAGAATGGACCAGATGGGATCCATAACTGTGCCATCGGCTAGAGGGGCATGCCTCTAGCACAAGGAGGAGGGCCTTTTCTGTGTCCACCCCAGCCCTGTGGAACCTCCTGCTGGTAGAACTACAGCTGCAGACAAAATTGCTGCCCTTCGGGAAAGACCTCAAAACCTGGCTGGAAAAGCAGGTGTCGGGAGCTGATGGGTATATGACCCCCGCCCGTTGGCTCTTCTAAAATTAACTGTCCCTCTTTTACTGATGGGTGGGTGGGAGGGTGGGATTTTAAAATTGTTTTTATGGATATTTATGTTTTTATGTCTTTTATGTCTGATGTGAGCTGCCCAGAGTCACCCCAGGGTGAGGGGGCGGCATACAAATTTAAATAAATAAATAATATAGCGAGGGGGTCAAATTTACAAATACAGCTTTGATCAATTAACCGATTTTTATTGTTTTGCTGTTGCTAATGATCTACATAATTATATCTATGAGACTGTAGGCTACATTTCAAAATCTATGAAGTTCCATTCATTCTTCTGTGTGTGCAGAAGATGAGTTGTAAGAATAGAAAGAAAGAAAATGCACCACATGCTATATTTCTCCTATGACCCAGATGGACAAATAAAGCCATAAACCTAATTTAAACAAATACATGTACAAAGTATATAAGGGGGAGCGTTCGGTAATAGACCTTTCGGCCATTTTCCATTTTGAAACAATTAATTTCTTCATATTAAATTCAATGAAGTTGTGTTGATTTATACCAGCTCAAGATATGACTCACAAAAGCTCCAAGCTCTGCTTCAAATCCTTTTCCTCTAATCAAGAGCCGATGACAACACAACCTCTCATAATTAGTATAAATTATAGCTTTGGTTCCACTGTGGGAATTGTCAGTGGAGAAACAACATCATCAAATAGCCTACAAAGAAAAATTAAAATCCCTTTGTCCTGAATTTATACTCTTGTGAACTCAAGAGTACCAAATCCACAGCATACCTGTCAACCTTCCTGGATTGGCCGGGATTTCCCGATTTTCGGCGCCAATTTGCGCCATTTCCCACCCGCAGCTGCCAAAACTCCAGAATCCCTTCTGCACATCCCTTCTGCGCAGATCGCCTTCTATGCATGTGTAGAAGGCGATCTGCGCAGAAGGGGATCGTAGAAGCCTTCTATGGATGCATAGAAGGGTTCTATGCATGCGTAGAAGGTGATCTGCGCAGAACCATTCTGCACAGGTCGCGTAGAAGGCAACCTGCGCAGAACCGTTCTGTGCAGGTCCCGTATTTTCCAGAGCCGCGGTTGACAGGTATGATCCAAAGTCATTAAAATATTTAACAATCCTGGACATTCCTCTACTTGGATGGAAGTCCCATTGAACTCATCAGGGCTTGGTCCTAGGTAAGTATGTATAGGATGCCTGAGCTGGAAGGCAAGAAGAAAACCAAAAATTAGAAGGGACTATGTCATTATAGGGAGAAAGGGAGAAAGAGAGAACAAACTAGACATTTATTATTAAAAAGGCAAATAATGCAACCTTTGGAGCAATCAAGTCTCATCTGCAGTTATCTACAAACAGGGTAGCCAACTTTGGTGCCTCAAGTATTCTTGTACTTCAATTCCCAGGTGTGCTTACTTGGGCTTCTGGGAATTGAAGTCCAAGAACACCTGGGGCACCAAGGTTGACCAACTCTAATATAAGTGAAGCATTTAAGCTATCGAGAAATAATTTCATTTCACATTAAGATATCATTCAAATTGGGCCCCAAAGTTCAAACCAGAATAATGTTTATTTCTTATCTGACTTGGAACACAAAGCATGGAAAAGTCCTTGTATAATTCAAATTAAATATCCATACTGTTTTGTACTACCAAATGTACAGCAACCACATGGTAACTTTTATTTAAAAGTATTTTAAAGTATTTCTTTAAGAAAATATTTTCCATTCTTGCTGTGTTCCTACCAACTCCAGTCTTCTCCTAACAGCATAGAGTAATCTATACGAAAAAGGACACAAAACATGCACACAATAAATGAAAATAAGAAAAGAATGTCATTTGATGCTTACTGAATGCCACAATACTCCAAAGGGACTCAGCTGTTCTTGGAAGCTTTTAATAATTTTCTCTTTTTAAAGAAGGCATAGGCTCATTAATTGTCAGATGTAGCAATGGTACCATACTAAGCTTTGCATCACCACTTATCGTATAAGCTTCCCTTTTTGTTGTAACCATCTTTGAAAGTCATTCATTGGCCAACTGTCATTCCAGATACTGTGATGGATAGTGGTCAATGAAGGAGACTTCTCATAAAAGGAAACTAGGGAACCAACTATAGTGGCAAGCATCCTGTTGCTCCCAATCCCACTATGACATTTAATTGGAAGTAACTCTTTGAGTATCTTCCATTCCAGATATTGTGGCGGGTAGTGATCAGGGGGAAAGTCTTCTTAGAGGAGACTGTTAGGGACCCAGCTATGACAGAGAAGGGATGTTTCCCCATTTTTTGAATTTTTGGATTTTTATCTCCTTGGGCATTTTAAATTGTAATTTAATTGATTTTCTCCAGTTACTTCTGTGGGGTGGAGTAAAAGGAGGATTTTATATTTCCTCATGCTTTTTATCATTTTGTAAACTATATCTAATGTTTGTGTAATTAACAAATCTATCTTAAGAAACTCTCAGAATGGCAGGAATGAATAAGCAAATGCAAGTTTACTTGGCCTCTGACACTTTATATGTTGCAGCCACTGAAGCGGAGAAGGAAGAGAACATTGTTTGGTCTGCACTTTCAAGTGAACTGGGCTAATTTGTACTTCTTAGATAATGAGTTCAGCTTTTATCTTTCTCTCTCAAAATCCTAAATGTATTTATTATTTTAATGTATACTTACAGACCAATACAGTGTAATGCTATTTGCTCTGCTCCTGAATTATGCTAATATACTACTATGTGTCCTTCTGACCGTAGAAAAGCTTTTGTAGCAAGACTAGGGACATGCAGTTGTCGAGGAGTCAGGACCATTTCTTTTTCTTTTCCACAGACTGCAGCTGCCCATTTGTCAGAAATGTTTTTCTAGAAAACTATTCACCACTCCCATGGAGGCTTCTGGTTGATCATTTTGCAGTGTTTTTCTGGCATACATATTTTGGGATGAATATTATGAAGTCCAGACATATCCAGAGGCTGTTTTTTTACACACCCTGTCTTAGATCAATACATGTATTTTAACAGTTAATCTTATTTTGCTTTCTAAATAACATGTTGGTTAAGTTCTTATAATACTATTGTTGAGGTGGTGAAAACATGGGCGGGTTTATATATAAGGGAGTTTGAGCTGGATAACTTTGGAAATATGAAAAATATACAGGTAGAACGGTAATATTAATGAGAATATATATCCACAGGATCTGTTCCAAAAGATTGAGAAATGGTTCTTGTAATAAACTGTATTTAATTTTTCTTTCCAAACTATTAAATGACTTTCTTCAGTAAACCCAAATAATTTCCTTCAGTAAACCCAAATAAGGTAAGTATCCAAACATAGGCAACTTTTTTCAGTACATAAGGTAAGTAGTAAAGATTTTAAATAAATTGCATTTGTTTTTCTTCAGTCCAAAAATATATCCTGTAATCTCTTGTTTCTTCTTTTAGGATAATCAATGAGCAAAGTTTAAGAAAATTCGATAAGTTTTCTTTTTGTGAGCTTCATCAGGAGATTTGCTAGACGTGATAAATTTTTTACTTTATAGATCTGCAGATTACAAGGAACATAATAAAAAGACAACTCAATAATTTTTTCCTACTGAATTACTACACATATAAAACCATCAAAGGTGTTACTGTATTATTTACAAAATATTATTTTTACCAATCCAGCAGTACACAGTAATAATAATAAAGTTGTTCTTATACACGTTACAGCCTCTTAATGTTTCTTCTTTTTGGGCATCAACGTTACTAACTGACCAGTAAAGAGTTAAATTTATAGTAAGAAAATTCAATTAACAGGTGGAACGTGTGAGAAAGCGGTGGGGAGGAACAGGGAACATCTTAGCTCAGCAGGGAAATACTCGGAAAACTGGCAAATACTTACGACCATATAACACTATTCTCATAAAAAACATGATAGATCTTGTTCAAAGTTCAGTCCACTCAGTTGTAATGTGTCTAAAGAGAAAATGTAAAAAGCTTCTCTTCTTAATAAAATCATTTCTACATCAGTTCTTTCATAAACTTTCGACTTAACAATTTCCAGAGCTACAAACCAAAGATCCTCAGCTTTATGATTGTTATCTATAAAGTGTTGTACTAACGGAACCTGCGTATATTTATTTCTAATTTTGGATAAATGTTCGATTATGCGCAGATGTAAATTTCATCTCATTTTACCCACATAATATTTATAACATGGACAAAAGATCAAACAGACACAGTTGGAGCTATTACAATTAGACCAATCCCGGAAGGTCAATTTCTTTGGTATCGAAAGTATAAGGGCACACACTACATTGGTGGCACTTGAAATGTCCTATACTGCTACTGGAATTTAAAGGTGTTACTAAGTCTGCACATGAAACCGTGTCCCCCAGGCTTCTAGTTTTTATAAACCCAATCTGAGATCTCAATTCACAACCAAGACTGATCCGGTGAATGCAGTCTTTCACGTGTAGCTTCCTCAGGATTTTACTTTCTAAGAGTAACAAAACAATAAGAATATTATTACAAACATATAATATTCTTCAATGCATTTATAATAAGAACTATAAGTCTGGAAGTCAGAAAGAGAATGTTAGAAAGGCAACAAATATAGCATTGATAAATAGAAATGGATACCTGTAATATGCATCTGAAAGACTCTAAGACTGTATTCATTTAGTGCTCTTGCCGTTGAAGGGTAAGTGTGAGAGCAGAAAATATATAGAAACAAAATGATTAAAATAATTAGGGTCACTGAAATTACTTACATCAGTCTTGATTTATTCTGGATTGAATTTGTGAGTTTTGCAACATACGGATATACACATTTGGATTTACTTCAACATATTGTAGAAACAATTATTTGCTGATTACTTTTGAACAATTTTGTGACTTTACTTGACTGAAACCTTCGTTTGGACTTACATAGATTCTAAAAAACTTAAGAAGAATACTGTTTTTGTTGGAGTTTTGTATGAATTTAATACAATACTTTACTATATTTTTGATAATCATATATTGTTATTGTTACTGACTTTGTACTACTGAGTTAAATAGTAAAATAGTCTTACAACTTTATTAAGACTTTTGGATCTTTTACAAATGGTTTTGCTTTTTTCCTGCAAGAATAGACAAAAGCATGGGGAAAATTCAATGCAAATAATAATAATTTCATGTCAGAACTTATTCTGGGTTGAAAGGATTTTTGCTGGAGAAGCTCCACTCAATGGACTCCTGAATGAAGCTCTTTTTATGTCCCCAAAATATTTTACCATTGAAGTGGTCCCTACTTATCTACTTGCAATATCTTGCTTTTGAACTGCTAAGTTGGCAGGAGCTGGGACAGAGATGGGTGCTCAAATCATCATACAGTATCTGGGTCTCAACCAAAAGACCCAGAAATGATGGAGGCAATTTGGACATAAAATGTGAATTCTTTTTGTTCACCTCCACTCTCAAATATTAGAGCACAAAATAGTTTTAGAACCTCTATTGTAACAGCAAATTATTGTAAATCCTCTGAAATCTGATTTTTTTTAAAGGTAGACTGTAGAGAAGACAGTATAAATCATATTTATTTTGGGATATGGCCTAATAGGAAAAAGTCCAAATATTTATCATTGAATTAATGCAAAAGCTAGGATGTTCTTGGCACAAAGCCAAGCAGCGCTGCACCTCTGCATGAACCGGGGACATGACAATAGTATCAGTGTACTAGGTTTTCTCAAATTTTCCTGCTTTTACTCTCCATGAAAACCAATTGCATATGAATTACTAAGCTATGGCTATATTTGGCTCATTGAGTAATAAATGATCACTTAGTGCAAGCTCTCATATACATGTGTATGATACTACTGGGGAAGTAAGGGAGAAGTGTCAATTAGGCCATTTCTAAACTGTCTTAGAGACTATGAGCTTAACATGAATTGGTGACCCAGTAATAAGCAATATTCTGTATAAAATGATTTATCATATTTCCTGACTCTCTGAAGCTTTGCATAATGTAGTATGATTACCACAGGGATGGATATTGCCAAATTGATTTGGGAAAGAACCAGCATGGAAGAAAATTATTTCCTTTACTGTCTTTCCATTTTGGATATTATAAAAGTAGATATGGAGCACAGTGGAACAAGATGCTGAAAGCCATGGTGACAGGGCTGCCATCAGGGCAGTGCTACTATTACTGCCATGTAGGGCCCAGAGCTGACAGGGGTCCTGACGCCAGCGGCCATGGGGTATGTGTGTATGTGGGGAGGGAGTAGGATTGCTCAGTATGGGGCCCATAAATTTCTGATGGTGGCCCTGCATGGTGAATTCAAAAAGTCTGATAATGGAATCTCAGCTGTCATGGAAGGTTGGCATTCTCTTTACAGGATCTTTTGTAAAGATGACAGTGTTGATGTTACTATTTCAATCCATGGCTCTGCACCGGCTCTGGACAAATACTGAATTAATAACTGAATCAAAAACATGTGTCAATGTGAGGGTAGTCTAAATTAAGAAAGCAGCCCAGATTTGTTTCTTGTGAGGACAAAGATTGCATCAAGAGAAAAAGGTAAGGATGCTTATCTTTCAAATGCTAAATAACTTTTTGAAAAATGAGACTTTAAAAAATATATCCAGGTAAGAAATATATCTCAATCACTGAAATTTATGGTGTCCACATTTTTCCCCATCCCCACTTTTTCTGTACCTATACTTTTTTCTGAAATGCTGATACTTTTATCTGAAATGCTGACAGAAAAAGAGGTAAAAGAGGTAATAGCTAGTTTGAAAATGGGGAAAGCATCTGGGAAAAATCTGCTGATTTTTATAAGGAATTTAAAGATATAGTAGTTCCAAAATTGGTGAAATTGTATAACTATATATTAGAAGGTGGACAAATTCCAGCTTCATGGTATAGGACCACGATTGTATTGTTGCTAAAACTTGGAAAGGACTTAGAAAAAGTGGAATCTTATAGACCTATTTCGTTGATTAATCAAGACGCCAAGATCTTCACAGCGATATTGGCAAATAGGCTAAACAATTTTATGGGCAATTATATAAATGTAGACCAGGTGGTTTTGTTTTTTGTTTTTTTTTTTGAAAGGAAGACATATGGCAGACTTGACAAGAAGAGTGGTAGATTTATTAAACACTGTGAGACAAACAAAGGAAAAAGTGGGATTAATATCTTTAGATATTTTCAAGGCATTTGATTCATTACAATGGGCTTCAATTAAGGAAATAATTAAATGTTATGGATTTGGCGATAAATTTAGAAGGATAATTGATCAACTATATCAACAAGGTACAGCTATCGTTAGAGTAAATGATGAGGTTACTGATGAGAAATTTAAAAGCAGGCATGAGACAGGGCTGCCCATTATCTCCAATTTTGTTTATTATGGCAATGGAGTTATTAGCAAAAGCTATAAGAGAAGATGGGGAAATAGAGGGGTTTATGGGAACTAACAGATAAGTTTATATGCTGATGATACTCTGATAATTGCTAAGCACCCTGAGAAGACATTAGTTAGGATTCAAGCACATTTAAAGGTTTTTGAGGATATTACAGGATTGAAGATAAATTGGGATAAATCGGAAATGATGTTATGCAATATAGGAAAGGAAGATCAGAAGAAGATAAAAGGAATGGGTAATATTCAAATTAAAGACAAACTGAAATACTTGGGGATAAATATTTCAAGTAGTTTTGAAGAGTTTAAGAGATTGAACTATGACAGTTTGAAAAATGAATTTAAAGCAAAAATCAAAAATTTTCAAAAGTTGAAACTGTCATGGTTTGGAAGAATTGCACTTAGTAAAATGATGCTTTTACCTAGACTTAATTTTTTATTTGATGCTTTAGCAATTCAAATGAAAGAGAAGGAAATTAAGGAATTTCAAAAATTGATTAATGAATTTTGTAATGGTGAAAAGAGGTCTAGATTATCAAAAAAATGGTATTCATCCCAGAAAGAAGGTGGATCAGGGATGCCGAATTTGTTGGTATATTATCAAGCTTTTCAAATTAAGAATGTTGTGAAGATCTTGGCTAGGGAAAAAGCAATACGGGAAGAAATTGAAATGAAGGATTATAAGCATATAGGTAAAATGGACCTGTATAGATATTGATAAAAGAACAAATTTGTTTGGACAAATGAATTTGAACTGGTTTCAGACTGCGCTGCTAAATAAATGGAATAGTAAATATTTGAGATAACCTGAGCTGGATAGAGAAAAGACGGAATTTGAGGAGTTGATTTTGAAATTAAGAAAGGGAGATGGAAATATCAAGGGTTTAAGTCAGTAAATTGTATACAATTTTGAATAAGGAGGGTAATCCACAGGAGGATTTAAAAACAAGTTGGGAGCAGGATTTGAATATAAAGATAGAAAATGATACATGGAGGCATAAATGGAAAAAGAGGATAATGAGAACTTTGTCAGTTAGAATGAAGAAACATAATTATAAAATGTTGTGGAGGTGGTATTTGACCCCAGTGAGGTTGCACCAGATTGATAATAAAAAAGATAAAATGTGCTGGAGATGCAAAGAGGAAATTGGAACATATGAACACATGTGGTGGAGTTGTACCATGGTTAAAGACTTCTGGGGAAAAAGGTGAGAAAGAGATTGGTGAAATTATGGGTAAGAGAATTAAGCTGGGGTCAAGTATCACCATGCTAACAGATGTGGAATGCCTTAATTTAAATAAAGATGAAAAAGAATTATTAGAAATAATGCTTACAACTGGTAGAAAATGTATTGCTAGGAATTGGAAAAATGATATAAGCATAAAGATAGAAGAATGGTATAAAGAAATGTGGAATTTAGCACTGAATGACAAATTAACTTGGGAGATAAATAAAAAAGGGGGTATTATCAAAGAGAATAGATTTTGGAATATTTGGCAGGCTTTTGTGGATTACTCACTTAGAGGGGATGAAATAAATAAACCTGTACCTGATCAGAAAAGGAAAATATTAAGACAACCTGATTTCTCCAGGGAAATGTAAATATCACAGGGTATATTATTTTTTCTTTTTCTTATCTGTATTTCTATATTATCACTTAGTATTGCATTATTATTATTAATGAATTTACGTATTAAATATTATACCATATTAAAGGTTATGTTAAAAAGTTTTATTTGCAATTCATAAGGATAGGCTAATAATGTATAGGTGTATTAATGAACTTGTCTAATTGTAATATGGTGTTAGAATGCAAACAGATACAACTTGTATGCAACTGTATTATGTATTTTTTCTTATGTATGTTCGTTGTTTTATTTTTATATGATGTAATTTTGTTTGAAAAAAATTCTTCGTAATCTGAGTATTTTTACCTTGTATTGTTTATTATATTTTTGTTATTTCATAAAAATTAATAAAAATATTTTTTTTTAAAAAAAAGAAATGCTGATAGAACTGCTTTTTTTGTTCAGGTTTTTCTAAAGACAGTGCTCTGAAGCCTGAGCTAGACAAATCATACCCTCTTTAGTGGATCTGTGGGTGGTGTTGAAGTGACAATGCTGTGACATGTGTAAAGTAAAGATAAAGGTTACCCTTGCTGGAAAGCTAGTTATATCCGACACTAGGGTTCACTGCTCATCTCAGTTTATAGCTAAAGAGCCAGCACAGTCAGCATCCGAAGACATTTCTATGTAAGTTATGTAGGGGCTTTTAGGGAAGAAGGGCCCCCTAGGCCTTCCCCCATTAGATAATAATAATAATAATAATAATAATAATAATAATAATAATAATAATAATAATAATAATAATAATAATAATAATAATAATAATAATAATAATAATAATAATAATAATAATAATAATAATAATAATAATAATAATAATAATAATAATAATAATAATAATTTGTACCCCGCCCCTCTCAGCACATGGCCGACTCTGGGCAGCATTACAACATAATCAAAAACACAATATACAGTCAAAATATAAACAAAACCAACAGTAAGTACAATACAGGTAATACAAATAAATTACACTAGAATTCTCTACAAAATGGCAATTTCTACAATGTTAACAATACAACATTACCGCATTTAATACAGACCCAAACATAACATGGGCACAGCTGTTTCTCCTCCCGGAGCCGGTGGCAAGGGCTCTGGGAGTGGCTCAGGCAGCAGTCCCAGTTTGGCGGCAGCAGCAGCAGCTCTGGCACCTCCAGCGCCTTTTAAACTCCCTGCCCGATGGCCAAGGTGAGGGGTGCTGGGCACAGCTGTTTCTCCTCCCGGAGCCAGTGGCAAGGGCTCTGGGAGTGGCTCAGGCAGCAGTCCCAGTTTGGCGGCAGCAGCAGCAGCTCTGGCGCCTCCAGTGCCTTTTAAACTCCCCGCCCGATGGCCAAGGGGAGGGGTGCTGGGTGCAGCTGTTTCTCCTCCCAGAGCCGGTGGCAAGGGCTCTGGGAGTGGCTCAGGCAGCAGTCCCAGTTTGGTGGCAGCAGCAACAGCTCTGGCACCTCCAGCGCCTTTTAAACTCCCTGCCCGATGGCCAAGGTGAGGGGTGCTGGGCACAGCTGTTTCTCCTCCCGGAGCCAGTGGCAAGGGCTCTGGGAGTGGCTCAGGCAGCAGTCCCAGTTTGGCGGCAGCAGCAGCAGCTCTGGCGCCTCCAGTGCCTTTTAAACTCCCCGCCCGATGGCCAAGGGGAGGGGCGCTGGGCGCAGCTGTTTCTCCTCCCGGAGCCGGTGGCAAGGGCTCTGGGAGTGGCTCCGGCAGCAGCCACAGTTTGCTATAATCTGCTTTCTGAACTTTTGAAACTAAGAAGTCTTTGCTTCCAAAAACTTTGTTCTGTAACTTACTTTGACTACAATATACTTTTAAAAAACAAGATGATGACTGGAGTGTTGCTTGTCTATGTGCTACCTTACTTACAACCTTGATTTAGGCCAGGAGATGTGAGAAGGCAAGTTTAAAATCCTGAATTCAGCTGCAGTCTCACCTATGTGTAATCTGGGGTTCTACTTGTGAGTAACGGGATTGTTACAACACCAACCTTGTCTAAGTCAGCCTGGCCAAAGGCAAGGATTGTATGCCATGGATTAGAGTGCAGAAGCCCTCACTCTGGTATCCCTGGGGAGATTGAAAGTGCTTTCCTGATTGCTTTACCCACCATATGGGCTTCACCTAATCTCCTTATAATACATATGTATGGTTTTTGGATTGCTACCCTCCAAGAAAGGTTATAAAAGTAGGCTTGTGGTATCATTTACCTGTTTCTGTACTCAACATCACTTTCTTATTGTGAGGTGATAATCCCTGGTACAGTGGTACCCCATATAATGAACACTTCATATAATGAAAAATTCGTATAATGAAGTGTTTTTGTGCGATTGGCAATACCACCCATAACAGATTTTTTTTTTGTTATATGGGGTATAACATTATTGGCGATACCCTGCATAACAAAACATTTTTTCATTGTACAGGGTATGCCCTGCATGATGAAATCTTTTTCGTTATGTGGCATATCACCAATATTGATTCACACAACAACAAAAATTTGTATAACAAAGAGCTCCATGGAATGGACCTTTTTCATTATATGGGGTTCTACTGTATTATTTATTACTTGAATATCACCCATCCTCTCTATTGATTTAAGAATTGGGGTGACTACATTTAAAAGAAAGTTATGGGGGGGGGTGTCATGTTATATAATTTGTATAGGTACTCATCACATGGCTGCAGCTGCCGAGGACTCTCTGCGTCTCCTCGGAGCCAGCAACACTGGCCTGAGGATGAGAGGTAGGTGTGTCAACGTCCCACCCTACTGAGTCCAGCCCATCTGGAGGGCTCAAAATGATGCTGACGCTGCCACCACTGCTTCAGCCACCGAGGATTCTCCACCTCTCCTCAGAGCCAGCAACACCGGCCCAGGGATGAGAGGCAGGTTGTTGATGTCCCACCCTTCTGAGCCTGGCCCACCTGGAGGGCTCAAAAGGACGCTGACCCTGCTGCTGCCACCGCAGCCACTGAGGACTCTCCACCTCTCCTTGGAGCCAGCAATACCGGCCTGGGGATAAGAAGCAGGTGTGTTGATGTCCCACCCTTCTGAGTCCAGCCCGCCTGCAGGGCTCAAAAGGATGGTGACCCTGCTGCTGCCACCGCAGCCACCGAGGACTCTCCACCTCTCCTTGGAGCCAGCAATACCGGCCCAGGGATGAGAGGCAGGTGTGTTGATGTCCCGCCCTTCTGAGCCCAACCTGTCTGGAATGCTCAAAAGGACGCCGACCCTGACACCACCAAGGACTCTTTGCCTCTCCTCGGAGCCAGCAACACTGGCCCGGGGATGAGATGCAGATGTGTTGATGTCCCACCCTTCTGAGCCCGGCCTGCCTGGAGGGCTCAAAAGGACACTGACCCCGCTGCCACCGCTGACGACTTTCCACCTCTCCTCAGAGCCAGCAACACCAGACTGGGGATGAGAGGCAGGTGCGTTGACGCCCCACCCTTTTGAGCCCAGCCTGTCGGGAGGGCTCAAAAGGACTCCGACCCTGCTGCCGCCACTGCAGCCACCGAGGTCTCTCCGCCTCTCAACTAGGAAGGCAATTGGACCATTAGATGACAATGGAAGGCAAGAGGTTATTAAAGAGGAAACAGAGATTGCAGAGAGACTCAATGAATTCTTTGCTTCAGTATTCATTGAAGAAGACAGAGACCACATGCCCAAAACAGAGCCTATCTTTGTAAGGAGGGAAACCGAAGAATTAAGCCAGATAGAAATAACCAGGGAGGAGGTCCTTGCATGTCTTGTTAAACTAAATGCTAACAAATCACCAGGACCAGATGACATCCATCCACAAGTTCTCAGGGAACTTAAAGATGAAATTGCTGATCTCCTAGCCAAAATATATAATTTTCCCTCAAATCAGGCTTTGTGCCTGATGACTGGAAGGTAGTGAATGTAACACCAATTTTCAAAAAAGGATCCAGGGCTGATCCAGGAAATTACCGACCTGTCAGTTTGACATGTGTCCCAGGTAAAGTGATGGAAACCATCAGAAAAGATAGAATTAATAGGCACATAGAAGAGAAGGCGCTGCTAAAGGAGATCCAACATGGCATTTGCAAGGGCAAATCATGCCTCACTAATCGGTTGGGATTTTTTTGAGAGTGTCAACAAGCATGTGGATAATGGGGATCCAGTTGACATTGTTTATCTGGACTTTCAGAAGGCTTTTGACAAGGTCCCACACCAAAGGCTCTTGAATAAACTTACTAGTCATGGAATAAAGGGACAGGTCTTGTCCTGGATCAGCAACTGGCTAAGGGACAAGAAACAGAGGGTAGCACTAAATGGACACTTCTCCAAGTGGAGGGATGTACAGAATGTGGTCTCCCAAGGTTCAGTACTGGGACCCCTGCTTCTCAACCTCTTCATAAATGATCTAGAAGTAGGGGTAAATAGCAAGGTAGCCAAATTTGTGGACAACACTAAATTATACAGGGTAGTGAAAACTGTGAGAGATTGTGAGGAGCTCCAGAGGGATCTCTTGACACTGGGGGAGTGGGCAAAACAGTGGCAAATGAGCTTCAAGTGCAGAGTGATGCATGTTGGGGCAAAAAAAACCAATTACATTTATAAACTGATGGGGTCTGAACTCTCTGCGACAAACCGGGAAAGGGACCTTGGTGTCCTGGTGGACAGCTCAATGAAGGTGTCAACCCAGTGTGCCTCAGCAGTGAAAAAAGCAAACTCAATGCTAGGGATCATTTGGAAGGATATAGAAAATAAGTCAGCAAGTGTCATTTTGCCTCTTTAAAAATCTATGGTGAGGCCCCATTTGGAATACTGTGTACAGTTCTGGTCGCCATACCTCCAGAAGGATATTATGGAGCTGAAAAAAGTGCAGAGGAGGGCAACCAAAATGATTAGGGGCCTGAAACACCTTCCTTACCATCTGAGGCTGCAACGGTTGGCCATCTTCACTCTTGAACGATGGCATCTAAGAGATGACATGATTGAAGTTTATAAAATCATGCATGGTGTGGACAAAACAGATAAGGAAAAATTGTTTCCCCTGTCGCACAACACAAGAACTAGGGGGCATTCCATGAAACCTTTGGGTACTAGTTCTCAAACAAAGAAGAGAAAGTACTTTTTCACCCAGAGGATCACTGGTCTATGGATCTCCCTGCCAGAAGAAGTGGTGACAGCTGTCAGTCTTGACAGCTTTAAGAAAGGATTAGACAAGTTCATGGAGGACAAGGGTATCAATGGCTATAATTATGGATACCTAAGAACAACCTCTGGGTTGGAGAGATAGGCACGATACACTAATACCTCATACAAAGTCCGCTTCATACAACATCGGATTCATACAACATCGCCTAATTCCTTGAAAAAAGTTCCCTCATACAAAGTCGTGTGACATCGTATGAGGCATTGGGTTTTCCCAGGTTGCATTGTGCCTGGGCAGTATAAAAGGCAGTACACATGTGTGCATTGCTCTTGCGGGTTTTGCATGAGACGAAGAGTGTTTAGGAGTGGTTTTGAGCGCGATTTTGGATTTTTTTGGATTTTTTCTTCAGACTTTTTAGAAGCATTCATCGGATTTTTGCAGCATTCTTCAGGTTCTTGGACAATCAGGGTTGTTTGACAAGTTTTTGTAATGTTTTTAGCCTTTAGACAATGATTTCTTAAAGTTCTGTCAGTTTCCTGTCTGTTTCCTTGACTTTGCCCTGAAGTCTGTGCTGTTACAGTACAATGTATCTCTGTGGAAACGATGTTGTATGAGGCATCGTGGCAAGGATTTGGATGTTGTATGAGGCATCGCGGCTAGGATTTTGCATGCCTCATACAAAGTCCGAATCCGTATAAATTCCAAACTTGTGGAACCAAGTTTGGACGTTGTATGAGGTATCACTGTATCTCTCAATGCCATTTCCAGGGAATCCTAAGCAGGTGAAGGCATCTGCTTGGGAATACCCTGAAGCAAATGGTGAGCCACTATGTGAGACAGAATGTTGGACTGGATGGGGGTGTGGCCTGTTCCAGCAAGGCTGTTCTTATGTTCTTATGTTCTCCTTTCCACCTGGGGAGGGGATATTGCGTGGCTTTCATTGCTTTGTATTTTTTCTGTATTAATCTGCAATGGGTTATCATTTTGAATTTATATTGTGTTGCAATTGTTATTTTGTAATCTGTAATTTGTAATATGTATGTATTTATTGTGATTTGCCGCCTTGAGTCGCACTAGTGCAAGTAAGGCGGGGTATAAATAAGCATTTATCTATCTATCTATCTATATCTATATCTGTAGATATAGATATAGATACACACACACACACATGTTGGTTATTGGTTGACTGTGGTACACACTGGGTAATATTCAGCTTGAAGGGAATGGCCATATCTGCATTTGGAGATCTTCTGACAGAGGTCTTGAAGTAAAAGCTTTTAGGGGCTGCCCCAGTTAGGCAGAAGCAGTTGACCTCACTAGAGAAGGCACGGTCCACAAAATAAACAAGTATCCATTGAGGACTCATTTTCTATCATCCTTTGATTATGACCAGCAAATAATTGATTGGCTGGTAGATAAGGTTGTCCAAAGCCTGTATTGTTTTCCCATCTTCCCTGTACCAGGGAACCATAGCTACCACCAATAAAGTAATGGGCAACAATTTCCCATCAGACCTAGTTTTTTGTGAATTATTTCCCCTGCAACTGAGGAACTAGGCATGCAATATTCTGATCTGAGAAACTATGAACAATTGGAGTTGTCTAATTAACAATGGAAATAGTTTTGTGAATGCAAGCAGGAAACAAGGGAAAACTCAGATTTTATTACTGTGTCTTTTAAACAACAGGGATTGTGAAAGCGCGGCACCAAAATGGCCGCCACACTCTTTGCAGCCCCCCCCCAGTGGGACTCAGACATCCGGGTGAGTTAGGGGGCGTGGCCACGCCTCTATAAAAGGGGTGGCCACGATGCAGCCGAGCTGCCATTTTAGAACACGATGGAACGGAGAAGTTTTCTCCGCCGCGTTCCTTGCTTTCTTCGCCCTTCGTACCTTTTGCTTTAACGGAGTTCTTTTGCTCTTCGCTACTGCGGTACTCAGGGCACATGAACTGATCCCTGGCCAGGGATCCATCGTGGGCAGCTTCTTCGGGAGACATGGCTCCCAAGTGCAAGGCTCCGGCGGTCAAGCCGCGGCCGAGGGGAAGGGCTTTCCCTTCCCCTCCCTCTACTGGGGGGCAGCCATCGGGTTGGAGGACTCAGGCTGCACCCCCCCCCCCAGCTGGGCAGCAGTATGGCCTTGCCCACCGCTGCCAGTGGGGCTGATCAGGCTTCTCCTGGTCAGCCCGGCACAGGCCTCCAGGCTGGGCTGGCACAGACTGGCTCCTCGGGGATCCCTGCCCCTTGAGGGCATTTTCTGGGCTCGGGACAGGGTGGCCCATTTGGACCTGGTGGCAGTTTCCGCCCCACCATTCCTCCGGCCCCCCATGGGCTGGAGTTTTGGGCATGGCCCTACTCGGGCCCTGGATCCCCTTTCAGGTTTCCCATCCAGCAATTGGTTACCTGGCCATCCAGCCCATCCGGCCCACCTTATACTGGGGGCTCGGGGACTGTTGATGTGGTTCTTGCATGTATTTCAGTGCTTGAGGCATCACTGGGCATTGCCCAACCACCTCCCGATGGGGGTTTAGCTGCTGCTTCTATTACGGCCCCTTCGTCGGTCCCGGAAGATACGTCGGCCGTGACTCTCCTGCGGGCCACCAACAGGGTCGAGCTGCTTGAGGCCATCAGGCCAGCCCAGGCTGGTGCCTCGCAGCTCCCTGCATGTTCGTATTTGCCGCTGGGGAGCAGTCAGGTGTGGTCCCAGAGCTCGATGCCTGTCGCGAGCTCCGACGCCCGCTGTGGGCCGGAACCCCCAGTGGGGGTGGCTCACGGGGGTGCAACTAGTGAGTATCCGGTTCAATTTAGTGCACCGACACTGTCCAGTCACACTGGGGGGGTTCAGTGGCCATGGCCACGCCAGGTTACTGTGGGTGGGCAGTTGCTTCCACACTGCCCTGTTAACTCCTGGTTGCCAAATAGCCCCTCGGTTAGGGCAGGGGTGTCCACCCCCAGGGGTACACCAAGCATCGCAGGGGCTATTCAGAGCCTGCTGCGCATACCCTTCATCCAACATGTGCCAACGGTGGCTCTGCCAACGGCTGGTTATTCCTTGCCCCTGGGTGATCATCTTTCACAGGCCACAAGGGATAAGATTTGGCGAGGGGAGAACGTTGATATTTTCTCCCTCCTGAATCGTGAGCCCACCAAGGAGGAGAGGGAGGAACAGGATGACCAGGACAAGGAATTGTCCCGTCGTCGTAAGCCACCGCGTACCTGGGCCAATTGGTTGCCGGCATATCTTATATATATGGCGGTATACCTGAGGGCCCGGCCTGATTTGGCCATTCCGATGGTGCAATACCTCAACAATATTTATAGGGCGATGGTTGATTTTCCTGGCCTGTCGTGGTTGGTTTACGATGAGGAATTTAGGATGAGGGTGGCCCTACATCCTGAGATGAGGTGGGATGAGCCCTGCCAGCATTTGTGGCTCTTGTATATGACTCTCACGCGTCCGGCGCCTGGTAATAAGTACCATTGTGGCCATGCCGTGCAGCGGGCGGCTGCGACGCAGGTTCCCTGCCAGCCGGCGGGGCAGGGGGTTCCAGCCCGCCTGCTGTGTTGGAGCTTCTCAGCTAGCGGCGTGTGCAACAAGCATCAGTGTCATTTCCGGCACGAGTGTCCCTCTTGCTCTGGCCCTCATGCTGCCTCCGCGTGCCCGTGGGCTGGTGGGTCACGAGGCAGAGGTAGGGGCGGGCAGGGTGCGGTCAGACCTCCCTCTGATGGTGCTGGCCACACAAAAGGCCCCCTCCCCAATTAATACCCCCATGCTAGAACGATGGCTTTCCGCTTATCCTAGACGGGATGATGCGAGGTACCTGCTAGAAGGCTTCCAGTTTGGCTTTCGTATACCATTTAGGGGTGTTTGGGGACCGCAGGATGCCTCGAACTTGCTTTCTCTAAAGGCAATGAGGAGGTCGCTGCACAAAGCATAGCTAAGGAATTGCAGGCTATGAGAGTTGCGGGGCCCTTTACTGAACCACCATTCACTAACTTGAAGGTCTCTCCTCTGGGGCTAGTCCCGAAAAAAGGCCCCAGGTGAATTTCGCTTAATCCACCTTCTCTCTTACCCTGCGGGTTCCTCGGTCAATGATGCGATTCCTGATGACCTTTGCTCAGTCAGGTATACGTCGTTTGATCAGGCCCTACAGATGGTACGCGCCTGTGGTCCCGGGGCCCTCCTGGCAAAGTGTGACATCAAATCGGCATTCCGATTACTGCCAGTGCACCCCGAGGACTTTGAGCTGTTGGGTTTTCGTTTTTGGGGAAAATTCTATGTAGATAAGGCCATGCCTTTTGGCTGTTCTATTTCATGTTCGGCATTTGAACGATTTAGCACTTTCCTCCAATGGGCCTTTATTCGCAGGTCAGGGTCCCGGTCTGTAGCCCATTACCTTGATGACTTTTTGTTCGGGGGTGAACAGGGCTCAGACACGTGTACGCGTCTCCTTATTACATTTCAGGCCCCTATGCGGGAAGTGGGTGTCCCCTTAGCGCCTGAAAAGACCAGCCACCAAGCTCACATTTTTAGGCATCGAAATTGACACTGTCGCACAGGCAGCCAGGTTACCCGTGGACAAGGTGGCTTGGATCTCTGCGGTGATTCGGGCACTTATTTCCAAGCATAAGGTGTCCCTTCATGGGATACAGGTACTTCACGGCCACCTCAACTTTGCCTGCAGGGTGATGACACCGGGAAGAGCTTTCGCCAGGCATCTGTGTAATGCCATGGCTGGCCTATTAAAACACCACCACAGGGTCCGGCTCACCAGGGGTATACGGGCAGACCTCTCGGTTTGGCTCACATTCCTCCAGGAATTTAACGGGGTCTCTTTTTGGAGATCGGACCTTATGGTCTGCCCTAAATTTCAAGTACAGTCGGATGCCTCTGGCTCTCTGGGTTATGGGATTTATTTCGAAGGGAGGTGGGCATATGGCCGATGGCCTCACGCATGGCAGGGCACGGATCGTCTCCGCAATCTTACTTTCCTGGAATTTTTTCCCCATTTTTGGGGCACTAATGCTATGGGGCGATAGGTGGGTCAACTCAGTGGTCCATTTTTGGTGTGACAATGCTGCAGTGGTGCACATTGTTAACGCTCAGACATCCAAATCCCCCAGGGTCATGGCATTGGTCCGTCAATTTGTCTTGAGAAGCCTACGCCTTAATGTGCTGTTCAAGGCCAGACATGTACCAGGCATTAATAATGATATTGCTGATGCTTTATCCCGCCTGCAGATCTCCCGGTTCCGTGCCTTGGCTCCAGAAGCAGAGGAATTCCCCTCGCCACTCCCGGCCGAGATTTGGACATTTGGCGAGGAGAGGTGAACCGGGCGATCGGCATGTCTTTGGCACCTCGCACGCGTAAGGCGTATCAACATGCTTCCATACAATTTAGAACCTTTTGTGGGCAACTACGGTTACCCAAAGTGTGGCCAATACCAGTAGACCAGATATTGCAATACATGGTTTATCTTCACGGTCAAGGGCTGGCCCCCCGTACTATAGCCTCTAGGCTTTCGGCACTGACAATTATGGCCAAGGTGCGGGGCTTCACTGACTGCGTGAATGATTTCTGCATACGTCATGTTTTGGAAGGGTGGACACGTGAACGTGGCCGCCGCCCGGACACACGTCACCCGATTTCACCAGAGGTTCTTACCCACCTTGCACGAGGCTGGCATAACTTATGCTATGATAGGTATGAGGTGGCTCTTTTTTCACGCAGCTACCACTGTAGCCTTCTTTGGAGCACTCCGCATCAATGAGTTGGTACCACTGTCTAAGGCGGATGCGTCTCGTAGGGCACTGGAACTTGACGATGTCTATGTTACACAAGAGTGGGCTCAGTTGAGGATACGGTCCTCAAAGGTTGATCAGCAAGGCGTAGGCAGTGGATTCAGACTGCTACGATGTTCCATTGAAGACATCTGTCCGGTTGGTGCCATACATGAGTTTTTGGCAGTGCGTGGCACGCACCCTGGCCCGTTTTTCTGCCACCAGGATGGGTCTCCCCTTACTAAATTCCAGTTTTGGAAGGTGACCGGCATGGCACTTACCAGTGTGGGGCTCCCTGGGGCTCGTTACGGCACCCATTCATTTAGAATAGGCGCCGCGTCTACTGCGGCTGCGTTTGGGTACTCTGAGGCGGATATACACAGGATGGGTAGGTGGGGATCCATGCGCTTTGCATTGTACTTACGCCCCCTCCATGCATGAGTACCAGTTATGTCATTATTCCTTTTTTCCTTCTTTTACAGACCCTGTGTGTCCCTGCACACTGTGGCAGTATGGCTGGTGGGCCACAGTTACGTGCACTGGGCAGCGCAGTATGCTATGGCGCCAGAGTGGGGACCCCATCTTGGCCTATGTGCATCCACACGTATGCGATGGTACGGTAAGCGCGGTATGAAATGGCGGGAACTGTTGCCGTTCCTGTTTTCCATCAGGGATGCTGGACCGCCTGATGTCCTTATCCTGCATCTCGGTGGCAATGACCTCGCACAGGTCACTGGCCTCTCTTTAAAATTCACGATTTGCAAGGACCTAGCCTATTTGCATTACGTATGGCCGTCCACGCGGCTGCTATGGTCGGACATGGTGCCGCAACATACTTACATGGGAGGCGTTGACCTCCGTGCCCTTGACCGCGCTCGCCGCTCAGTAAACAGGGCTGTTGCCCGGTTCCTGACAGACAAGGGCTTGGGGACAGCCATCCGGCACCCTAGGATAGGCTTGCAGGATTATGATCTCTATGCAGGAGATGGGGTCCACTTGTCGGCCAGAGGTATGAACCTCTTTCTTGAGGATATGCAAGCAGGCCTGGTGACCGAGCTGACAGTCTGGTGGGGGCTGTGAGTCATCATGGACGCCTCCCCGTGTGGCGGGTAGCACTGGTAAGGTAAAGATTTATGACCCATAGGTATCCGGCAGGTTCGCAATTGACTTGCCAACATGTAGACAGGTACAGGGGAAATAGGTTTGGCAGGTCAAGGGCGAACCAGGCAAGGGGTGATGGCAGGAGCTTCACAGCCTTCATCACCTGGATATTTAACGGATACACATCATAGGGTGGGGTCAGTAGATAGTAGGGTGGGGTCAGTAGATAGTTTATTGACTCCGGTCAACAATTTGTTTGTGTCAACAAACAAATTGATACAAATAGTTACATGTAGCCAATTGCCATTGGCATTTTGGGAGGAACCTTACCAGTGTTACTGCAGCCTGCTTGCCTTAAAGAATTACAATTGGATGATTACACCAATTGAAAGTTATAATTCGGACTAGGGCATTATTCAATAAAAGTGGCCCGATGCCTTTATCCATATACCGGTGTCTGAGTCTTTCTTTGGGGGGTGCGCCTGCAATGTGAAATAGTTTACCTCATAATGTAATGTTAAAGCAACAAAAACAGAAAAAGCAATCCTCAAATGAAACTACAACAGCAAAACCCAGAGAAGAAAGGTGGGATTTTAATCCATCAGCAGCAATACACTGCCTTCCAAGGGCTTAAAGACTGTTAAATCATGTATGAGAACTTGATTATCTGTTGAATGGCAAATACTAAAAGACTGTACAAAAGTGAAGAAGCAGTTTCTGCCAAATGAACTGGTCCATAATTATGATTTTGTTCTAAAGAAAATACATGGCTATCTCACCTTTGTTTGGCACAGAATGATACAATCAATCACATTTTTCCTTTCAACTGCATTTTTAGAAGGAAAGAAAGAAAAGAAAGCATGAAATGAAATAAGAGGGCAAATATACCGATCTGTAAATGCAATAATGCTTACTGTAGAACTGCAGTTGTGGTGTCTTCTATAGTATAATATTTTAAAATACAGCACTGATTCACTGTTTACTTGATTTTTTTTCAAAGAGAAAAAAATGGTGATACTTCTGTAGCACAGTTCTTTTAACATGCCTTTTACTCTTTGAAAAGGTACTCTGGAGGGCGTGCTAAACTAGAAGGAATGGCAACATTCGGCAACATAACCAATTCAAAAGCTTATCTTGAATTTATTTTGTTCAGATTAAGATGCTCTTTTGCCTCAACAGACAATTCCATTTTAATTCCTTAGCTTTTAGTCTAAAAGTATTTAATATCATCATCATCATCATCATCGTCGTCGTCGTCGTCGTCATCATCATCATCATCATCATCATCATCATCATCATCATCATACCTGTCAACCTTCCCGGATTGGCCGGGATTTCCCGATTTTCAGCACCAATATGCACCATTTCCCGCCCGCAGCTGCCAAACCCCCGGAATTGGCAGTGGGGGGAAAGAGGTACTGCACATCCCTTCTGCACAAGTCGCGTTCTACGCATGCGTAGAAGGCTTTTACGCTTGCGTAGGCTACACAAGCGTAAAAGAGTTCTACGCAAGCGTAAAAGCCTTCTACACATGCGTAGAACACGACTTGCGCAGAACCGTTGTGTGCAGGTCCCAGATTGTCCGGAGCCACAGTTGACAGGCATGCATCATCATCATCATCATCATCATCATCATCATCATCATCATCATCATCATCATCATCATCATCATCATCATCATCATCATCATCATCATGTTTAATTTGTATGCCGCCCACTCGCTTTCGCGACTCAGGGTGGCTAACAGAAACAACAGAGCATTACAATCAGTAATGCCTGGGCACCGGTAGCGGAAATTGCCCCAGGCCATGCCCACTTGGTTAGCCATGCCCACCTCCTTACCCCAGACCATGATGTAGGGAGGCCAAGTGGGCATGTCCCACAGAGTTAGCCACACCCACAGCATTAGCCATGCCCATGGTGGGGGTAGTAAATGTTTTTGCAGAGCGTCACTGATTACAATACAATAGAGAAAAAGAAAATCATTCATTTAAAAATTTAAAGATCCAATAATAGCAACAATAAAAGTAACAATAAAAGTCCAAACAGTTCAACACAAACCACACCATGGCACCACCAAACATTGAAAGGGGTTGGTGGTGACTCCCTGTTTTTCCCAGACATGGGAGGGGCCCAGGGTCAGCTGTGGTGGTGAGATCATACTATAGATCTTGTTTTAACATAAGCCAGTCATAATGCAAGCGCGGCGCCAAAATGGCCGCCGCGCCCTTTGCGGGCCCCCCCCCCACAGGACAGAGAATCCGGGTAGTTAGGGGCGTGGCCAGCTCCCTTATAAAAGGGGTGGCCACGAGGCAGCCGAGCTGCCATTTTACCTCAGCGACGGAGCGGAGAAGTTTTTTCCCCCGTCGCTCTGTCGGACCCCTGTGGCTCAGGGGATTAAGATCCTGAACTCGCTGCCTGGAGGGTCGGAGTTTGATTCCTGAGCACTGCAAATGCTCTCGTGCTCCGGCTTTCCAGTCAGTGGGTGCTGAGCCCTGGATAGGGATCGTGTTGCTCTATACTCCTTGAATGGCTGGTGAGTGTAAAAATAAAGCGACGGTGAGGAGGAGTTTTTTCCGTCGCTTTATTCCCTTCTGCCGCTTTGCAAGAGGCTTGAGTTGCCAGCCTTTGTTCGAGGCTTCCTTTCGGCTTTCCAGCCTATTGCCTTCAGAGCGCGGGGGAGCAGAGAAGTTTGCTCCGTCGCTCACTGATTTTTCCAACTTAGGGGTGCCCAAACTTTAAGTAGGACTGCAGTGTATCCAGTGCTACAGAAGCTGACTGGGTTGTTTAAGGTCAGTGTTTCAATTTCTGCGCATGCAGGACAGGATGAGCTCCCGTGCCGTGCCGTTTTCAACCCCAGGCCGGCCCTGCGGGGGATGCGGCCCTTGGCCCACGGCGGCCCGCCAGGGGCTGGGACAATTGGGGGGAGGGCCTGGTGCTGCCTCACAGCATGTTTTTGCCAATTAGGGGCTGGAATTTTGGGGCATGGCTTATTCGGGCACAGGCTCTGAATTCAGGGCCTCTGGCACACTTCCCGTCGGGCCGTCCGGCCCGCCTGGCCCACCTACTGGGGGTTTACTGTGGCTGGGGGTGCCTGGTTGGCACGTTTGGCTGTACTGGAGGCATCCTTAGCAATCCAGTGGGTGGGGGGTCCTTTTCCGATCTACCGGGCCCTCCTGTCCGCCGGCTACTTCCACCGCTGTCACTCTGTAACAGGCGGCCGGCTGGGTCGGGCTTATGGAGACAGTCCAGCCTGTGCCTGCCGCTGCCTCGCAGCTCCCTGTTTGTCCGGTACAGTGATTGGAATGCGTTGGAGGTCGTCCTAGAGCTCGATTTCGGTCGCGAGCTCCGACGCCCACGGTGTGCCGGAACCCCCAGTGGGGGCGGCTCACGGGGGTGCAACTAGTGAGTATGGGGTCAAGTTGAATACGCCCACATCTCAGTCCACTTTCAGCGGGGTGGTTCAGTGCTCTTCGCCTTGCCAATTAGAGGCTAGTGGGGCATCACTTGTCATTCTATCCCAGTGCCCTTGGTTGCATTATGGCACGACCCTGGGGGTGGGGATTTCTGCCCCGGGGCAGTATGTGGCACTGCATGGGCTATCCAGGTCCCGCTGCGCATGCCTGGTCTACATTTTGTACCGACAACGGCCTTCCCGATGATTGGCTAGCCGCCACGCACGTCGTGGTTGGCTTATGGAAAAAAAAAGAATTCCGTACAAGAGTGCCCCTACACCCGGAGATGAAGTGGGATGAGCCCTGTCAGAAGCTGTGGCTTCTGTACATGACCCCACGCGCACTGCGCCTAGGGAGATGTATCATTGTGGAATTGCGGTCCAGCGAGCTGCTCCAGCGCAGGCACCCCGCCAAGTGGCGGGGCAGGGGGTTGCAGCACGCCTGCTGTGCTGGACCTTCTCGGACAATGGCTCCTGCAATGGGAAGAATTGCAAATACAGACAGGAGTGTCCCACCTGTGTTGGCCCCCACGCGGCCTCTGCCTGTCCCAGGCCTAGAGGGATGCGGGGCAGAGGGTGGGGCAGACAGGGGGCTGGCAAGAATGCCGCAGATGGATCTAGTCCACCGAAGGGCTCCCTCCCCAATTAAGGTGGACGTGTTGGAGAGTTGGCTCACATTGTACCCGAAGGGAGAGGATGCGGGTTATCTCCTTCAGGGTTCCAGGCAGGGGTTCCGGATCCCTTTCATGGGTAATAGGTCCCCTCAGGATGCCCCCAGTCTTTTATCCCTTAGGGGGAGGGAGGAGGTGGCTGCTGCCAGCTTTCACAAGAGGGTCTATGCGGGCAGGGTCGTTGGACCTGTCCCTGCACCCCCGTCCTGGGGAGCATATTATTTCAATGATGCCATGCCTTTTGGCTAGTCCATGGGGGCTCGGTATTCGAGCGTTTCACCACTTTCCTAGAGTGGGCTTTTGTCCGCAGGTCAGGGTCCCAGTCTGTAGCCCATTCCCTGGATGGTTTTATTCGGGGCTGAACGGGGCTGGGACACGTATACACGTCTCCTGAACACATTTCAGACGCTAATGGAGGAACTTGGTGTCCCTTTAGCGCCCGAAAAGACCGAGGGCCCATCTCCACAGCTAGTAGTCCTGGGGTGGAGAGTTACACGGTAGCGCAGGATTCTAGGTTGCAGCGGGATAAGGTGTCAAGGCTAGTGGCCCTTGTCTTGGTCTTGCTGGCCGAGCGCGTGGCATCACTGAGGGAACTTCTGGTGCTACATGGTCACCCCAGCTTTGCTGGCAGGGTCGTCGCACCGGGCAGGGCATTTGCTCTGCGCTGGTGCGACGCCATGGCGGGATTATCCAGGCCCCACCACAGGCTCAGATTTACCCGGGGTATCGGGGCAGACGTGCTTGTCTGGCCATAGGTCCAGAGGTAGTTCAACGGGGTGTCATTTTGGGGTCTGATCTCCTGGCTCCCCCTTGCTTTCAGATGCAGTCCGATACCTTAGGATTCCTGGGTTTATGGATGTACTTCCATTGGAAGTGGGCCTATGGTGGGTGGCCACCATCCTGGGCAGGCAAGGGTCGCCTGCAGGGTCTCACGTATCTGGAATGTTTACCTACCCTGGGTGCTTTGATGCTATGGGGCAAGGAGTGGGCCAACTCGGTTGTGCAATTTCGGCATGGCAACGTGGCTGTTGTCCGCATCGTCACTCCACAGATTTCCAAATCGCCCGGGGTCATGGAGCTGGTTTGTGTTATGCAACCTGCACCTCAATGTTCCCTTCAGGGCCAGGCATGTCCCAAGGGTTGCTAATGATATTACTGCTGCTTTGTCCTACCTGCAGATCTCCCGGTTCCATGCCTCGGCCCCCGGATGCGGAGGAATTTCCCTCGCCACTCCCGGACGAGAGATGGAATGTTGGCAAGTAGAGGTGAACCGGGCGATTAGCCTGTCAATAGCGCCATGCATAGTAAGGAGTATCGCCACGCATTTAGTTCCTTCAGAGTATTATGTACCCGATTTCGATTGCCAGGAACCTGGCCGAGCCCAGTAACCCATGTTCTGCGGTTCATGGTTTACCTGTATGCCCAGGGCCTTGCACCACGCACCATAGCATCTCAGCTGTCGGGTTGGCTTTATGGCCATAGTGGGAGGTTGTGTGACAGCACCAATGACTTCCGGGTGAGACATGTTTGGAGGGGTGGGTGCGCGTGCGCGGGCGTTTCCCGGGCGACCGCCACCCATTTACCCAGGGGTTTTTTACCCAAGTGGCCCGGGGCTGGCCTGGCCTCTGTTTTGATAGATGAGGCAGCCCATTTCATGCGGCTACTATGGTGGCCTTTTTGGAGGCGCCCCGCATCAGCGAGCTTGAGATGCTGAATAAGGCGGATGCAAGATTTTACCAGGGTTTTACCCAATTGGCCCGGGGCTGGCCTGGCCTCAGTTTTGATAAATGAGGCAGCCCACTTCATGCGGCTACAACGGTGGCCTTTTTGGAGCCCTCCGCATCGGCGAGCTTGAGATGCTGAGTAAGGCGGATGCAAGATTTCCCCAGGGTTTTCACCCAATTGGCCCGGGGCTGGCCTGGCCTCTGTTTTGGAAATGAGGCAGCCCACTTCATGCGGCTACAACGGTGGCCTTTTTGGAGCGCTCCGCGTCAGCGAACTCGTGATGCTGTCTAAGGCGGATGCAAGTGGTAGGGCACTGGAACTCGAAGATGTCTACGTAGCCAAAGACTGGGCCCAGTTGAGGATACGCTCCTCTAAAACAGATCAGCATGGCGTAGGCAGTGGTGTAAGACTGCTACGTTGTTCTTTGGCAGACATCTGTCCGGTTGGTGCCCTACAGGAATTCCTGGCACTGCGTGGCATGCACCACGGCCCGTTTTTCTGTCACCAAGATGGGTCTCCCCTTACTAAATTTCAGTTTTGGAAGGTGACAGCCAGAGCCCTCACCAGGGTGGGCCTACCAGGTGCCCGTTATGGCACACATTCGTTCCGGATTGGTGCAGCCTCTACAGCAGCTGCTTTTGGGTACTCTGGGGCTGACATACGCAGCATGGGGAGGTGGGGCTCGCAATGTTTTCAGTTTTATGTGCGCCCACTCCCGCCATGAGTACCAATCCAGTCACCTTACCGCCTTTTTCTCAATTTTCTTACAGACCCTGGGTGTCGTATTACACCGGTGACAGTATGGCTGGTGGGCCACAGCTATGTGCGCAGGGCAGCGCGTTACGCTGCGGCGACAGAGTGGACCCCGACTGGGACTGGGTGACCACGCCAGTCTCGCAGGGCATGGTAAGCCTGGGATGTTATGGTGGGAGCTGCGGCCTTTCCTTTTTTCTGGCCTGGGTGCTGACCCGCCTGACATTCTAATCATACGCCTGGGGGGCAATGATTTGGGCCAGGTCACCGGCTTGTCGCTCAAGCATGCGATTTGCGAGGAACTCGCCTACTTGCATTATGTCTGGCCTGCCGCAACCCTGGTTTGGTCGGACATTGTCCCGTGCCATTCTTACAGAGGGGGCGTTAACCTCCTGGCCCTTGACCGCGCTGGGTGCGCGGTCAATAAGGCGGTGGCGCGTTTTCTTACCACCAGGGCTTGGGGGACGGGTCAGTCATCACCCCGATATTAGTCTACAAAATTATGACTTGTACGCAGGGGATGGGGTCCATCTGTCGCGAGGAGGTATGGACCTCCTGTTGGGCGATTGGCGAGCAGGCCTGTTGACCGAGCTGACGGTCTGGGGGGGGGCGTCAGGTCTTCTTTGAAGCCCCTCCGTGTGGCGGGTAGCACTGGTAAGGTAAACAGTATGACCCACAAGTATCCGGCAGGTTCACAATTGACTGGACAACACTAGACAGGAATAAATTAGTTAAACGTTGTCCGGTCAACGACGAACCAGGCGATGGGGTGATGACGATTGCTAACCAGCATGCATCACCCCTGTGATTTCACGGATACGCGTCAGAGGGTGGGGTCATGAGTTAGTTATTGACTACGGTCAATAATTTGTTTGTTGTCAACAAACAAATTGATACAAATCGATACATTGTAACCAATTGCCGTTGGCAATTTTGGGGTGGTACCTTACCAGTGTTACTTCGGCCTGCTTGCCTTAGGAATTATGATTGGTCGTTTTACCAATACAAATTTATAATTCGGACTAGGGCATTGAATCAATAAATGTGGCCCTATGCTGTTATCCACTTTCAATGTTGTCTGTGTCCGTTATTGGGGGGGTGCGCCTGCAATGCAAGCGCGGCGCCAAAATGGCCGCCGCGCCCTTTGCGGGCCCCCCCCCCCACAGGACAGAGAATCCGGGTAGTTAGGGGCGTGGCCAGCTCCCTTATAAAAGGGGTGGCCACGAGGCAGCCGAGCTGCCATTTTACCTCAGCGACGGAGCGGAGAAGTTTTTTCCCCTCCACCCCCTCCCTAGTTAACAGTGTGATATTATGGTCGCTTCGGGGCCGGGTGGGAATTTTTGGTTGGGACCCATATTGGCTTCCGGGTCCTGGCTTTTTTGCCCATCCCACACTGTTGCTATGGTTTGATATAGGGGTCTTTCTGTGTTCCTACTGTTGACTTTGGTCACATTGGCGGGTAGCACTGGTAAGGTAAACAGTATGACCCACAAGTATCCGGCAGGTTCGCAATTGACTGGACAACACTAGACAGGAATAAATTAGTTAAACGTTGTCCGGTCAACGACGAACCAGGCGATGGGGTGATGACGATTGCTAACCAGCATGCATCACCCCTGTGATTTCACGGATACGCGTCAGAGGGTGGGGTCATGAGTTAGTTATTGACTACGGTCAATAATTTGTTTGTTGTCAACAAACAAATTGATACAAATCGATACATTGTAACCAATTGCCGTTGGCAATTTTGGGGTGGTACCTTACCAGTGTTACTTCGGCCTGCTTGCCTTAGGAATTATGATTGGTCGTTTTACCAATACAAATTTATAATTCGGACTAGGGCATTGAATCAATAAATGTGGCCCTATGCTGTTATCCACTTTCAATGTTGTCTGTGTCCGTTATTGGGGGGGGTGCGCCTGCAAAAAGACATCTACTCATAAAAGAACTGTAGCAGGAGAAAGGATTTTAGATGGCATGGTGGCAGTGACTCTTTCTCATCATGATTTTCCTGGCAGATGTTTGTAAGGAGGCCTGTGTTTGTGCTAACTGTTTTTTTCATAACATATTGTTCTATGCTGTGCCTATGAATTTAATTTATGATTTATGAAGCACTTTGGGGAGCAATTCCTATTCATAAGTAATTATTGCAAAATGGGCCAATTTGTCAAAAGCTTCTAACAAAAGATGATCCAGGAAGAAAATATGAGAAAACAGTAAGGTTCTAACCCTTCTTTTCAACAATGTTCCCTTCTCACACAGTGGTATTTTTAAACAAAAGAAAAAAATAAAACATTCTCCTTCACTTCCTGCAAATATTTAAAATCAAAGTGAAAAACCTATTACAATTGAACAGAGTGTTCAGTACACATAATTAATGTTTTTCATGATAGCTTTTTATCCTTGAGCTTTGTTCTGATTTTATTTTCTGTCTTTCTCCTCTTTTATATGGTTGTTGTTAATTATAATCTCTTTCACTTCTCAAACCTCTTAACATCTGTTCTGATCTACAAGTTTGAACATAGATGTTCTGCATGATATATAGATGAATGAATTAAACTGAGATGTTTGGCTAATCATTACTCCTAATAAAATGAGACTCTGGGACAGTGACATGCCAGCAATTATGTCAGTCCTATCATTTCAGTGGATGCATTCAAGCTGGAACTAGCAATTGGATTTCAACTATGATGGCCAGAATTCTAATGGGATTTTACTCCATAGTAAAGGAAATTGTGTCTGTGTGGTAAGAAATTGTGCTACATACACAGATGGTAGAAATTCACAAACTCAAACAAGAAACAAGTTTATTTCACTGACAATTGGGACAGAAAATATTCCTTCTTTTCTTGAGTAACAGATCTCAAATGAGAATGGGATTTATGACCCAAAAACTTAGACACTATGCTGAGACTTTGTGGCCCTTAGTGAAACACACATGTCAGAAAAAAGACAATTGAAAGAATCCGACACAGGCTACACTTTCTTCCACTGTGGTCACCTAAAAAGACCTGTTTTAATGCAGAAGTCAGCCTTGCTATTCATAAATAGAGGAGGTCAACAAATTCATCACATTTCCAAAAGGCATCAGTGGCATTATGATTTTTCTTAGACTCTCACTTCTATAAACACACATGCTATGTTTGTCTGGGCTTAAGCTCCAATTATTATTCATAAAAATGATGTCAAAGTCAAATTTTATGACAATGCTAACTCCATTTGTCATATGTGTTAGGATCAGACAAGTTTATCATCCTTGGCAATGTTAATATTAGATCAAATAAGGAACAGAATCCTTGTAAAGCATGGCATTTAACATAACAGCAATGGTTTGCCTCCCTTGAGGTTTTGCAGCAAATATGACCAGCTCATTACATTATTTCAACATGGAAACTAAATCAAAGTGACCTGGATAAATTCAGGGTCCTCACATTGCTATCTATTAGACTATGTCATTATTAGACATAGAGATAGACAAGATATGTGTGTCATTAAAGTGATGGATGGAGTAGAATATTGGGTGGGCCATTGGCTATACATTCCCAAAATGAAGGCACAGATAAAATTGTCATAATGTCCACAAAGAAAATGTCAAAGATGCTAAATGTCTTCAAATGCCCAGCATAATCCTCAAGTCAAAATTAAATGCAAGTATACATTAAATTTGAAATGAAATCAGTAGCAATAAATATGATCTGCTCATCATGATTGTCTTGAAGAGAGTAGTGAAGAAATGGCAAATGTCCTTCGACAAAAGCATTGACTACATTAACTATATTGATTTACCAATAAAGCTTCTTTTAACAAAAAAAATTCACAAGTTCCAGTTTAAACTGTAAGAAATGCAGATTTCATTGCTAAGAAGTATGTCAGATCAGATTTAGGACTTTGCTGATTATGGAGAAACAAATTCTTCAAAACAGTCAAAGTCATCTACCAACCTGTGGGCCTTATACCTCTTATCAGTTCTAAGAGCCCATTATTAATCGGAGAGATGGGCTAAATACACCATGAGAGCCCAACAACCATTCCATAGACCTCTCTCATCTTTGGATGAAATATAAAAGACCACGCTCCAACAGAAAAATCCTTAGGCAGATGCAATACCTGCAAAAACATATTAAAAAGGTAAGAATCAAATTTTTCCCCAGTGATTGACATACCTACGTCAAGCAAAATCCCACAGGACTTCAAAGATGCAACAGTTTTTCATCTTTATAAAAGGAAAGGAAACTGTCACCTTTGTGACAGCCATGAAGGTATCTCACTCCTGAATAAAGCTGGAAAAATTCTGGCAAGAATATGTCTGAATCACCTTAAAGAGCACCTGGAGGGAGGCCTCTTGCCAGAAAATCGCTGTGCCTTCCATAAAGAATAAGAAACCATTGATATGGTCTTTGCTCTCCGACAGCTACAAATGTCAAGAGCAGTATATCAATCTCCACCCAGCATTCATTTATCTGATTAAAACTTTTGATACAGTGCGCAAAGAAAGTCTATGGAAAATCGTGAATTTGAATGTCCTGAGAAACTCATGCATATCATTTGAGAATTCCATAACGATATGCAAAATCACATCATCAATAGTAGTAACTTTTCTGATTCCTTCCCCTTTACAAACTATGTAAAGCAAGGCAAGGCTGTGCTCTTGCTCCAACTCTCCTTAGTCTTGTGTTTTCTGCAATACTCTGGGACATTTAAAGGGGGAGGGGAATATCTGGCATTGATTTTCAGTATTAAATCACGGGGAAACAGTTCAATCTGCAGTGTCTGGGGTCTATAACTAAGATCTCATTAGTTTAAGCTCTTGTTCAGCAATGATTGTGTCTTAATGCAGCCACACTTCTGGTTATGCAATGTTGATCTACAATCTCGGTTCCATAACTATTTTGGCCTGATGATCGATACTGATAAAATGGTGGTCATGTACCAACTTGCTCTGGGTGTGCCTTATGAGGAACCTTTTCTGAAATTTATTTATTTATTTATTTAGCTTATTTGTATCCCACTCTCCTGGTGGGGACACCACTCAGGGCGGCTAACAACAAAAGGGGAAAGGGGAGAGGGAAGAATACAATAAATAAAATGCAATATAAAACACTTTAAACCACAAGAGCTAAAAACAAACCCAATACCCCTAGCTAAAATCAACATTAAAATACACCAACAAAAAATACTCCTTAAAAAACAACCCTCACCCCCTCCACCCACATTAAAACAGTTACCAAACTGGGGAAAGTCCCTCAGCCAGGCTAAACCAGCCAGCAGGCTTGGGTAGTAGAGTCAAGCGGACCCCACACCCGCTGACATAGCCATGTCTTCAGCATCTTTCAAAAAGGGAGGATATCCATCTGGAGATGCAGCTCAGGTGGTAAGAGGTTCCACAGGGCTGGGGCAGACACGGAGAAGGCTCTCTTCTTTTTTTTTGGTAATATTTTTATTGAATATAAAAAGATAAACATTACAAAGAAGAAGAAAATACAGAAAAGAAAACACGTAATTTAAAAGAAAAAAAACATATTCAATTTTTATCGAATCCAATTACATTAATCATAACATAACCACTAATAATCACCCTGTGTATTTACAAGCTATAAGAGCCTGCGGGATATTGCCTTTTTTACCATTTCCAATATATATATATATATATATATATATTCTGGTACAAGGCTATTGCTCTGATCTCCATTCAGTGAGTATTCCACAAAAGGTTGCCAAATTTTCCAAAATCTATTTTCTTTAATTTTCCCCTTATATTTGTTTATTTCCCATGTCAGTTTGTCATTCAATGCAAGATCCCACATCACTTTATACCATTCCTCTACTTTTAGAACTCTATCAAGTTTCCAGCTCCTTGCAATACACATTCTAGCTGATATCAGCATAATAGCTATTAGTTCTTTATTGTCTTCATTTACTTTCAAATTCTCCAGATCTGTTAACAGCACCATATTTAAATTCAATTCACATTCTACCCCCATAATATCACATATTTCCTTCTCAATTTTTTCCCCAATACTCTTTTACCACTTTACAATTCCACCACATATGCTCATATGTCCCTAAAGAGTTTTTACATCTCCAACACATTTTACTTTTAGCATTGTCCATTTGAAATAATCTCTCAGGAGTCAGATACCACTTCCATAACATTTTGTAATTATGCTCTTTCATTCTTACCGAAATAGTTCTCATATATATTTTTCCAACTTATCTTTCCAAATTTTTTCCTGAATTTTTATGTTCAAATCCTGTTCCCAGCATAACTTCAAAGTTTCTTGTGGATTACCTTCATTATTTAAAATTTTATAAATCCTGCTTACTATACCCTTTAATCCCATATCTCCTTTTTGTATTTTTAACAACAGTTGCTCAAATTCTGTTTTATCCCTCTCTAAACTACTTTCTTCCTTATATTTATCAGTCCATCTATCCAACATTACCTTCTGAAGCCAGTTCAGATTCAACTGTGAATAAATTACTGCTTTATTCTCACTATCTTTACAGGCACGAACCCAGTCCTTCAACAAAGAAACATTTTTCCTTTCCAGTACCATCTTTAAACTATTATCTAATTGTATCGGAAAACTTTTAATATCATCTAATTCTATTATAGGAGATAGTTCTGGACTCAATTTCTTTTTGACCTTGTTCCAAACATCCAACATTGTTTTCATCATTCTATTTTTAACACTGATTTTCCCTTTCTTGTCGCCTAGAAATACCCCTTTACCCATTTTTAACTCCTTCATCTCTATTTCTTCCCAGACAACCTTCTCCCTTGCTAAAAGTTTTATAATATTCTTAATTTGAAAAGCTCTATAATAATTCCTTAAATTAGGTATTCCTAATCCTCCTTCTTTCTGAGATAAGTACCAAAAAATCTTAGCAATTCTAGGCTTTTCTCCTGCATTACAATAATTATTTATTATGTTTTGAAAATCTTTAATTTCCTTATCAAACAACCTAATCGGCAACGCATCATATAAAAAAATTATTTTTGGCAACAACATCATTTTAGTTAACGCTATCCTACCAAACCATGACAATTTGATTTTTTTATACAATTCTATTTTCTCTTTAATTTCTTTTTTCTGTTTATCATAATTTAATCGCTTAAGGTCCTCAATTTTATTTGAGATACTTATTCCTAAATATCTCAAACATTCTTTAACTTGAATTTTAAATTTAGCCTTAATTCTCTCTTGTTCCTCCTTCTCAACATTACAGGCTATCATTTCTGATTTATCCCAATTGATTCTCAGACCTGTTATCTCTTCAAAATCTTTTAGATGTCCTTGTATTTTTTCCAATGCCTTTCTAGGATGCTTCATTATTATCAAAGTATCATCTGCGTACAAACTTATTTTATTTCCAGCCATCCCTTCAATGCCTTTATCCCCTCTTATAATATTCACCAACAACTCCATTGCCATTATAAACAATACTGGGGATAATGGGCAACCCTGTCTTGTACCTGCTTCTAATCTTATCTTTCCTGTATTTTCATCGTTGACCCTGACTTTTGCAAATCCAAATTGATATAACTGGTCTATCATGTTACAAAATCTATCTCCAAATCCATAACATCGAATTATCTCTTTAATTGTAACCCATTGCAAAGAATCAAAAGCCTTAAATATATCTAATGACAATAATCCAACTTTCTCTTTTATATGCCCTGCTATGTCAATCAAGTCCAGAACCCTCCTAATCAGATCAGACATATGACGTCCTTTCAAAAATCCCGCTTGATCCTCCTTTATATAATTGCCCATGAACCCATTTAATCTTTTTGCTATTTTTGCTGTAAATATCTTAGCGTCTTGATTTATCAGAGAAATAGGCCTATAAGATTCCAATTTTTCAACATCCTTTCCAGGCTTTGGCAGCAAAACAATTATAGTTCTGTTCCATGATGTCGGTATCTTTCCCCCATCCAATATATAGTTAAACAATTTCACTAATCTTGGAACTACACTATCTTTAAATTCCTTATAAAAATCTGCTGTCAGTCCATCCTCACTCGGGGATTTACCTAGCTTCAGGTTGGCTATTGTATCTTTTACCTCTTTTTCCATTATTCGCTCCTCCATTCTATTTTTATGTTCCAATTTTATTTTTATTTGCACCTGTTTTTCTAACTGTTCTCTCAACTTTTCTATATTGATATCTCTTTTAGTATACAAACTCTGATAGAAATCTTTTACAATCTCAATCTTATCATTAGCCTTATTACACCTCACCCCTAATTTATTTATCAAAATTCCAATCTCTCTTTTTGTCGTCTTTTCTTTAGCAGCTCTTGCCAATAATTTAGAATTCCTATTACTATATTCAAAATACTCTCTCTTCAAATATAATAGATCTTTTTTTACCTTCTGCATATCTTTTCCTATCAACTCTGACTTTAACCTTTGAATTCTTTCAAATGCTTTTTTACTATTTGTCTTTATATGTTCCTCTTGCAGATGCTTAATCTCGTTCTCTATCTCAGACTGTTTGTCTCTACGTTGTTTATTTTTAATACTAGCCAACCTAATGCATTCCCCTCTAAATGCCGACTTCATGGTATCCCAAACCACATTATAGCTAACCTCTCCATTATCATTCCAGGCCCAACTTTCATTCCAATTTTAAATTATCTTTTCTTTACTCTTTTGATCATAAAATAATTTTTCATCATATCTCCAATTCCTCCTATCCTTTTTCCCCCATCAAATCTCAATTCCATCCAGAGTTTTGCATGATCAGATTCCTTAAAGATCCCGATTTCTACATCATCTACATTTTTAATCAAATTTTCTGTGGCCAGGATATAGTCAATTCTGGAGTATGTATTATGCACCTGTGAAAAATAAGTTTAAGCCCTCTCTTGTCCCTTAATTTCCCTCCAAACATCTTTTAATCCCAAACACTTCATCCATTTATCTAGTATCTTCATTTTGACTGGTCTTCCAGCTCTAGCTACATTAGTACAATCCTCCGGGGCCCTTATCAAATTAAAATCTCCTGCCACAATCATATTAACTAATCTCTCTTTTTCCAATATACCCAATACTTTATTTAAAACTTCTTCTTGATGATCATTCAGGGCGTATATACTTACCAACGTTATCTCTTCATCCTTTATTTTTCCTATAACTATTAAATATCTGCCATCCGGATCGGAAATACTCTTTAACATCTCAAAGCCAAGTCTCTTCGAAATCAAGACTGCCACCCCCTTGCTTTAGAGGTTCCATAGGACTTTTCATAAATCTGCATCCAACCCAAATAAATCTTATTTGTGTCCTCTGTTTTTTGATGTGTTTCCTGGAGAAAGACTATGTCCGGCCTATCTTTCCTCAAAGCAAATTCCAACCTCCTCCTCTTCATTTGGCTGCCCGTACCTTTCACATTCCACGTCAATACTTTAAAAGTCCTCATAATTTATGTAACATCCTTGCATTTTGACCACCACAGGCTCTTTTTTGTGTAATTACCTTCATCATACATATAACTACATTTTTTTTTAAAAAAAAACAATCAAAAAACATTTAACATTCAAAATCGCCCTCCCCACTCTTCTTACCAAAAAGTGGCCCTTATTCTTCAAAGGGGGGAGGGGGGAGACATGTAAGATGTGCATTATAATTAAAGCTCTAGCGCCGACTCTCCTCTTCAAGATCTAACCTAATTAAAGCCCCTCATCTTTCCCTTACCCATCTAAACCCCCTCTCTAGTACCCTGCCTCACCCTGGCACCTCCGCCACCTGTCCCTCATCCTCCTCCTCTGCTCCTCCTGTGGCCCCCTTCTCTTGTTCGATCCCTGACTCTCTTTGTGTACCCCTCGCTTCAAACAAGGCCTTCCTCAAGGCTCCCCACTCTTGAGATGCCGTTTTAACCAATCCAATCTGGCACAGATAATCTAATGAGTCCATTTCAATATCTATTGTATGCATTTTTTTTCATAGAAGAATCTGAGCTGTTGAGGAAACTTCCAATGATAAACAATTTCACGTTCTCTTAATAATTGTGTCACAGGTTTCATCTTATAGCGCCATACCCGTTACTCAACAGATATGTCGTTATAAACCTCAACATCACAACCATCAATTTTTAAAATGCCAGACCCAGCTTGTTTTATAAACGCCATCACCTTCAATTTATCCGCCCAATTTGCAAATTTAATCAACACATTCCTTTGGACTTTTCTCCCCTTCCTTGGGCCCAATCTAAAAATACTTGCAATATCTTCATTTTCAGAAATTTTCCCCATGTTCAAATTATTCAGCCAATCCACTATTCTTTCTTTTAGCTTATCTGGCATTTTCTCCAACAAATTTCTCATGACCACGTTCTGTTTTCTCATCACCTCTTCTTCCCAAAACCCTCCACTTTCAGTTTAACCTCTTTATGTTCCTCATGAAGCCCTTTCATATCATTCTGCATTAATTTCATATCTTTTTGCACCAGATTCAGAACTTTATCCACTTTCTGACTATTAGCTTCCACTTTTATAGAAAAATCAGTAAACATACCAACAAGTTTCTTATGGCTACCCATTAACTCCTCCTTATCTTTCACTCTCACATCCTTCATTTCTCTGAATCCTTTCGTGGTCGTTTCATCCATCTTATCAATTTTTTTAAACAACTTCCCCAGCTCTACCAAGATTTGGGTTTGGTCCATTACTCCCGTCTGCTCTACTGCTGCTGTTGCAGATGATAAAGATGCATCAGCACATGGTGCTTTCTTCTCCTCTTTTCTTGCATCAGTCTTTTTTGGTCTTACAATCTCATCTTCTTTTCTCTTCTCCATTTTGGTTATAAAGTCTTCAAACAAAGCACCCAGAGCCAAAACACTTTTATACCCAACAAGCACTTCACCCCGATTTTTTTCCAGCTTGCTTTAGTATTTCTAACCCCCCCCCCAAGCAACCAAACCCCACTCCAACTGAAGAAAGAAAAAAAAGCTCTTCAATTCACTCAGAGCTGTACTGTTATATCCAAAGAGGAAGACCAACTACTTTATATCCACGATGTCCAAAGGAAGTAAAAAGGAAAAAAAAGCAGAGCCACAGGTTAACTTATCCAAACTCCAAGCGTTAACGGGCAGGGAAAAAAAAGATGAGAAGCAGCTATATTTCCTTCACTCCAGAAAACCCGACTGCATCCCCACACAGATGAAAGAAGGAATATTTATACTTCCAGCCACATTGGCGGCTCCCGAACCCGGTCTCTCCTCCAATCTCCCAGGCACACCAGCTGTGTTCCGCACCTTCCAAACGGTCTCTTCCTTATTCCATCTCAGCTCTGCTGAAATCTTCACCTTCCCCCTCTCGGACCTCCGTTTCCAGCCTCAATTTCAGCATTCCAGCCATTCCACCATCGCTTCACACTCTCCACTCCTCTCCTCTCAGCCATCCTCAAAACTTTTAACTTTCATTTCTGTTCTTCCTCACTGCCATTACTCCTTCCTGGCTTTGCCCTCCATTACCAGGCTTATCCCTCCTCCTTCCCTCCACACTTACTGTGCCCTCTCAATTGTCCGGCTCCAAGACCCTGTTCACCGCCGCCAGCATCCTCTTTAACTTTATTTTTCCTTTTCTCTCTCTTAAAGTTCCAAAGCTCCGAAGCCCATTTCACTTTTAAAAATCGCCAGAAGCCCGTCCGACCCGAGCCGTGAGCTCAGCACAGCCGACGCTGCGCTTCCCTCGCCGCCCGCCCCTCGAACTCCGTCTCCGGTGAAAATAAACTCACTTCAAAAGACTCCCAGGCTCCAGAAATAAACTCTCTAGCAAGTCGGTTCCAATTTTTTGTTATTTAGCCACTTTAAAGTCCTATTCTTGGCACGAGCAAAAAAATGTATGTGTTAACCAGGCACCATCTTAGCCACACCCCAAGGCTCTCTTCCTGGTCCCAGTAAGATGTATTTCTTTCACTGATGGGACCACCAGTGAGCCCCTCCTGTCTGCCCTAGTAAATCCTTTCTACAGGAGTTCATATATCTTGGTAGTATTGTCTCCTGCTGTGTTTTCATCACTAATGAAGTTATCTCACAAATCTTTAAAGCTAACCCTGCCTTTGGCACACTTTGATCCAGTCTGTGGAATTGACATTGAATCAATCAATCTGTTAGATTGCAGATGCACAGAACTGTTTGTCTTTCCTGCTGTATGGAGCAGAGGCTCAGATCATCTATCCACACTATGCAGGAATGCTTAGTCCCTTTCATCTTGTCTGTCTTTAAAAAATGCTCAAGAGCAAATAGCACAATGATGTTCCTCAAAGTCCTTGAGCAAAAACAAATGACAAGCAATTTTACAATGTAGAAACAATGGTAATTTAAGTAGGCTGCCTATGTCATCAGGATGTTGGATGGCCATTTTCTTAAGCATATTTTAATGGTTTGTTCCATGTTGGGAAAATAAACAATTTAAGGGTGCACTGAAGAGAACAGTAAAAAAAAACAAAATATTAACCGTGTAACCTGTGAAGCTCCCATTCAAGATCAAAACATCTAATGAAATGATATCAAACAAGGGGCTGACAATTTCAAACTAAAAAGTATTCAAGGATGGAGAAATGAGGAAGCAACAATATGCCACAAATCTCCCCCCCCCCCCGCTGTAATTTGTGAATCTCAGTCTTTTGCAAGAAACAAAGGATGAAACAAAAGATCTCTTCCTTTAAAAAAATTAACTGCTGATAATATATTCACTCTCTTTCTATTCACTCTCTTTCTGTAGATACCTTTCTCCCTACTTAAGGCTATAAACTGTTGTGAAGAACTAGCTCTTCATATTTTTAGATTGCCTATCCTGTAGTTCTTTACCATTGGCTGTGTTGGGTAGAACTAATCCAGGGGCCCTAGGGTTCTTCATTCTCCCCCTAGCTATTAACAGTGTAACAACATATTTAATATGTTGTAAACCACCCAGAGTTGGCCTCGGCCAAGTGGGCGGTGAAGAAATCTAACAAATAAATAAATAAAATAATTATTTATTGTCAATCAGATAAAATGAGTTCCTTAGCTGTGCACTAAAATATCATGTTTGCCCTACTCTCCTCCACACACTCTAATTTAAAATCAGTTGTACAGTGCTAATTAAGAGCTCTAAACTGGTCACATAGATACTTTGAATTGTCCCTGTCAATCATCTTAAAACAAATTAACAACTTTTATTTAGCATGTACTTGCTACATGAAACTAACTTTTAAAAATTAAAATTAGTATCAAAAGCTACGATCAATGTAAATTTAATTCCTATTTCCTTTGTGGGGGAAATTGTTCAGAATATCATACTCAAGATGAAAATAGCACTGGGATCAAAATATCTACATGTTTTATGAGCCATTTTAATCCAGAAAAGTTCACTGCAGTTCTCCAAGAAAATAAATACACTTTGATTCAAAGACTCTGAAAATGTGTTTTTTCCTTTTAAGTATGGTTTGTTTTGCTAATTTCAATGGCATCACTCAGAGATCTTGCAGTTTGTGTACAAACTGCTCTGAGATAACACCCAAAGCTTGCACAACTGTACATCTGGGCAATGTTATTAACATAGGATTGTGTGGGGTATTTTTTGCATTTTCCTAGTAAATATTCAAAAGTCATAAATGGGTGGATACTTTCCATCATTCCTGAAGCTTTTGAAGAATGGGATATTTATATTGGAGAGTGGAGTAAAAATGATGCTGCATTTAACAAAACATTGACGTTAACACCATAATAAACACTTTTGTAAGTGTTAATTAGAAAGCTTTGTCTATGGTTCTCATCTCTTCATGTATGGGGCTGCAGTGGCTCAGTGGTTAAGAAGCTCGCCTTGTTAGCAATTTGGCAGTTCGAGCCCCGGGTACTGCATGATAATTTGAGTGCCAGTCTCTGCCCCAGCTCTTGCTAACATAGCAGTTCGAAATCAAGAAATTGCAAGTAGATAAATAGGGACCACTTCAGTGGGAAAAGATCTTGGGGACATATATCTCACTTCACATGCATTTAAATGTCAGCTAGGTATGGAGGAGACAGTTGTCAGTTACAAAATCTCACTTTCTGACCATTTATGAATGCTTGGAGTATTGTTTTCTCTGTCTGTCAGTATAAATATGTAGCTTGCCAGCTTACTTGCAAGGATTCTAGACTTCTTTTGGCAGCTGATGCCTCTCATAAGTCTGATCATTTCAGCGTTACAAAATAAATGCTCTCCTGACTGCTTCTCTAAGCTAATTTTCATGTAGTAAAAGCATGTTTGGACATCTTTGGGCTTTCTGTTATGAATAAAAGGGTTGTCCTTATAAATCCTTATAGATATTTACAAATCTCAGCTCATTTTAAGGCAACAAAACTCACTAAAATCACAGGGAGTATTCATGAACAAGAGTATAAGAACCATGGTGAAGTGATGTACTGCAGTCAAAACATTGTGAGTTCCAGCCTGACTGTGGTCAAGGTTGACTCAGCCTTCCATCATTCTGAGATTGGTAAAATGAGTACCCAGCATGTTGGAGGCAAAATGCTCATTAATTTGTGAACCACCCAGAGAGTGCACTATGCACTATGGAGCAGTATATAAGTATAATTTCTATTACTCATGAACAAGATTGCATAGCCATTTTTTGTTTATAGTGAAACTTATCAAAGTTAACTTTTCAAAAAGTCATTGTGTCAGACTGCTGTATCCAACACTTATTGCATTTGTGGAAGCGTCTTCTGCAAGTATATGTGTATCATCCTATGATGAGTATCATCCTGCGATGATCATCTTGTATATCAGGCATTCTCAACCTATGGCCCATGGGTCGGATGTGGCCTGTCACACCATTTAATGTCACCCCCCCACCCCCCACCCCCCCACACCACCTACACCACACCAGGAAGTGCCATGTGGTGGAGAAAGGGCAAAATGGCCATCCAACCTCCAAAGCTGTCTGAGGGAGCATGACCCAGCCCCCAACTTTAAAAGGTTGAAAACTCCTGCTGTATATGATACTGAGGTGTGGCTTGTAGATCAGCATGAAGGGTCAATTCATCAAGTCAATGGTGTTATAGTCATTGGAGGTGTGCATGGCAGAAACTTTCATTTCTATTTCTATTCATTTTCCTTGGTAGGGTCCCTCTTTCTTCCTCTTTTCTTTAGTGTGCCATTCCTTTCATTTAACATGAAAGGGAGAGCTTTTTCATGTCATTTCATTCCCCACCTTTAAGAGTGGTCAGATACCTGTGGAGCCAGAGGTTGGAAGTTCAATTCTGTGCATCACAGAAGAGCCAGTCTATGTAGCCTTGGCCAAACTACACAGTATACCTCAGAAGAAAGAACAATAACCCATTTCTGAGTACCCATTACTTAGAGAACCCAGAAATATTTTGCTGCAAGTCAAAATTGACTTGATGGGGAAATTATTTTTATTATTTAATTGTGGAAGTGGTAGTGGAGCAAAAGAAGAAGGATAAGAAAGAGGGCTGGATGAGCAAAGCAACATGACTGTGAATGATGAAGATGACTGAGGGAAACTCAGATGAACCTGAAAGACCCATGTTCCTGTCATTCAATCAAATGGATGATTAGTATTTATGAGGCTATTTTAAAGAACTCATTGGAAGAAGATGAAAAGGAATGTGAGTGCCTCATTCGGGTTGCTTATCATTTGTCCCATCCCTAATAGTCAACCTACTCAAATAGAATTGGACATAATAACCAACTTTATTCTTGAAAAGATCTGAAAGGAATGGAAGATGTGTTTTCAGTCACTTTGAATTCATGTTGATATTTCTATATCCGAATGTATAGAATTGTCAATGAATAGGTTTGACAGCCAGATACTGTGGGACTACAGGTGTACATGTCCTGCATGAAGATGATCATCTCACTCTCACTGTTCAAGAATTGTTGCTCTATATATTTTGTTTGTGTTTGTTTCTTCTTCCTGCTTTTGTTGAGAAGTGTAATATTTGTGTATGAGGCAAGAAATCATGCTGCTGTTGTTCTCAAAGGCCGTGGAACTGACGACAATAGCAGGTACAATCTGGAAAATAACTTCTTCCATTTCTTCCTGGTCTTTATGATAATAGATTTAGATTTGTGATTATACTTCCACTTATAACGAGTAGCCACAATGCCACATATTATACAGGTAAAAATAATACCTCTATTATGCTTTCTGTATTGCCTACACATCATAAATAATTTGGATAATGTGGGTAATTTGCATATAATTTTTAAAAGGTTTTTATCATGTTAGAAAAGAACATAAGAAGAATAGCAAAGATATCTGTAATTTGAGTTGAAAAGAGGGATGTATGTTATTACACACACACACACACACACACACACACACACACACACACACACACACACACACACAAACACACACACACAGAGCTTACCTGGCCTGGCCTGGGTTTTCTTTTTGCCTGTCTGCCCAGGGAGGGTCTAGCTCCTCCGCTGTGTCAGCCACCCAGGCTCCCACCGAGGCATCCCAGCCCTGGCCCGGGGCCTGTCCCGCTGCTCCCGCATAATCTATGGTCATCCGGCGGCAGTAGCATTTCATGGCCAGGCCTTCCGCGCAGCTGCAGCTCCTCGCAGCTCCTCGTAGCTCCTCCCTCCAAGCTGTTGCTGGCCGAGGGTGTGCAGCGGCAGCGGGGCGTGCGGTGGCGGCGGCGGTGGTGTTATGGCTGGGCCTGCTGTGCATCTGCTGTCCTTGCTGCTCCTCCCTCCAGGGCTGGGCCAGCCGAGGCCGTCCAGTGGTGGGGTGTTCAGCTGTGGCATCGGCAGTGTTAGGGCCTGGCCCACCATGCAGCTGCTGCTCCTTGCCACTTTGGCTTGGTCAGTTATCTTAGGAGGCTCAGTGGAGGGATCCAGTTGGGGTGGTGCCCGGCCCAGCCTGGCCTGGCCACAGTCTGGCTCCGCTGTTGGATTGCGCATCACCACTGCCACCTCCTCGTGCACCTCAGCCTCCTCCTCCTCTGCCATTTTGCCCACTGCCACCTCATCCGTCGCCTCCTTGGCTGTTGGTGCATGCACACTGGTGGCTGGAATGCCGGTTAGGCTGTGTTGCATGCACAGACTTTCGCGCATGTGCACTACCACCTTTCCTGGCTTTTTGGCCCATCAGGGGCCCCAAAAGGACCCCCCCCCCGGGCTGATCTCGCAAGGCCAAGGTAGGTGTGTGGCAAGTTTCAGTGAGATCCGTCCAGGGGTGTGGAAGCCTATACAGGGCTTCCAGGGGTGTGGAAGCACATACAAACCACACCTCTCCGCTCCAGGCCAGTATCGATGAAACTGCTGCCGTCCATCAAGATGGATTCAAGTGGGATTTAATCCACTTGGAGACCATCACCCTTCCCTGTGGACTTCAGCACCCAAGGCCATTAATCCTCAGTTTTTTTAAGTTAGTTAACCGCCGCCTGACACTCATCGTTGATTTGCTGGCAGTATGGTCTACTCTATTACCATAGCAGGATAACCTGGCTAGACTGGTATTGGTACATATAAAAGTGGGAATCACTGTGAGTACACCCAGGCATCTTCAAGCAGTATGCAGTGACTCATTCTCACTATCCTGAAACATTGAACTATAAATGTGATGATGGGCCAAACAGCCCAATGGTCTTTTTAAAGATCACAAATGACAATAATTTATATTAATACAGAGGACACTTCTGTGTCTAAAAAGGAACTCTTAGCTTCAATTTGCCATAAATGGAAACATGGCATCTTTTGTGTCTGAGAAATTCACAGAGGAACTGTTCACCTTTGACCAAACATTTCTGGAATGTGTCTATTATCTGAGAAACTCCAAAATCAATAAGGAAGTTATTATAGTCCTCTCAATAGACTATTCTGAAGAGGACAGCATAGAGGATGCTTTTGAACAAGATATGTATTTATAATATTTTCCAATAACAATGCCTAGATGTCAGATATAAATTGAAATGATTGTTTGCATAGTAAAATCAATTTATAGTATTTTGCTTTAAGAGGATGTCTCATATGGAAAACCAAAACACTCACTTACAAATTGAGTAACATTTAGGGTTGCGAAAACTATGGCAGACATGAAAAAAATTGCTCTAAAATTGTGCCGTATAGATCAGCGGTCCCCAACCACTGGGCCACAGACTGAACCATCCTGAACCAGGCCACTGGGAGGGGGGTGCTGGGAGCCCTGGTGTGAGCCTTCTGCCCTCGGTGTGCTTAGCTGCCTCTGCCTGGTGGATGGGGCTGGGAACAGGCTTCAGATACAGTGGATGGGTAGGTGGATGGATGGGTCCCTCCTCCACATTGCTTAACTGTGGTGGGGCTCCACCCTCCACCTGTGTACAGTGTGATGCCTCACTGCCCAAGTCAAGTGGCCTGGCTGGTGGGTGTCTGGGCCTCTCCGCCTTGTTTTGAGGCTGCAGCGGGTCTCCTCCCACACACCTGTGTGCAGTTTGCACTTTGTCATAGTTTGTTGTGTATTTGTGCCATCTGACATACCTGTCAAGTTTTTGATTTGAAAATAAGGGAAATTTCCTGGCCAAAAAGGGATATTTGACAGCCATGCTTATCCTGTGCTACCCTCCAGTGGCAGCTTTAGGGCATTGCAGTCTAACTAATAAGGGAGGACAGTGGGAAAGAGAGTAAAATATGGGAGTTTCCTGGTCAAAACGAGATACTTGACAGCTATGGCCATCTGGCTCCCCTCCCCCACACTTGTCAGTCAATGGAAAGGTTGTTTGGCATGAAACCAGTCCATGGTGCGGGAAAGGTTGGGGTCCCCTGGTATAGATGACCCTAAACTACTCAGTTCATTTAACAGTGGCAGTAGCAGAGAGGATGCAATCCAGATATCATTTCTTATAATGCACCTATAGGTCAACAGTGCATTAAGAGTATAGGTGATTTAGTACACCAGCATGGAACAGTAGATCTATATATTGTTCACATTCCAAGCTGGAGTTTAAATTTACAAAGGATATAAATTAATATAATGAATAGCTATAGTAAGGGCCCTAGCATTTTGAGTTTACCACATTTTCCTGAGCACTCTGGGATGAATTAAAACATAGTTATATCCAAACATTAATATTTTGACAAATATCCTTCTTCACAAACATCATCTGGATTAACTTTACATGATGAAGAAATATAATATCACTGACAGGATGACAGCGGCAAACTGTCCTGTCATATTAAGAGTTGGCACAATGTTTCATCAGGAGATGACAAGATCTTTAGGTCAGTATAGGAACACTAAAAATGCACAGTAAGTACTTGCATAATTAATACTAGGAATGGTTTCAGATAAGTATAATAAAGCTTTAGCCGACTGAAATAAAAAGTAGCCATATTGAAACATTCCTCTGAAATCATAGGTGGTGGAAAAGTCAGTGAAAGATGTGAGCCAGGCCCATTCCGCCGTTCCCCCAATTAATTTGCATGTGGAAGTCACTTAGACATTTTCATTATAAACATCTGGCCATGACTCTAATGGGCTGAACAGGAATTCTTTCTGGAAGCCTTTGCCTTGCCATGAGTGAGGTAGTTTCCTTGTGTGATGTGTTGAGCAATGACAAATTTGCTACTATCCCTTTTCAATGCTTGGAGCATAGCTGTCAAGTATCCCTCATTGGCCAGGAAAACCCCTTATTTTACCCTCTTTCTCGCCATCATCCCCTATTAATTAGACTGCAATGCCCTATTGCCACCATTGGAGGGCAGCACAGGATAAGTATAGTCATCAAGTATCCCGTATTTGCCAGGAAATTTCCCTTATTTCCAAATCCAAAACTTGACAGGTATGGTTTGGAGCTATTGTCCAAAATGGCAGCTTCCATCAGTTGTGCAGATTGCATGGGAATTTTTTTAGTTGCCACTATTCTCAGAAAACTTGATGGTTACAGGAATTGTCCTTGCAGAGTTCACCCTCTTCTACCTAGCAAGGTGATGGGGCCATGCCTTCACCTCTTTCTGTTTGGCATTTGTCCTTTTTTCCTCCTTCTCGTCTGGTGAAATAAAGAAATTAGTTTTTGTCACGTTTAATGTATCCTGTTCATCTTCATTTCAGTACTTTTGTCAATCCCCTCTTCTTCTTCATATGTTTCCCTCTAGGAATGAGAGGAGAGGAAATTATGTCATTGTCACAACATCACAGAAAGGAGGCACTTTGGATCAGACCTACAATTACAGGAGTTCTAAAGGTGTGTTCAGCAAACACACTCATCTTCTAATTTTCAGATCTTCATACTCAAATCTCAGTTAGCTAAGAGATTTCTAGCCAAAGATTTAGGATTTGTTAAAGTTTGGTCACAGTCCTAAATGCAATCATGTTACTGAAAATGGAAATATTGGCTAATAAGCATCAGAATATCATGTGTTGGCCTGACAGATTTTAGGATTTTAAACTCCAGAGAAGATACTTATAATGAGGACTTCAAAATACATCTAACATGAAATAATTCTCTGACTCAAGAATATTATACTAATAGATGAACTCAAGATTATTATTATAAGTGCTCCCTAATCTTCTGGGACATGGGGGGATGCATTGGAGCAGGGTTTGGCAATTTATGGTATGTGGGCCGAATCCAGACTGCAGGACCAAATAATATGGCCTCTGCCCTCACTCTAACTGCTGCTGACATTTTAAACATGCACACACATAAACATGCACAAACGCACATGCCACCTTTGGACATATTTATATGGAATTTGGTAAGGATAACCCTCAGTGGGCTGTTGATGAGCTAGAAGTCAGGAGTTCAACTAAGTGCTGTGTCTCCTGGAAGAAGAGACAGTCTGTGCACTATTGTATCAACTGAGTATCAAGACACCTAGCTGAAGAAGTGAATTATAAAGCACTTCTGAATGCATTTTGACTAGAAACCCATTTAAAAAGTCATCATAGGTCAGAACTGACATAATAACATGTAATTATTAGCTTTCTCCATAGCTCTGTGAATTGGATACTATCTATGGAGCCAGAGGTTGAGAGTAAGATTCCCCACTGTACCTCTTGTGTTGTCTTGAACAAACTGCTTAGTCAGAAAGAAAGAATGGTAAAGTACCCCAGAATACTATATACCTAAAAACCTTAGAAAAGGTTAAGTAAACTTGACAACACATACCAGTCCTCAGTGAGGACGCCACCCTGAGTTGGCAGCATAAAAATTGAAATAAATAAATAAATAAATAAATAAATAAATAAATGAAGTGTCTTGCATTTTCTTGAAATGTTTCAAATTTCAAATTTGCAATGTAAATTGTTGAAAGCTGTGAAGATCTGGATTTCCAAATTTGGATTTGGATTCAACTTTGATCAGTCAGGGTAAGAATACATTGACAAAAAAATGTAGGGATGATTTGAGTTTGGGATGGTTGAGTCATCTTTTTTCTATTGACCAAATGGTGCAAAGGGAAATGTGAATCAGTGTGCAGCTTTTCCCCCTCCAATACTGGAGTGCTGATCTTTTTTTAAAAATAATGATTCATTCACATCAGTTAAGGACTAATACAGAAAACCTGCCATGCACATAGTTTGCATAGTAGACTGAGCTAATCATTCAATCAAAGAAGCTATTGATTTTAGAAAATTAAAACACACGGAAACACATTTGTTCAGAAAACATTTTTGTTATAGCTGAAAAAATAAATAAAAGTCATCTCTCTTTGGCAAGATCTCTCTCTCCACACACTTTTTCTTTCTTCTTTTAACAGCTAGATACCTCCCCCCCAAAAAAGAAAAGGAATCAATAACAAGGAGATGAAACAAGAGGTGGAACCTGCCACACAATCCTTACAGATTATTTATCTGAACCTCTTGTATGGTTACAAAAGAGTTACAGTAACAAGTTGCAAACAAGCTCAAATAAGTAATCATTCTATTCATTTGTTCTGCTCCTCCTGCAGAAGCCTTTTTGCTTTACTGTTGAGATGTTTTCATTGCTCTGTTGGAGGCTAAAATTTCATCCTTCTCATCTGGTAGCTGGATGGAGAATGATGTTGTAATGGGGGAGGTCTTCACACCAGCCTCCCTGATGGATTCACACACAGAAATCACAGTCATGCATGCACAAACAGACAAACACAGACAGACCCAGAGTCGACTTTTCCTGGGACTGGAGAGAGATCTCTGAAAACAAAGCCCTCCCAGCTTGTTTTATTAACTGCACAATAACAAGGCAGGAAATGGGGTGGGGAAGGTGCTGGTTGGTGCAAGCAGTCATGTGGGATTACATATACTCATAAAATGTGCTCATTAACACAACTTGCAATAACAGGAAATTAGGGGACCCTCTATGTTAGGGGAGATGAACACACAGGCCTCGCCTGCATAAGCCAGTGTGGACCCTTAAGAAGGCAGCCAAGAATCCCTACAGAATGAACCACACAGAGTTGAGAACAGAGTGACTTGGAGATTAAGCCAATCTTCAAAACACAATATTTTCTAATTTGATATGTACTGTGACATGATCAATGGAAAAGTTTTGTCTCTGCATACCTAGAGCTCACATCATCAGCTGGAAGAAAGCTTTCTATTCATCATTATGTTCACTAGTTATTCATGAATGTTTATACAAATCGTAATGAAGAATGAAAGGGGACTTTCTGTGTCCTTTTCAGTAGTTTGATAAAAACTAATACATTGTTTCAAGCTTCTGTTTCCTAATTTCAGATGATGGAGAAAGAGGGGGGAATTGTTGTTTGTGAGATATTTTTCAGAAGTACAGGTCTGGTTTGATTCAATAAAGGGAACCAGGGCTTTGAGTTTACAAGAGCAGATCAAGGCTGTTAATGATGGGATATTCTGAAGGATATTCATAGGATTAACATTAATTGGAGGCAACTTGGCAGGCATGACAGCAGCATGTCTGAGTAATATTGAACAATGGTTGCGGGATAAGGCTTCTTTTAGATATGCTGCTCCTACTATTCAATTGTTTCTCTTTTGTTGTAAGTTAGAAGCAGAATTACAACTGATTGTCGACATTGATGGGAGACATAGTGCACTTTCTCCATGCACATTATACTGTTTTATCTACATCAGTGTGTCTAGGTAAAGGTAAAGGTCACCCTTGCTCAAAAGCTAGTCATATCCAACTCTAGGGTTCAGTGCTCATCTCTGTTTATACCCAGAGTCAGTGCTGTCTGCATCTGCAGACATTTTTGTGGACGTGGAAGGCATGACTAGACACTGGAGTGTATAGAATGCTGTTTGCCTTCCCACTGAAGTGGTACCTATTCATCTATTTGCAATCTTTTGCTTTTGAACTGCTAGGTTAGGAGCTGGGACAGAGATGGGAGCTCACTCTGTCATGCAGCACTCAGGTCTTGAACTGCTGACCTGCTGACTTTCCAGTTGTCAAGTCTTAACCACTAAGCCACCACAGTCCGTGTGACTACAGTCTTGCTAAGCAAAGCTTGAGCTGGTGCTCTATGGGAAAAACATTTCCACAAGCATGGCTAGGTAATGTAATGCAAAGTCCACTTTCCCTCAGTAACCTCCCTTCTATACAAGACTACAGACTTCATAAGCAGATACCCATCTGTGGAATTTACTATGCCAGTCCAGCCATTTCACTAAGTGAAATCTTGCACCCTGACCTTCTGAGCCCCAAACTGTTTTGATCCTGTACACTCTCTCTTCCTTGGCATTAACCTTCTTGACTTCTTCAGGATAGAAAACTGCAAAAATAGCTTCCCACTTCAGAATCTATCAACAGAAATGCAGGCTTCTTTGTTCTTCCAATAATTTGCTCCACTATAAATATATCTCTATAAATATCAAGTGAATTCTGTTCATAACCCTTGGCAAACACACTCTTGTTTTAGAAATCTTCACATGGTCTCCTTTTTTGAACCATGTACCTCCTGCTGCTGCCGTAGTTGTTTTTTTTAGCAGAGTCCACACAATTCATTTTCCAGACCACCAAGGCATCATGATTAACATCTGCAGGCTTAGACATAATAGTTATGTGAGTGGTGTAAATATAACTTTTAAGGATTTGTGGTAACACATCCACATACCTATATAGTATAGGTATTATTAGCTGTGAAATAACTCCACATCTTTTGCTTTTAAAGCTCCATTAAACCATTCCATGACCTCCTCCTTGACTTCATTACTGATAACAAAGTGATGAATATCATTTTTAAAACAGATTGCCTTTGGGCTTGTTTAGAAACTAAGCACCTCTGTTTGCTTTTCATTTGCAAGGTTTTCTTCCATTTTGTTTGAAAATAGTATCAAAAGCTTTGGATGCTTCCTTGCCTGCTATGTGTTTGAGAACCCAAGTCCAAGCATACATAGTGGAAAAACATCAACTATAACCATTAAACCACATTTGTAACTATTGTTGTTCTAAGAAAATAGCTGCATATCAAACAAATCTGCTTGAGATCAAACATCTACTTCAGAAAGGATGGTTTTATTTTTAATATATATATAATTCTTGCTGATCCTACTAGTCACAATAAGTCAGAACTGTCTTTTTAACAAATAGCAATTACACTTATATACCACCCCATAGCTCTTAGTACTCTGGGTGGTTCACAAGTTAATTAGCATTTTCTCCTCCTCCCCCAACATGTAAGTTACTCATTTTACTGACCTATGAAGGATGGAAGGCTGAGTCAAATTTGAGCCCTGATCAGAATCAAACTCACAACATTCTGGATGCAGTACAGCAGTTTAACCACTGTGGCAACAAGGCAAAGAAGGATTAATCATTATTAGGACACCAATCTAGCTGTATTTTATATTCACAATATCAAATCCTATCCTTTCACTCCCATTTTAGCATGATGGTAATGGTGGTGACAGGAAAATGCTTTGTTGTATTTTTTTAACAAATAATATTATTAGTCCCATGCTGCTATTTTTAAAAAAATATAATCAAAATTTAGATGATACTGTCAGTTTTGCCAAAAATGGCAAGCAATGGAGATGGGACTATTGCATTATAACATGTTCTAATAAGGCAATATAATGTGAACAGTATCTTGCTTTTATTCTTTTTTTTTAATTGCCAGAAAGATGTATGACTGCTTGAAAGGTAGATTTGGAAAATAAATGGATGGTTAAAAATGGCTCCCACTGCAAAGGTTACAGCAGACATGTGCTGGAATGTGATAGATTCTTCCGCTCAAGAGGTCACTGCCCACATCTGAAAGACTGAAGTGAAACACCAAGGGCACCTATACCTGTGGTAATTCTATTATTCTTCTGTACTTCTAAAAATAAAATTAGATTTTCTGTAGTAAGAAAGCAGAAATGGCAGTACAAGGAAAGCATAGAAGGATTAGAAAGGGATGACAACATGATTTCCTACACCCACAATGAGGCAGATGCTCCTCTGGAATCCTAAACTAATTTGTTTTTTTGATCCTATGAGACTCTTTTTACATTCTTCTTGTTAACTATTCTTATCAGTTGCACATTCTCTAATGACTTTATTCTTTATGGATATTTCATTAAAATGTAGCCATTTTTGTTGTTGTTCAGTCGCACAGTCGATTCCGACCCTTTGCGACCCTATGGACCATCGTTCTCCAGGCGCCTCTGTCCTCCACCATCCCCCTCAGTCCTCCCAGTTCTGTGCCCATTGTGTCTACAATACCATCTATCCATCTCATCCTTGGCCTCCCCCTTCTTCTTTTGCCCTCCACCTTTCCCAACATCACGGCCTTCTCAAGTGAATCCTCCCTTCTCATTTGATGCCCAAAGTACTTTAGCCTCATCTTTACTATTTGACCTTCCAATGAGCAGTCAGTGTTGATTTCTTCTAAGATTGACCTATTTGTTCTCCTCGCTGTCCAAGGTACCCTCAAAACTCTCCTCCAACACCACATTTCAAAGGCATCTATTCTTCTGCGTTCAGCTTTCCTAATTGTCCAGCTTTCACATCCGTACATTACCACTGGGAATACCATTGCTTTGACTATTCTAATTTTTGTTTTCAAGGTGATGTCTCTGCTTTTCACTATGTTCCCCAGGTTTCTCATGGCTTGTCTCCCTAGAATCAGCCGCCTCTTTATTTCATGGCTGCAATCTCCATCTGCAGTGATCTTAGATCCTAAGAAAGTAAAATCTGTCACTGCTTCTACTTCTTCCCCGTCTATTTTCCAGGAACTGATCGGGCCTGTTGCCATTATCTTGGTTTTCTTGATATTGAGTCTCAGGCCAGCTTTTTCACTCTCCTCCTTCAAACCGATCAAGAGATTCTTTAGGTCTTCCTCACTTTCTGCCATTAGGGTGGTGTCGTCTGCATATCTCAGATTGTTGATGTTTCTCCCAGCAATTTTGATCCCATATTGTGATTCCTCCATCCCTGCATTGCGCATTATGTGCTCTATGTATAAGTTGAATAAGCAGGGTGACAAAATGCAGCCTTGTCTTACTCCTTTTCCTATTCCAAACCACTCTGTCATTCCGTGTTCTGTCCTAACTGTTGCTTCTTGGTTCATGTACAGATTTCTCAGGAGGCATATGAGGTGCTCTGGTATTCCCATCTCTTTAATCACTTGCCACATCTTGTTGTGATCCACACAATCAAATGCCTTAGTGTAGTCAATAAAGCAAAAATAAACTTGTTTCTGGTATTGCTTTGTTTTCTCCATGATCCAACGTATGTTGGCAATGTGGTCTCTAGTCCCCCTGCCTCTTCTGAAACCAGCCTGCACCTCTGGTAATTCTCTTTCCACATGCTGCTGAAGTCTATCCTGTAATGCAGTAATTTGATGCCATCATCTTTTAGAGCTTTGAAAAATTCAACTGGGATACCATCATCTCCACTAGCTTTGTTGTTTGCAGTGCTCTTTAGGGCCTTTCTGACTTCACTCTCCAGGATGTCTGGCTCAGGTTCAATTTCTTCATCATTGTGACTATCAGGAGTGTTGAGTTCCTTTTTGTAGAGTTCCTCTGTGTACTCTTTCCATCTTTTCTTAATCTCTTCTGCATCAGCTAGCTCCTTTCCGTCTTTGTCCCTTATCATGTTCATTTTTGCTTTAAATGTTCCCTTGATTTCCCGGATTTTTTTGAAAAGATCTCTGGTTCTGCCTCTTTTGTTGTTTTCTTCCATTTCTTTGCACTGTTCTTTTAGATAGTTTTCCTTATCTCTCCTTGCTTTTCTTTGAAATTCTGTGTTCAAATGATTGTATTTTTTCCTTTCTCCTTTGACTTTTGCGTTCCTTCTTTCCTCTGCTATTTTAAGAGCCTCATCAGACAACCACTTTGCTTTCTTACTCTTCTTTTCTTTTGGTATGGTTTTCTTTGCTGCTTCCTGCATGATGTCCCTCATCTCTGTCCATAATTCTTCTGGCACTCTATCTATTGAGTCTAAGCCATTGAATCTGTTCATCACCTCCACCGTGTAGCCATGCCAAAATTCTAAAAAAAAAAAAGTATTTGCTGTGCCAGAAACCTCAGGGTAATGTGAAATTAATTTAGACTGATGCATATCTTGGCAAGTTAATTTCACAAAGAATTCATTATCTAATTCTTTTTTTAAAAAAGTAATTCATTGCCTCTGTTAGGTTGAAATTTCCTTGTACAGTTCTATGTGAGTAAAGAAGATGGTATTTTTATAGAGGCAATTCACCACTAATTAAAGTATTTCTTTGGTAACTTCAGTTGTGTGCACCCTGAAATTGTCTTTAATTAGTGGCAATTTATCTTTATCCTGAGGTGATATGCTGCTGCTTCTGAAGTCCTTTCCATTACACAGAGGATTTCAACCAAAGGTTTAAAAACTAACTTCTTTCATTTATTGTTATGATACTTGTTACACTTCTGTCAATTTGGTTTTAAGACCCCATCTTAGAACTACTACTTTTTCATGCCCAGGTTAAACTCCGGGAGCTGCACTGGTTGCCAGTTTGTCTCCGGGTGCAATTCAATGTGCTGGTTTTGACCTTTAAAGCCCTATATGGTAGTGGGCCAGGATACCTAAGGGACCGCATCACCCTGAGGATGTCTGTCCGTCCAACCAGAGCAGACCAGAGGGGCTATCTAATCATTCCATCAGCCAGAGGGGCTCACCTCTCTGGCACAAGGAGATCCTTCTCCGTGTCTGCGCCGGCCCTCTGGAAACTCCTGCCAACAGAGCTACATCTCTGGATGGAATTGCTGCCTTTCAGAAAAGAACTTAAAACCTGGCTGGCGGGCCAAGTGTGGGGTGCAGGTGGAAGGGTAGCCTCCTTTGGGTGGCTGGTGTACAAGAACTCCTCCCCATGGTGCCTCTGGATCCTGCACCCCTTGTTTTAGGGGGTGGGTAGTTTTAACTGTTTTTAACATGTTTTTAAATTCTGATTGTGAACCGCCCTGAGTCGGCCTTGGCCGAGTGGGTGGTATATACATTTGACAATTAAATTAAATTTAAATTTAATTAAACTGCCAAAATGAAGCCATCTTCTTGAAGCCAATAACAAAACTTTAGAACTGATAAAATAATGGCATAAACTTCCACTTAAAATGCTTGAAAAGTAAGTATCAATCTTTGTAATGGTCCAAGACCAGCTTAGTATAGTGAGAAGCAGAAGTTAAAATGAGGGTACTTGACTATATTTTAAGAGAAGTGTCTCTGCCTTTTGGCTAAGATCAAGTGAAAAGAAAAGAGAAAATGCTACTTGTGTGGTTTTTTAAACAACAACAACTTGATGGCACTCATATCCCTTATACATTTGGTAATGTACATGCTATCAAACAAAAAGAAAATGTTGTTGTTCAGTCGCACAGTCGATTCCGACCCTTTGCGACCCCATGGACCATTGATCTCCAGGTACCCCTGTCCTCCACCATCCTCCTCAGCCCGCTCAGCTCGGTGCCCGCTGTGTCCACAATGCCATCCAGCCATCTCATCCTTGGCCATCCCCTTTTTCTTTTGCCCTCCACCTTTCCCAGCATCAAGGCTTTCTCAAGTGAATCCTCTCTTCTCATTTGGTGTCCAAAGTACTTCAGCTTCATCTTTACTATTTGACCTTCTAAGGAGCAGTCAGGACTGATTTCTTTCAAGATTGACTTATTTGTTCTCCTCTCTGTCCAGGGTACTCTCAAAACTCTCCTCCAACACCACATCTCAAAGGCATCTATGATCCTACTCTCACATTCATACATTACCACCGGGAATACCATTGCTTTGACTATACGGTTTTTTGTTTGCAAAATGATGTCTCTACTTTTCACTATGTTCCCCAGGTTTCTCATGGCTTGTCTCCCTAGAATCCGCCGCCTCTTTATTTCATGGCTGCAGTCACCATCTGCAGTGATCCTAGATCCCAAGAAAGTAAAATCCATCACTACTTCTACTTCTTCCCCATCTACTTTCCAGGTGCTGATAGGGCCTGTTGCCATTATCTTGGTTTTCTTGATGTTAAGTCTCAGGCCAGCTTTTGCACTCTCTTCTTTCAACCTAATCAGTAGCTTCTTTAAATCTTCCTCACTTTCTGCCATTAGGGTGGTATCGTCTGCATATCTCAAATTGTTGATGTTTCTCCCAGCATTTTTTATCCCATATTGTGATTCCTCCATCCCTGCATTGTGCATTATGTGCTCTGAGTATAGGTTGAAAAGGTAGGGTGATAAAATGCAGCCTTGTCTTTCATTTCATTTCATTTCATTTATTCGATTTATACCCCACCCTACTCGACCAGGGCCGACTCAGGGCGGCTTACAACAGTTAAATCAAATACAATATACAAAATTACAAAAGATACAATATTACAATACAGCAGTGAAACAATAAAATGTGCAATAACATTTAAATTGTAACATAACAAAACGGTTACACGATCCCTCAGCTACTAAACATAAGTAGGGTAAAGGGAAAGGGGAGGGAAAGGGGGAAATACGACACAATACAGTTCATTATGCAATACAAGGCAATAACAACATATCAAGCATAAACATAATATAAACAATTAAATAAAAAACATAAACAAATACAGAACATAATAACAGTTTACAATGTTACAAGATATAATCAGGAAAAGAAAATAATAATCCAAAAGGGGGGAGGGTCGGAGCCCAAGGCTCAACGACCTTACACAACTCTTAATACGAGCCGGGCTCAACAACTACATTGGAGCTCAGCTCAGTAATAAGCAATAGTACCATAATACACTCTACAAAATACAAAAGAAACAAGACAAATACCGCAATGTCCTCAGCAGCCAAGCCCACAACCATGGCGGGGCCACGGACGAGAACATCACCATGAGGCGTCCCTCGGCTCCCTCGGCCAGGGAGCCCTTTTAACCTCCCCGCCCGGTGGCAGGGGGCGGGGAGGGACGGCTTCGCGCGGCGCGGCGTCGTCGTCGTCCTTCGGCTCCCTCAGCCAGGGACCCCTTTTAACCTCCCCGCCCGGTGCCAGGGGGCGGGTAGGGACGTCTTCGCGCGGTGTGGCACGGCGGCAGCGACGACGGCGTCTTCGGCTCCCTCGGCCAGGGAGCCCTTTTAACCTCCCCGCCTGGTGGCAGGGGGCGGGGAGGGACGGCTTCACGCGGCGCGGCACGGTGGGGCGCGGCGGCATCTTCGGCTCCCTCGGCCAGGGAGCCCTTTTAACCTTCCCGCCCGGTGGCAGGGGGCGGGGAGGGACGGCTTCACGCAGCACGGCACGGTGGCGGCGGTGGCGGCGGCGTCCTTCGGCTCCCACAGCCAGGGAGCCCTTTTTAACCTCCCCGCCCGGTGGCAGGGGGCGGGGAGGGACGGCTTCGCACGGCGTGGCGCAGCGCGGCGGCATCTTCGGCTCCCTCGGCCAGGGAGCCCTTTTAACCTCCCCGCACAGTGGCAGGGGGCGGGGAGGGACAGCTTCGCGCGGCGCGGCACGGCGGCGGCGGCGGCCTTCGGCTCCCACGGCCAGGGAGCCCTTTTTAACCTCCCCGCCCGGTGGCAGGGGGCGGGGAGGGACGGCTTCGTGCAGCGCGGCGCGGCGGCAGCGGCGTCCTTCGGCTCCCACGGCCAGGGAGCCCTTTTTAACCTCCCCGCCCGGTGGCAAGGGGCGGGGAGGGACGGCTTCGCGCGGCGCAGCGCGTCGTCGTCGTCCTTCGGCTCCCTCGGCCAGGGAGCCCTTTTACCCTCCCCGCCCGGTGGCAGGGGGCGGGGAGGGACGGCTTCGCGCAGCGCGGCGCGGTGCGGCGCGGCGCAGCGCGGCGGTGGCAGCGGTGTCCTTCGGCTCCCATGGCCAGGGAGCCCTTTTTAACCTCCCTGCCCGGTGGCAGGGGGCGGGGAGGGACGGCTTCGCGCGGCGTGGCGCTTACTCCTTTTCCTATTTCATACCATTCTGTCATTCCGTGTTCTGTCCTAACTGTTGCTTCTTGACTCTTGTACAGATTTCTCATGAATAAGAGACTCATTACAGCAATTCATTATTTGTAGTTAATTACAGAAACTACATTTCTTGTAGCACATTTTACTTATTTCCAACATTGACCAAAGTGCGTTTGGCTGCATTTTTCCTAATGTAAATAATTTTCCCTCAACACCCATAAGTGGTCAAAGAAGACAGAAAAAGAAGAAAATAATTATAATTTTGGACTTGAAAAATGCACATTTATTTCTTTAAAATACCATAACAAGTCTCACAATGGTACACGTTTTTTTTCAAGGTAAGGAGCATTTCTTTTAGCCACAAATCTCAAAAATTGAAAAAGTTATGTTGTATTTAATGAAATATTATTCTTATGAAATCCTTTTCTATCTCTAAAGAAATCTCTAACAGCATATTTCACACTATTGAAAAAGTGTAAGGATATATAAGACCAGATATCAACCTTTCTCCTTTTTCCTGTAAGCAATTTCCTTATCCACAATGCTTCCATCTTATGTGGTGTGTGTTAGGTTCCTTGCCTTCTTTCACCCTCAATTTTTTTATTAACTTCGATGAGTTACCATATGTTTATGACAGTCCTTGGTCACTTGTTGACTATTTGGAACTATATAGCCCTCCCCCACCCTCAGTATGTTTTGTGTCCTGCAGTCTTTAACCTAAAAGTTATTTCTTGAGGAAAATTTATCCTAACAAGAGTTTAACCATCTTCAATAACAAGATTTGCAATGCCAAGCCTAGTATGCACCCAAAGAAAGATATCATTCAGAAAAGCCTTGAGGCTACTTTAGCTGTCACGAGGGACCAAAATGGCCCCTGGCTGACTCCAGAATCAGTGAGTTAGAAATAAGGCTTAAGTTAAAGCTACTTTTACGAGTCACCTTCCTTTCATTTGTTTCAGTTTCATTTCAGCAACAGCTGAGGCTCACAGTTTATCAACAGTTTCCCCTGTTTCTGGTCTTAAATAGAACATATCCTTAGGTACAGAATAATATTTTCTTTTAAAAAACTGTAAACAAAGCATCACCTTATTGCATGGAATATATACTGAAAGTTTGAAGGGACTTACTTCTAATTATTTCTGTCAAATTGGTTTGAAGACACCACCATAGATTAGAACTGATAACGACTATTCACACTTTAGCATCATTTCTAATCATCTGGTGATTGCTTTGTGAAAGAATGTACAAAATCTTTTCTATACCACACCCAGAAGAATTTCACAACTCTTGGAAGCCACATAAGTAGTGTAATGTCACAATTCAATGATTGCTTAAGGGAGACTGATATTAAAAACTGAAAGCAACCTTTCACTGTACCTGCAACAAAACTGTGATAAAATTGTCTACAGGAAGATCAGCACAGTTCAACTAGATAATATGTCAATTTCAGGTTGTTCATATTCAGAAATATTTAACATTTTCCATATCAGTGAATTTTTCAGTTCTGGTTGGACTGCAAAACAAAGTTTATACATTAAATGTGACATATTAAGTCAGCACTTGAAAACTGAGTGTTTTAGAGCTTTTTTTTTTTTTTTGCTTTATTGAGTAAATGATCATATGTTATCTACCAAACACTACCTGATGCTAAAAGTTATCAATCTCATCTGTCAAATGTTATAAGATGAATACTACTGCATATCACTCTCTACATGCTATCCATGACCACCAGGGAAAGAGGAGATCATCTTCAGAATAGTGCTTTCTTCTCCTTTGTTCCAGATCCAGTAAATGACAGCTTTACTCATGTATGTGTTTGATCAGTGATGGCGAACTTTTTAGAGACTGAGTGCCCAAACAGAGGGGTGGGGCAAACTCTGTGTTGGGGGAAAGGAGGAAGCGCTCCCATTGGGCTGCTGGGTATAGGGGCGGGGCAAACTTTGTGCTGGGGGAGGGAGGAAATGACAGCGTGCATGCCAACAGAAAGGGCTGGGTATGCCCTCTCTGGCAAACATGCCATAGGTCCACCACTACTGCCTTAGATGCTACTCCTCTCCTCAGCTTGACCAGCATGCTCTCATTCTTTCAGAGAAAGGGTTATTCAGAAGTGACTCCAGCAACTTCAATGCTACCACTACATACAGTAACTGACAGATCTCACGGACATCATATTGCCACCTCTTTTTACTCATCATTTGAGACAGAGGAGTGGGGGGAGGATGTTTTAACTTCTGGCAACACTCTTAAGTCTGCCTGAAAACTAGGTGTGTAGGATTGTAGTTTTTGGATTGTCACTCTTAAGAGTTCTACTGTATTCTTGTAGATTTCTGGAAGCTGCAATTTAATTTTGGAATGTGCTCTCTTTATCTTTTCCTTTGAATGAACATCTTGCGGAAGTGTGCAATTTTGAGGATTGCACACTTCTCCAAGCACAAAAGAAACCAAGTAACAGATGTTTAAGCCTAGATAAGAATTCACAGAGAAGAATTTTTTTTAACCAAATTTATTTTCAGTTTGTCTACATAATTATCTAGAAAATTGTGTGGCCCTGCCTTTCCAACAAGTATGTACTTCTGCTTCTCTTCTAGGAGTCCTTGAACCCTATGAGTTCTCCAGCAGTTCCTCACACTGGCCTGCAAATTTCATTTTAGACATTCTAAATTGGCAGATGAATAGAAAACTATAAAAAGTTGCAGGCTATTTTAGTTGTGGGTATTTTAGTCTTTACTTTCTATAAATAAAATATGTTTTGAAGTTATCACATTGTAGTGACTCAAAAACTTTATGAGGAGAAATGATAGGGGATAATAGATAATGAATATCAATAGGCATGCCATAACTTTGGGAAAGCACACCAGGAAGTGAGATGATTAATGGAGCTTGACATGTTGTGAAGATATAATTGGGAAACAGCTGGGCAAGCTGAACAATTCAGTGTTCTTCCTTTCAAGTGATAGACGTCTATCATTGACAGATATTTGAGAGAGGAGAGAGTTGTCTTTTGCTGCCAGCACTGGCTGCTAACAGCAGGGATGCCAGTTTCGCAGAACTGGTTTTGAGAGAGTAGGGTGTGTGTTTTGCTTCCTTCTCTGTAGGAGAGAATTAGAAGGTGGTGGTGGTGGGACCTGTTTCTCTGCAGGCTGGCTCTGAGTATAATGAGATGGAAAAGGAAATCTGTCAAAATTAATATTCCTCTATGGAAGACTTTTCATATAAAAATGGCTTAGGATTTAGCATGACAGTTTGCCCTTAATTAAATGTAAGACATCATTTACCATTTTTTTTACCAAACGTATTCCTAACTTAATTTTGCAAATACACAGTGTTGGGTTGGTGAGGCAATCTGGTAGCACAGTGGTTAAACTGCTGTCCTGCAACCAAAAGGTTGTGAGTTCAATCCTGACCAGGGTTCAAAGGTTGACTCAGCCTTCCATTCTTCTGAGATCAGTAAAATGAGTACCCAGCATGTTGGGGACAAAAATATTAATTAACTTGTGAACCGCCCAGAGAGTACACTAAGTGCTATTGGGTGGTATTTGAGTGTGATTGCTTTGCTTTGCTTTGTTTTGCTTTAATGAGCTGAAAATGTTTTTTAATCTGTAATCAGCAAATTAAATGCCATGCACACACTTCAGTGCTAATTTAGACCAAAAATAAATGAAATCCAAAACCAAAAATTGAAACAGGTTCCCCATTTTTGGTGAGTATCAGGCTTCCAAACTAGTATGACACCCCTTTACAGCAGTGGTGTGACCAGAGCATTAGTTTGGCCTGCAGCTTTCCCCTTCCATTACTGAACATAAAACGATGAAATGTTACTATCAATTTCTTCACAAACAGAATAGAAAGTACAGGAAGGAGATTCCTCAGATGTCTCACATACCTTGGAAATCTTATTATTATAAGTTGTTTACTACTCAAGTGGCTAAGATGCTGACTGGAAGGCGGGAGGTCAGCAGTTCAATTCCCAAGTACTGCAGGACAGAATGAGCTCACGACTTTGTCCCAGTTACTGCCAACCTAGCAGTTTGAAAGCAAGAAATTGCAAGTAGATAAATAGGGACCTCTTCGGTGGGAAGGTAAACAGCATTCTGTGTGCTCTGGTGTCTAGTCATGCCTGCCACATGACCACAGAAACATCTGCAGAAGCAGACAGCACTGGCTTTTTAGCTTTGAAACAGAGATGAGCACTGAACCCTAGAGTCGGATATGACTGGCTTTCGAGCAAGGGAAACCTTTACCTTTACCTTACTATTTGATGGCACACAAAAAAGAGTTGTCCCAAAAGATGGCATCTGCAGGGGAAACTGGAAATTGTAGCTAAATGTACCTTTGTTGTCAAAATATTCATTACAAATCTTATAAAATATTTACAAAATATTCTCTATATGTTTTATGATTGTATGTATTTCTTTGTATATATAGTTAGATTGCATTATGCTTTTAGTATGTTTGAGATTGCTTTCTTGTTTTGAAGAGCTTTCTCATTTTATGCTGTCAGCCGCTCTGGGTGGTGCTTGTACCAGAAGAGCGGGAAATAAATAAATAAATAAATAAATAAAAATCTTAGCCACCTCTTTTTACACACACACGAAGTCTTCTGCTCCACTCATGGTGAGCATGTTCAAGATATCTGCTGCTATGGATGACAACTGTTGGGACACCCTGTAAATTCCCTCTGAAGGCACCACTACAGAGATAGTAATTTAATAGACCTTTGTCTTATCTTAATGTTTCAAATGGAAAACACTGCATAAAATAATTGCAAACATTTTTACAGGTTGAATTGCCCAAGTTTGATGCAAACCCACTGATGGAGCAGATTTTCCAATGAAAAGGTTGTCACGATTAGACATTTACTATAACACTATGAATAGCATTGTTGCATACATTGGCTTTGCATGTGAGAAAATCCATTGCCTCCTATCTTTCATCCTTGTGTCTTGAGTGAATCTTTGTTACTTTCCTGACTTGATTGTTCATTTCTTTCCTGCATAACAATGAAACATTATTATTATTTTTTTTAAAAAATGACATCAGTTTTATGCTTTTGTTGAATCTATGCAGAGTGGTACTTCACTTCATTTATTGTATTTTATTCAACTCAATGAAAATGCTTGAAAATGGTGCACTGCAGAGACAGGAAATGTGACTGGGGCTGCTAGCCTAAATCAGGAGATCTCAACCTTTTTAAAATGGGGGCTGGGTCACACTCTTTAGTGTAAGGGACCAAAGACAATGAAACAGCCGAAGGGTTGGCTTAACACAGGTTTATTGCATGATGATCTGGAGGAACATGTGGTAATGGCGGATGGGTAGCTCAATATATACAGCTGGCTATACATTTGAAAGTGGCTCGTCGACAGACTATTGGTTGCTGCCCGCGTGACGTCGTAGCAAGGTCACACCCTTCTTGACCAGGTGAAGAGGTGGTGGGGAATCTTCCCGCGCTGCTGAACCAGGTGAATCTGAGCCATGAGAGCTGGACGCTCGCTATTGCCATCTAGTGGTCACTAGCTCGCGTCCCCTTATCAGGTTTACATTGATACAGCTGAAGGTTATAATGTTGCACACAGAAAGGTTACATTGTTAACACATGGCAATGGTACATTGTTAAAGGCACAGCTTTACAGAACACAACATCCCTCCCCCCTAGGATGAGACGAAGTCTCTCAGCCAAGATGGCTTGTTGCATGTGCGTTTGGGCCGTGAAGAGGGCTGACCCCCCCGGGGGCGCTACTGCTTCTTTGTTCCCTGGTCCCTTGTCCTGAAATGGGAGAGGGAGACTTGTTAGTGGCTTGCCGCGGTCTGGCGGCCTTAGGGGAAGGGAAAAACTCCATTGTGGGCAGACCGGGGGCAATCGGGGCTAACGAAAAACCCCTCTTCTCGCTTGGACGGGTGGGGGACCACTCCAAACCCCCCCCCCCGGTTCTGAAAATCAAAATCTAACTTAGTAGGGGTATCCGCATTTGTGGGGACATTCCGCGAGATATGTATGGGGTCGGGTTCCTCCTCCTCCTCAGAAAGATCCCCTAGGATATCTACGAGAACATCCTCCTCCCCCCTTGGTGGGGGCCCGCGGTCCCCTTTTCCTCCCCCTTGGGCTGAACGGGTGGGGGAGAACCCTAACGCTGACTTTTTCTCTGTTTGGTCTGTGCCCTGCTCATCGGAGACTCTGCGTCAGAGCTGGTCCGCGTGCCGCCTCCACAGGAGCCCTGTACTGGTTTCCACGCGGTACGACACGGGGCCGGTTTGCTCCACAACTACGCCCGGTACCCAGGCTGGGCCCATGCTGGCGTAATTCCTGCAATGCACGGGGGCACCTACACTGAAACTCTTTGTGGCCTCCAGCCCGATGTTCCTTCCTTTGTCCTCTACCCTCGTGGGGTCTAGACTAGTAAGGAAGGTGGTCAGTTTTCTACGCATTAAGAGCTCTGCGGGGGAGTATCCTGACGCCAACGGGGTCACCCTGTACCCTAGGAGAAACTGACACACTTGTAGGTTCAGATCCCCTGGGCCCATGCGCCGCAATGCGTCCTTCGTGGTGCGGACGAGGCGCTCTACTTGGCCATTGGTGGCTGGGTGAAACGGGGCGGAGGTGATATGCCGAACGGCGTTAATCTCCATGAATGCCCTAAACTCGGAGGACGTGAAACAACTAGCGTTGTCGCTAATTAATGTGTCGGGTATGCCGAACGTGGAAAAGAGCCTCCGCAAATGCCTAATGGTCTGGGCCGAGGAGGTGCTCGTGACTGGGATAACCTCCAACCACTTGGAGAAGACGTCCACTACAAGAAGGAACAGGGTGCCTCTGAACGGGCCCGCGAAATTAACGTGCACCCGGGACCACGGCCCCTTAGCCGCGTCACCCGACTCCCCCCCGTTATTAACACGTCATCAAAATAAGGCAACACCCCCTCCAGTCCCTTCAGGAGGCGTTCCACGAGTGACTGGAAAATTCCAGGCGCCGAATTCACGCCGAATTGGAGGCGCGTCACCTGGAACGCCCCCTTATGGGTGACTATGGTCTGCGCAGCAGCTGCGGCAGGGGACACCGTAAGCTGCTGGTAGGCCTGTGCTAAGTCGAGCTTAGCGAAACACTTTCCCCCGTGTAACCTGGCCAGCAGATGGCTGACTACCGGCACCGGATATGCATTCGGGTGGATCGCCTTGTTGATGGTGCACTTGTAGTCGGCGCATATGCGGACCTCCCCATTGGCCTTTAGTGCGGTTACAATTGGAGTTTCCCACTCCGCGGAATCAACAGGCACAAGGATTCCCTGGCCCACCAATTTGTCCAGTTCCGCCTCTATCTTGTCCTTGAGTGTGAACGGCACCCAGCGTGGTTTAAGGCGAATTGGGCGGACCTCCGGGTCCAGGTCGAATGCCACTGGGGGCCCCTTGAATTTCCCCAGTCCTTTTTTGAAAACTTCGGGGTGCGCCTCGCACACCTCCTGAATTGGATCGGTCCCAACGGCGTGCATCCCAACGGCGTGCACCCCCCCAATAAACAAACCCAGGGGCTGGAACCATTGAGTCCCGAGGAGGCTGCAATCTCCCCCTTTGAGCACGACTAGGGGGAGGGACGCGGCGTGCTTCTTGAATTTAACCTGAAATTCTCCAACCCCCAACACTGGAATGCTGTTCCCTTGCACGTCCCGTAGTGTGGACCTCAACGCTTTGAGCTTGGGTCGCTTGTGGGGGGCAATTCCCAAAAACTCCCTCTGGGAAATGATAGAATATGAGGACCCCGAGTCAATTTCCATCCTAATGGGAACCCCTTGGACTAGTACCTCAACAAAGTAGCGGGGGTGTCCGGCAGACACGCTGAACACTGGGGCGTCGTCCTCGCTGCCGTCGGAGATGCGGCCCACGCCGTCCTGCTTCCGCGTGGCCTGAGCGCCGTCCTTGGGTCTCGTTGAGCGGTCTTGTCCCGCGGAACGGTCTGCCGAGCTCCGCCGGGTCTCGCGCTTCTTCCTGCACACCTTGGCGATGTGCCCGCGGCGGCCGCAGTTGTGGCACTCGGCCTTCCGGAACGGGCACTTTACGCGGTCGTGGGCCGCTCCACAGCCATCACACCGCCGGCTCTCCTTCCGGACCCTCCGGACGTCCTCGTCGTCGCTGCTCTCTGTGGACGACCTCGAAGTTCGCCGGGCCGCCTGTACCGGAATCTCTGCCTTGCTCGACTTCGGCCGCCAGTCCTGGAGTTCTTGGACCCCGGCCTTTGTAGCTTCTGCGGCCTGGGCCGCTCTGACGACCTCCTGCAACATGGGAGGTGGCTCTTGGTTCATTAATGTGCGCTGGGTTTTGGCGTCGTTCAGGCCGCACAGCACACAGTCCCGGAGGGTGATTTCGGCATTCTCCCATTTGCACGGGCCGGCCGCCAGCCGCAGGGCCGCCACGAATGCAGTGACCGTCTCCCCGGGCGCTTGGACTCGCCTCCAGAACGCACTCCGAGCGGGAAACATCGCCGTGGCGGGCCGGACGTGCTCACGCAGCATCTGCATGAGTTCCTTGGCCTTGAATTCGCTCACCCTCCTCGGTGCAATCAGGTCCACCAAGGTCCTTTTCGTTTCTTGTCCGAGCATCCTGGTGAAGATGGCCCTTTTCTTTGCCTCTTCCGTGACTTCGGACTCAATCAGCGCTGCCTGGAAGTCCATCTCGAAGATCTCCCAGTCGCCCTGTTTCCTGATTTCGAAACCGGCGCATGTCTTGGTCCCGTGGGCTGCCATGATCCCACCTTCGTTGCCAATTTAGTGTAAGGGACCAAAGACAATGAAACAGCCGAAGGGTTGGCTTAACACAGGTTTATTGCATGATGATCCGGAGGAACATGTGGTAATGGCGGATGGGTAGCTCAATATATACAGCTGGCTATACATTTGAAAGTGGCTCGTCGACAGACTATTGGTTGCTGCCCGCGTGACGTCGTAGCAAGTTCACGCCCTTCTTGACCAGGTGAAGAGGTGGCGGGGAATCTTCCCGCGCTGCTGAACCAGGTGAATCTGAGCCATGAGAGCTGGACGCTCGCTATTGCCATCTAGTGGTCACTAGCTCGCGTCCCCTTATCAGGTTTACATTGATACAGCTGAAGGTTATAATGTTGCACACAGAAAGGTTACATTGTTAACACATGGCAATGGTACATTGTTAAAGGCACACCTTTACAGAACACAACACACTCCCTCAGACAGTTTTGGGGGCTGGATGGCCATTTTGTCATTCCTCCTCCACACCGTAATTCCTGGTGTGGTGGAGGAGGTGGGGGGCACATGAAATGGTGTCGCAGGCCGCATCCAGCCCACGGGCCACAATTGCAAAAGAATATCTAAAGAAAAACCACTTAGTCTGCTGCACTGATACTCTTTTAAAGGAGCAATACATGACACAATCATGTTTTCCTGTCCCAAGGACATTAGGTTTCCCTTGCTCGAAAGCCAGTTGTATCCTACTCTAGGGTTCAGTGCTCATCTCTGTTTCAAAGCCAAAGAGCCAGTGTTGTCTACTTCTGCAGATGTTTCCGTGGTCATGTGGCAGGCATGACTAGACACCGGAGTGCACGGAATGCTGTTACCTTCCCACTGAAGTGGTCCCTATTTATCTACTTGCAATTTCTTGCTTTCAAACTGCTAGGTTGGCACTGATATATAGTTCACCTGAAGAAGAAATTGTTTGCAGGGAAGAGTGTTTGGTTGCTTCTATGAAGACACATGGGGCTGACTAGCAGAACACATTATCCTCTGCTCTAAAGAAGAATGGGAACAAATAGAGGTACAATTGGTACCAATATGATGATTATTTTGCTACCAAGCTCCTTGTTCAGACTTTTTTTTGTTAATTTACTCTATCCCTTTTGCTCTTGATGGAAGGGGAAATGAAGCCTTAGGATGTTAAAAAAATGGACAAACTTTATTTTGGAGATTTTTGTTAAGCCTGACACATTTCAGGCCAGGATTATTTCAGCCCAGCTTGCCACCGCCGCCAAGTGACCTGCCCCGGTGGGGGTGAAGAGGGCCATTCCACCAGCCACTCCACCTGGCCCCGTTCTTTGGGCCCCGCCCTCCCCCTCTCCCTCAGACTTGGAGGACTCTAAAGGTGGGGGATTTCGTGGGTGGTCTTGGATATTTCTTGTTATTTCTTGTTATTAATTGTATCTTTAATATTGTATTTTTTGATTATATTGTTGTTATGCTGTATTTTCTGAATTTTGTGCCTTTGATATTGTGGTTTTGAAATTTCTGTAAGCCGCTTTGAGTCGTTCATTGGACTGAGGGAAGCAGGATACAAATAAAACATTTATTTTTATTTTATTTTTATTTTTATTTTTATTTTTAAATTTTTATTATTAAATTTTTATTATTATTATTATTATTATTATTATTATTATTATTATTATTATTATTATTATTATTATTATTATTATTATTATTATTATTATTATTATTTCCCCAGTGGCTGTATAAATACACTAAACTTGTTTTTACAAGTCTATGAAATATTTGCAATGTGGTGACCTTATGAACCTATTCAGGTAGACCAGGGGTGCTCAAACATTTCAGGCCATGGGCTGGTCATGTGGTTCAGCAGGCCGGTTGTGTGGTTTAGTGGGCTGGTCACATGGTTCCTCCCACTGGGAGCAGAAGTAAAATGCTCCTTGCAATCTGTTTTGCAACAGATATGTTTTGCAAAAGGATGAGAAAAAAAATTTAGGCTGACATTTTTTCTGCTTAAACCAGGGGTGCCTGAACTACAGCCCATGGGCCAGATCAGGTCCCTGGCACCAATTCCAGCCCACACTGCCCTCATCACTCCCGGAAGTGGAAGTAAAACTTGCCCACATTGTCATGTTTTATTTCCAATTATGGGAGCGATGAGGGTGGTGCGGGCTGGATGAATTGGTGTCCGGGGCCAGATCCAGCCTGCAGACCATAGTTTAGGCACCCATGAGTTAGACTACTGCAAAACATCAGGCTCTTGTGATAGACTTATGAGCTTCTCCTGGGGTTGGAACTCTGAAGAAAAATGTGTTATCGAGGCATGTTTCATCAAAGGCAGGTGCTCCAGCAAATACTGAGACCATAAACCATTTAGGACTTCATATAGTAACATCAGAACCTTATAAATGCAGATAGTACAGTCAGGCCAGCATTAAGGAAACATGATTAAATATCCACAACCAGCACCAGCCTAGCAGCTGCATTCTGCACCTGCTGCAGATTCTGTACCATCTTCCAGGTAGCCTCACATTGAGTTTATTAGAGTAATCACTTTTCAAGATTATCAATACATGGACCACTGTCAAGAACAATCTTCTATCTAGGAATGGGTGGAACTGGGTATCTGACTAAAGTGAAAAAGGAAGACCTGGTCAGGACAGATATGTGTTTCTCCATAGAAAGAGTCAGGTCTAAGATCATACTGAGATCTTGAACCTTGTCCTTTTGGGCAGTTCTACCTCATTCAGACAATGCTGTGAACCACCCAACTGAAATCCCTTCAAACAAGGTCTCTGTCTTGTCTGTTAACTTTCATGCAGTCTATTATTGCTCCAGGCAATTATCCAAGACGTGGATAGCATCAACAGCCAATGATAAGAAGGAGGGTATTGAGTGTTATGCGCATATTAGTGACATTGCACTCTGTATCTCCATATGTCCTTACCCAGTGGCTTCTTATAGATGTTAAACAGAAAAGGGGAAATGATAATCTCCTGTGGCTCACCAAATTATTATACATCCAAGGGGCCAACACAGCCTCCCCCAGCTGTAACCATCTGGAAACAGCCTATTGCACCATACCTCTGAATCCAGTTCCATTATACTGTACACTAAATTTAGTAACTATTGCAAGAATTGTACTCTCTATTTTGATACACGCCATAAATTGCAATTCTCAACACATATCCTGGCCTGCACCCAGCTCCAATCAGTTGTTTCAAATACAGTTTTATCAGAACTTTTTTTATTAATAACACAGTTAATACACTGAGTGCCAAAGGCAAAAAATCCTTGTGTTGCAGTGACATATTCATTTATTACAAAACAATACTATCCACTACCTCTGACAACTACAGGCAATGTGTGAGGAGTCTACCTGATGTTAGGGATGGAATGATATGGCCTGCTGCTTCTTTTAAGATGTAGATCTTTTTTAAAAGCAGAGGTTGAAAAATAATTGCTTTGGGGACTACATGACAATGTGCCAAGGGACTTTGGGAGTTGTAGGGTTGGGTTTTTTTTAAAAAAGGAGTAACCTTCCAAGCTCTCTTTAAAGTGTAAACAAGCTTCTGAACTGGCAGCCTGAATGCAAAGAGCACCTATGTCTTTGGTTATAATGTTCAGTATGAAATGCAGGATGTTCTTTTTCAAGGATCATCTTTCACTTGACATGGAACGACATTGTCACTTTCCCACGAGGAAAAATACAAGGTACCATAAGTGTTATTAATTTCTAATTTATGACCGAGCATGTTTTGCATATGGATCTTGACACCTTTATTCCTTTAGGGAAAACATTGCTCTGTCAAGTCAAGATACTTCTTTGCCATTTATTTTGTTAATGTCCATAAGATGTCATTCTCTATTGACCAAGAGGTACATGGCAGGGGAAAAACCTGCTTTTTAAAATTTTTGGATGTGCACTGTTTTTCTCACCTTTTACAACTTTTGAAAAATGACTAATGGTGATCAGATCAAATCAGTCCATAAATAGATCCCATAATTCCAATATGAGTGAGACAAAATGGTAGGAAAGAATTGAAAGGAAAAGAGACAGTTGTTGTTCATAATGAGAGCTTGTATTCAGTGATGCACTGCAGCAGGTTCTGTCAGGTTCTGCAGAACCAGTAGTGGAAATTTCCCCAGGCCATGCCCACTTGGTTAGCCATGGCCACCTCCGTAGCCCACAATGCAGGATGTTTGGCCATGCCCATAAATTTGGCCCCACCCACAGATTTGGCAAGCCCACAGAGTAGGTAGTAAATTCTTTTGCAGGGCATCACTGCTTGTATCATATCCAGTGAGTGATGTAAAAAATACTGGTTAAATTCTTTTTGCTTGTTAATTTCGGCTGAATCAACAATAATCTTAAATGTGGAATATTCTTGTCACCAGCTGAGAGTTGGACAGAGAGCATTAGGTTTTTTTTCTAATTAGTCTCTCTATAGTTTATACAAACGGTCTCAGTGCAAATCCTGGTGACATTTCCCTTTGAGAAGTAAAGTACAGACATACATCCAGCATAGAATGATTGTCTGATTGTTTAAAAAGATGCAAACAACCCCTGTGGTGATTCAAATCTTTAAAAGGCCATCCCAGAAAACAACAGACATTAACAGAACAGATGTTTTGCCACAGTCTGTAAACTTGTGCAATCTGTACTAAGGCTTTCCACACAGAGCAATTTTTTTCTCTCTGCTTTCTCTCAGTTGGTGCCAATTACTTAATCCAGTGCAGATCACACTGGGCCTGATCTAACGGGGCTCATATTCATATCTTTAAGATCAGAATTTGAAAGCAGGAACAGATAATAGAAGGAGAAACTGGCAGTAAGGAATGGTTGGCTTTGCTGCAAACTAGACCTTTGTTTTTAATCTCTTGGGGCAGTGCTACCAAATCTCGATTTTCTTAAGTGATAGTTGTAGAAGATTATACCAGAAATAGTTATGCAACTCAATTTTATCTTTAGTAAGGTTGTGTGTCCCTAAGCACACTTCTTCAGATGAATAAAGTAGTTATTTAAAACAGTTGGCACTTTAAAATCATCAGTATATTTTTCCTTGCCAGCAGTTTACATTATCTTTAATAGATAATTTTTAATACCTTGCCATAAAGTTGCCTCTGAATCATATGAATGATTGATCTCCAGGATGTTCTGTCTTCAATATTATAAACTAAAGACTGTAACTTCTTTTTTTAAAGTCAACCCACCTCATAATTGGTTTCCCTACTGTTTTCAACTTTCCCCAGTATTATTGTTATTTTCAAAGAATGTTACCTTCTCATGATATACCCAAAATATTACAGTCTCAGTTTGGATGTTTTAGCCTCCAGAAGTATTTCAAGCTTGATTTGCTCTAGGACCAATTTGTTCATCTTTCCGACAGGCCAGGGTATCTACAAAGCACTTCTTCAGCACCATAATTAAAACAAATCATTCCTCCCCCCCCCCCACATCAGCTTTCTCTAATGTCCAGTTTTCATACCCATTCATAGTGATTGTGAATGGTCACAGTCTTGGTTTACAGTGACACACATTTGATGATAATTTCCAATTTCTTCATTGCTGCTTTTCTTAATCTCAGTCTTGGCTGCAACCTCTACTTGGATTGATGATTGAACAAGGGTATACAAAATCTTTCACCATTTCAATGTCTTCATTTTCAGAGTTAAGGTTGTATAGTTCTTCTGTAGTCATGATTTTGTCTTCTTAAATTGCAGTCCTACTTTGACACTTGATTCTTTTACTTTCCTCAAAAATCCTTTCAAGCCATTGTTACTTTTTATCAGTAAAATGGGCTCATCTTAAATTATTGAAGTTCCTTCCTCCTATTTTCACTCCACCTTCATCTGTATCTAATCTGGCTTTCCTTATGTTCTGCATAGAAATTGAACAGGTAAGGGGATAAAATGCACCTTTGTCTGACACTTTTGCCCTTAAAATGGTAGTTTTTTTGTACATAGTGTAAGATATCCATCAAGTGCTGAGGTAGACCCATGTCTTTCAGAGTAGCCCACAGTTTCTCATGTTTCACACAGTCAAAGTCTTTGTTGTAGTCTATGAAACTTAGACTGATCTTCTTCAGGAATTCTTTGTTTGGCTCCAGTAGACAATAAATATTTGTGCTATGATTTTGACTGGCTCTTCCTTTTCAGAATCAAGCTTAGACTTCATATATATCTCCTTTCCTATGAGGTAAACATCTTTGTTATAAAACCTTGAGCATCACTATGCTTACATGAAAAAATATAGCACTCTTTGGTACCTCCTTTCTTGGGGAATGGAATGTATGTGGAATATTGCCAGTCTGTAGGTCATTGTTTTGCATACTTGGTGACATATTCTTGTCAGAATTTTGACAGATTCATTTCTGTGTGGATTGAAATAGTTCTATTAGTATTCTTTCTATTCATAGTTGTTAATTTATTTCAATGTTTCCAGAGCAGCTTTCACTTCACTTTCTGGAACTGCCATAAGAACATAAGAACAGCCTTGCTGGAACAGGCCACCACCCATCCAGTCCAGCATTCTGTCTCACACAGTGGCTCACTATTTCCTTCAGGGTATTCCCAAACAGATGCCTTCACCTTTTTAGGATTCCCTGGAAATGGCATTGAGAGATATCCTGCCTATCTCTCCAACCCGGAGGTTGTCCTTAAGTATCCATAATTATAGCCATTGATACCCTTGTCATCCATGAACTTGTCTAATCCTTTCTTGAAGCTGTCAAGACTGACAGCTGTCACCACTTCTTCTGGCAGGGAGTTCCATAGACCAGTAATCCTCTGGGTGAAAAAGTACTTTCTCTTATTTGTTTGAGAACTAGTACCCAAAAGTTTCATGGAGTGTCCCCTAGTTCTAGTGTTATGCGATAGGGAAAACAGTTTTTCCTTATCTACTTTGTCCACACCGTGCATGATTTTATAAACTTCAATCAGGCCACCTCTTAGACGTCGTCGTTCATGAGTGAAGAGGCCCAACCGTTGCAGCCTCAGATGGTAAGGAAGGTGTTCCAGTCCCCTAATCACTCTGGTTGCCCTCCTCTGCACTTTTTCCAGCTCCATAATATCCTTCTGGAGGTATGGCGACCAGAACTGTACACAGTATTCCAGATGGGGCCTGACCATAGATTTATAAAGAGGCAAAATGACACTTGCTGACTTATTTTCTATACCCTTCCTAATGATCCCTAGCATTGAGTTTGCTTTTTTTCACTGCTGAGGCACACTGGGTTGACACCTACATTGAATTGTCCACCAGGACACCAAGGTCCCTTTCCTAGTTTGTCACAGAGAGTTCAGACCCCATCAGTTTATGAATGTAATTGGGGTTCTTTGCGCCAACATGCATCACTCTGCACTTACTAATGTTGAAACTCATTTGCCACTGTTTTGCCCACTCCCCCAGTGTCAAGAGATCCCTCTGGAGCTCCTCACAATCTCTCACAGTTTTCACTACCCTGTATAATTTAGTGTCGTCAGCAAATTTGGCTACCTTGCTTTTTACTCCTACCTCTAGATCATTTATGAAGAGGTTGAAAAGCAGGGGTCCCAGTGCTGAACCTTGGGGGACCCCACTCTTTACTTCCCTCCACTTGGAGAAGTGTCCATTTAGTGCTACCCTCTGTTTCCTGTCCCTTAGCCAGTTGCTGATCCAGGACAAGACCTGTCCCTTTATTCCATGACTGGTAAGTTTATTCAAGAGCCTTTGGTGTGGGACCTTGTCAAAAGCCTTCTGAAAGTCCAGATAAACAATGTCAACTGGTTCCCCCTTATCCACATGCTTGTTGACACTCTCAAAAAATTCCAACAGATTAGTGAGGCATGATTTGCCCTTGTAAAAGCCATGTTGGCTATCCTTTAGCAGCGCCTTCTCTTCTATGTGCCTATTAATTCTATCTTTTAGGATGGTTTCCATCACTTTACCTGGGACACATGTCAAACTGACAGGTCGGTAATTTCCTGGATCACCCCTGGATCCTTTTTTTGAAAATTGGTGTTACATTCGCTACCTTCCAGTCATCAGGAGCAAAGCCAAATTTGAGGGAAAGATTATATATTTTGGCTAGGAGATCAGCAATTTCATCTTTAAGTTCCCTGAGAACTCATGGATGGATGCCATCTGGTCCTGGCAATTTGTTAGTGTTTAGTTTAACAAGACATGCAAGGACCTCCTCCCTGGTTATTTCTATCTGGCTTAATTCTTCGGTTTCCCTCCCTACGAAGATAGGCTCTGTTTTGGGCATGTGGTCTCTGTCTTCTTCAGTGAATACTGAAGCAAAGAATTCATTGAGTCTCTCTGCAATCTCTGTTTCCTCTTTAATAACCCCTTGCCTTCAATTGTCATCTAATGGTCCAATGGCCTTCCTAGTTGGGTTCTTACTTCTAATATACTTAAAGAAGTCTTTGTTTTTTCTCTGAGTATTTTTAGCTATATGCTCCTCAAAGTCTTGCTTTGCTTTCCTGATTGTTGCCTTGCATTTGTTCTGCCAGAATTTATGTTTCTGCCTGCTGTCCTCATTTGGACAAGCCTTCCATCTTCTAAATGAGCTTTTCTTGCTCTTGATCACTTCCCGAACAGCTCCTGTAAGCCACATTGGAGTCCTCTTGGACCTGGCAGTGCCCTTTTTCCTTTTGGGTATGCATTCCAATTGGGCCTCTGTTATTGTTTTTGTAAACAGCCTCCATGCCTCTTGGAGTGTTTGGACTCTCTCAATTTTCCCTTTCAGCTTCTTTTTTACTAGTTTCCTCATCTTTGGGAAATTTCCTTTTTGAAAATTTAAGGTCTCTGTGTTAGATTTTATCAGTGACTTGCGGTCTATGATCAAGTTAAACATAATTGAGTTGTGGTCACTGTTCCCTATTGGATCAGTCACATTAACATCTTGCACCAGATCCTGAGTATTACTCAGGATCAAGTCAAGGATTCTTGTACCTCTAGTTGGGTCTTCAACCATCTGTCCCAGGGAACAATCATTTAGCATATCTAGGAACTTTATCTCTTTATCATGTGCTGAACAACAGTTCACCCAGTCTATGTGAGGGTAAATGAAGTCCCCCATTATAACCAGGCTTCCCTTCTTGGATGCCTCCTTTACAACATTCTCCAACTGCCAGTCTCCCTCAAGAGTTTGGGTCGGAGGGTGATAGAATATGCCTACTGTTAGACCATCCTTGTGGCCTGGTACTCTTACCCACAGAGCTTCTAATGGTGACTCCAAATCACCTAGATATTCCAATTCATATGATTTTATCACTTCTTTGACATACAAGGGTACACCACCTCCCGTTTGCCCCTTCCTATCCTTCCTGTACAGTTTTTACCCTGGGATAACTGTATCCCATTGGTTATCATCCGTCCACCAGGTTTCAGTGATACCAATAATATCAATATTCTTATTTATTGCTAAGTATTCCAGCTCCCCTATTTTGTTCCGGAGGCTTCTGGCATTTGTATGCAAGCATTTATATATGCTTTCCTGATACAGTCTTTTGAGTCCAGTTGCATTGTTAGACTGCCTCTTGCATCCTTCTGCTAGAGTGCTGGTGACTAGCTCCTTGCTCTGTTCAGTAATTTTTGCATCCTCCTCACTACTCAAGTACACACTTTCCCTAACCGGATGCTGCCCAGCTCCTGTCGGCTTTCCCCCAGTTATCAGTTTAAAAGCTGCTCTGCAGCCTTTTTGATGTTGAGTGCCAGCAATCTGGTCCCATCATGGTTCAAATGCAACCCATCCCTCCTGAACAGATTTGGCTTGTCCCAAAATGTTCTCCAGTTCCTGACAAATCTGAAACCCTCCTCTCGACACCACCGCCTCATCCACGCATTGAGGCTTCTGAGCTCTGCCTGCCTGGTAGGTCCTGCGCGAGGGACAGGCAGCACTTCTGAAAATGCTACCTTGGAAGTCCGGGACTTCAATCTTCTTCCTAACAACCTGAATTTGGCTTCCAGGACAGACCGCTTGGCCTTCCCAACATCATTGGTACCAATGTGTACCATGACAACTGGCTCGTTCCCAGTTCTCTCTAACAATCTATCTAGATTTCTTGTGATGTCTGCAACTTTTGCACCTGGCAGGCAAGTCACCATAGGGTTATCATGTGCATCACAAATCCATTTATCTGTATTTCTAATTATTGAATCGCCTAGTACAAGGAGCCTCTCTCCTGCAATCTGTTCATCTACATGCACCTCATCAACCATATTAAGGGAGGGAACCTCAGTTTGTTCCTGTTGTTTATCTTCCTGGATCTCATCAAGTGTGATGAAGGAGAGATCTTCAGGTGGAACCAGTTGTTCCTCTGTGTGTTCCTCATCAGGTGTGATGAGGGAAAGAGCCTCAAATTTATTCTGTAATTTCAGACTCTCAGAGTGATCCCCTACTCTTCTCCTCCTTTAAGTCACATTCCTCCAGACATCTCCCTCCTGAGTTAGTAAAGGGCCTTCTCCCTCAGAACTGTGCCCTGTCTCTTCTTTGTCCAGCTTTGTCCTGCTCTGCTCTGTCCAAGAACAGCTCAAGCTCCTTAATTTGTTGATTGTTAGATATGCGGGCCTCTAGCTGCTGGAACTTCTCTTCTAGTAGTGCAAACAGCTTGCACTTGCTGCAAGTGGAGTTCTCTATATGCTTTGGCAAGAACACAAACATGGCACAAGTATTGCAGGTAACTACAGCTGTTCCCTCAGAATCCATTTTAACAAGTGCAGTATTCTTGGCCTCTAAAATGTACACTTTTACTAACTTTCTACCTAGTAAGACTATATTCTTCCTTTGTTACCAGTTTGCAATCTCGCGCACCGTTAGGCGCGCGGGCCTGCAAAACTTACCAGTGCTCACTTCCTTTGTTTCGCTCTCCTCAGCAGCAGCTCTGCTTAAGAGCACATGCAGAGTCAAAAGGGCTCTGTCAATTATTCATTTTAGGATTCCTCTTCCTGGAATCAGTAAATAATGCTATGTCATTGTATAAGTTCACAACAATGCAGGTGTATACTAATAACAAGGGCAAATAAGTATAGTAGGTATTTTTTCTTAACAACAGTATTTAAACATGAAAAGCTCTTTGATTCAAGGACTTTTGCAAAGGTTCAACTCATGACTTTTAGTTATATGCTTCAGTTATGTTTACAAATAATCTCCATAGTCCTTGAGAAACATAACTCTCCTAGGTCCTCAACCGGTTAGTATTTTATATGCATGTTGATCCGAATGGATAGTCTCCTTCCTCATCATACAAATAGTCAATGTGATCATAGCTGGATTCAGACAGTCCTTCTCTAGCCACTCAGCCACATTACCCTGTTTATCAGTGACCATTTGAACCCCCGAGAGTTAAATGTGGTGATGACTATACAACCTGTCTGGCACTGTTACCTCCTGAAACTACAATCTGCTCAGACTTAGCAATGCTTCCAGGGAGTCAAAAAATCAGAACCAACATGCCTGCCTTGCAAGGTAGACATGTATTTTATAAGAGACAGTGAAAAGGAAAAGGGGCAACAATTCCAAAAGGTTTCAAAAAATACTTCTTGATAAATACCGTTTGAGACAAAGTTAAGGCAATCAAAAGAACAAATAAGAAAACAACAAATATAAGTGAATTATCTAATATTCAGACAATAGAATAGACTCAGCAAATTCTGACATGTATGCAGAGTGCATTGTTCTGGACATGGTATAGCAGAACAGCAACTGAGCATATGATCACCTGAGAGAAACTAAGCCAAATAATTAACTTCTAAACCCCTTTTTATACATTAAGCATACCATTCTAGACCCTTCCAGATGGTCTGCCAATCAGGCTTGCAATTCTATCATAGGTCCACAAGGACAAGAGCACATTCTGGCTCTCTCCCTTCACAAGCTGAAATCATCTTCCAGTTAGTGCAGTACAAGGAACAAGCTGGCTTGACCTGGAAGACCTTTCTTATAAGATATAAACTGCAGGTATTACTCCCTTCTCATTTCTAGGTAGACACTGTCATATTCCCAGTTAGCTTTTCCCAGGCACTTACAAAGAAGCCTGAATTTTCTAGATGGATTCTATGCTTCCCCCAATTTCTCAGTTTCTTCATAGTCAACTCATGTTATTTTTTTCCACGTTGTTCCTACCTCCTCACCCCAGTTTTAAATATATTCATTTGGATGAAGGGAGGGCTGCAGTCTTCAAATGAATTTGCAATAACAGCTAGTCCACTGCAGAGTGGCAGAACACTACTCTGCTGCCAAACAGAAACTCAATGCCATAAGCTATGGCTGAACTTCTATCAGATGTGATGGGAGCGAGAAGACAACTGGGTGTGCTAGCTGACATGCCTATATCTGGTTGCTTGTCAGGTTCTAAGGTAGCTTCAGGGCTCCAACTGCTAGGAAAGCAGCTCTGATTAGACTCATAGTCTGCCGCAGCAGCTGAGGCCCTGGTGAGTTCCAACGGAGAGGCCTGAGGGAAGAGATATATAAGAACCAGTCACTGTCTCTAGAAGCTGCCTCAGCAACAAATGTTTATGGATTTGGTGTGGTGCTTTGTGTAAACCTACTACTCTTGCTCTAGCCCAAAAGCATCCTGCTGTAGTTGCTTCCTGGCCTTCTTGAACTATGTCTCTTCTACTACAGGTAGACTAGCCTTGTTCCCTGTGTACTCCTGGCTTTGGCCTTGGCCTTGGATAGGTACTTGGAGAAGGCTTTCATTTGCCTTTGAGATTGCTTTCCCTGAGTCCTGATGCCTGTGCTGCTAACCGACTGCCAACGTCCCAAACTCTGACATTGCTACATTCTTGTAATATGCATGTCAGTCCATTTCTTTTCAGCTCAATTAACTGTTGTAAACTGTAGTTTTCCTGATAAAATTAATTGACAATGCTACTGGCAGGGTTCAGGTGCCCAGTGCTGAACCTGTGACTACTTACGAACAACTTGTCTGGAAATTTGTATAAAGCTAAAAGTGGGGGGGGGGGGAAATCACACCAATTTATATTTTTTCCCCAAGAAAATCATTTGGGGATGGAACAAGAAGTCTTTAAACATATTTCAAGAAGCTGTTAGACATCACTATGAAAAAATAGGGGTGACACCGCCTATCTCACACAAGAAACACAAAGGGGTCTCAAAGGAAAGGGAGGAAGTAATTAAGCAGAAGAGTACCTGCTGACACATAGATCTAATACAAGGTAGATCTAGAATAGATTTTGAGGGGGATAGTGCAGATGATTTCAATCTCCCTCCCACCCTCACTGGTTCCAATTGCTTGCTGCATGTTTTGTTAATTTTTATAAATGATCAATTCCGGCACAATAAATGGAGAGCAAAGAAGGACCTTTACTGTAAGGACATTCACTGGTCCTCTGGGCAATGGCAGCATCCTGTCAGTTGAACCTTTCTCTCTGGAAGCACCTCTGGATAAGTTTTGACATGAATGAAACATTTCTATACAATAGCAGACAATTGTCATAGCAATAAAATTGGAACAAGTAATCAAACATATTTGTATCCACCCCATCTCAAGAATAAACACCAGCTGAACAAAGCTGAAGCAACCAAGATGCAAATGAGAAGCTGTAATTTAACTGATTTGAAAGCAATGGATAAAGAAGAAACTGGTATTTAAGAGAGCAGCTTCAGACAATGTGTTCAGACCAAAGTCGGAACATGACTTACATTTGAGTAAAAATATTTTCAGACAGCTGGGGAATGGCATTGTCAGATATCTTATGGAGGATATAGCACTACATTAAGTTCCACGGAGAACCATAATTTTAGTTCCACTTTAGCTGATTACAGAATCCAAAGCCTCAGCAGTGCTGAAGGGCACTAATGTGAAAGCAGATGTTGTCTGGGAAAGTAGAGAAAGATAAATGGGATCAGAATTTATCCAATATCAAACTGTTCTGCATATGTTTTTTTTAAAAAAAGAAACAGAATTCCTAGTTGGGGGGGAATTAAAACTGCGCGGGGTAAAATTATCACCAAAGTTTTTGACACAGGCCAATCAACAATAGTTACATTACTCTAAATACCAGTGTATTACTATGCAAACCTCTATTTTATGACATCATCTCACATTTTCTTGGTTACATTTCTTATGCATTTAGCATTTGATTTATAAAAAACTTAAAATGTTGAAAGTCTCCTCTCCATTGGGAGAATGTATAGACATCTCGCTTCTAGATTTTCTCTGTTGTATAATTATACAGTAGTCCCATCTGGCAATCTTTACAACCAGAAGAATAGACATCATATTTGGAACAAATGCCAGTCTCTTGGATGACCCAAAATCTGTTCTAGCCAGTTGGTGACCTTATGGAATAAATAGGAACACAGGAAAATGCCATCTACTGAGACAGACCATTGTTCCATCTTGGCCAGTACTATCAACTGGGACTGTCACGGTCTGCCCAATGTTTGGCAGAAATCTATTCTGGTCTTATCAGAACAGTCCAAGTATGTTCTCATGGTCTCTCCTGGAAATCATAAGCTCAATGCTGAAATCAGATGAAATCAGGTTTGTTCAGGATAATGTGGTATCTGTAGATCTTTGATGAAGAAAGGGGTTTTCAAGAGGAACAGGTGGGAAATGACATTTATTGTGAGATGAAATCAATTTGTGTAATTTTAGATGTAATAATAATAATTGTGCACCCTCATGTTAATTATTTTTATAGTGACCCTTTCCAGGAGTTTGTTGGTATAGAATATGCAGAAGTGGTTTACCATTCCTTTCTTCTGAGGGCACTCTGGGACTACACAAATTGCTTAAGGCTACAGAGGCTGGCTCAACTCCTGGGAGGCACAGTGGGGAATTGAATTCCCAACCTATACCTAACTCACTGAATTATCCAGCCAGCACAAGTTTAGCTAATAATAATTTCATGTCAGAAATTATTCTGGGTTGAGAGGATTTTTGCTGGAGAAACTTGGCTCAGGGGATGCCCAAATGAGACTCATTTCATGTATCCAAGATCTTTCCCCACCAAAGTGGCCACTATTTATCTACTTGCAATTTCTTGCTTTCAAACTGCTAGGTTGGCAGGAACTGAGACAGAGACGGGCACTCAATCTGTCATGCAGTACCTAGGTATCAAACTGGTGACTTGCTGGCCTTCCAACTAACAAAGTGAGCTTCTTAACTGCTGAACCATCACAGCCCCTACAAGTTTAGATGTACCTCACTGAAACATTATTGAGTCTCATACTTATGGGTTTCACCTTCATGGTTCCTGGCCTTAATTAATTCCCCCTGTATTTTCCAGGAAATTGGAATGTATGCAGAGTACACCTAATTTTACAAGTTCATGTATCAGGAGTCTTGTACCTCAAGAGGCTTGCTTTCAGTGGTGTGATTCAAAAATTATTACTACCTACTCTGTGGGCGTGGTATGGTCGGTGTGGCCAGGGGGAAAGTCCTGCATTGCACCTGAATTAGGACTATTTTATTTCAAAAATTGGATGGGTGGAGCAAGCCAGAATTTCTGCTACTGGTTCTGGCACACTGGTGCAAACCTGCTGAATCCCACCACTACTTGAACTGTTTGCATACACTCAGGTCTAAAGTAGCACCAGCAAAAGCTACTACATCCAAGTATATAATCTCAGTATCCAATAAAAAATGCATCTCTTATTCATAGAGACAATTTCAACATTTCTGATTTGGTATTAAAACAGTGAATTTCAAATAAGAGGAGCTACCGCATACAGCCTCCCAAAATCTGCCTTGTTGAGTTTTTAAAAATTTGAGTAAATATGGAGGCATCACCAAAGAAAGGCATAACTAGATTATGTCTTTGTCAAAGTGTGTCTGAGGAATGAAATGTCAGCAGCTGGAGGTAAAATTCACCCATCATTAAAAAGAAAAGAATGGCAGTTCTGACATATGGAGTCTCATTACCTTCAGAACCTGATTTAAAGCTAATCACTCTTGAAATTTATTAACAACCAAGCTGCATCCTGATTCAAAAGAGGTAACCTATTGTTAATTCATTGGATTTGTCTGTTGCTTGCATTTTAATTTGTGTGGCAAAAGAGAAACATTTTAGATTAGGTTGCTGACAAGTGTAATATAAAGTTCTCACACTTTGGGGACTTCATTAGCTGTACCAGTTACATAGCTGAAGTCACAGTGAGAACTTTTAAGAAAGACAATAAATGATTTTTTACCACCATTTCACATTTGCCAAACTATAATTGAAATAGTATAATAGCATAGCTACTAGAACTGAAAACAGCTTGATCAGAAGACTGGGTATTATTGCCAGAGCTCTTACTCAATTTCTTTGCTTACCTACCTGTCAAAATCTGCTGAATTTTCCATCAAATATAACATATAGCAGCATGCAATTTTGGATCCACAAGTGGCCCACAATAATGGAATATATTGTACAAATATAATGTTACTCACATTCACTGATTGTCTGTTCTATTATTTCATAATACAACTCCAAGTCTATCTACTGTCCCCAACCTTAACATTACACTCTTGGGTATAATAGGAAAGATTATTTACCCGAGATCTAGAGGATTATTTTTTGGAAGGGTGTGTGTGATGCAAAATATAGAGAACAAGAGAAATTCCTTGCAGGCCTTCAGATTCCATGCATACGATGTTGGGTGTGTTCTTATGTACAATTTACTGGTTTGAATAAAATGTCCACCATGTTGCTGAAGATTATTTCTAACCAGCATGTTATTCTTAAAAATGGATATGGAGATCTGACATGCATTGTAAGGATCCGGGTAAAGAATTACTCATAGAAGTAACCAGACAATTCACACTCTCAGACTAAGAGGGAATAATTATGTTAGCAGAACATTTTAAATGAGACTGCTATCACCCCATATCCGTGGCCTCCATGTTTCTGCCAATTCTGATATGAATATCAATGTTTTAAATTCTTAATGTACATAATACAGACTAAGCAGAAAACCTCACCAAATCCTCCCAGCTTCTCAGTGTGCCTACTTACATCATACAACACCTCCTAATCACAATCTACTCAAGAAACAGCTACATGGAGGCTTCTTCAAGTATATTGCTCCATGTTTACAAACACTTGTTTGTTTTCTATGTATCATTGTGCCTGTCAGTATAGTACAAGGGATGAAATTAGAGGTGAGTGGATATGTTTGCCATAGATTAAATGAAATACACTCATAGGCAGTTTCCTCATATGTCTTTATTTTGAAAAGAACTCAAAAGTACTATTTCAATGTTATTTCCTGGAAGAAAAGAAAGAAAGGAAAAAGATTTAATTGGACAGTACTAAATCAATGATCTAGCAAACAATGCTGCGCCACACATGTCATATTGGTTTAAAGTGGCATCAAGGAGAGCTTTCATTAGCTAAGTGGTCCCAAGAGCAGCATCTAGTTAATTTAAATCACTGTCAGTCTCACAGATGAAAAAGAAATCATTTAAACTAAAATGGCTCCACCCTCGGCCAAAAGAAGGAACCCAGTGGTGCTTGAAGATAGCAGCCCAAACAATGTGAATGAGAAATATTATTTGAGTTTCCTACTATCACCACTTTTAAACTAGGCTAATAGTTAGTGATCCATATAAATATCTATTCAGGAATTTGAACTATTATATTCAATGGAATTTACCATTAGGCATTTGTGTATGTATGCTTGCAGTTTGAAAAATCTTCAAAGGGCATTCAAGGACTAGCAGTACAATTAATGTATTTATCCATATTTGTATACCTTCTCTAAGAGCTAGCCAGCATATAGAAGCAGCACTCAAAATACTTAACACACTGGTATTCACATCCTAGCCTAAGGTAAATATTGCTACAATTACTTCTGTCAAATGTCGCAAATAAGATTCCCAAATTATCTGAGGCATCCACTCGTACCTCTGTGAGATGCAGCGGGAAATTGATGAGGGAGATGTCCTAACAATCATGCTGTCACTCTGCTGGCATATTCTTGATCTAGCTAACTAGCCTGCTGGAAAGTCAGATCTAGAGACATGTCCATCTCTGCAGGTTGACCTGAGAAGGGAATTTTTTCCTGGTCTTTTTAGGAAGCTGATAATTTTTCTCCACAAGATATTCACTTTTCATTCTTCACCCTCCCCCCCCCCCTTTGGCTCTATTTCTAGCGGGGATTTCACACCCTTCTTTTGTCTCATTCCACCTTCTTATACTGTAACTTAATTTAGGCATGGGGCCAAACCCACTTGGCAAGGAGACAAACCATGCATGAATGTCTGCATTCCTCTCTCAGAAGGTGTATTTTTCTTTATATCCTGCACTGACAAAACAACCTGTTCATCTTCTTAGTTCCTCTTCATGCTATACAGCATATCAGGCAACAAGGCACCTTATTGTTTCCAGAGCAATGAAGTTTTATGGGAGCAGGGAGCTAACTTGGTGTTCAACACTCCGCCTTTGTCATCCAGGCTTGGGACCAGCAATGATGGAGTTAAACAACCATTTGCAATAAGTTAATTGATTCAGCTTCTATACTTTTCACTCACTATCTTTTCATTGGGTACACAGAAAGAGCCTCCTCAAAGATTGCAGTATTTTTGAAGCACAGAAAGAGCCTCCTCAAAGATTGCAGTATTTTTGAAGCATGATGGAGCGTACCCCAGGCAATGGTCACCTTGTGCTGGCTAATCTTTCCCACACTAGGTCAGGCAAAAGGAACTACAGAAAAAACTCACCAAAAATGGCTTCATTTTGGCAGTTTCACAACTGGCCTAGACAGGGAAGAAGGAGGAGGAGTCCATCTTCTCATTCCTATTGCTCACATGAAAGGAAGAGAATTGAAGTTTTCACTCCAGCTTTTGAAGTAGCAACTTTCTTCACTCAAGTTAGTAAACAATCAGAACTACAAAGCACCATTTGATCCTTACAGCGGTAAGGATCTCCTTCACATTGAGAGTCGTGACACTTCCTTTTAGGCAGAATGTCTGAGTGTGCTACTTGACCCAGCTTTACCTATGGAGCATCAAATATCACCTCTGGTCAAGTCCACTGTCCATCATCTGCAGTGCATTGTCCAGCTGTGTCAATTCCCAGACAGGGAATACCTGACTGCACTTACCTAGTAAAGGTAAAGGTTTCCCTTGCTCGAAAGCCAGTTGTATCTGACTCTAGGGTGCAGTGCTCATCTCTGTTTCTAAGCCGAAGAGCCAGCGCTGTCTGCTTCTGCAGACATTTCCGTGGTCATGTGGCAGGCATGACTAGACACCAGAGCGCATGGTACGCTGTTACCTTCCCATCAACGTGGTCCCGATTCATCTACTTGCAATTTCTTGCTTTCGAACTGCTAGGTTGGCAGGAACTGGGATGAAGACGGGAGCTCATTTCTGTCCTGCAGTACTCGGGAATTGAACTGCTGACCTTCCGCTTCCCAGTCAGCGTCTTAGCGACTTGAGCCACTGCAGTACCTACCCACTGGTAATCTCAAAGATTGAATACTGCAATGCTCAATATGTGGGACTTCCCTTGAGGCTGGTACAGAGGCTTCAGTGAGTAAAAATTTCAGCTGTTAGACTGATTACAGGATGTGTATTTCTGTCTCATAAAGTGGACTGCCTGTGAAAGACTTAGGTTGAAGGTTTTAGTGTTAGATTTAAGGCTTAAGCAATTGGGTTTTCTCCATTGTGCTGTTTTGGGCATCTTACTCCTAATGGGAGGATGGGGCATGTCCACCAATAGTTTGCCATGTGCCCCCACTTGAGCCAATCCGGTGGACACCTGGTCTTCTGGTTGCATCCACTATAAAAGGAGATGTTATTCAAATCTTTGCAGCTGCTAGTTTCGGCTAGGAACAGCTAGCAGCCCTGGGCCTTGACTCCTGCCACACAATGGGGGACCCCTGTGTGGCCTGGGACCCAAGATCCAGAATATGTTCATACTGTTATCACATCATGTTATGTTGTTCATTCATGTTTCTCTGTATTGCTGATTATCATAGTTTTCTCTCTATCCTGTATTCTATCTTGTATTCTGAATATATCTGCTCTTTGAAACTACCTCATCATTGTGCCAGGGTGAGTCCGCCCAACCCCCCATTACCCTCCAAGCATCATGGGTGCTTGCCTTGGAAGGAAATGAGAAAAAGCCCCCCCCCCTTTCCTTCCAATCTTTGAGGCTTCGATCTCCTCTCCTTTTGACTGCCTTCTAGGATTGGGAGGCATGTGAGAGGAGAGCCAAGTAGGGCAGTGGTGGGCTTCAAAAAATTTTAACTGCCACACTGTGGGCATGGCCAACTCTGTTGGTGTGGCCAACTCTGTGGGTGTGGTCAGGTGACTGGGTGGGTGTGTAGTGCTGTATTTTAATCTGAGCTTTTGTGGATTGAGTCCACTTCATCAGACCATTAGTTAGTAATTACACTTTGATGCTCTAATTTTCCTTTAAAGAGTAATTGCAGCAGAGTAATTGCTGGTTCAGCCTCACCCCACTCCGGTCACCCAGACCCAGCAGCATGGATGTTGGAGTCATGTCCGGAGTGGGCTGAGCAGAGGAGGAAGAAGTGGGTGAGGCAGGGCAGGGTAGGGCAGTGGGCAGGGCCAGCCAGTTTTACTACCGGTTCTCCCGAACCTCTCCGAACCTACTGGAGCCCACCAGTGAAGTAGTGTAGGTGTGTGTCATGAAAAGAAAGGAGGGGTGAAATAACTCCCCCCCCCAAAAAAAAATCCCCTCCAAGCTGGGTGGGCGCTTGCTATGGAAGGAATGGGGGGAGAAAATGTTTTCCCCCATCCCCTCCAAGCTTGGAGGCTTCGATCTTCTGTTGCCTGCCTCCTGAAATACAGAGGCAGGTGAGAGGAGATCCAACCAGATTGTGCACTTGCCTTGGAAGGAAAGGGGGCCGTCTCAACTGCCATGGCAGGCACTTACCCTATTTGGATTTCCTCTCACCTTCCTCCCAATCCCAGGAGGCATTCGAGAGGAGATCGAAGCCGCAAAGCTTTGAGTGGAAGGGTGGGTGAAAAGTGTATCCTCCCTTTCCTTTCAAGTCAAGCACCCACTCTGCTTGGAGGGAAAGGGGGTTGGGTGGACTCACCCCGGCACAATGATGAGGGAGGGATGGCAGGAATTAAGGGAGGAAGGAAGACAGGAGGGTAAGAATGAGGGAGGGAAGGAAAGAAGGAAGGGGAGAAGGTCAGCTGGTGGTAGTGAAGGAAGGAGGAGAGGTGGAAGGGTGGGGGAAGGGAGAGAAAGAAAGGAGAGAAGGAAGGGGTGGTGGGAGGAAGGATAGAGAGAAAGGGAAGGTGTGGTGGTAGGAAGCAGGGAGTGTAAGAGAGGAAGGAGGGAAGGGGGAAGGCAGGTGGGCCTATTGTCGCAACTTCTCTGCCTCACCCGATTGACAGCCAGCATAGGGCACTCTGGTAGCCCACTGCTGGTGGGAGTGGGCACATCGAAAGGCCCGGCCGTCCTTCTCCAGAGCACTGGGGCTGCATCCGTGCTCCTCTCATCCATTCTGGGACAGATCCCTTGCTTGGGTAAATGCTGCCCCCTGTTTGTTTTGCACATGGACGTCGCTCCGCCTCTCCCACGCCCGTCTCAGCCTCCTCTGTGCTTTTTTTCTTCATTTATTTGTTGTTACTTGGTGACGGGCTGGAATGTTGTTGGCTCGTGTGTCTCAGCACATGACCAGTCTTGCACTGTGTTTGTGCCCCTGCACAGCACATTTTTCAGGGATTGTGGGGACATACCCCCCCCCCGAAACCCCAAGATTCAAGCTATGCAATCTGGGATGCCAAAGGTAGGTATGTGCAAGCTTGCATGGGGCTGTGTCCCGGGGCGTGGAAATGCATTTGGGACACACGGGTGTACCGTTCTGCTTTAATTATACATATAAGGTTCCATTCAGTCCTCTGCCAGCTAGATCCTGCTTTTAAATAAATGTAACTTTCATTGGAATGTTCTTTTCTGATGTATTTTATACAATGTGCCCCCTTACTTTGGTGCACTGCAATGCTTTGGGTATTCAGGTAATAAAGGTGATGGGGCACCCCTATGGCCCCCCACAGGAACCCCAGGATTTCAGGTAACATTGACACTAACATATAAAGCCCTTGAGCATTTAGGACCATGCTATCTGATAAAGTGCCTCTTCCTAAGGATTTATACCCAGAGCTCTTATGCCTAAAGAAGTTTCAAAAGGTTCTGTCAAGGAAATGAAAGCACGGTGCTAAAATGGCCGTCACACTCTTTGCGCCCCCCCACCTGGACTCAGACATCCGGGTGAGTTAGGGGGCATGGCCACCCCTCTATAAAAGGGGTGGCCACGAGGCAGCCGAGCTGCCATTTTAGAATAGCAACGGAGAGGAGAAGTTTTCTCCGCCGCTGTTTTTTCTCTTAGTCTTCGGCTATTGAGCCCTTGCAGTTCGTTTCCCGGCTGGGAAAGGAGGATTAACGCACACGGAGCCTTGGATTGCTTGGCTACCACGGTGCTTAGGCGGTAGGAGTTCGATCCCTGGATAGGGATCCTGCTTTTCTACTCCTAGGGAGACATGGCTCTCAAGCGGAAGGCCCTGGCGATGAAGCCGCGGCCGAGGGGGAGAACTTTTACCGGCCCTGTGCTGGATGGGGGCCAGCCATTGGGTCGGAGGACCAGGGCTGCGCCCTCACAGCAGGGCAGCATGCCAGCCTTGCCCACTGGTACCAGTGGGGCTACTCAGGTGGACACTTGGCAGCCGGGCTCCAGCTCGGTAGCTGGGCAGCTACAGGCCGGCCCCTCTGGGGCTTCGGCCCTCGGCCTGCTGTTACCGGCCATGGGACAGGGCGGCATGGGGGGGGCCTGGTGCGGGTATCCAACCCGCTGCTCCTCCGGCCCCTCATGGGCCGGAGTTTTGGGCATGGCCCTATTCTGGCCCTGGCTCGCCTTTTGGGTTACCTTTTCCTCAACTGCCTGGTGGGCCGTCTGGTCCACCCGGCCCGCCTTATGCTGGGGGCTCTGGGGCAGTGGATGCTCTGTTAGCACGGTTAGCAGTGCTGGAAGCATCCTTGGGCATTGCACAGCCTCTTTCGGAGGGGGGCGCTACTTTCTTCAACAGGGGCCCCTTCGTCGGCCCCGGCTACCTTGCCGGCCGCAACGCTTCAACGGGCGGCCAGCCGGGTCGAGCTGCTTGAGATGATCCAGCCGGCACCAGCTGGTGTCTCGCAGCTCCCCGTTCATCCCGAGCTACAGACTGGGAGCAGTCAGGTGTGGTTCCAGAGCTCGATTCCGGTCATGAGCTCCTACGCCCGCTGAGGGCCGGAACCCCCAGCGGGGGTGCACCTAGTGAGTATCAGGTTCAATTTAGTGCACCTACATCACAGCCCACTTACAGTGGTGGGGTTCAGTGGCCCTGGCCTCGTCAAGTTGAGGCGTGTGGGCATCAGTTACCAGCCTATCCCAGTGCTCCATGGTTTCAAAATGGTCCCTCGTTAAGGGCGGGGGTGTCCGCCCCTGGGGCAGTACCGAGCATCGCAGGGGCTGTCCAGGTCCCGCTGCGTATGCCCTTTATACAGAATGTGCCGATGATGGCTTTGCCGACGGCTGGTTATTCCTTGCCCCTGGGTGATCATTTGTCATAGGTCACGAGGGATAAGATTTGGCGAGGGGAGTACATGGATATATTCTCCCTATTGAACCATGAGCCCACTAAGGAAGAGAGAGAGGGACAGGACGACAGAGACAAGGAGCTGTTCCACCATTGTAAGCCGCCGTGCACCTGGGCCAACTGGTTGCCGGCATATCTAATTTATATGGCGGTATACCTTAGGGCCCGGCCTGATCTGGCCATTCCTATGGTCCAATACTTGGACAATATTTACAGGGCGATGGTTTATTTCCCTGGCCCATCGTGGTTGGCTTACGATGAGGAATTGAGAATGAGGGTGGCCCTACACCCTGAGATGAGATGGGATGAGCCCTGCCAGAAATTGTGGCTCTTGTACATGACCCCCACGTGTCCGGCACCTGGGGATAGGTACCATTGTGGCCATGCTGTGCAGCGAGCTGCTCCAACACAGGCTCCCGGCCAGCCGGCGGGGCAGGGGATTCCAGCCTGCTTGCTGTGTTGGAGCTTCTCAGCTAATGGTGTGCGCCATCGGCGCCGGGCAGCGGCAGGGGGCGGAGGCTGCTGTGCTGCGGCAAGAGCAGCGCCGGCGCCGGAGAGGAAGAGGCACAAGCCGCCGCCGCCTCCCCCTCGCCATTTCTCCCCACCCGCGCGGCCCCTGCGGTGGCCGCCACAGCCGCCGCCACGCTGAGACCCCCGCAGTGGGACCAGCCGTAGCGCAAGTTGCTCAACTTAGATCCAGAAGCAACTTTCCACCACCGGCAGGGAGATAAGGGGAGCCTCCCGTGGCCCGGGAGGCTCCGAAGAAAGACGCCGCCGCCGCCATCGCCGCCGCCGCGCTCTCCCCGCCCCCACCACCGGCGGGGAGATAAGGGGAGCCTCCCGTGGCCCGGGAGGCTCCGAAGAGAGGCGCCGCCGCCGCCATCGCCGCCGCCGCGCTCTCCCCGCCCCCTTCATCGGCGGGGAGATAAAGGGAGCCTCCCGTGGCCCGGGAGGCTCCGAAGAAAGACGCCGCCGCCGCCGCTGCCGCCGCCGCGCTCTCCCCGCCCCCTTCATCGGCGGGGAGATAAAGGGAGCCTCCCGTGGCCCGGGAGGCTCCGAAGAGAGACGCCGCCGCCGCCATCGCCGCCGCCGCGCTCTCCCCGCCCCCACCACCGGCGGGGAGAAAAGGGGAGCCTCCCGTGGCCCGGGAGGCTCCGAAGAAACACGCCGCCGCCGCCATCGCCGCCGCCGCGCTCTCCCCGCCCCCACCACCGGCGGGGAGATAAGGGGAGCCTCCCGTGGCCCGGGAGGCTCCGAAGAGAGGCGCCGCCGCCGCCATCGCCGCCGCGGCGCTCTCCCCGCCCCCTTCATCGGCGGGGAGATAAAGGGAGCCTCCCGTGGCCCGGGAGGCTCCGAAGAAAGACGCCGCCGCCGCCGCTGCCGCCGCCGCGCTCTCCCCGCCCCCTTCATCGGCGGGGAGATAAAGGGAGCCTCCCGTGGCCCGGGAGGCTCCGAAGAGAGACGCCGCCGCCATCGCCGCCGCCGCGCTCTCCCCGCCCCCACCACCGGCGGGGAGATAAGGGGAGCCTCCCGTGGCCCGGGAGGCTCCAAAGAAAGACGCCGCCGCCGCCATCGCCGCCGCCGCGCTCTCCCCGCCCCCTTCATCGGCGGGGAGATAAGGGGAGCCTCCTGTGGCCCGGGAGGCTCCGAAGAAGGACGCCGCCGCCGCCATCGCCGCCGCCGCGCTCTCCCCGCCCCCTTCATCGGCGGGGAGATAAAGGGAGCCTCCCGTGGCCCGGGAGGCTCCAAGAAGGGACGCCGCCGACGCCGCCGACGCAGCCGTGCTCCCCCCGCCCCCACCACCGGCGGGGAGATAAAGAGGCGCTGCCTCTTCCCGGGGGCCCACGCTATTCGGCCCGGGAATGGGAGGCAGGGGTGTCCCATCCCCCTTTGGACCCTGCCTGTTGGGGGGCTTAAAGGAGAGGCGCCGCCGGAGGCCCGGAAATTTTGTTCGGTGCTGGATTTGGGGGTGGATGGCGGAGGGGGAGGGAAGAGAGAGTGTTGGCCTTGCCAGCCGGGAAGGAGGGGCAGCATTCCGTCTTGGGAGGTTCCGGAGACTAATATAGGTGTTGTGACGGGCATGGGGCGGTATGGCGGGTACCGTGGGGCGGGCCGCACTCGGGGAATGCGGGTCCGATGTTTAAGTACGGTCCCTCATTCCAGCCCTGCAGGTACATCTCTGGGTCCTGAGCAGCAGATCCAGAGTGACCCCGCCCTTAGGCTGCTGCTGGTGAATGCCAGGTCGGTTTGCAATAAGGCCCCCCTGATTCAAGATGCCATCCAGGATGGGCGGGCCGACCTGGCATGCATCACCGAAACCTGGCTGACACCTGAGGATGGAGTACCTCTTTCGGACATGTGTCCAGCTGGGTTCGGTATTTGGCACCAGCCTAGAGATGAGGGGAGGGGCGGTGGTGTCGCCATTGTTGCCAGGGAGTCTTTGGGAGTCGCTAGGGCCACTGCTCCACAAGTGTCTGGCTGTGAGGCCCTGCTTCTACGGTTGGGCCCCAAGGGTCAGTTGGGGATCTTGCTCCTGTACCTGCCCCCTTGCAGAGTAAGGGATGCCCTGCCTGAGCTCCTCGAGGCCGCCTCGATGCTGGCGTTGGAGTTCCCGAGGCTTATGGTTCTGGGGGACTTCAATTTGCCATCGTTGGGGGTGGCCTCTGAGGGGGCAAGGGAGTTCATGGCTTCCATGGCAGCCATGGGCCTGACTCAGGTAGTTCGGGGTCCGACCAGGGGCAGCGGTCACATGCCAGACTTAGTTTTCCTGTCGGAGCAGTGGCAGAGTGACCTGAGATTACAGGACTTAGTCATCTCACCTGTGCCATGGTCAGATCACTATCTGGTGACTCTTGACTTCCTGGGGGCGACACTTCATCGTAGGGAGGCAGGGCCTATTAAAATGGTCCGCCCTCGGCAACTAATGGATCCAGATGGTTTCCGGAGGGAACTGGGGGATGTACCTCTGGATCGGCTAAACGATTCACCCGAGGCACTCGTCGACCTATGGAATAGGACGACAATAGCGGCCTTGGATGAAATCGCGCCACTGCGGCCTCTCCGCGCCCGGGGAACTAGGTCATCTCCGTGGTTCACAGAGGAACTACGGGAACTCAAACGGGCAAAGAGACGCCTAGAGCGCCGCTGGGTGAAGACCCGGGATGACTCCGATTGGACACTAGCTAGAGCCGCTATTAGGGCCTACCTAGTGGCGATGGGGGTGGTGAGGCGGCAATACTTCACCACCCTTATTGCCTCCGCTGATAATCGCCCAGCCGCCCTGTTCCGGGTAACCAGGTCCCTTCTTGGTAGAGGGAGATCGGTGCCCGGTTGGCAGGGGTCGGCTGAGGACTTTGCTGACCATCTGGTGGAGAAAATCGATCGGATTCGTTCAGGATTGAATCCTGGCGTGGATGGGGAGGGTCGGGGGGGTGCCGGAGCACAGTCTTGCTGTTCGATCTGGGATCGGTTTGATCCTGTTGTCCCTGAGGAAGTGGACAGGCTCCTTGCAGATGTTCGTGCCACTACATGTCCTCTGGACCCCTGTCCCACCTGGTTGGTGAAAGCCTCCAAGGAGGTAACAGGGGGCTGGGTTGGGGGGATAGTAAATGCATCTTTACGGGAGGGGGTATTTCCTGCACAGCTAAAACATGCTTTGGTGCGCCCCCTCCTGAAGAAAATGTCCCTCGACCCAGCTGTCCTTAACAACTATAGGCCGGTTTCCAACCTGCCCTTTCTGGGTAAGGTTTTGGAGAAGGCGGTGGCGCGCCAGCTGCAGAGTGTCCTGGAGGAAGCGGATTATCTAGACCCCTTTCAATCGGGATTCAGGCCCGGATATGGAACGGAGACGGCATTGGTCGCACTGATGGATGATCTCTGGCGGGAGCGGGACGGGGGCTGTCCATCCGTCCTTGCTCTTCTTGACCTCTCAGCGGCCTTCGATACCGTCGCCCACGGTATCCTGCTGGAACGGCTCGAAGGACTGGGGATCCAGGGCACTGTGTTGTCCTGGTTTTCCTCATTTCTGGAGGGCCGTACCCAGTCGGTGTGGTTAGAGAGTGAGAGGTCCAGCCCTAGGCTTCTCAAATATGGGGTGCCTCAGGGATCTGTGCTCTCTCCTCTCTTATTTAACATCTACATGAAGCCGCTGGGTGAGATCATTCGTTCCCACGGGGTGCGGTACCATCAGTACGCGGATGATACTCAATTGTACATCTCGGCCCGTGGGGACCCCAGTGATGCTGTTGAAATCCTATCCGGATGCCTGGAGGCCATTGGGGTCTGGATGGGGGCCAATGGGCTTCGGCTGAATCCCAGCAAGACAGAGTGGCTGTGGATAAGGGGCCCCATGTTGTCCAAGGAGTTACCATCTTTGGTACTGGATGGGGCTGTTTTGCCCCAGACAGACCCAGTGCGCAACTTGGGGGTCCTCCTGGACTCACGGCTCCTGCTGGAAGAACAAGTGGCAGCCGTGGCCAGGGGGGCTTTTGCCCAACTTCGGGTGATTCGCCAACTGCGCACGCTCCTGGACCGGGGCTCCTTGCTTATGGTCACTCATGCTCTGGTTACTTCCCGACTAGATTATTGTAATGCGCTCTACATGGGGCTGCCCTTGACGACCATTCGGAGGCTGCAGCTGGTCCAGAATGCGGCGGCCCGGGTGGTGATGGGGTGTGGGCGATATGCCCATGCCTCACCGCTGCTTCGGGAGCTGCACTGGTTACCAGTTTGTCTCCGGGTGCAATTTAAGGTGCTGGTTTTGACCTTTAAAGCCCTATATGGCAGGGGGCCAGGATACCTTAGAGACCGCATCGTCCCAAGAGTGACTGCCCGTCCAACCAGAGCGGACCGGAGAGGCTCTCTGGTGGTGCCATCAACGAGGGGTGCACATTTGACTGGCACCCGAAGGAGGGCCTTCTCCGTGTCCGCACCAACTCTCTGGAACCTCCTACCAACAGATCTAAGACTTCAAAGTGAATTGCTGCCCTTCAGGAAAGGAGTAAAGACCTGGCTGGCAGGGCAGGTGTGGGGCCCGAACGGGACTATGGCCTCCGCCGGCTGGCTTTTATAAGACTCTCTTTCTTTCCCTCTGTGTGGTAGGTGGGACGGGTGAGTGGGATATGGGTTTTAAATGGGGGTGGATGTCGGTTTTTTCTTATTGGGTGGGTTTTTTATTGGGTGGGTTTTATAAGGTTTTTATAATGTTTTTATGTATTTTCTTGAGCTGCTGTAATGCCGCCCTGAGTCGGGTTCTGCCTGAGTGGGCGGCAGTTACAAATGTGAATGATAAATAAAATAAATAAATAAATAAGCGACAGTGTTGGTAAAAACATGAGTGTCCCTCTTGCGCTGGCCCCCATGCCGCCTCCGCGTGCCCGCGGGCTGGTGGGTCACGGGGCAGAGGTAGAGGTGGACAGGGGGCGGGCAGGGCTTCTGCTGATGGAGCTAGCCAGTCAAAAGGCCCCCTCCCCAGTTAATGTGTATATGTTGGATCGATGGCTCTCAACTTATCCAAGAAGGGAGGATGCGAGGTACCTCCTGGACGGTTTCCAGTGGGGCTTTCGTATCCCATTCGAAGGGGTGTGGGGACCCCAAGATGCCCCCAATTTAGTTTCCCTGAAGGGTAAGGAAGAGGTAGCTGCCCTGAGTATTGCCAAAGAAGTGGAGGCCAGGAGGGTAGCGGGCCCCTTTTCCGAACCACCTTTCCCTAACTGAAGGTCTCCCCTCTGGGGCTAGTACCTAAAAAGACCCTGGGTGAATTCCGTTTAATCCACCATCTATCGTACCCGGCGGGTTCTTCTGTCAACGATGCTATTCCTGATGACCTTTGATTGGTCAGGTATACGTCGTTTGATCAAGCCCTACGGATGGTGCGCTCTTGTGGTCCCGGTGCCCTCCCGGCAAAATGTGACATTAAATCGGCATTCCGATTGCTGCCAGTGCACCCTGGGGACTTTGAGCTATTGGGTTTTAGAATCCAAGGGAAGTTCTATGTAGATAAGGCCATGCCTTTTGGCTGCTCTATTTCATGTACAGCGTTCAAACGTTTTAGCACTTTTCTTCAGTGGGCCTTTGTTCACAGGTCAGGATCTCGGTCTGTAGCCCATTACCTCGATGACTTTTTGTTCGGGGGTGAACAGGGCTCGGACACGTGCACGCGTCTCCTCACTACATTTCAGATGCTATTGCGGGAACTGGGTGTCCCTTTAGTGCCCGAAAAGACCGAGGGCCCGTCTACTACGCTCACATTTCTGGGTATTGAAATTGACACGGTCGCACAGGCATCCCGGTTACCCATGGAGAAGGTCACCCGGATCTCCGCGATGGTTTTGGCATTGCTGGCCAAACGTAAAGTGTCACTTCGTGAGATTCAGGTACTTCATGGGCATCTTAACTTTGCCTGCCGGGTGGTGACACCCGGCAGAGCATTTGCCCGGCGCCTATGTGACGCCATGTCTGGCCTGTTAAAGCGCCACCATAGGGTCCGACTGACCAGGGGCATGCGGGCTGGCCTTTTGGTTTGGCTCACATTCCTACAGGAATTTAATGGGGTCTCTTTCTGGAGATCAAACCATTTGGTTTCCCCTAGATACCAAGTACAGTCGGATGCCTCCGGCTCCCTGGGATATGGGACTTATTTTGAGGGGAGGTGGGCTTATGGCCAATGGCCTCCTGCATGGCAGGGCATGGATCGCCTACGCGATCTTACCTTTCTTGAGTTCCTTCCAATCCTGGGAGCTTTGATGCTATGGGGTGAGGAGTGGGCCAACTCAGTGGTCCATTTTTGGTGTGACAATGCGGCAGTGGTGCACATTGTCAACGCTCAGACATCTAAATCGCCTCGGGTGATGGCGTTGGTTCGCCAATTTGTGTTACTAAGCCTACGCCTAAATGTGCTGTTTAAGGCCAGACATGTCCCAGGCGTTAATAACGATATTGCTGATGCTTTATCCCGCCTGCAGATCCCCCGGTTCCGTGCCTTGGCTCCGGAAGCAGAGGAATTCCCCTCGCCACTCCCGGCCGAGATTTGGACATTTGGCAAGGAGAGGTGAACCGGGCGATCGGCATGTCTTTGGCACCCCGCACGCGTAAGGCGTATCAATGTGTTTTTATACAATTTAGAACCTTTTGTGTACAACTACAGTTGCCCGAAGTGTGGCCCATTCCAGTGGAACAGGTTTTACAATTTATGGTTTATCTACACAGTCAGGGTTTGGCTCCTCGTACTATAGCATCCAGGCTGTCGGCACTGGCATTTATGGCCAAAGTGCGGGGTTTTGCTGACTGCGTTAATGATTTCCGCATATGTCATGTTTTGGAGGGGTGGAAACAGGAACGTGGCCGCCGCCCGGACACTCGCCACCCAATTTCACCAGAGATCCTGACCCACCTTGCCCGAGGCTGGCATAACTTGTGTTATGATAGGTATGTGGTGGGTGTTTTTCACGCGGCTACCACGGTGGCCTTCTTTGGAGCGCTCCGCATCTGTGAGTTGGTACTACTGTCTAAGTCGGATGCGACTCGAAGGGCACTGGAACACGACGATGTCTATGTCACGATCTACAGTGACCTAGCTTATTTGCATTATGTGTGGCCGTCCACAAGGCTGCTATGGTCGGACATCGTGCCGCGTCATACATACAAGGGAGGTATTGACCTCCGTGCCCTTGACCGCGCTCGCCACTCGGTGAACAGGGCAGTTGCCCGGTTCTTGTCAGACAAGGGTTTGTGGATGGTCATCCGGCACCCCACAATTAGTTTGCAAAATTACGATCTCTATGCAGGGGATGGGGTCCACCTGTCGGCTAGAGGTATGAACCTCTTTCTGCAAGATTTGCAAGCAGGCCTGGTGACCGAGCTGACGGTCTGGGGGGGGGGTGAGTCTTCATAGACGCCTCCCCGTGTGGCGGGTAGCACTGGTAAGGTAAAGATTGATGACCCATAGGTATCCGGCAGGTTCGCAATTGACTGGCCAACACTTAGACAGGTACAAGTGTAATAGCTTTGGCCGGTCAACGACGAACCAGGCAAGGGGTGATGGCAGGAGCTTTACAGCATGCATCACCTCGTGATTTGATGGATACACATCATAGGGTGGGGTCAGTAGATAGTTTATTGACTCCGGTCAACAATTTGTTTGTGTCAACAAACAAATTGATACAAATGGTTACATTGTAGCCAATTATCATTGGCATTTTTGGGAGGAACCTTACCAGTGTTACTGCGGCCTGCTTGCCTTAAGAATTACAATTGGATGAATACACCAATTGAAAGTTATAATTCGGACTAGGGCATTATTCATTCAAAGTGGCCCAATGCCTTTATCCATATACCGGTGTCTGAGTCTTTCTTTGGGGGGTGCGCCTGCAATGAAAGTGTGGCGCCAAAATGTCCACTGCGCTCTTTGCGGGCCCCCCACCCAAACTCAGACATCCGCATGAGTTAGGGGGCATGGCCACCCCTCTATAAAAGTGGTGGCCACGAGGCAGCCGAGCTGCCATTTTAGCATAGCGACGGAGAGTCGAAGTTTTTCCCTCCACCCCCTCCCTAGTGAACAGTGTGATATTTTGGTCGCTTCGGGGCCGGGTCGGAATTTTTGGCCTGAACCTACAATTGGCCCTTTGGTTCTGGCTTTTTTGCCCATCCCACACTGTTGCTAGTGTTTGAGCAAAGGGGTTCTTTGACTTTGGTCACTTTAGGCGGGCAGCACTGGTAAGGTAAAGATTGTTGACCCATAGGTATCCGGCAGGTTCGCAATTGACTGGCCAACACTTAGACAGGTACAGGTGTAATAGCTTTGGCCAGTCAACGACGAACCAGGCAAGGGGTGATGGCAGGAGCTTTACAGCATGCATCACCTCGTGATTTGACGGATACACGTCATAGGGTGGGGTCAGTAGATAGTTTATTGACTCCGGTCAACAATTTGTTTGTGTCAACAAACAAATTGATACAAATGGTTACATTGTAGCCAATTATCATTAGCATTTTTGGGATGAACCTTACCAGTGTTACTGCGGCCTGCTTGCCTTAAGAATTACAATTGGATGAATACACCAATTGAAAGTTATAATTCGGACTAGGGCATTATTCAATCAAAGTGGCCCAATGCCTTTATCCATATACTGGTGTCTGAGTCTTTCTTTGGGGGGTGCGCCTGCAAAGATCTTTCTCTGCATTGCCCCTAAATTAGGGAATGAGTTGCCGATGGAAATTAGATCTGTTTCCACAATTATGGCATTTTGTAAACAGTTAAAAATATTCTTCTTCCAGCTTGCATTTCCCTCCTAGTTAATTGATTGCAAAGGTGCAGGCTTCCTCAATTAATGGATTCATTATTTCCTGTTCTGTTTTGTTTGTTGTTTGAGTTATTTTTGGCTGCAATTACGGAAATAAGCCATTAATTAATTATTAATTACAGTAAGACTCTATATTTATTTATGCCATCTATGTAGGTATTTTATTATCAATGTTTTATTAATGTTTATTAATGCTTATCATTTATTTTTATTCTGTTTGGATTTTTTCTGTTTTTCATTTTACTGTATTGTGTGTTTTTTAAAATACTGTAGTTGTAAGCTGCCCAATTGTGGCATGGTATAAAATAAAAATATAATAAATAAGGATAGAGTGAAATTCCTAATAACGTCCAATCCTGATAATGTCAAATCCGCATAACATCGTGTTCGTTATACACCACATGATGCTCTGGATAACGACGCAAAAAGGCTAAAAACCGACATTATGCAGAGCATCTCCATAGGAGATCCCGGATAATGACGGTTTTTGGACATTTTTGTGACTTTATCCGGAGCGTCTCCCATAGGGACCGCATAAAGTCCAAATCTGGTTAACGGCCAGACTTGTGGAACCAAGTTTGGATATTATCAGAAGTTCTGCTGTAATCGCTTTGCACTACACAATCCTGTTCACTGCCATCTGTGAAAGTAGTTTTGTATGTGACTGGTGTGAGGAGAGAAATTCCCCTCACTTTATTTCTTAAGCAAAATATCCCTGGCCATGCTAACTAGAGGATTCTGGCCCAAATCTAGCCCAGAAAAGTAATTTCCCCAAATTCTTATAGAGGCTCATGCATAGCTAAACAACATTTACACCTTCTTCTCAGAAAATAAATAGTCTTGTCAAGTATGTTACACAAGTTTATTATGAGAATAACACCATAACCATTAACATTGGACCTCTGTAGCCATGGCTTTAACAACAGCCATTGTCAATATACTCCATTTCCTTTTCCTAGCACTCTTTTGGAACATATTAGCTTTTGTCACATATAAAACCTCCAAATTACCTCCCCAAATCCCATTTGTATAATGCTAATAACAACAAACCACTGAAGTTGCACATACAAAACTCACCAGAGCTGTTTCCTCGTAACCCTTCCCGCCTGATTTTATATCCTGTCTGCCCTGAGTAAAGTAACCATGGTGATGGGTAAAATATGTTGTCTATAAGATGGCTTGATTAGGTCTGTGAGGTGAACTGAGTCCAGAGGTCTGGGCCATTAATTCTTGAGTATCCTGACAGGAGACACACATTTATTTTTCTTGCTATGTTATTAAAGAATTTCTGACACTTTTCAAAATGTAAGAATTTAAAAAATGGTACCAAATAAACAAGACACCACATTTTTATTGCAGGGTTATGGCTGGATTTCCCCCTCCCTAGATTTCCTATCACTTGTAGTTTGCGTTGGAATATTTACTCTACATTTGCATATCTTTTTCCAGCTGGTTTTTTTTTTAAATAGAGTCTGGCAGAGAGATAATAAAGCACCTGTGCTTGCTTCAAAAGTGTTAACAAGAATTGTGTGGCTCTGGAGTTTGGCTATCTTTAGCTTGTAGTATGAGTCAGGATTTTATATGGTGCAACCTGCTGTGATAGTCTATTGGGAGACTATTTGTATCAAGTGAATTTTTAAAAAATTCTGTAATGGCTGCATCATTTCTCCCTCTTGCTGAGAATACAGAGATTATTCAAATTTATTATAATTTACTTTCTAGCGGAAGCAAAAAAAAAGTCCTAAAGCTAAGAAACAAAATCTCTTAGAATATTCATGGGAGGGCTTCCCTATAATATTTTTTTTGCCTTAGAGAGTCATGGTTTTGAATATCATGAGAACCAGTCAGCAGGAGGAAAAAATGTAAAGCAAATTCATTCATTCATTCAATATCAGATTAACTAATTCATTTTGTACCAACTTGGCATTTAGCAACATCATGAGCAGATCAAATGGATGGCTGATAAAGCTACCTCAATTCAAACTATAAAAGACAGGAAATAATGGATTTTTTCATTTGGGTAAATTAATGTTGCTCCTGGTATTATCACATCATCTCAAAAAGCAATATCTCTGCAAAATTACTCTTGCACATTTATTGCAGTACATCACTGGCCATCACTACTAAGTAAGAACACCTTGTCTTGCTTGCTGTGAGGTGTGGAGTATGATGGTCTTTGTAACTTGTCTAGATATATATGGGGCACATTAAGGTAGCATGCACCAGCATGTTTGAGCAATGATGTAACCTCTCCTAAACTACTATTTGCCATCTTCTTTCTGTATTTCCTTCATGGAAATTGTTTTTACCTAGTTGAATATGGAAAGAGATTTTCTTCTTCTTCAAGTGTTGTATCCATTCCATATACTGTCTATCATCATGGTAATAGTTTCTCTGTTCTTAACTCCTTAGAAGAGTTCTTCCGAGGACATGCCACACCAGCCTCTCAGATTATTATTATTATTATTATTATTATCATTATCATTATCATTATCATTATCATTATCATTATCATTATCATTATCATTATCATTATCATTATCATTATTATTATTATTATTATTATTATTATTATTATTATTATTATTATTATATTTGAACTTATATACCACTTTCCTTTGTCAACGACAAACTCAAAGTGGTTCACAACATGTTCAAAAATCAAAACAAAAATAGTTTAGCATCAAAATTACAATATAAAAATAACAAAGCGAAACAATGCATAAATACATTTGAAAGTTCAAAAAACAAAATCAGCATATCAATAAGCAAAAACAAAATCATAATACAATAACCCCCCACAACACAGTCTTAGAGTTCCATGGGGGGGGCAAGGCGGGGGGGGGGGAGACAAGGCCAGCTCACAGCCCAGACCAGCAGAGCAGCAAAAGTCGGACCGCTTTTGTTTAGCCACAAAGCCCATCTATGTTCAGGGCCTCTCTCCCCAGGGATCTTCCCTTACACAGCAAGTTGGAGTATTCTATATATCATGTTGTTCCTTATGATATGCCCAAAGTACTGGAATTTTAGTTGTTTAATGGTATTAAACAGTCCTTATTATTTATTTCTCTGGTGCAATACTTCTGCATTAGTCATATGGGTCAACCCATGATATCCTTAGCAGCTGTCTGTAGATCCACATTTCAAACGCTTCAATTTTCTTTTCAGATGCTTTAGTCAATCTCCAAGTTTTGACTCGATATAGCAACACTGGGAATACGTAACATCTCACTATTCAGATCTTTTTAGCAAGAGTTAGATCTCTACTGCACAACAAACGTCGCATTTATATGAAGGTGGATTTTGCTTTTTCTATTTGTATTTTAATCTCTACCTCAGGATCCCACTTTTTATTTAACATACCCCCCAAACAGAAAATTTTATCCACTCTTTCCACTCTTTTGATCTCTTTTGTTCCTGCCATTAGTTTGCCATGATTTGGTGCTTGGCTTATAACCAGATAGTTCGTCTTCTTGGTATTTAGATTCAAACCATATTCTGCACTTGAAGCTCTAACTCAATCCAGCATCAACTGAAGATCTGTAAGGTTTGTGGCCAGCAACATTGTGTCATCAGCATATTGGATGTTATTCAGGTATTCCCCATTAATTTCAATGGCAATGTTTATATCTGATAGTGCTTCTGGAGGAAAAAACCTCTCTGAATATATATTAAACACTATCAGGGGCAACACACAACCTTGCTACACACCTCTGTGGATTTGAACCTGTTCTGCCAGCTGCTCTTTAACTCTGACTTGAGCTATCTGATTCCAATAAAGGTTGGTGATGATTGTGGTGTTTTTATCATCTACACCTATTTTCTTCAGTGCCATGGTCATCTTCTCATGCTTGCTTACAATGACCCTAATAGGGCTTCAAGATAAATGAACTATTTTCTGTTCCATGCCCCCAATGAGTTTCTGTGGCTGAGGGTGCATTTGAACCTAGGTCTCCTGAGTCCTATCCATTACACCACACCAGGTATCCCATCAATAATACGACACTCTAGGATTGTTTTGTGTTCTTGGCAGTGATTCTTTCTGTCTCATGTTAGTATCTCATATTTTCTTCCAAAGACTGCATAAATAGTTAACACTCCACACATCAGTTACTCCATGACCATCCAGTAATGGCACATAAACTCATTTTGCCTTCAGGAAATACCACATGGCAAACATGTCAGAAGTTATGGTGGAGTGAGAAAAGTAATCCACTAAGTAGAATTGGTTTGATATAGGGACAGCAAAATACACATACCAATTTTTAGTGAATGAACACTGAGGAGAAATTTTGTGAAGCTGTTTTTTGCTGAGGACGTTGTTCTCGGGAATTAGACAAAATGTATATAACCCTTACATGGAGAAAGTCATATACAGTGGTACCTCATACAATGATATCAATCCGTTCCACAGGGACTCATTGTTATACGAAACAATTGCTTTATGATACATGCATCATACAGCGATTTTCCCTATGGGATGCATCGTACAATGATTTTTGTTTTTTGCTAAGTGGTTTTTCCCATTGGAAAATTGTTATGTGGGACACCATTCACCCCCCCCCCCCTCAAAAAAATAAAAACCTAATTGTTATGCGATTTCGTTGCTATACGGAACAATTGTTGTATGAGGTTCCACTGTACTTCACTCAAATCACATTTCTGGCAAGCATTATTCTAATTTGCAGCTGGACATACTTTGTGTGGTAGGCAAATAAAATGACAATCAAGAACAAGGTTAATTATAAAAACAAATTGATAAGGAAAAGATAAGGAAAAAGAAGTTTTAAATGTTTACTACTATTTCCTGGAATTCATAATATCCTAATGACAGTACAAGTTTCCTCCTGTATCCATGAGTTCCATTTCTGTGGTTTCAATTAACTGTGGTTTACAATGGCTTATGACAGGGTAAGGTTTTCCTTGCTGGAAAGTCAGTCGTATCCGACTCTAGGGTTCAGTGCTCATCTCTGTTTCAAAGCCGAAGAGCCAGCGCTGTGTGCATCTGCAGATGTTTCCGTGGTCATGTGCAAGGCATGACTAGACACTGGAGCACACGGAAAGTTAAATGTTATTATAGTACAGAGCATTTCTGTGATTGCGGTAATGTACTAAACAGTTTCCTGGAAAGCAGTGAAATTCAGAGCATGGGAGTGCAGCAAAATACAGAGTGTTTCTGTGAGTACAATAAAATGCAGAGGTGTTTTGAACTTTATTGTAAGTTTCTCAGATATTTTAAAATGATACATTTACATCCCTCACTATGGTGATTCTTTGGTTTTCTGTTATTTGTGGTTTCAGGTATATGCAGTACTCTTGGAACATACTCAAGATACAGGGAGAGACCTGTATATTGTTGGAATCTTAATCAAAAGGATTTGAATGGCTATAATCCTGTTGTCCTGCTCTGCATGCATAAAGCAAAAAAATAATAATCACAATGCAATCAATGTCACTATCCACAACAAATCATCACTGATTAAAGGCCTGCTTTACCCATTTCAGGGTGAATGCTACTTTGTTTCATTTTGCATATGAACCTTGCATAACACAAAATAACTTTTCATCAGACACAATTTATGATTATGACATCATCAATACTGTTCACATACTGCTGAGCAGCAGGGTCTTAGCCATTAAATCATTTGTACATTCAGTGGTATCTCGGATAAAGTCCGATTCGGATAAAGTCCGATTCAGATAAAGTCCGATTCGGATAAAGTCGCAGTTTTCATGCGCACGTGATGCATCTCATAAAGTCCAAAACTCGCTAAAAAGATGGACGTTATCCGAGGTATTTTGTATCGGAACCTCGGATAAAGTCCATTTTGGGCATTATCTGATGCATATCCCATTTGATTCGGATAAAGTCCAAAATTGGATAAAGTACAAACTTGAGGAATGGAGTTTGGACTTTATCCAAGGTTCTACTGTATACAAAAATTACCTAGCAAAGAAAATGATGAGACAAGTGGAATTCCTCATACACTATGCTAATCATGTCAATATTTCCTTTCTTCCAAAATGGGTAAATAAAGTAAAGGTCACCCTTGCGCAAAAGCCAGTCACATAGTGTTCAGTGCTCATCTCTGTTTATAGCCAAAGAGCCAGTGCTGTCTGCATTTGCAGATGTTTCCATGGACATGTGGCAGGCATGCCTAGACACTGGAGTGCACGGAAAACTGTTTACCTTCCCATTGAAGTGGTACCTATTTATCTACTTTCAATTACTTACTTTTGAACTGCTAGGTTGTCAGGAGCTGGAACAGAGACAGGAGCTCACTCCCTTGTGTGGTACTCAAGTATCGAACCCCGACTGTCCAGTCTTCATGCTTAGTGTCTTAACCACTAAGCCACCACAGCTCCTCAAAATGGGTATCATCAATATTTGGAGTGGATAGGATGAGCCATGTTACTTGCCAGTCCCCTAATGAGTTCCTTTAATTATGCCGTATCTTTTATTTTATCTCTGTCCTTGGTTCTCTGTTCTCATTCATTCATTCATTCATTCATTCATCCACAAAACCACTGATGTTCTTGGACCCAAATCAATGAGTGCACATATATTTTGATAGATTTAGAGGTGTTTGCTTTCTGACTTAGCTAGGAATCTGTGTCTGATTATAGAGCTTCGGTGTGGCCCATGTGCTGGTGAGACACTCAACTCAAGCACTGTGAGACTTAGCTGCCAGAATGCTACAATGAGAGATGCCATATTTCTTTATACTTTGGACAATAGAAGAATTAATGGCTCAGATGAGCCATCTTGCAGGCTTTCTCAATATGGTCACTGCCATCAGTGTTTTCATGCTAAGGTATCTCATCCTATTCTGCTGAAAATTTGACTAGGTTGAGATCTGTACTTAGCAACATGTAGACCAGGTTTACTGAAGGTTGCCAAATGGAAAAATGGCTTCAAAGCCAGCTACAGCTCAGCAGTGAATCAACAGTTCCATTACAGATAGCATTAACATCTCTCCTTCCAGATACCTGCTAGTGTGTTGCCTGCAGCTTTTCATGTACGTTTTTCTTCTCACCATTATCTGACAGTGTAACAGATTCATCTTTAAACCCATGACTCATGCATCAAGTAAATGCTATTCTTTCCGTGCTACTAACTTTGATTTTACTAACTTTTGGACAAATTGTACACTACCCAACTTCAAGTGTTCTTCATAAAAATAATTGTGTGTCATCAAGTCAATTCTGAATACCAGTGATCCTTTCCATGGTTTTATAGGTAAAGAATACTCAAAACCAAGCTTCCAATCTCTGGCTCTGCAGGTTTTCTAACCCATGCTGAAATAAATGAGCTCATCCTGGCACTAGCAACCTTCAAAGTGGCCATTGGTCATGCTTGGATTCTAGGAACTGCAATCTTTAAAACGATTTTCCCAGCCTCTCCTTTTAGCTGTAGATAGCAGGGATTGATCCTCAAATACTTTGCATGCAAACTTAAGCATGTGCTCTGCCTTCAAATCATGGTCCCTTAGTGGATCTGTAGATCACTCCACAGCCAACATACAAGAAACCAACAAAATTATATGTCATAAAATATCAGTTTAGTCATTATTGGAAGAGGAGGAGGAGAAATATTAGCTACATCTGCCTAATAACTATAATTAGGTTACTACTGATTCATACACTATTGGGGATGTCAAGCTTCCTCAGACATAGCCTCCTTTAATGTTATTCCTTGTCCAGTGAACACCTTCCTCCATCTTCTAATCTGGTTTTGCTCTTGTGTACCCTCAAGAATATTTATCCTTGCCATGAAGGTAACTGAACAGATTCTCAATTTAGTGGCTGAAATCCTACTGTTTTATTACACAGGCAAAAGGCAAACAGAGTAACATTCACTCATTTGTAACCAACAATTAAAAGATCCTGGCTATGCACACAAAATCAATGAGAAGTGTGCACCCCACAAGTGAAATGAGTGAATTTTACACCCCTTCCCTTCCACTTAATTACAAGCGACTGGATTTTAGCCACTAAATATTAACCATAATACTTAATGGCTAAGGACTGCAATGGCTCAAGTGGTTAAGACACTGAACTTGCTGACTGGAATGTTGGAGTTAGATTCCCGGGTACTGCATGATGGAGTGAGCTCCTGTCTCTGTCCAAGCTCCTGCCAACCTAGCAGTTCAAAAGCAAGAAATTGCAAGTAGATAAATAGGGACCACTTTGGTGGGAAGGTAAACAGCATTCTGTGCACTCCGGTGTTGAGGCATGCCTGCCACATGTCCATGGAAACATCTGCAAATGCAGACAGCACTGGCTCTTTGGCTATAAACAGAGATGAGCACTGAACCCTAGAGTCAGATACAACTGGCTTTCGAGCAAGGGTGACCATTAACCATAGAAAAGCTATACTGACTGAAGTTTAGATTTTTTTTCTCCTTTTAATTTTTATGCCTGAATACAAATTCAAATCAATAATCCTACATTAGAATATAGAATGAGATAAACAAACACAGGAAAAATGTGAAAAATATGATTTCTAATTCTAACAGCTCAGCAAGTAAATGAGTTTATTCATACTTTTATTCAGTAAAATCAAAGGGAGGTAAGTTACTGATAATTAACATGTGTCATTGTTGTTTTCATTGAATCTAATTTCTGAGTTACTAAACCTTAGTACAATGGACTACCCTTTTTTTAAAACCAATTCTTACAAATTTATGTGTCAAATTATTCTTTTTGTATCCTTTTAGCAATTACACCTGGCTTGTAACATTGACCTGAAGAGCAAAAGAAAGCATTGTGGTTTATTAGTACTTCTTTGCCTGCAATTTCAATTCAAGTTAAGAAAAAGATTCCTTTCTTCCCCTCAGATGCAAGAAGATAAAAATAGTTTTTTCTATCTCTTCTTCTTTATAATTCATGTGGTCATAACATAAAGGTCACATAAGGTATTTTACATCTCTGGTAAAGCAGCAACTATCCTATTTCCCAGAGTTCAAGGTGTGAAGTATGCAATTTCAATCAAATTATGTAGGCCTCTGAAGCCATAATCCGATAGTTTTTTCTCCCCATTTCTGAAAAATAAAAAACAAAAAACAAGAATAACAAATTTAATAACATAACTTTCTGCCATTCATGCTACCCAAAACCTGCTTTATAGGTTCCAGTGGTGGGAGAGGAGAAATTACTGAAAATGTGGTTTGCAAAAGATGGGATTTCAACCAGAACAGAGAAAGTTAACAAGAATAAAAGATAGTTGGTTAACAAGAATAAAAGATAGTTGGTTACACTATAATTATGACTACTAAATGATAATTATTTACTTTTTTCCTCATACGTAATTATGATAATTACTTTAAGATTTATTTTATTGAGTCTGAATGCTGCAAGCTGCTGACCTATGAAGCAATCACATTCTTTCCCCCTCAACCTCTTTAGTACCTCATGCGAAAAACAGACCACTAATCTAACACATGCCAGCACATGAACCAAATGGTATTCCACCATTAAGACCATACTCCCATAACTAAAAAAAGGAATTGAAAAGTCATGGTTGCACTGCAAAAACAGCATCATTATGCTTAAAATTATAATCTGCTTTAGTTTTATCTTTATTGAAAAAATGAATTACTTACAAATACCTAGTTATTTATAGCAAGTTTCTTACAACCTGTTGCATCATCTTTTCACTTTGATTATTCTCTCTGATTAAGGAGATAAAGTTTACATATTTATTCTGCAGAAAAGCATCCATTCAGGCTTGTAGACTGAAATGGTACACCCAACTCACAGTTTACTGAATCACTGAGAACCAGGACTTGGCTGCTATACTTATCTGAGCTATGCTTTCTTTACAGGAGCTGCCAAGAAAGTGTGACAATGATGATGATGAATTTTTGTGGCCTGTCCAGCTGCCTACTATCATCATCTCATTTCTATAAAGGCTGCCAAAATGTTGTCAGGCCACAGACAGTAACCAGTGTCTGTCAATGGCCTATTGACCCATAGTAGGAGGAAGCAACAAACAGATATTTGGTAGGCAAACTGTTCCATGTCCCCATCCAACTCTCCCATCTGGCAAGTAAAATGTTATTTTTCTCTTTTCTAATGTAGATGTGATCACAAAATGTCCTTGTTACTTTTAAAAAATGTATTAAAACATCGAACTATAGATAGCAGCAGAAGTAAAAAGGCAAAATTAATATAACTATTGAAGATCTCTGTTCTGTTGCAGAAACACAGAGAGCCCTCTTTACCTATTATTTCTCAGTTATTTGACTGGTATGAAAGAAGGAGTGGACTGCTCAGCTTCAGACAGATGTTGGTACAACAATCCGCTTATTCCCAGGTAGGACTTGGTAGGACTCTGGCCTCCTGGTGATGGGATTGTGCCTGATCATGCTTCCCTGGCCCAGATCGGACACAGCAGTTCAGGCTTCTCCTCAGTGTGCACAGTCACTCCTGACTGAAATCCAGGTGGTGACAAAGCGTGCACGTGAAACTAGTGTAGATTCAGGTAGTGTGTGCAAAGTAATCACTCCAATTCTCTTCAGGTATTTTAGAAATATATTGAAAGCATAGCAAAATACAGGATACAGTCCATCAAAGGATCAGGAAGCATTTCAAAGCAAGGAAATAAAGCAATCTGGTTCTCTAAGGGATAATCCACGGCCCCCCCTTTCTCTCAAGCTTCTACATTTTGGCAGCTAAAAAGCACAGCATTCCAGAGAGTGTCTCTGTGTCTGCATGTGAGTGCACATCAGTCTCTGGGTTATATCTCCTCTCACAGGGTCCACCTTTGGCCCTCCCCCTTAGGGATTCCAACCAATGATCTTACAGAAAGACATGTAAATCACACATTAGGTATCATTTCACTAAAGCCACGAGGCAACTCATGAGACAGGGATATTTATATATTTTCTCTCTCCCCCTGATTTGAAACTGCCATTTTGAAAGAGGCTAAAGCACAGTGTATACTTCATTCAGTTACAGTTGGCCAGGTGGACAGTGTGCTCCTGGCATTCTTGTCTGGCCTCCATTGCTACATGAGCACAGCCAAGTCTCATGTGGCATCTTGCCACTCCTCCAGTTATTCTGCAGTCCAATATAATTACCCTGCTTCCTCTCCACTGTCTTCATCTTCCTTCTTTTTCTCTGTCCAAATGGCTCCATCTAATGTATGGGTGTGAGAGCTGGACCATTAGGAAAGCTGAGCGCAGAAGAATAGATGCCTTTGAAATATGGTGTTGGAGGAGAGTTTTGAGAGTCCCCTGGACAGTGAGGTCAACCTTAGGTCAATCTCAGAAGAAATCAACCCTGATTGCTCTTTGGAAGGTCAAATAGTAAAGATGAAGCTGAATTACTTTGGACATCAAATGAGAAGAGAGGATTCACTTGAGAAAGTCTTGATGCGGGGAAAGGTGGAAGGCAAAAGAAGAAGGAGACAGCCAAAGATGAGATGGCTAGATGGTATTATAGACACAATGGGCACAGAGCTGGGTGGGCTGAGGAGGATGGTGGAGAACAGAGGTGCCTAGTGGACAATGGTCCATAGGGTCGCAAAGGGTCGGAATCAACTGTGTGACTGAACAACAACAAGCTGTTTCTCATTAACCAGCTCCAGCTGTGTCAGTATTTTCTGGAAGGCTTATTCCTTGGAGGTCCTGACCACCTTTTGACTTTCTTCAACCTGTGAATTGGGCTGAACAGCCAATGGGAGGTGTGAGCACCCCTGCATGCCTCCTCCATCTTACACACAGCTTTAACTGAGGAGACAAACTATTCCCACCACACAGAGGTTCTCTGTAATTTGAACATAATGCATCTTGTGCCCATTCCTTTTGAGAAGCAAAACACATAGTGACTAAAGAAGGACATTATGACAATTAGGAAGGATGATTCTATCTCCAAGAGATGGCTAAGAATTCATTTTGATTTGTTTTTTAATAGAATTTCCTAAGTGCATATCATTAGAATGAGAGAGAGAAATGAACCCAATAGATTGGTCATTCATAGTAGTTCAATTAAACTTGCAATATCCATGCTTTTTGGTGCATGAACAAATTTAAAAAACTCCCTTCTATGAGTAAGTTTAAGTACCTCATTTCTTTTAGAAGTTGAAAGGTTTTTTTTTAAATCTGGGGATATAATCTCTACACTTGATATTTTTTAAATATTGCATGGATTGAGACTGCACTGCAGGCTCCGAGTTCCAACTTTTGTCTCCTACTTATAATTATTAATTGTTTTAGGTTTTTGCATCCTGACTGTAACTGTATCGCTCCCCCCCCCAATTTGGGAGATGAATGTTGTGGTTCATTTTGTGCACACATACTCAGATAAAAACCTCTTACTTGAATAATGCCACCAGCAGAGAAAATAGTAGGTTTCCCATACATATACAGATAAGCTGTTAGACATGACATACAAAAAGATCTCTCAGCTTTTCTCAGCTTTTGTAGAAACAGAAATGTATATTTCCTCCAATACTTTTCTATAGACAAGGCACTTGCATGGACCCATCTGATTTAAATACAGTTGTTGTGGATATGTATAAATCACACGGAACAGATAGTTAAGCACTTAGAAGTAGGAATGTGTTCCTGTCACAAGAATTTATCTTATATTTCAGTTCAGCAAATCAAGAAGCAGCCCAATTTGTTTCAGACTTATTCAAATGCTGTGTAGTTCAGGTTCAAATGTGAATCTTGCTTTGGAAATTCAAATTTTATTTCTCCATTGACATCAGTGCCCCTCACCAATGATTATGATTTGCCCTTTGCAGTATTAAATTAAATTTGCAAACATAGTACTGTAGCTTGGTCAGGGGTTATATTAGCCAAACTGCTGACAACTGTAGGAGCCATCTTGCTGCTGCTGCTGCTATGTGCCATCATGTGACTCCCAAATTATGGTGACTCTTTAATTAGTGACTTCCAAATGTCCCCATTATTAACAATCCTGCACTAGCTTGCAAACTCAAGGCTCTCTGGCTTCCCTTCTTGAATCAATCCATTTCTTGCTTCACCTTTCTATTTTTCATATTTAATTTCCCTCTTATATTTGGTGGGGATGGATTGCAGCCTAAAGGATCTAGATGAATACCTAGTATTCTAGAATTTGTAACTGAATAATGTAATGTGTGAAAGGCATTTAAACTTGGATGTTATCAAGGAAGAAACTACTCATCAGGAATCACATCGGCATTAGAATAAGGAAGGGATGGACAAATCTGTCAATCTCGATTTTGTTTAGCTTATTTTTCCAAATTTAGGTTCATTTCATTCCATTTCTGCTTCTCTGCATATTTTTACGAAACGTTTCTGAAACTTTGTATTAATTTTCTGGTCAACATCATTACACACACACATTTTTACATATTTTCCCAGATGCATCCTAATGTAACAGTATAAATCCAGCTTCTAGTCCAACCAGAGTCTTCTTCCTGGCTAGACTACTGGTTGCAGAATGGAAGGACAATCAAGTAAGCATTGTCCTAATGTCAGCAAGCTTCCCTTTATATACCCAGTCTCAAACGGGTCACAAAACTGGAACATGATAGAGTCCTGGTAGATGGAACACTGCTGTGTTATTGTCCTTAAGTGGGCAACATTTTTTTTAGTAATAGAATTCTGGCAATTGAGTCAATGGAAACTTGACAAAGTCACATTTGTGTAAATTCTGTTGATTCAAACAAATTTCCTCTTGGGACTAACAACTGATCAGTGTGTTATTTTTACAGGTATACCCTTAAACCAGTGAGTTGTTTTTACAAATACCCCCCAATTGTTACTTCTATTGGCAAACTGCTTTGCAGAATTAAGTGAAAACAGCAATGTGCACCTCTGCCACTTTTTAATGTTTTGGTTAAAGAAACATTGCAAATTGTGAGTTTGCATTAAACGATCAGAACAAATTTCTCCCCTATCACTAATGGAGCAGATAAAAATGCTGCAGAGTAATGTATCCTTGAGATCTCAGTATGGAGCTTGATTTATCATTCTTTCTTTAAATCAGTGTATGTTACTTACTGTATATTCAGCCTTGCTCAGCATGAGGGCTCATTAGCTATGATTAAGTACAGGAGTGTTTTCTGGAGGATTATAAATTGATTCAGTTTGGGGATGTTAGTTTGACGTCCGTCAGCACATGAGAAAATTACATGTTGAGGCTTGGGGATGCGATAAGAAAACTTTTAAAATATTACAGGTACACTGAACCTTTACTTCTTGTTTAACTCTTAAGAGTTTGGGCATTATATTTGTACTCTGTTACTATATTATAGAGCCATGTCATGCACTAGTATAAAAATGACACACAGTATAAAAATATTGCTTTATTAATGTTCTAGATTCCTGAAGAAAGAGAATTCTGAAAAGCCAAAGATTGATACCAGAATGGCTTTGAATATTTTGATTTACCAATAAACCACTTGGAATATAACATACAATTACTTAGAGACTTTACTTTGGTCTTCAAACAGTTGGCTATAACCCTACAAAATGTGCTTGATAATATGAAAGTGCGGCGCCAAAATGGCCGCCACGCTCTTTGCAGCCACCCACCCACCCGGACTCAGACATCCAAGTGAGTTAGGGGGCGTGGCCACCCCTCTATAAAAGGGGTGGCTACGAGGCAGCCGAGCTGCCATTTTAGAAACGCGACCGAGCAGAGAAGTTTTCTCCGCCGCGTTTCTGCTTCTTCGCCCTTTCGTACCTTTGCCTTGAATGGAGTTCTCTCCTTTTCATTACTGCGGTACTCAGGGCACAGGAACCGATCCCTGGCCAGGGATCCGTCGCTTCTTTGGGAGCCATGGCTCCCAAGCGCAAAGGCCTGGCGGTCAAGCTGTGGCCGAGGGGAAGGGCTTTCCCACCCACTCCCTCTACCAGGGGGCAGCCATCGGGTCGGAGGACTCGGGCTGCACCCCCCCAACTGGGCAGCGAGACGGCCTTGCCCGCCGCTGCCAGTGGGGCCGAGCAGGCTTCGACTGGTCAGCCCAGCACAGGCCTCCAGGTTGGGCCAGCTCAGGCTGGCTCCTCGGGCGGGATTTCTTTGGTTCAGGACAAGGTGGCCCGCTTGGACTTGGTGGCGGTTTCCGCCCCACCATTCCTCCGGCCCCCCATGGACCGGAGTTTTGGGCATGGCCCTACACAGGCCCTGGATCCCCATTTGGGTTTCCTGCTCAACAACTGGCCACAGGGCCATCCGGCCCACCCAGCCTGCCTGGCCCACTTTATACTGGGGGCTCGGAGACTGTCGATGCCCTTCTTGCACGTGTTTTGGTGCTAGAGGCTTCACTGGGCATTGACCAACCACCTCCTGAAGGGGGTTTGTGTGCTGCTTCGATCACGGCCCCTTTGTCACTCTCAGACACATCGGCCATGACTCTCCAGCGGGCCGCCAACAGGGTCGAGCTGCTTGAGGCCGTCAGGCCAGCCCAAGCTGGTGCCTCGCAGCTCCCCGCATGTTCGAATCTGCCAGTGGGGAGCAGTCAGGTGTGGCCCCAGAGCTCGATGCCTGTCGTGAGCTCCGATGCCCGCCGTGGGCCGGAACCTCCGGTGAGGACAGCTCACGGGGGTGCAACCAGTGAGTATCCGGTTCAATTTAGTGCACCGACACTGTCCAGTTACACTGGGGGGTACAGTGGCCATGGCCATGCCAGGTTACTGTGGGTGGGCAGTTGCTTCCACACTGCCCTATTAATTCCTGGTTACCGAATGGCCCCACGGTTAGGACAGGGGTGTCCGCCCCCGGGGGTATGCCAAGCGTTGCAGGGGCTATTCAGGGCCTGCTGCGCATACCTTTCATTCAACAGGTGCCAATGGCGGCTCTGCTGACGGCTGGTTATTCCCTCCCCCTGGGTGATCATCTTTCACAGGCTACTAGGGATAAGATTTGGAGAGGGGAGTACGTTGATATTTTTCCCTCCTGAATCGTGAGCCCACTAAGGAGGAGAGGGAGGGACAGGATGACCGAGACAAAGAATTGTCCCGTCGTTGTAAGCCACCGCGTACCTGGGCCAATTGGTTGCCGGCATATCTTATATATATGGCAGTGTACCTGAGGGCCCGGCCTGATTTGGCCATTCCGATGGTCCAATATCTCGACAATATTTATAGGGCGATGGTTGACTTTCCTGGCCCGTCGTGGTTGGCTTATGACGAGGAATTCAGGATGAGGGTGGCCCTACATCCTGAGATGAGGTGGGATTAGCCCTGCCAGCAATTGTGGCTCTTGTATATGACTCCCACGCATCCGGCGCCTGGTGATAGGTATCATTGTGGCCATGCTGTGCAGCGGGCGGCTGTGACGCAGGTTGCCCGCCAGCCGGCGGGGCAAGGGGTTCCAGCCCGCCTGCTGTGTTGGAGCTTCTCAGCTAGCAGCATGTGCAACAAGCGTCAGTGTCATTTCCGGCACAAGTGTCCCTCTTGCTCTGGCCCTCATGCCGCCTCTGTGTGCCCGCGGGCTGGTGGGTCACGAGGCAGAGGTAGGGGTGGGCAGGGGGCAGTCAGAGCTCCCTCTGATGGTGCTGGCCAAGCAAAAGGCCCCCTCCCCAATTAATATTCCCATGTTAGGTCAATGGCTTTCCGCTTATCCTAGATGGGATGATGTGAAGTACCTGCTTGAAGGCTTCCAGTTTGGCTTTCATATACCATTTAGGGGTGTTCGGGGACCGCAGGACGCCCCGAACTTACTTTCAAAAAAGAGCAATGAGGAGTCGCTGCACAAATCATAGCTAAGGAGTTGGGGGCTATGAGGGTTGCAGGGCCCTTTGATGAACCACCATTCCCTAACTTGAAGGTCTCCTCTCTGGGGCTAGTGCCAAAAAAGACCCCAGGTGAACTTCGCCTAATACACCATCTTTCCTACCCTGCGGGTTCCTCGGTCAATGATGCCATTCCTGATTACCTTTGTTTGGTCAGGTATACTTCGTTTGATCAGGCCCTACAGATGGTACGCGCCTGTGGTCTCGGGGCCCTCTTGGCAATGCGTGACATTAAATTGGCATTCCGATTACTGCCAGTGCACCCCGAGGACTTTGAGCTGTTGGGTTTCCATTTTAGGGGGAAATTCTATGTAGATAAGGCCATGCCTTTTGGCTGCTCTAGTTCATGTTCGGCATTCGAACGATTTAGCACTTTCCTTCAATGGGCCTTTATTCGAAGGTCAGGGTCCCGGCCTGTAGCCCATTACCTCGATGACTTTTTGTTCGGGGGTGAACGGGGCTCGGACACATGTACGCATCTCCTTACTACATTTCAGGCCCTTATGCGGGAACTGGGTGTCCCCTTAGCGCCTGCAAAGACCGAGGGCCCAGCCACCAAGCTCACCTTTTTAGGCATCAAAATTGACACTGTCGCACAGGCATCCAGGTTACCCGTGGACAAGGTGGCCCGGATCTCTGCGGTGATTCGGGCACTGATTTCTAAACGTAAGGTGTCCCTTCGTGAGCTACAGGTACTGCACGGCCACCTCAATTTCGCCTGCCGGGTGGTGACACCAGGCAGAGCTTTTGCCAGGCGTCTGTATGATGCCATGGCTGGCCTATTAAAACGCCACCACAGGGTACGGCTCACCAGGGGTTTACGGGCAGACCTTTCAGTTTGGCTCACATTCCTACAGGAATTTAACGGGGTTTCTTTTCGGAGATCGGACCTTATGGTCTGCCCTAAATTTCAAGTACAGTCGGATGCCTCCGGATCTCTGGGTTATGGGATCTATTTCGAAGGGAGGTGGGCATATGGCCAATGGCCTGACGCATGGCAGGGCATGGATTGTCTCCGCGATCTTACTTTCCTGGAATTTTTCCCCATTTTGGGGGCACTAATGCTATGGGGCGATAAGTGGGCCAACTCAGTGGTCCATTTTTGGTGTGACAATGCTGCAGTGGTGCACATTGTTAATGCTCAGACGTCCAAATCCCCTAGGGTCATGGCATTGGTCCGTCAATTTGTCTTGAGAAGCCTACGCCTTAATGTGCTGTTCAGGGCCAGACATGTACCAGGCATTAATAATGATATTGCTGATGCTTTATCCCACCTGCAGATCTCCCGGTTCCGAACATTGGCTCCCGAAGCAGAGGAATTCCCCTCGCCACTCCCAGCCGAGATTTGGACATTTGGCGAGGAGAGGTGAACCGGGCGATTGGCATGTCTTTGGCACCTCGCACACGTAAGGCATATCAACATGCTTTCGTAAAATTTTGAACTTTTTGTGGCCAACTACGGTTACCCGAAGTGTGGCCAATACCTGTAGACCAGATTTTGCAATACATGGTTTATCTTCATGGTCATGGGCTGCCCCCCCCCCCCGTACTATAGCGTCTAGGCTTTCGGCACTGGCATTTATGGCCAAGGTGCGGGGCTTCGCTGACTGTGTGAATGATTTTCGCATATGTCCTGTTTTGGAAGGGTGGACACTTGAACGTGGCTGCCGCCAGGACACACGTCACCCTATTTCACCAGAGGTTCTTACCCACCTTGCATGAGGCTGGCATAACTTATGCTATGATAGGTACGAGGTGGCTCTTTTTCATGCAGCCACCACTGTAGCCTTCTTTGGAGCGCTCCGCATCAGTGAGTTGGTACTACTGTCTAAGGCGGATGCGTCTCGTAGGGCACTGGAACTCAACGATGTCTATGTTACTCAAGAGTGGGCTCAGTTGAAGATACGGTCCTCAAAGGTTGATCAGCAAGGCGTAGGCAGTGGAGTCAGACTGCTACGATGTTCCATTGAAGACATCTGTCCGGTTGGTGCCCTACATGAGTTTTTGGTAGTGCGTGGTATGCACCCTGGCCCTTTTTTCTGCCACCAGGATGGGTCTCCCCTTACTAAATTCCAGTTTTGGAGGGTGACCGGCATGGCACTTACCAGTGTGGGCCTCCCTGGGGCTCGTTACGGCACCCATTCATTTAGGATAGGCGCCGCTTCTACTGCGGCTGCGTTTGGGTACTCTGAGGCTGATATACGCGGGATGGGCAGGTGGGGATCCATGCGCTTTGCATTGTACGTACGCCCCCTCCATGTGTGAGTACCAGTTATGTCATTATTTCTTTTTTCCTTCTTTTACAGACCCTGTGTGTCCCTGCACACCGGTGGCAGTATGGCTGGTGGGCCACAGTTACGTGCACTGGGCAGCGCAGTATGCTGCGGCGACAGAGTTGGGACCCCATCTCGGGCTACGTGCAACCGCACGTTTGCGATGGTACGGTAAGCGCGGTATGAAATGGCGGGAACTGTTGCCATTCCTGTTTTCCATCAGGGATGCTGGCCCGCCTGATGTCCTCATCCTGCATCTCGGTGGCAATGACCTTGCCCAGGTCGCTGGCCTCTCTTTAAAGTTCACGATTTGCAGGGACCTAGCCTATTTGCATTACGTATGGCCATCCATGCGGCTACTATGGTCGGACATGGTGCCGCGACATACTTACATAGGAGGTGTTGACCTCCGTGCCCTTGACCACGCTCGCCGCTCGGTGAACAGGGCTGTTGCCCGGTTCCTGGCAGACAAGGGCTTGTGGACAGCCATCCGGCACCCTAGGATAGGCTTGCAGGATTATGTTCTCTATGCAGGAGATGGGGTCCACTTGTCGGCCAGAGGTATGAACCTCTTTCTTGAGGATATACAAGCAGGCCTGGTGACCGAGCTGATGGTCTGGGGGGGGCGGTAAGTCATCATGGACGCTTCCCCGTGTGGCGGGTAGCACTGGTAAGGTAAAGATCTATGACCCATAGGTATCCGGCAGGTTCGCAATTGACTGGCCAACACATAGCCAGGTACAGGGGAAATAGGTTTGGCCGCGCCACGCCACATCTTCGGCTCCCTTCTCTGGCCCGCTCGGTCAGGGAAGGTGGGAGCACAGCTGGGACTGCTTGCCGGACGCGGGGCTATGAATAGCCGCCGCCACCGAGCCCCGAGAGCCACGCCACATCTTCGGCTCCCTTCCCTGGCCCGCCCGGTCAGGGAAGGTGGGAGCACAGCTGGGACTGTTTGCCGGACGCGGGGCTATGAATAGCCGCCGCCACCGAGCCCCGAGAGCCACGCCACATTTTCGGCTCCCTTCCCTGGCCCGCCCGGTCAGGGAAGGTGGGAGCACAGCTGGGACTGCTTGCCGGACACGGGGCTATGAATAGCCGCCGCCACCGAGCCCTGAGAGCCACGCTACATCTTCGGCTCCCTTCCCTGGCCCGCCCGGTCAGGGAAGGTGGGAGCACAGCTGGGACTGCTTGCCGGATGCGGGGCTATGAATAGCTGCCGCCACCGAGCCCCGAGAGCCATGCTACATCTTCGGCTCCCTTCCCTGGCCCGCCTGGTCAGGGAAGGTGGGAGCACAGCTGGGACTGTTTTCCCAATAGTGGGGGCTTTAGGGCTTCGGTGAGAATGTTTCGAAGCCAGGGGTTTTTTCTCATGGACGGGAGGGATCTGAGGGTTTGGGCAATTGTTCTTGGGATTCAGTACTGTATTTAATGGTATTTTGTATAATTTATATTTGTATTTGCTTTTGAACTTTGCATTTGGTGTAACTGTTTAATGAATTGTATTGAATATATTGTAATGTATTGTGATATATTGTATTTTTGGTGGGATTATTGTGACATTATTATGCTGTATTATTATGTTGTATGTCTAACTTGTAAACCGCATTGAGTCGGTCCTTGGGCTGAGAATTGCGGTATATAAATTAAAATTCCATTCATTCATTCATCCGGTCAAGGGCGAACCAGGCAAGGGGTGATGGCATCACCTTGATATTTAACGAATACACGTCATAGGGTGGGGTCAGTAGATAGTTTATTGACTCCGGTCAACAATTTGTTTGTGCCAACAAACAAATTGATACAAATAGTTACATGTACCAATTGCCATTGGCATTTTGGGAGGAACCTTACTAGTGTTACTGTGGCCTGCTTGCCTTAAAGAATTAAAATTGGATGATTACACCAATTGAAAGTTATAATTTGGACTAGGGCATTATTCAATAAAAGTGGCCCGATCCCTTTATCCGTATACTGGTGTCTGAGTCTTTCTTTGGGGGGTGCGCCTGCAAAGTGTCATGGATATCAGTGGCTTACTTCAGTATAGAAATAATAAAATTATGATGTTAATATATTACCGATGAGAAAAACTGAACTTTCTCTGTAGCAATCACCCCACTTATATTTAGAAAAATTACCCAAGGAAGCCTTATTAATCATTTTCCGGACAAGTGAACATTAGTGAACGTCAATGTGGATGTGTGCAACTAGGCTAGCAATGTCTCTACTCTGTTTTCCCTTTTGAAAACAGTCCTTCCACCTCTGTTATAATTCTATTGATATCCTGCTGAATAGACTGAGGTCAGATATGGAAAAACTTCCAAATTCAGCAGAAGGATCTGCTGTGAGTTCACAAAGTTGACATATATTTCTGGATCCAATACCTTTAAAATTCTGTTCTGTTCCAATATGGTAAGTACCATTGCAATCCAATCCTAGATTCTTTCTTTGCAAAGATATTATCAAGAGAAGAATAAGAGCCATCTGTAAATTGCTGCTTTTAAACTGGCTGCAAGAATCCCTTTAAAAAGAGGCAATCAAGATACAGAGAGATGGTTCAATCCTTTCTATCTCTTGCCAAGGAAGGTATAGGACTGCTGCTGTCAAATCCTCTCGAAAGAAATGATTAACACAACTATGTTCATGAGCTTTTCTTTCCCTTAGCTCAAGCTGTATCAAAAAAGGGGAGAATAATGTATCAAATCAAGCTGCATTGCCTATGTTATTGTGGAAATGGTCAGCCTAACTACTATTTTTTAAATGATTGGTTCTGCACACAAGCAAAAATTCATCTTCTAGCTATATGAAAGCAGTTTAACTTCCCTTGCTTATAGCAGATGCTCTAAAAGCACCATTTACTCAGGGGAGAAAAACTTAGAACAACTTAGCTTAGGAACAAATGAACCTTGTGAAAATTCAATACAGCTCTACTAATATCACAGCAGGCCTATGTTAGGATATATGAATCTATGCATCTGCAAATACATGACCAATTAGATTTCTTATTATTTGTATAAGTCAATAATTGTAGTTATTTATCATAATTCACTAAATATGCATATGACACTTATACATTTATTTGCATGTACTATTTTAATATCTGTTATAAATTCATCCCAATTGAAGGAATGAAATATTCAGGAATGTGTCCTTGCATATTAGGTCTCCTAGTAATGGATGCAAGATGGACAGAAAGCCAATAAAGAGAACAATCTGGTTAATTAGTGGGAATAATAACCTGTCAGTCCTATAGGGTTTGAAATAATTCGTTGGGCTTTATGATCCAGCATTCTTTGCAGTAATTATTGAAGTCTCTCTAATCTCCTTGCAATGGATAATCAACTCCCATGCATAAGGAATTTATATTGACTGTTCTTACCAATACAGTTGAGACTAGTATTCTGTTGTGTTGTTTAGTCCATGCAAGATTAGAGACAAGTGCTCTCTTAGGCAGACTCAGAAACTGATTTGTACATGATACCAGATGCTGTTTTGCATCACAGCTACAATTTTATGCAGGCACTGCTTCTTACAAGTGTCAGGAGCCTGTTGTTTCCTTAAATGCTTGGACATCAGAATAAAAAATAAAATAAAGATAGAGGTTTTCTTTGGGGATCCTGTAAAATAAAAAAAAACAATGGAGCCAAGGAGAGAAAAAGAGGGAAGAGTGAAGATGGTGGTGAGATCCTATGACTCTCCAAACGTACAAAAAGGATAAGGCTGTAAGAATGAGGTTTTGGTTTAAAAATTCAAGAAAGGCATAATAAATGTTCCCCTTTAATTCTAAATGAACTAGATCTAAATGAATACTCTAGCTTTATTTAGAGCTTGGAGAGGACATGTTAGTATTAATGCATTATCATCAAAACCATTCTTTTTATTCTTAGACAATTTTGGACTTCTCTTTTGCTTGTCCATCAGTTTCGCACACCATTGACTGTTTTTGACATTAGTGTGTCGATGCTAATGAAATGTGTACCATGCTATTTCTAATCTCTGGCCAAGCTAGAGTCTTGATGTTCTGTAAAATGGTACTGGGCTGTCTTCCCTCTTTTAAGAAGCATTTATTTGTTGTCACCTCTGCTTGTTAAAGTTGCAGAGCTTTTTTTACAGGAGCTTGGTAGAGTTTACTATACACTTATGAAGCTGAAATTTTCAGTGTATGATTTCTTTGTTAAATTAAAATATTTCACCTTGCAAACAGCTCTAAGGCTTGCCCTTGAGTATGTTTCTTCAATGCATTGCTTGCCTTGCACTTGCATATTTCACATGGAAACCTTTGAATGCTAACATTCATGACTGTGAGATCCCTCTCATGAACTAAGTTGGTTATAGTGCATAAATGTGTTACTGGAAAAGAATTTGCAGTAAACATTGTAAACTAAAAAGCAATAACCATCTGATTTAGCATATGTATGCTGCTTTAGACTTCCTAGCACTTCATATATAATATATTATATTATCTCAGCAAGTCTTACAATGAATCTGCAAAATAAGATACCCATAGGAGGAGGCCAGAGGCCAAATCACATGATTCCAAAGTTGAAAATATTTCCCTCACTTACAAAAAGCTAAAATAAAAATAAAATGTTATTGTTGGTAATGATCAAGCTAAAATTTAACTATATGATGAAAGAGTTAATTATTAAACTTCTTCATGTTATAGCAATTCTCATATTAACCCAGAATTTGGTTGATAGGTATTTTTCACCTGCAGAAACAGGTTGGTGTGTTCTTAAAGACAACATGTGGGTAAGTCTTTCCTAGAGTGCACACCTGGCCCCATTCTAGTACAGGTAGGATGACTCTGGTTTTGTTTTGTTCCAGTTCATGTGATCACTGGAACTAATCGAAAGCAAGCCCAATATGAAGATGCTAATAACATGAAGTGAAGTAAACCCACTTTGGATATTGGCAAATTAATCATTTCTCTTACTCAGCAGAGTACAGGGAAAGTTGGATATTTTTTTACTGTTTAAGACTGTTGCTGATGCTCTACTACTGATAAAAAATACATCTGTATTCAAATCCACAAAACCAGCTGCTGTCAAATCCACACTTGCTTGTAAGCCACTTCATCATATTGACAGGAAGAATGAGAAAATATCTTTATGTGTAAGGATATGTCCATGGAGATCAAACTCAAGATTATCCATACTATGGTATTTCAAATTACTAGATAAGAAGTGGAAGTTAATGACAAAGAAAACCCACAGAGAGGGAGAAACCTCATTCAAAGTGCAGTGTTAGTTAAGATCTTCATGGATATCATGGACTGCCAGAAAGACAAATAGATGGTCTTTAGATCAAACCAAGCTTGTAGACTCACTAGAAGCAAAAGGTTAATGGTAGGTAGTTCCAGTAGGTCTAAACAGGGGTTACCATACTTTAAACATATCACAAGAATGAAAGTGCGGCGCCAAAATGGCCACCGCGCTCTTTGCGGGGGCCCCCACCCGGACTCAGACATCCGGGTGAGTTAGGGGGCGTGGCCACCCCTCTATAAAAGGGGTGGCCACGAGGCAGCCGAGCTGCCATTTTAGAATTGCGATGGAGAGGAGAAGTTTTCTCCATCGCGTTCTCTCTTTAGTCAGCTATAGAGCCTTGCAGAGCTCTGCGCATTCAATTCCCAGCTGGGAAAAGAGAACTCCGAGTACCCAGTGCCTTTTTTAGGATTGCCTCTTGGCTACCGCGGTACTTACACGCAGGAGCTCGATCCCTGGATAGGGATCCTTCAGCGATTCTTATTCTTTTAGGGAGACATGGCTCCCAAGCGAAAGGTCCCAGCCTTTGGGTCGGAGGACCAGGGCTGCGCCCCCACGGCAGGGCAGTGATAGACCCTTGCCCACTGGTACCAGTGGGGCCAGTCAGGCTACCACTTGGCAGCCAGGTGCCAGCTTCGTAGCTGGTCAGGTGCAGGCTGGCCCCTCTGGGGCTTCGGCCCTGAACGCGCCTTTGCAGGGCCCGGGACAGGCTGACCCCGGGGGGCATGGTGCGGGTGTCCGCCCCACAGCTCCTCCGGGCCCCCATGGGCCTGAGTTCTGGGCATGGCCCTATTCTGGCCCTGGCTCCCCTTTTGGGTTACCTTTTCCTCAACTGACTAGTGGGCCGTCCGGCCCACCCGGCCCACTTTATACTGGGGGCTCTGGGGCAGTGGATGCTCTGTTAGCACAGATGGCAGTACTGGAAGCATCCTTGGGCATTGCACAGCCTTCTTCGGAGGGGGTGCTACTCTTTCTTCAACAGGGGCCCCTTCGTCGGCCCCGGCTACCTTGCCGGCCGCAACGCTTCAGCGGGGGGCCAACCGGGTAGAGCTGCTTGAGACGGTCCGGCCGGCCACAGCTGGTGTCTCGCAGCTCCCCATTCGACCTGATGTCCAGGCTGGGAGCAGTCAGGGATGGTCCCAAAGCTCTATTCCGGTCGCGAGGTCCGACGCCCGCCGTGGGCCGGAACCCCCGGTGGGGGCAGCTCACAGGGGTGCACCTAGTGAGTATCAGGTTCAATTTAGTGCAGCAACACCACAGCCCACTTACAGTGGTGGGGTTCAGTGGCCCTGGCCTCGTCCAGTTGATGCGAGCGGGCATCAGTTACCATCCTATCCCAGTATCCCATGGTTTCTAAATGGTCCCTCGTTAAGGGCAGGGGTGTCCGCCCCTGGGGCAGTGCCGAGCATCGCAGGGGCTGTCCAGGTCCCGCTGCGTATGCCCTCTATACAGAATGTGCCGACGGTGGCTTTGCCGACGGCTGGTTATTCCTTGCCCCTGGGTAATCATTTGTCACAGGTCACGAGAGATAAGATCTGGTGAGGGGAGTACGTGGATATATTCTCCCTATTGAACATTGAGCCCACTGAGGAAGAGAGAGAGGGACAGGATGACAGAGACAAAGAGCTGTCCCGTCGTCGTAAGCCACCGCGCGCCTGGGCCAACTGGTTGCCGGCATACCTTACATATGGTGGTATGCCTCAGGGCCCGGCCTGATTGGGCCATCCCGATGGTTCAATCCATTGATAATATTTACAGGGCGATGGTTGATTTCATGGGCCCATCGTAGTTGGCTTACGATGAGGAATTTGGATGAGGGTGGCCCTACATCCTGAGATGAGGTGGGATGAGCCCTGTCAGCAATTGTTGCTCTTGTACATGACTCCCACGTGACTGGCGCCTGGTGATAGGTACCATTGTGGTCATACTGTGCAGCGGGCTGCTGCAACACAGGCTCAGCGCTAACTGGTGGGGCAGGGGGTTCCAGCCCGCCTGCTGTGTTGGACCTGCTCAGCTAGCGACGTGTGTACTAAGCGCCAGTGTCGTTACCGACATGAGTGTCCCGTTTTGCGCTGGCCCCCACGCCGCCTCGGCGTGCCCGCGGGTTGGTGGGTTACAGGGCAGAGGTAGGGGTGCACAGGGGGCGATCAGAGCTCCGTCTGACAGAACTAGCCATGTCAAAGCCCCCCCAATTAGTGTACTCATGCTGGAGCGATGGCTCTCAGCTTATCCAAGAAGGGATGATGCGAGGTACCTGCTGGAGGGTTTCCAATGGGGCTTTCGTATTCCATTCGGGGGTGTTAGGGGCCCCAAGATGCTACTAATTTAGTTCCCTTGAAAGGTAACAAGGAGGTTGCTGCACTGAGCACAGCTAAGGAAGTTGAGGCTATGAGAGTAGCGGGCCCCTTCTTGGAACCACCTTTCCTAATTTGAAGGTCTCCCCTCTGGGGCTAGTACCGAAGTAGAACCAGGGTGAATGTCGTCTAATCCTCCATTTAGCTTACCCTGTGGGTTCTTCGGTCAGTGATGCCATTCCTGATTACCTTTTTCAGTCAGGTAAACGTTGTTTGTTCAGCCCCTACGAGTGGTACGCTCATGCGGTCCCGGGGCTTTCCTGGCACAGTGTGATATGCACTCGGCTTTCTGATTACTGCCAGTGCACCCAGGGGATTTTGAGCTATTGGATTTAGGTTCCAAGGGGAATTTTACTTAGATAAGGCCATGCCTTTTGACTGCTCTATTTCATGTTCGGCATTCGAACGATTCGGTACTTTAATTCAGTGGGCCTTTGCTCGCAGGTCGGGGTCCCGGTCTCTAGCCCATTACCTCGGTGACTTTTGGTTCGGGGGTGAACGGGGCTCGGACACATGCACGGATCTCCTCACTACATTTCAGACACTCATGTGGGAACTGGGTGTCCCCTTAGCGCCTGAGAAGACCGAGGGCCCAGCTACTAAGCTCACATTTATAGGCATTGGAATTGACTCTGTCGCACAGGCATCCGGGTTACCCATGGATAAGGTGACTCAGATCTCTGCGGCGATTTTGGCATTGATTGCCAAACATAACGTGTCCCCTCGTGAGCTCCAGCTACTTCATGGCCACCTTAACTTTGCCTGCGGGGTGGTTACACCCGGCAGAGCATTGGCCAGGCGCCTGTGTGACGCCATGGCTGGCCTGTTAAACATCACCAAAGGGTCCGGCTGATCAGGAGCATACGGGCGGACCTTGCGGTCTGGCTCAAATTCCTCCACGAGGCAGCCGAGCTGCCATTTTTGAATTGCGACTGAGAGGAGAAGTTTTCACCTCCACCCCCTCCCTAGTGAACAGTGTGAATTTTTGGTCGCTTCGGGGCCGGGTGGGAATTTTTGGCCCGAACCTACAGTTGGCACCTTGGTTCTGGTTTTTTTGCCCATCCCACACTGTTGCTAGTGTTTGAGCAAAGGGGTTAGTTGACTTTGGTCACTTTGGCGGGTAGCACTGGTAAGGTAAAGATTTATGACCCAGAGGTATCCGGAAGGTTCACAATTGACTGGCCAACACTTAGACAGGTACAGGAGTAATAGCTTTGGCCGGTCAACGACGAATCAGGCAAGGGGTGATGGCAGGAGCTTAACAGCCTGCATCACCTTGAGATTTAACGGATACGCATCATAGGGTGGGGTCAGTAGATAGTTTATTGACTCCGGTCAACAATTTGTTTGTGTCAACAAACAAATTGATACAAATAGTTACATGTAGCCAATTGCCATTGGCATTTTGGGTGGAACCTTACCAGTGTTACTGCGGCCTGCTTGCCTTAAAGAATTACAATTGGATGATTACACCAATTGAAAGTTATAATTCGGACTAGGGCATTATTCAATCAAAGTGGCCAGATGCCTTTATCCATATACCGGTGTCTGAGTCTTTCTTTGGGGGGTGCGCCTGCAAAGCAAAAATCACTGAAACGGGCAATAATGCTGGGGAGAGAGGAAACCTGTAGAAAAATAGAACATGAGATGGATTGGCTCAGTTACACTCAGTTAGTGTAAACCTTACAAATACATGGCTATTAATGAAGAACCTTTCAGAGGTAAAGTGAACTCAGTAACTTGATAAATGATGCATAAATGTACATAACAATAAATGCTACTCTTTAAGATACTCATTTCCCTATTACTCACAATTTAAGAAGGCACATTGGATTGTCTGAAGAGAGTAATCTCTGAACCCTGCTCCTCCTAGAACTACTTAACCTGGATGTTATTACTGTTCTAATAAAGTGAAGTTGCTGCTTGTGGGACACTCTCCTCTGTCCATCCCTCTTCTCATAAATATGCAACTAGTCTAGCAGTGTCTCTGCTCTGATTTCTTTTTCCTGGTCAGTTCTTTGGGGTATTGACTTAGGTTTCAGGGAGAAATTCGAAAACCAAAGGTTGAGAAAAACTGATCTAGGCTATGAGATCTCCATTTCTGCTGTACAGTCATGAAAGTGGTCAAAGTAAAGCAGTATATTAACCATTGTTTTTGGATTAAAATACCAATGTGGTGTCTTATGGATTATTCAATAGTACCTCACCTTCGTATCATGTGTGCCAACAGGCCAGACACATTGGTAGCAAAGATAATGTCTGAAACGCTAGATGAAGACATAATTTATAGGGCAAACAGCATGCAATATGCCTGCCTTTGATGTCTGGCTGGACATCCCGCTACAGTAATGGAGTAGACTGTACAGCCAGCAACTCAATTTTTATTAGTTCATTTTCAAGAAAAAAAACATTACAAACATACAAATCATATAACAAAACAAGAATACATAAACCTCATAAAAATATCCACATAAATGATAGTTGAACTATTATCTGTTGTAGTATACATACTATTAAATATCCACTTTGAGGATTAATACTATAGCTATAACTTTCATAAAAGCTTTCAATAATACAATTTTTATCAACAACTATCAAGCTCCAAATTTTCAATTTACAAATCACCCAGTGTATATTTACATTGCCCTGGAAAGTTTGGTCTCTATATTATCTCCAAAAACTACTTTGAGATGGTACAGGTGTAAAACATTCCATACCCATAAGGGAGTGATCAACAAAAGGCTTCCAAATATTCCAAAATCTATTTTCCTTCAATTTATCCCTTTTTACTTTTATCTCCCATGTCAATTTATCATTGAATGCTAGAGTCCACATTTCTTTATACCATTCTCCCGTCTGTATAATTATATCATTTTTCCAATTTCTAGCAATACATTGTCTACCCGTGGTTAACATTATTTCTAATAACTCTTTTTCCTCCTTATTCAAACACATACCTTCCACATCTGTTAGCATAATGGTACCTGATGCCAGCTTGATTTTCTTACCCATTATTTCCCCTATCTCTCTTTCTATTCTTCTCCAAAAATCATTTATCATTTTACAACTCCACCACATGTGCTCATAAGTTCCAACAGTGTCTTTACATCTCCAACATAAATTATCCCTTTTATTGTCAATCTGATGTAACCTCAGTGGTGTCAGGTACCATTGCCACAACATTTTGTAATTATGTTCCTTAATTCTTACTGACATAGTTCTCATTATCCTCTTTTTCCACTTATTTCTCCATTCATCGTTTCCTAATTTTATATTCAAATCCTGTTCCAACTTCAGTTTCAGATCTTCCTGTGGACCACTGCCCCTATTTATTAAAGCATAGAGTTTGCTTACTAGACCCTTAATGCTTTTATCTCCTTTTCGAATTTTCAAAACCAGTTCCTCGAATTCAGTCTTTTCTCTCTCTGTACATAATTCTCTTCTATATTTTTTATTCCAGTTGTCAACCTTCATTATCTGAAACCAATCCAATTTTAACTGTTCAAACAGTTTTTTCTCCTTAATTTCATCTCCACAAATCCTTAACCATTCTTTCACCAAAGAAACTTCATTTTTATCCAATATTCCCTTTATTTTTTTATCTATTTTTATCGGAAAACACGCCATATCTGCCAATTTCAAAATTGGAGAGACATCTGGGACCAAATCCTTCTTTAATCTTTTCCATACCTTCATGAGTCCCCTCATCATAATATTGCTTGTGCCTATCATTTTAGCCTTAGCTTCCAAAAAATCACTTTACCAATATTCCTATAATCTTTCATCTCCAATTCCTCCCAAATTACTTTTCCTCTTGCCAAGATCTTCACAACATTCTTAATTTGAAATGCTCGATAATACGCTAACAGATTTGGCATTCCCAAACCCCCTTCTTTCTGAGGCAGATACCAAAGTTTCTTTGGCAGTCTAGATTTTTTACCTCCGTTGCAAAAATTATTAAACATCTTTTGAAACTCATTAATTTCCTTTTCCTTCAATTGGATTGCAAGTGCATCAAATAGGAAGTTAATCCTCGGCAACAACATCATTTTGCAAATTGCAATCCTCCCAAGCCATGACAACTTCAACTTCTGAAGACTTTGTATTCTAATCTTAAACTCTGCTTTCAAGCTGTCATAGTTCAATCTTTTAAGTTCTTCCAATTTATTTGAAATAATTATCCCCAAATATTTCATCTTATCTTTAATTTGTATATTAGATAACCCCGCCATCTTTTCCTTCTCCTCTTCCCCCATATTACACAACATCATTTCCGATTTATCCCAATTTATCATCAACCCTGTTATATCCTCAAAATCCTCTATTTGCGCTTTAATCCTATCCATTGCCCCCTCTGGGTGTTTCACCATTAACAGCGTATCATCTGCATACATGCTCACTTTATTACCCTTTATCCCTTCTATACTTGAGTCCTCCCTTATATTTTTTGCCAAAAATTTCCATTGCCATAATAAACAAGATAGGGGACAAAGGACAACCCTGCCTAGTGCCTGCCTCAAGCTTTACCTCATCTGTAACCTCTTCATTTACTCTAATCCTGGCAGTCCCTTTTTGATATAATAAATCAATTACCCTTCTAAATATATCCCCGAATCCATAACTTTCAACTATTTCCTTAATTGAAGACCATTGTAACGAATGAAATGCCTTGAAAATATCCAAAGATATTAACCCCACCTTTTCCTTCGTTTGATTAACATTATCAATTAAATCTAACACCCTCCTGGTCAAATCGTCCACATGCCTTCCTTTTAAAAAACCTACTTGATCGACATTTATATATTCTCCCATAAATTTATTTAGCCGATTAGCCAATATTGCTGTAAAGATCTTGGCATCTTGGTTTATAAGAGAGATTGGTCTATATGATTCCACTTTTTCCAAATTCTTTCCCATTTTTGGCAGCAAAACAATTATGGTCCTATACCATGAAATTGGAATTTGTCCACCATCTAGAATATAATTATATAACTTTACCAACTTTGGTACCACAACATCTTTAAATAACTTATAAAACTCTGTTGATAGTCCATCATCTCCTGGGGCTTTCCCCAGCTTCAAACCACTAATTACCTCTTTTACCTCTTTCTCAGAGACCTGTTCTTCCATTTTATCCCGGTGTTCGTGCTTTATTCCATTCTCTAGCTGCCTTTCCAATACCCCTTTAAGTTTCCCAACATCTATCTCTTTTTTTGCACATAATGCTTGATAGAAATCTTTCACAATTTTACATTTATCACTAACCTTATTACATCTTATCCCTTGTTTATTAACCAACACCCCAATTTCCCTTTTTTCCTTTTTAGCTTTAGCCGCTCTTGCTAGTAATCTTGAATTTTTGTTGCTAAATTCGAAATACTCTCTATTTAAACATATCAAGTCTCTTTTTACTTTTTCTATAGCCTTACCCAATAATTCTGCCTTAAGTCTTTGTAATTTAGCAAAAAAATATATCCTTTTTTGAGTGTTCCTCCTGTAATTGTTTTATTTCTTTTTCTTTTTCCTCCTGTGCTGCTTTATACTTTCTATACTTGGTACTTGCCAACTTTATACTTTCCCCTCTAAAAACCGACTTCATGGCATCCCAAACCACATTAAAATTTACCTCTTCATTATCATTCCACTGCCAACTTTCCATCCAACTTTCTGTAATTTGTTCTTTACATTTTTGGTCTTTGAATAAATTGGGATCATATCTCCAACTCCTTCCTCTCCTGTTATCCTTTTGTGTCCTCAGTTCCAAAAGTACTTTAGCATGATCTGATTCCTTAAAAATTCCTATTTCAATTCCCTCAATATTTTTGACCATGTTTTCAGATAAAAATACATAATCTATTCTAGAGTAGGACCCATGAACATGTGAAAAATAAGAATATGCCCTTTCCGAGCCCTTGATCTCTCTCCAAGAGTCCTTCAATCCCATCGCAACCATCCAGTTATCTAAAACATTCCCTTTCATCCCTACTCCACACCTTGCTAAGTTTGTACAATCTAAGTTTGACCTTATCAAATTAAAATCTCCAGCCACAATCCTCTTTGGCACTTTTACTAACACCACAATTTTATGCACTTTTTCTAGATATTCCACCTGACGTTCGTTTGGGGCATAAATATTCACCAAAATTGTTTCCTCATCGTCTATTTTTCCTCTCACAATCAAATATCTACCTTCTTGGTCAACAACACTTTTTGTTATCTCAAATCCTAATCTTTTAGAGATCATAGTTGCAACTCCTCTTGCTTTTGAAGTACCAAACACCATTTCATAATGTTGAATCCATCCTAGGAAAATTTTGTTTGTATCCTTTGATTTTTGATGCATTTCCTGTAAAAAAAACTATATCAGGTCTATCTTTCTTCAAAGCCAATTCCAACCTCCTCTTCTTAAGAACAGAACCTGTACCCTTTACATTCCAGGTTAATACTTTAATATTTCTCATAGTTTATCACCTTTTCACCTTTTCTACCTTCCAAACTCTCCATTGGGCGTGCCACCACAAACCCCTTACCACTAAAAAACAAAAATATACATAAAACACACAATATCTCTCTCCCTACTTTCTTCAAAAAAAAGGCGCCTTCGATAACCAAAGAGGGGAGAGGGGGGACATGAAAGATGTGCGATTAGATTAGTGCTCCACGCATCTCACCTTTCTACATTCTTGAGTAATATAAAAAAAGTTATTACATTCTTACCCATTGCTCACTGCTCCTTACTTGCCTCCTCCTCCACCATGATCAATGACAACTCCTCTTCTTCTCTTCCCTGTGGGGTTCCACCCATAGCACCACCGGCATCTGCCCCCTCGTAATCCCTACTTATGGCCCCCGATTCCAACAAATCTTTTCTAAGAGTTAGCCACTCTTCCGAACCTGCTTTAACAAGATCCAGCAAGCTCAAATACTCCAATGGGTCGGTCCTCTCATCAATAACTTGCACTTTTTCCCCATAAAAGAATTGCAGTTGCTGTGGAAATCTCCAATTATACCTTACACCTTTACTCATCAACAATTTGGTTGCTGGTTTCATCTTATATCTCCAGATTCTTTCCTTTATTGAAATATCATTATATGCCTCCACATCAGAACCATCAATTTTCAGGGTGCCAGAACCAGCTTGTTTTAAAAAAGCCATTACTCTAAGTTTATCTCCCCAATTTGCAAATTTTACCAACACATTTCTTTGGGCCACTTTCCCTCTTCTTGGACCCACTCTATACGCACTTACAATGTCTTCCTGTATAAATTCCTTCCCCATGTTCAAATTGTTTAACCACTGAACCACCCTTTCTCTCAGCTGGTCTGGCGTCCTTTCAATCACATGACGTAGGACAATATTCTGCTTTCTCATCATATCTTCCATAGCATCAATCCTTTTCCCATGTTCATCCATTTTCACTTTATTTTCCCTCACCGCCTCCTGAGTCCCTTTTATTTCCTTTTTCATAGCCTTCACTTCATTTTGAACCAATTTCACATTTCCTTCTATTTTTTGCAAACTTAATTCCACTTTTTTTGTAAAGTCCATAACAGTTGTTACCACCTTATCCTGTTTTTTCATCATTTCATTTCTATCCTTCACCCTTGAATCCTCCATCTTCTCCATCTTCTGAAACAATTTACCAATTTCCACCATAATTTGAGTTTGATCATAGGGTTCGGGTGGTGGTGATGATGACGGAGGGACCTCTTCCATTGGTGTTTTTTCTTTTCTCTTAGATTTCACCACTGGCTCCTCCTCCTTTGCTTTTCCTCTTGTACCCTTATCCATGATGAAGGTCCCTGTGCTGTTTTAATGCTGCAATGTATTGTAAGCTCATTGAACACTCAACTTGAATCTGTCCCAATGCAGCTAAGGCTGACGACAATCCTATTAAGTATAATGCGACTTGAGTAAAGGAGGAGGGCCAGCGAAAAATTAATTGTTGTAATCCATAAAGGAAAGGAAACCACAAACAGCCCAAAAAAAGGTTATAATCCATGGGAAGGTCACCGAAGTCAACCAATGCACCTCAAGTAGCAACAACTCGCAAAGTTTGCCCTTAAAAAAAATTAAATCTTTCACAGAGATCCCTTCTTGCAAACGGAATAATATAACCCCATCCGCATACACAGGAATTCCAAGGAGACGGATGCCCAAATATATCCACTTGTATGAGTTCCACAGGGAAGAGGAAAAAAAACCAAAAGTCCCAAGCTCCAACTTTTGATGAGAAAAAGAAGAGGAGGAGTATAAAAAGAAAAGATGAGAACTATAATCCACACAGTGAAGGAGTAAAAAATTGATAATCCCTCTCTTAGAGCGAGCGAGGCAAAACTCCCTTTTCCCAGGAGCTACGGCGGCTTCAGGGGGAAACCCCCCCTTCTTCCTTTCCAGATCAGCAAACACTTTTTTTCCTTTTTAAACCGCTCTCCCTTGCTTCAACTTCAAAAGGCGCTGGCGTAACCAGTATCTTGGACCTGATCGCTTTCTTCTATGCCCACTTATCAAAACCTCCAAACCATTCCGCGGCTCCCCTAGATCGCTAAGAAGCCATTGTCCGAAGAGCAACCACTTTCGATTTCCAAGATCGCCGCCATTATCGCCTCAACTGCCAGCCTTCTGTCCTCTTGTACACACTCCGCCGAGTCCAAACTCTTCAGAGCAAAGCAATCCACTGTCGCCTCTAACTCTCATCAGTATAACATTTAGTTAACTCACTTTCTTGCTGGTTTTTCCACTTCCTCGGATCTCTGCTGTCTCGCTGGTCCCGTTCTCGGCTCCTTGGCTGGTTATTACTGTTCTAATAAAGTGAAGTTGCTACTAGTGGGACACTCTCCTCTGTCCATCCCTCTTCTCATAAATATGTTTTTCCCCACTAAGAGCAGTGTGCTGTGCACCAGGCCTGGAGCAAAGCTATATGAGATGGAACTTTTGTAACAAAATCACCAGGGATTCATGCCAAAGTAAAGTAAAATTAACAAATTCCATAGATTAGAAACAAAACTTTAGGAAACAAATGGTTAGAAGATACATAGGTAAATTAAAAAATGTTAAACTTTAGTTATTCTTAATTTCTTTTTGTGCTGTAAACTGCATCCAAAGGCGTCCACAAATATCCATGGTACTGATAAATTTGTATAGCAATGGGATTATAAATTTGCAACATTAATTTTGAGCAACTGTCTTAAGGAAAAATAAATTGCATTATTAAGTAAGGTGGTGGAACAGCATCAGCAAAGTCTGTGATGTGTCACGGGATTTGCTAGCATTTGCATTTTGTGCCAAAGCTGTTTATCTAACACAACAGAAAACAGACATGCTGAAAAGATTCTTAGAGAAAGTCTTGATGTTAATAGGTGATTTATAAATTGAGAAGCATTCTCTCCACATTTAGGCTTGTGTGATTTATATTCAAAAGCTTATGCTTATGGCATTGCAGGCGCACCCCCCCCCCCAAAGAAAGACTCAGACACCGGTATATGGATAAAGGTATTGGGCCACTTTTATGAATAATGCCCTAGTCCGAATTATAACTTTCAATTGGTACTCATCCAATTATAATTCTTAAGGCAAGCAGGCCGCAGTAACACTGGTAAGGTTCCTCCCAAAATTGCCAACGGCAATTGGCGACAATGTATCCATTTGTATCAATTTGTTTGTTGACACAAACAAATTGTTGACCGTAGTCAATAAACTATCTACTGACCCCACCCTCTGACGTGTATCCGTCAAATCACGGGGTGATGCATGCTGAAAAGCTCCTGCCATCACCCCTTGCCTGGTTCGTCGTTGACCGGTCAACGTTATTACACCTGTACCTATCTAAGTGTTGGCCAGTCAATTGCGAACGTGCCGGATACCTATGGGTCATAAATATTTACCTTACCAGTGCTACCCGCCACATGGGGAGGCGTCCATGATGACTCACCCCCCCCAAGACAATCAGCTCGGTTGCCAGGCCTGCTTGCACCATACCCAGAACGAGGTACATACCTCCAGCCGACAGGTGGACCCCTTCCCCTGCCTACCGGCAAAATTTTTGTAAGCCTATCCTCAGGTGTCCAATGGCTGTCTCCCAGCCATGCTCAGCAAGGGACTGAGCAACAGCCCTGTCCACTGACTGCCGGAACAGTCCGAACCACGGAGATCCACGTCTCCCCTAAATCAGTGTCTCGGCACGATGTTAGACCATAGCGACCGTGTGTAAGCCATACGTGATAAAAATGCCAGGTCACAGCCCCTCGACAGTTTAGTAACAGCAGTGATCCATATAAGATCGTTGCCACCGAGGCGCCTATTAAGAACATCGGGCGGTCCAGCATCCCTGATGGACATCAGGAATGGCAACAGTTCCCGCCCCCTTGTGCCGCGCATACCATACCATCGCATACGTGCGGATGCACACAGCCCAAGTCGGGGTCCACTCTCTGTCGCCGCAGCATATACTGCTGCCCAGTGTACATAGCTGCGGCCCACCAGCCCCACTGCCACCGGTGTGTAGAGACACACAGGATCTGTAAAAGAGGTGAAGAGGTTAAGGTCATAACTAGGTACTCATACAGTGAGGGCACGTACATATAAGAAATTGCGCGTACACGCATGTCGGCTTCCGAGTACTCCAAACGTAGCCGCGATCAACGCGACGCCTATCCTAAATAAACGGGTGCCAAAACGGGGTCCACACCGCGAAGCGCGGCACCGGTCACCCTCCGTAACCTTACTTCGGCAAGGGTAGACTTATCCTGGTGGCAGAAAACAGGCTGGGGCGTGCAGCAGGCACTGTCGAAAATTCATGTAGGGCACCAACCGGACAGATGTCTCAAATAAAACTTCATAGCCATCTAACTCCGCTGCCTACACCGTGCTGAACAACCTGTGAGGACCGTATCCCCACTTGAGCCCACTCATGTGTGACAGAGACATCGTCGAGTTCCAGTGCCCTACGAGACACATCCGCCTTACACAGGTGGTACCAACTCTGGCACCCACACACTGATGTGGAGCACTCCAAAAAGGCTACCGTGGTAGCTGCGTGGCCAAGAGCCACCTCACACCTATCTGAACATAAGTAATGCCAGCCTCGTGCAAGGTGGGTCAAAAAACCTGGGAACTAGGGTGACGCGTGTACGGGTAGTGGACACGTTCCCATGCCCGCCCCTCCCAAACACGACGCATGAACGCATGGTGATACGCCTTACGCGTACGAGGTGCCAATGACATGCCCGGTTCGCCTCTCCTCGCCAAACGTTCGAATCGGCCGGGAGTGGCGAGTGGAACTCCTCTGCTTCCGGAGTAAGGCCCGGAACCGGGGGATCTGCAGCCGGGAGAAAGCAGCAGCAATGTCGGTATCAATACCTGGAACATGTCTGACTCATAACAGCACATTTAGGCGTAGGCTTCTCAAAAGGAATAGACAAACTTATGTCATAACCCTGGGGGATTTGCATGTGTGGGTGTTGACAATATGCACCACTGCCGCATTGTCACACCTAAATTGGACCACTGAGTAGGCCCACTCATCGCCCCATGCAGTGCTCCCCAAAACGGGGATTAACGCAAGGAAGATAAGATCGCGGAGGCGATCCGTGCACCCACCTCCAGAGTAAACCCCCATAAGTCCGGGAGCCGGAGGTATCCGACCGTACTTGACATCTAGGGCAGACCATCAGGTCTGATCTCCAGGAAGAGACCCCGTTAAAACCCAGGAGTAATTTGAGCCAGACCAGAGGGCCCACCCGTATGCCCCTGATGAGCCGGACCCTGTGTCGACGTTGTAACAGGTCAGCCATGGCGTCACACAGGCGCCTGGCCAATGCTCTGCCGGACGGAACCACCCTGCAGGCAGAAGTAAGGTGGCCATGAAGTAACTGTAGCTCACCAGGGGACACTTTATGTTTGGCAATCAATGCCAAATTCGCCGCGGAGATCCAAGCCACCTTGTTCATGGCTAACCCGGATGCCCACGCGACAGAGTTGATTTAGAAATGTGAGCTTAGTAGCTGGGCCCTCGGTCTATTCAGGCGCCAAGGGGACACCCAGTTCCCATCTGAGTGTCTGAAATGTAATGAGGAGACGCGTGCACATGTCCAAGCCCCGTTCACCCCCGAACCAAAAGTCGTCGAGGTAATGGGCTAGAGACCGAGACCCCTACCCGTGAGGAAAGGCCCACTGAACGAAAATCCCGAATCGTTTGAGTGCTGAACATGTATTAACTCAGTCAGAAGGGGTTGGCCTTATCTAAGTAAAATTCCCCTCGGGACCTAAAAACCCAATAGCTGCACATCCATCGGGTGCACTGGCAATAATCTGAAATCCGAGTGCATATCGCACTGTGCCCGAACAGCACCAGGACTGGGTGAGCGTGCCACCCCTAGGGGCCGAACCAACTACGAGTACCTGACTGAGCGAGGTCATCAGGAATGGCATCCCTGAATGGATAACCCACAGGGTAAGATAAATGGAGGATTGATGACATTCACCCCGGTCCTAGCTTGGTACGAGCCTCATAGGGGAGACAGTCGACCTAGGAAAGGTGGTTCCAAGAAGGGCCCCGCTACTCTCATAGCCCCAACTTCCACAGCTGTGCACAGTGGAGCCTCCTCTTTGTTACCCTTCAAGGGAACCAGATTAGTAGCATCCTGGGACCCCTAACACCCCTGAATGGAATACAAAAAGCCCCATGGAAAACCCTCCAGCAGGTATCCCACCCCATCCCCTCTTGGATGAGCTGATTGCCATGTCTCCCGCCTGAGTACACCAATTGGGGAGGGGGGGAAGCTTTGTCAAGGCTAGTTCTTTAGACGGAGCTCTGATCGCCCCTGTGCACCCCTACCTCTGCTCTGTAACCAACCAACCCGCGTGCACACGGAGGCGGCGTAATGGCCGGCGCAAAAGGTGACACCAAGTCGGTAACGACACTGGCGCTTAGCACACACATCGCCAGCTGAGCAGGTCGAACACAGCAGGCGGGCTGGAACCCCCTGCCCGACCAGTTACGGGGAGCCTGTGTCTGAGCAGCCCGCTGCTCAGCATGACCACCATGGTACCTATCACCAGGCACCAGTCACGTGGGAGTGATGTACATGAGCACAACTGCTGACAGTGCTCATCCCACCTCCTCTCAGGGTATAGAGCCACCCTCATCCGCATTCCTCACTGTAAGCCAACTGCTATAGGCCCATCCAGTCAACCATCGCCCTGTAAATCTTAGCGATGGATGGAACCATCAGGATGTCCCAATCAGGCCAGGCCCTGCGGCACACCACCATATATACAAGGTATGCTGCCAACCAGTTGGCCCAAGGTGCGCAGTGGCTCACGACGATGGGACAGCTCTTTGTCTCAGTCGTCCTGACCCTCTCTCTCCTCCGCAGTGGGCTCACAGTTCAATAGGGAGAATATCCACCTGTCCCCCTCCAGCCCTTACCCCTCCTGACCTGCGGCAAATAATCATCCAGGAGCAAGTAATTACCAGCCGTCGGCAAAGCCGTCGACGGCACATTCGGTATAAAGGGCATACGCAGGAGGACCCGGACCGCCCCTGCGATGCTCGCCACTGTCCCGGGGGCGGACACCCCCCTGCGTGGTGGTTTACTCCGACGGGACAGCTCTATGTCTCTGTCACCCTGTCCATCTCTCCCCTCCTTAGTGGGCTCTCGGTTGATAGGGAGAATATATCCACGTACTCCCCCCGCCAACTCTTTTCCCTCGTGACCTGGGACAACTGATCACCAAGGGGCAATGAATAATCAGCTGTCGGCAAGGCCGTCACCGGCACATGAGGTACACGGGGCATACGCAGCGGAACCTGGACAGCCCCTGCGATGCCCGGCACTGCCCCGGGGGCAGAAACCCCCACCCCCAATGTCGTGCCAGTATGCAACCAAAGGGCACTGGGATAGGCTGGCAACTGATGCCCACTCGCCTCAAATTGGCGAGGCCATGGCTACTGAAACCCCGCCGCTGGAAGTGGACTGTGATGTGGGTGCATTAACTTGAACCATACTCACTAGGTGCACCCCCGTGAGCCGCCCCCACTGGGGGTTCTGGCCCACGGCGGGCGTCGGAGCTCGCGACCAGGAATCGAGCTCTGGAGCCACATCTGACCACTCCCTGGCTGTAGCTCAGGACGAACAGGGAGCTGCGAGACAGCGGCAGGCACGGCCGAAGTGTCTCAAGCAGCTCAAGCCGGCCGGCCGCCTGTTGAAGTGTGGTGGCCGTCGAGGTAACCGGCGGGCATGAAGGGCCCCAAGTATATAAGGAAGGGCCCCCTCCCACGGGGTTGTGTGTAATCCCCAAGGATCCCTCCAGCACCGCACAGAACCCCCAGTATAAAGTGGGCCAGGTGGGCCGGACAGCCCGCTAAGCATTAGACCAGGATCCCCAATTTGAGAGCCCAGGCCAGAATAGGGCCATGCCCAAACTCCGGCCCATGAGGGGCCGGAGGTAAACCGTGCTGTGTGCCAGCACCAGACCCTCCCCCACTGTCCCGGCCCATGGCCGGCAACTGCGGGCCGAGGGCTGGAGCCCCGAAGGGCCGGCCTGAGGCTGGGGAGCCGAGGGCCATACTCCAGCCTGCCCCTCTCCACCGGTATCGGTGGGTAAAACCAGTATCGTGCCCTGCTGCAGGGGCGCAGCCCTGGTCCTCCAACCCGAGGGCTGTCCCCCGCCCTGCGCAGGGCCCACCAAAGTCCTCCCTCTTGGCCACGGCTTCAGTGCCGGGGCCTTTCTCTTGGGAGGCATTCCATCGAGAAGAGCAGGATCCCTTTCCAGGGATCAAAATCAGTGCCAAAAGCACAGAGCCACCAGAGTGAAAAGGCTCTGTGCGATCCTCCCTTCCAATCAGGGAGGCCCAAGGGCTAAAGAGCCGAAGACTGGGCAGCAAACAGCGACAGAGAAAACTTCTCCTCTCCGTCGCTATTTTAAAATGGCAGCTCGGCTGCCTCGTGGCCACCCCTTTTATAGAGGGGTGGCCACGCCCCCTAACTCACCCGGATGTCTGAGTCCGGGTTGGGGGGCCCCCGCAAAGAGCGCGGCGGCCATTTTGGCGCCACGCTTTCATCATGATCATTACTGTTAGTAGAGTTATCAAGGACAATCTAAAATAGTAACATAATAAGTCACAGGTAAACACAATGATGACCAGAACCTCAAAGAAAAATTTATATTTAGGGTGGAAATTACCCAACCAAGCCCTATTAGTAATTTTCTAGACAAGTGGACATTAGTGAACATCAATGTGGATGTATGCAACTAGTCTAGCAGTGTCTCTGCTCTGATTTCTTTTTCCTGGTCAGTGCTTTGGGGTATTGACTTAGGCTTCAGGGAGAAATTCGAAAACCAAAGGTTGAGAAAAACTGATCTAGGCTATGAGATCTCCATTTCTGCTGTACAGTCATGAAAGTGGTCAAAGTAAAGCAGTATATTAACCATTGTCTTTGGATTAAAATACCAATGTGGTGTCTTATGGATTATTCAATAGTACCTCACCTTCTTATTATGTGTGCCAACAGGCCAGACACATGTCAGCATTGGTAGCAAAGATAATGTCTGAAACGCTAAATGAAGACATAATTTATAGGGCAAACAGCATGCAATATGCCTGCCTTTGATGTCTGGCTGGTCATCCCGCTACAGTAATGGAGTAGACTGTACAGCCAGCAACTCAATGCCAAGTGTCAGGAAGCAGTTAACTAACCTGTCTCCCTAAAGAGGCCAATGGCTATGGGCAAATGAGCCCCTTTAGGTTGGGTAATGGTCCCCTCAGTGGAGGAAATGCCTCAGTGGAGGAAAGGACTGGAAACCATCATATTGGGCCCAATAGCAAAATGGAGGCAGAAGAGGCCTTGCCAGATGGACTGGCTGTGGAGGTGCACCTTGTCCATATCCTCAAGGCTGCAGTGGTCCATTGCAGTCCCAGTGTTAAATCCTGCATGTCTCATTTCATGTGTGCCTTCATGGCAAGATGGGATCCACCTTAAACAAATTCACATCAATGTCATTTTTCCTGCTTCAGGAAAAAATGCATTCTTGGATACGAGTTGCAGTCAATGATGATGATGTTGAAAACCACAACACAGGATAAGTTTTTAGGTAGCATTCCTGAGTATGTTACAAATTAACCAGCAGTGAGTCCCCCTGTGAATAAAAAAAAATGGGCAAGAAAGGGGTTTAAAGAACAAGTACCAAAATATGCTGAGATTTGGAAAATGGAACAACTGCTAGTGCTTTTTCTTCAGCAACTTTGCTTTAATATTCATTGTCTGAGGACTTTTTTTAAAGAATGAAAAAAGGGGGAAAGTAATTGCAAGTATGCTTATAAATCACTGCCACCTACTCCTGCTCGCCACTCTTCTGCAATAACCTCCAAGGGCTGCATGAAATAATAGTCAGCCATGAAAATGTGTCTTAAAACCCTAGAAGCCCTAGCATGAATTAGGGATGGACTTTTGACAGATATGCAAAATGTGTTTGTGGCCATTTTTCAATGAAAAAGCTGGGCCGGTCCATCACAGGGTTGTGCAATTTCCTCACTCTAAATGGTGACATAACTGCATAGCCACATTTCTTTTTTCACAATGTACTGTGTGGAGGGGAAGGACACCCTGTCCCTCCCCTCCACACATTTTTCATACCTAAATGTACATGTGACACAGATAATTGGTAGAGATTATCAATGCTATGAATTTGTGTTAAAAAAAGAACAACTATCATGTCATAAATAAATAATAAACACATAAAAACCAGAAATTCGACAGAAGCATATTATTATGAAAACAGAAGTTTATTGAGCTGGGTCTAAATCACAGTTTTTACACTTATCCTTTTTCTCTCCAATGGATGTTTCTGGTAAGTGTTGAGTTTACTGAGCAAGACATTGTGTTAGAGACTTTTAAAAGAAGAAATGAAATGCCTGTGTGTTCCTTAGTATAAAACGGCTCATTAATTTCATCAGAGGGGAAAAAACCCAGATGTCATTAATATTCTTCACCAAGAATAAAATGTTGTGGAACTTGACATTTCTCCTCACAACACCATAGGTGTTTAATGAGAATATCAACCTCATGCCAGGCTATTGTGACACTTCTTTACCAATGAACAGTGTACCTTTAATAATTAATCACCCAAAGGCATTTCACATATAATAAGCATCTAGTCCTGCAGTGCTTCAAAGTCGTCTTTGCACACTCCAGTCAAGGAATTTCTCACAGGCGCACCATTCATAAAACTCATGTGGAGAACCCATGACTGTGGGATGCCCCCCTTTAGGGTGGAGGAGATTCTCTGTGTTCACAGCATAGTATGTGCAGTGTGGTTGTCTTCACAGAAATAAATGTGGGATGCTATGCTTCTATGTGCAAGTTCTTTATACTCATGTGTGGGACCTTTGCATTACATATGTGCAAGGACCCAAGTTATACTTTGGACCTGAAGCATCCTATATCATTTGAATCTTAGGAGGAAATTTAATTTAATTTAATTTAATTGTCACATTTATATACCGCTCACTCGGCCAAAGCCAACTCAGGGCGGTTCACAATAAAAATTAAAAAACACATGTTAAAAACAGTTAAAACTACCCACCCCCTAAAAACAAGGGGTGCAGGATCCAAAGGCACCATGGGGAAGAGTTCTTCTACACCAACCACCCAATGGAGGTTACCCTTCCACCTGCACCCCACACTTGACCCGCCAGCCAGGTTTTAAGTTCTTTTCTGAAAGGCAGCAATTCCGTCCGGAGACGTAGCTCTGTTGGCAGGAGGTTCCAGAGGGCTGGTGCAGACACGGAGAAGGCTCTCCTCCTTGTGCCAGAGAGGCGAGCCCCTCTGGCTGATGGAACAATTAGAGAGCCCCTCCGGTCCGCTCTGGTTGGATGGACAGACGTCCTCAGGGTGATGCGGTCTCTTAGGTAACCCGGCCCACTACCATATAGGGCTTTAAAGGTCAAAACCAGCACCTTGAATTGCACCCGGAGACAAACTGGCAACCAGTGCAGCTCCCGGAGCAACTTCAAATTGAAGTTGACATGTGTATTGAAATTGTCATGTGTTCAGTTCTTTCTTCTCTTTCTTGCATGTACAGTGGAACCCCAGGTTAGGAAATTAATTCGTTCCTTGGGGTTTTTCACAACATGAAAATTTTGTATCTCAAAGTGCAGTTTCCCATAGGAATGCATTGAAAACCAAATAATCTGTTCCAGAAGTCAGAAAAAGTTAAAATAAAAACAACATATTTTTTCTGTTCCAAGCTCTTTATAAAGTGCACTTTGGATTTTTTTGCCATGTTTTCACCACTTTATAAAGAGATTTGAACAGATAAAAGTCATTCCCCACACACACACTCACACACACACACTTTTTTCTGACTTCTAGAAGGGATTAATTGATTTTCAATGTATTTTCAGCACTTCTGACAATGGCTTCTAGTGCCCAGCTCTGATAGTGCCCAGCTCTGATAATATGCTGGACTCATTCCCAACAATCAACTGTTTGCTTCCCCTGCCACTCGGAAGAGCCAAAAACTCCACATTTTAGCTGACAAAATGCACAAAAATGCAACGGAAAATTCCAGAAATGGAGCGGAAATGCTCTATATACCCTCCCACCATCATGGGAAGTTGTGAAGGCTGCCCAAACAGGTGAAAAAATGGTGCAATTGTGCATGTCATGCCAAAAAAGCTGTTTGTATGACAGAAAAAATGTAAGTCAAAGCATCATTTTCTCAGAATTTCCTTTCATATCATGAGTTTTTCATTACTCGAGGCATTCGTAACTCAGGGTTCCACTGTATCCTGAAATGAAAAGCAGCTGACATTCATATGTCCACACCATCTTTGGCCCCCTCCTCTGGCCCGGACAGTCAGGGGAGGGAAGAGGAGCCCAGCTGAGCCTCGTCTCTGCAGCGAGGCTTGAAAAAGCCACCGCCAGCGCACCAGAGACGCCCACACCATCTTTGGCCCCCTCCTCTGGCCCGGACAGTCAGGGGAGGGAAGAGGAGCCCAGCTGAGCCTCGTCTCTGCAGCGAGGCTTGAAAAAGCCACCGCCAGCGCACCAGAGACGCCCACACCATCTTTGGCCCCCTCCTCTGGCCCGGACAGTCAGGGGAGGGAAGAGGAGCCCAGCTGAGCCTCATCTCTGTAGCGAGGCTTGAAAAAGCCACCGCCAGCGCACCAGAGACGCCCACACCATCTTTGGCCCCCTCCTCTGGCCCGGACAGTCAGGGGAGGGAAGAGGAGCCCAGCTGAGCCTCGTCTCTGCAGCGAGGCTTGAAAAAGCCACCGCCAGCGCACCAGAGACGCCCACACCATCTTTGGCCCCCTCCTCTGGCTCAGACAGTCAGGGGAGGGAAGAGGAGCCCAGCTGAGCCTCTCCCCTTGGCCCGCCGGGCGGGGAGTATAAAGGACCGTGATTCCACCTTTGGCTCCCTCCCCCGCCCTGTCCGGCGGGGGTGGTGGGAACGCAGCTGACCAGTATTGCCGCGGCTGGACTTTTCCACCAAAGTTGTACCACCAGAGTTGCCGGTCCATTTCCTGGCCTTAAAGGCCAGGTCGTCCTCTTCTTTGGCTCCGTCAGGGACGTGCAAGACATGGGGTTCTGTTTTGGGGATATTGGTGGCCGAAGGATTGTGTAATTAATTCTGCTATGTTATAACTTATTTTTTTTTTTGAGACTGATGTTTTCTTTTCTGATTTCATTAATGTATTGTATTATTATTGTATTGTTGTTCGATGCATGACTTATGTATCCATGCTCTGATTATTGTATTTATGATGCATCTTTGCCTGATTGCTTTATTTTTGTTACTGTGTTTCAGGGTTTGCTGATACTCAGTTTATATGCTGTTTTTATAGGAATTGTGTTCATTGCATTTTTGTTCCGAATGTATATTTATTTTTATTGACATTTTGTATGTTTATTATATTTTGTTTTGTTGTATTCTTAATTATGTTGGAAGCCGCCCTGAGTTGGCCTACAAGCTGAGTAGGGCGGGGTACAAATTAAAATTTGAATTGAATTGAATTGAATTGAATATCTGCAAACCAGTCAGAATTAATAGCCTATGCATGTATTTTGGATTGTAGTATTTACATATCATAATACAATACAGAACATTCTGGTATTGTCTATATCATGTTCCATCAATCAGTTTTGACAGTTATGCCATGTTGTGGAGCAGTTCTGTGCCATAAATCCCACTGAAATGATTCCCAAGGAGAAGAATAATACCAAGAAGGAAAAAGAAAGCAACATCTGGAGTGATCTTGCAGTCCTTGATATTCCAGGAGGTTGTAACTTCCACTATTGATTGAGTGTACTACAGGTACTGAAGGATGCTGAACTCTGAAATAAGTAGAGAGGTTCAAGATATAGGAGAGCAAGCAATGAGGAGAAAAAGACATTGTGTATTCATGCTGCACAGGAAACCCCTCAATATCTTTAATATATAAAAATACATAACATTATGTTCTCATAATGGTCAGGACTCCAATGCTGCACTTTAGTAACAATCTGGCAGAACTGGGATTTCCTTCCCCTTCCAATTTTACTGCAATCCTCTGTGGCACACAAAAACCATTTCAGAGAGTTGTCCTTCCAACTCAAACATTGCAGGTATATTGGTGAGGTGGGAGACTGCAAGAAGAAGGGAGGGAGTCATCGATTTGCACAGAAGTAGTAAAATTCTATGGAACTGCCTGTATATTGGTCATTCCTTGAACATTTCTTCACTCAACTATACTAAACCGTATGCTGCATTCACATAAAATCCTACAACACCACACATATGAACTAAAATAGAATATGTTTGTCTACTGTTTATATACATTACATTCCAGGAAGCAAAGTGATGTAGAAACAAACAGGGGATTGAACAGAAATGAGCAGTTGCTAACTTTGGAAGCATCAGAGTTCAAATGAAGTTGGCTGAAATTCAAATCAGCAGATGGAATGTGTTCTAGAGACTGGTGATTTGGGGTTCACAAAACATAATTAGAAGCAGAACACCTTATGCAGATTCTGCAAATCACTGAACTGCACAAATTCAAATTCTTTCTGATTCTTAATTCACATTTCCACTGTGGCACTCTGGCACTGGCGATAAGGACTGATGCTTTGAGTGCTATTGGTGATTGGAATTAAAAATGAGTTCCAATTTGAAAACATATCACAGACTCACAAAGTATAATCACATTATATTGTGATTGCAATTTAAGTAGGAATAACTTCCATCTTTTCTAGTTACTTTTAAAGTTATGGTGTGGCCTCTATAAATAATAAAAGAGAAATATAAGCATGGTTCAGTTGTTGGCTTATTCTGTGTCTCGTGCTTATGAATCATGCTTCGTTGTGGATATTGAGGCATTTATAACAAAGATGGCAGAAAACTGTGCTTTGCATCATGGGTCAGGAGCTTGTAGACAGTGTTGCTATATTTTTAAAAGTATTTTAAATGCCTTAGAACTTAATACCTTTACTATTATTTGGAGAACAGAAAAATAGAGGAGTTTATATATATGATACCTCATACAACGTCCAAACTTGGTTCCACAAGTTTGGACTTTATATGGATTTGGACTTTGTATGAGGCATGCAAAATCCTAGCTGTGATGCCTCATACAACATCCAAATCCTTGCCGTGATGCCTCGTACAATGTCGTTTCCATAGAGATACATTGTACTGTAACAGCACAGACTTCAGGGCAAAGTCAAGGAAACAGACAGGAAACTGACAGTACTTTAAGAAATCATTCTCTAAAGGCTAAATACATTACAAAAACATGTCAAACAACCCTGATTGTCCAAGAACCTGAAGAATGCTGCAAAAATCCCAGGAATGCTTCTTAAAATTATGACGAAAAAATCCAAAAAAATCCAAAATCGCGCTCAAAACCACTCCTAAACACTCTTCACCTTGTGCAAAACCCAGAAGAGCAATGCACGCATGCGTCCTGCCTTTTATACTGCCCAGGCAAAATGCAACCTGGGAAAACCCCAATGTCTCATACAAAGTCGTGGCGACTTTGTATGAGGCAACATTTTTCAAGGAATTAGGCGATGTTGTATGAATTCGATGTTGTACAAAGCGGACTTTCTATGAGGTATTACTGTATCTTATTTGAAAAATGAACACACAATCAACAGCATTCACCTAACAAATCTGAGGTGCCTATTGCTTTCCAGTCTCATGATAGGAACATGATTAGAAATGAAACCCTATTGCGATAGGCACCTTACTAAAAAAACAAAACATTGTCTTTGAATAGACTGACCTGAAACTATAACAATGCCTGACTACTTTGTGGCCTGAAAACTGCACCTACAACTAATGGTATTTCAGAAGTAACTTACCAGGTTTAAGCAGAATGATAGAAAGTAGAGATCAGTATGGCCTGGCTAGGCTTGTGATATTATTAATACCTAGGTCTCTCTTTCCCCCTCTTTCATACCCCTTTATTTTATTATCGTTGTGACATTAACAACTTCTTAAAAGTCAAGAAAGTCAAGCTGGTGTGTTATTTTTGTGAGCTGTAAAGATAGCAAACCCATTTCTGCATTTAACTGTTGACTGGACTCTTCACCTATACTAGCAGCCTCTTCCCTAGTGAGAAAGAGCCCTGCTTTCTGAAACTGAGTGTGTGACCAGATGGCTGGAAAGGCCCTCATTTGAACATACCAGAAAGGGTCACTTTGCAGGGAATGATCTCCCTTAAAGCAATCCTTCCATGTGTTGAGGAATCATTCCAGCCACACCCCTAAAAGCAATAACCCTTCAGCTAGACCAAAAGAAAAAAGAAAAGGTTAAGCTTGGGCACAGCCCAGGGTCAGGCTGGAGTGTCATTTCTCATACAGTGTGTTATGCACTGGACTGCTCTACCAGCAGTCCAAAATGTGATCTGTTTTCCCATATAATCACATCCACAGCAGAAAGAAAACAGCCTATTTTGTGAAACAAAAGACATATGGCCTCTAGCATTTCTTGTATATTCTAGTAGGAAAGGTAACAGAGATGAGGGTGGTTCTTGTTATGTTTCCATATTACAACATGCAAGAACTGCCAGAGACCATTTCCCGGCCTGATCTGACCCCCTAAATCTGACATGCTGATAGGTCACCAACCATGCCTCTCTCTTTTTGTCTTTTCACCTGTGCCATTCCATGAATATATATTTTTTAAAAGTTATGATTAGCTTATCATTGGATAACTGGAAACCAGTTTCTAAACTAAAAGGAAATCATTTTTTATGGCATTACAACAAATCAATACTTATTTCAGCAGACAGTTCAGCTTGCAACCATTTTTAGTTTAATTTCCATACAAACAACATGAGCATCTCAGCTTGCTTCACAGCTTTAGTTCTCTCTCATTATTTGCATTTCTGGAACTATTCATTTAGCGCCACAATTTTCTGTTGGATATGCAATTCAAACTTCCTATTAGGCCCTGGAAATAACAGTCTTTATTTAATCATCATCTGCTTGTTAATATTTCACAACAGAAATGCATCGAATTATTAGCCAAGCAATGAAAACATTTTACTACAAATGTTAGGCTGGGAGGAAAACACAATACAATGGATCTTCTTAAATTGAACAGGCTCATTATGCTACAGTAAATTATGTGTTGCAGATCCAGCCGAGTCATCAGACATTAAGGCCTGGCAAGGTACACTCTAGATATCGAAAAGTTAGATTTTCTGATTACAACTCCATGAACATCCCAGTTGATTAGTGTATCCCGGAAGCTATAGTCCCTAACAGTGCTTTTCCCAAGATTTGCTAAATAAACAGAGGTAAGGAGCACAGGGACTGCAGTGGCTCAAGTGGCTAAGATGCTGACTGGGAGGCGGAAGGTCAGCAGTTTGATTCCCAAGTACTGCAGGACGGAATGAGCTCCCATCTTTGTCCCAGCTCCTGCCAACCTAGCAGTTCGAAAGCAAGAAATTGCAAATAGATAAATAGGGACTACTTTGGTGGGAAGATAACAGCATTCTGTGCGCTCCAGTGTCTAGTCATGCCTGCCACATGACCATGGAAAAGTCTGCAGAAGCAGTCAGGACTGGCTCTTTGGCTTTGAAACAGAGATGAGCACTGAACCCTAGAGTCGGATTCGACTGGCTTTCGAGCAAGGAAACCTTTAAGGAGCACAGAGACAAGCAGCCTGCATGTGTTCTTGTATCTCTCTATAAAGTATCCTTATCTTCTTGGCTTCTGATCTACTTACACTGAGTAGCAGGTTTTGGCAAGAATACTGCCCATGTTTACCAGGACATGATTTTGAGCATTCTTGCCTAAACAGGAACCCTGATGAAGCAGGATCACAGGGCAACTTTTTATTGAAAGTGGTGGGTTAATCAGAGGGAATGGTTTAGTGATGTGTAATTTACATAGTGGTCAAAATCCTGTTGCTTAGCACATATGTCAGTGATTGCGAACCTTGGCACTCCAGGTGTTCTTGGACTTCAATTCCCAGAAGTCCAAGTCAGCACTCCTGTTTATCAGGGCTTCTGGGAATTGAAGTTCAAGAAGACCTGGAGTGCCAAGGTTCACCATCACTGACATATGGTGAGTCTGGAGGCACTCCACCTGAGTTGCAGGTCTGAAAGCTCAGCACCCCACTGAAATGCAAAGCTTCCATGGATAGCGAAGGTTCTCCTCTGCAAATCTTGCAAATTTTCACATATTGTAGAACAATAAAACTGAAAACAGAAGAGGTAAGAATAAAAAGTTTACCTTTGCCCATAGTAGACATGGGTAAACAGAAACAATTCCTAACTACTGGAAATGGTTATTGTGATTGTGTAGGAATATGAATAGCAGGAAACATGAACAATTGGAGAGAAATGCATATGCATGCTCTTGTCAACTGCAACTCATATCTGAGAATGCATTTTCCTGAAGCAAGAAAAATGTCATTAGCATGAATTTGTTTAAGGTGGATCCCAGCTTGCCATGAAGTGACCCACACACTATGATCATGGAGCAGCCCCTGAAGCACACACGAAATGAGACATGCAGGGTTCAATACCGGGACTGCAATGGACTGCCACAGCCTTGAGGATATGGACAAGGTGCGGCTTCACAGCCAGTCCATCTGGCATGGCCTCTTCTGCCTCCATGACCATTGGGAATCAGAGTTCCTCCTTTGCACATTTTGCTGTTGGGCCCAATAGGATGGTTTACAGTGGTATTTCCTCCACTGAGGGGGACCATCACCCCACCTAAAGGGGTTTTTCCGCCCATAGCCGTTGGCCCCTTTAGGTTAGTTAACTGCCACCTAACACTCAGCATTAAATTGCTGGCTGTACATTCTAATCCATTACTGTAGCGGGATGTCTAGCCAGACATCCCGCTACATGCTTTAATGTCTAATTAATGGAGAAAATGCACAAATAATTGCACACATTAGAAAATGTTTTTAAAATGTGTGGATTTCCATATAGAAAAGTAAAAGGCAGATAAGTCTTGCAACCCAGTACCAAAAAGAATGGAAAGTAAATATGAGATTCATTTATTAGAGACAGAAAGAGATTTTCACATCTTTACTATCCAGATGATTTTGTTCAGAATTAAGTAGCTGAAATCTAATAAAGGCAATTTTCTTTCCAAATCTTTTTTATTTTAAAAGTGAATTGTCCTCCAAAATGCACCATTAGTGGAGCATAAAAAGCAAGCATAAGACCTGTTCAAATAAAATAAAGTCAAATTATTCCAATCTATAATAAAACCCAATTATTCCAATCTATAATAAAACCCACCTTTTCAGGCAAATCCAAAGCTTCAAACAAGCTGGGGTCTCATAACCATGCACAGTCCTTTCTACTGCTGCTTCTCTCCCTTCTCTTAATGTTTCAACAAAACTCTTTCTTCTATATGTTCAAAAGAAAGAAGTCTAGGTCATCAGTAAATGCAAACCCCACTTTAAGCATGACAGGAAATCATTATTGTCTGACAGCTTTTCCATGGTCCATATGAAATGATCTTGTGATTTCACATGGGACTGGGTGATCTTGTATCAGACAAAAAAAATTGACAAGTCTCCATGCCATATTTCTTTCTCCAAATGATGGTTTGACATATATTTCAATCAAGTTAGAGTCATTTTCTCTCTAACATATATCTGAAACCTAAGCTAGTGTAGCAGGTACAGTATTCCAATTTGTATAAAGCAGGGACAAGCTATACAGGGAGACAGTTCACCAAATGGCCCCTTCGTCACACACTTGACAGATTTTGGTGAAGAGCCATAAGATTGCAAATAGAAAATAATTTCTTTCATTTTAGTAATCCATCCACTTTTAATTGTGATCTTATATTATATATCTATGCAAATGATGGGAAAAACTTTGAGAATAACAATGAGAAGAGAAAGGGGAAGTATTCTACAAACAATGAGCAAAATTCATTTCTTGTGTGTAACTTTAAATTTGTGCAAAATATCCCAAAGGGTCCGTTGATATATGATGAATAGGTTTCAGGGGAGTATGTTCAATAAAATAAAGTAAATTCCACAACTTGATATGCTGGTGATACACTGTTTTTTACTCTGTTTCTTTCCATATATTTACAAATTTTACTTCCAAAATATCCTTTGTTAATAATCCACAATGCAATAAACAAAACTGAATTTTTCTTCCTTTCAAAGATAGGCAATACTGTATCACTGTATCACGTGCAGATCTTAGTATGGAATGTCAACCTAGAACAATTGGGTCTGGTCACTTTAAGTGTTATGGATGCAAAGTATGCCAGTTATCATGGGAAACCAAGGAATTTGACCTTCCAAGCTTCAAGTGTCCCCTAGTTCTAAAACAATTGACAAATTGTAACAGCACCAACTGTGTCTATCTCTGTGTTTGTCCGTGCAAGTTGGGTTATGTGGGAAAAACAAATTGTGTGATCAAAATCTGCATAAATGGACTTGCGACTGCTGCTAGAAGAGCAGGTGGCGGCCGTTGCCAGGATGGCTTTTACTCAACTTAGAGTAATTCACCAGTTGCGCCCGTTCCTGGACCGGGACTCCTTACTCATGGTCACTCATGCTCTGGTCACCTTCAGACTAGATTACTGTAATGCGCTCTACATGGGGCTGCCCTTGATGACCATTCAGAGGCTACAGCTGGTTCAGAATGCAGCTGCACGGGTGGTGATGGGATGTGGGCATTATGCCCGTGCCTCCCCACTACTCTGGGAGCTGCACTGGCTACCAGTTTGCCTCCGGGTATAATTCAAGGTGGGCCAGGATACCTGAGAGACCGCATCATCCCGAGAGTGTCTGCCCGTCCAATCAGAGCAGACTGGAGGGGCTCCCTAGTTGTGCCTTCAGCTAGAGGGGCCCGCCTCTCTGGCACACGAAGAAGGGGCTTCTCTGTGTCTGCACCAGCCCTCTGGAACCTCCTTCCAACAGAATTGAGGCTACAGACAGAACTGCTGCCCTTCAGGAAAAGTCTGAAAACCTGGCTGGCAGGGCAGGTGTGGGGCTTTAATGGGAATACGGCTCCAGCCTGTTGGCTCATCCCCAGTTAGTACTTAGTTAATATCCCTCCCTTTGTGTTGTTGTATCTCCCCCATTCCCTTTTGTTTCTTTTTATTCTTTTAATTGGGGTGGGGGGTAGTAGGGTGGGGAAGTGAGTGGGCAATTTGGGATTTTAAAAGCTGTTTTTATACATTTTTAACTGTTGTACGCCACCCTGAGTTGGGTTCTCCTGATTGGGCAGCATATAAATTTAAATAAATAAATAAATGAACATAAATCATGAATCAATAACCAGAATTTGCAATCACCATTAGCCTTACATTTTAAAGAGAAGTGTCATAAAGCAGATGATCTGAGATTTGTGGTTCTCGAAACCGTAAAATCAAAACCCTTTGAGCAAACTGATCTCAATAATATTCTCCTTAGGAGGGAGGTATATTATACCCACACATTGTCCCTGATTGGTTTACTTTCCGAACAAGACCTCTCTTGTTTTTTGTAAACAAAGTAGAGAGAGAGGGAGATCTGTAAGTGTTTGAGGAATCCAGGACCTACAATAAAACACAGAATTGGCTATTAGGCTAGGTAGGATTTAAATGTGACTCAGCATTCCAGTAGAGTAACGTCTCTGCCCAGCAGGAATCTAACAAGAAGAGGCAGTTAGATGCAAAAGAAAAAAATAAAAGAGTCTTTCAAAAGAATTTGTGTAAGTAAAACTTGAATAAAACAGTTGTTAGGTATTGCGAAGTTGTAATGTGAGTGGGGTGTGATACAGATATAGCATATTAATTTCTGTTGTTATTATTTACAGAAAAAGCTGTGTAAAAATGAAAAATCTTCCTTTCATGATGAAAAATATTGAAGAGAAAAAATACCGGGTTTTCTTTGAAAGGGACAAAAATTCAATTTTATTTATTGCATTGTGGTTTATTAACAAAGGATATTTTGGAAGTAAAATTTGTAAATATATGGAAAGAAACATTGTAAAAGATAGTGTATCAAGTTGTGGAATTTACTTTATTTTATTGAACATACTCCCCACAAACCTATTCGTCATTTATCAACGGATCCTTTGGGATACTTTACACTTGTTTATGATACCATTCAGCCCAGATTTTGTCAATTTTATCTTTAAATTTGACCATGTATTCTGAACTCCTAGTATGAATTTTCATCAACTGCTTTGGATTTTGTAGTTGCTGCTATCAGAACCTGCTCCCTTCTAATTCATTTCAGTGAACAATGTGGAAAATACAGATAAACTGATGGAAGAACAGGGGGGGAAACAGTTTTGTTTTGTTCCTCCTATTAGTTTCTGTTAGGAAGGTTTCTAAAAACTGACCAGTGAGATTGTGTTGCATTGCTCAGCAAATTGATACAAACAAATGTATAGGGAAATGGGGTGGAAGAGATGTTTGAATTCTCTCAAAGAAGAAGGAGAAGCTTGTGTCTGAAGGAGAAGCTTGGAGATGGGTAAGTTTCAATTCTTGCAACCTGAGGATATGAAGAAGACCCTTACAAAGGTGAAGGCTAGCACATTGACTCTTTAACCCTTGCCACCACACCCACCCACACTCAGTTTATAAAATCTGCCAGAAAAGGACTGGTGTAGGAGGCATATTAAGGGTAAGATCCCATTATGCTTAAAGGAGGCAACAGTAAGATCATTGCTGAAAAAGCCCTCCTCGTATCTCACTGTATTATTACTGGTCAGACTCTAATGTTCTATTTCTGGGAAGTATACTGGAGTATGTTGTAGCTTCACAGCTGCTGGACTGTCCTGGAAGAGAAAATGACAAAATAGAGGCTATTTTACTTTGGATATGCTATGAGAAGAGAGTAATGCTAGGAAAAGTGAAAAGTAGTAGAAAAAGCAGAACAAGAGGTGGATTGACTGCCTAATGTGAATCATAGCTTTTAGTTTGTAAGATCTGAGCAGGGCTGTTAATGCCAGAACATTTTAGAGGTAATTCATAACCTTACTGTCAAGTCAATAGTGATGGAACATATCAATACCATGCTGGCCAAATAATTCTGGTTTTTAGCATTCTATAAGGGTAACTTTTTAAAAATAATAATAATAATGTGCTGCCATCTGCCAGTAATGCAATTCTGTGTTCTGCATAGGACCAACAGGCCAGCATGTATGCAGCAGAATATAATGATACAAATCTAGTATCAGAGAAGGTAGCATTTGGAAAACAATGCAATAACATTTCAGCATCACAACTTTAAAGTGGCCAGTTTTAAAATATGCTTTCATTTACAATGACGAGGAACAAAAAAATACATCTAACATATACAAGACCATTTCATCATAAGTAATCATTCATCAGGCAGATACAGTAATATGAAGCATGTAATACCTTCTTCTATATGAACATCTTTCTCTTCTACAGTAAGGCATAAACCCACAAAACTGGGAGGCTGTTGTGTCCAAATGTTATTAACATATTGCTTTAAGTTGCAATCATTATGAAGTCTTTGCTGTATTCGTGCCCTTTTCTGTAAGGTGCCTTATTCATATGTTTTCAATGTACCCTGATTGGTTCTGCACAGGTTTCCCGCATTAACTAAAGTCCGGGCAAATGTATCACTGTAACTGCCTTCCTGTCTCTATATAAGTTGCTACCTTGTCCCTGTTTTCCTCAGTCTGAACTAAGCTATAATAAATGATTTGTTGATTAACCCCCAATCTGCTGTTGCATTGCAATTAATCCTCAGACTCAACAGAGGCATAGACTGTAGAGCACCCATTTTGGCACCAAACTATCTCTGCTGCTACCGATCACTTTGAAGGAGAATGCTGCAAACATGAAGAGGCAAAGCACAAAACCTTAATCAAACTCAAATACGCCCTCTACCAAATATTCAGTGTAATGTGTGTGGTTGCGTGTTTCATGCCAGGATCTGTTTATTTAGTCACCAGAGAGACATCCATCAACTGTAAAGATAACTTTTAGGAAAAAATCTATACTCAGGGATGAGTAGTAGCCAGTGATTATCGTATGAACATATTTCTCTTTTACAGTAAGATATCACACCAGAAATCAATATGTATAGCTGGGTCAATAAATGTTACTACTATTATTGCAATAATTTATAAAGGAATATCATTTGGCAAAAAAAAGTCATGCTGTGTACACATGTTTTTAATTGTTTAGTTTGGTATATTAATTTCCATCAAAGCAGTATGGTAATTTCTAGTTCCAAGTGAGTTCCAATGATGCAGCTCAAAGTCAAAGAAAAAATAGTTTCTTGTGCATTTGTTCATTCATGTGTGAGTGTGTGTGTGTGTATGTGTTTGGGGGGGGGGACTGAGACACCAGCAAGAAATTGGTACATCACTTGACCAAGAAGTTCTGTTCCATCTCCTGTGGTGGAAATCAAGCAAATAAACTTTTATCTCTCCACAAACATTCATTAACTTACACTTGTCAGGATGTATGTGTTATCACAAACACTGCTTTGCAAAGAGTCACCACTACAATTTTACTAATATGTGAATATTAACAAATTTGTATTTTTACATCTTATTTCTCCCTAACTTTACTGTTTACAACCGTCGATTCCAAGCTGCCACCGTGGAATAACATTTCACACAACTAGCAAAATAGTATCGGTTCCATGGAAATGTTAAAATAAATTTGTTAGCTTCCATCGCTAGGGAAATGGTGCCCCAACTGCATTGCCAAAATCACAACTGAAACTGTGCATCTCCCTCAGTATCTTCTTCAATGATAAGAAGGCAAAAAAGTCCCATCATGCACTCTCACGGAGCTCTATGATGTTAGAGGATGGTTTTCCATAGTCTTGCACCACAGAAACACCTCAACCAATGGACTTTGTAGTCATTACAACAGGAGCACCAGGAAAAGAGTATGATCATCTGTGACAATCCACTTACTCCCAGTCCTCTGGCCTCCTGGTAATGGGATTGTGCCTGATTCTGCTTCCCTGGCCCAGATCAGACCCAGCAGTTCAGGCTGCTCCTATCAGTGTGCCCTTGTCACTCCCAACCAAAATCCAGGTAGTGACAAAGGGTGCATTTGAAACTAGTGTAGATTCAGGTAGTGTCAAGCCAAGTAATCACTCCAAGTCTCTTCAGGTATATTAGAAATATATTGAAAGCATAGCAAGATACAGGATACAGTCCATCAAAAGATCAGGAAGCGAAGAAATAAAGCAGGCTGCTTGTGTAAGGGATAGCCAATGCCCCACCTCTTTTCCCAAGCCTCTACATTTTTGCAGTTTAAAAGCACAGCATCCAAGAAAGTGTCTCTCCGTGTGTGATTGAGTCTCAGGGTTATATCTCCTCCCATAGGGTCTACATTTGGCTCTCCCCCTTAGGGATTCCAACCAATGATCTTACAGCAAGACATGTCAATCACACATTAAGTTTCATTTCATCTAAACCATGCGGCAACTCATGAGGCAAGGATGTTTACATATTTTCTCTCTTCCTCTGATCTAGAATCGCCATTTTGAAGAGGCGAAAGCACAGCATATATTTCATTCTGTTACATCATCTCAAAGGTTTGAGGAGCAACAAAAGGAAACCCCCACACACCTTCATTTTCAAGGATTATATTGTTTTTCATTTCAATAAACTGTCCTGGTTTTTGCTCTGATGCAGAAATAAGCCCTACTGAGTTGAAGGAAGTTTATACGTAAGTAAATATGTGCAGGACTGCACCTTTAATCTGCACCTACTGTGATTTATTTAATCCCTGCTGGCATAATATTAAATAATAGGAGTAGAAAAGGAATGGAAATCCAGTACAGAAAGGAGAAAAGGAGAAAAACTTCAAATAATTCCCAAAAGAGTTACTGACCAACATTTCAAATAGTGTTAGATAAAGAATCCATACTAAACAATCAACAAAATATATGCACTGTTCCTATAGCTTGTGCACAAATGTGCTAGATAAATCCTGTTATGATGAGTTTATTTTTTTATCTATGAATATAATCTGTGCAACTAATTCTTTGCAAGCAAAAAATGCCAATACCCTATCTATTTAAAATCAAAACAAGTGGTTGGCCACAGGCTATCAGAAGCCTGTCTTGCAACAATGAGGTTATAATAATGGCAGTAACATAAATTATGCTGACAGTTTTCTAAAACAGCATTGATCTTCCATAGTAAGTAGACATATTATTGGCTTGTGGCCCAAAATAAGTATCAGACTGCTGAAGAACAGATGTACCTATGATATAAACTTGAAGTATGCAGTTGAATAACCAGAGTAAACTAGATAAATCTCTATAATTAAAAAGAAACATCTCATGGCAGGGCTTGATACCATGGCAAAAAAATCAATATCAAGATTCAAATTCTAATTGGGGTTTGGGGCGAAACACTTCCGGTTTAAGAGAAATGCTTTGGGTTCTGAAACATTGCTTAATCTAAATTTGTATTTTTAGCATGCAGTTTCTATTCCCATCTTCCTTTCCCTTCATAAAATTATCATATGGAAGGCAGGTTATAAGTCTACAGTCTGTGTGAAATGTGTGACTTCTGCTGGTACAACAGTGTAACACAAAGCAATACAGAAAGATATTTCCTCCAAGTCTTCTTATGGATCACTGGAAACCACCTGAATCTATGCTTTGGGAGACTTGCAGGGAGGGGCTTTAGGAAGGGAGAGTGGAGAAGAAAGTTGGTGTTGTGTCCTAATAGTGTAACCTTCTACATGTGATATCAATGTATCTGAACCAATGTAACCTTGCCAATGAGTAACAATGTAACCTTCAGCTGTATCATATAAACCCTGTAATAGGACGCGAGCTAATGACCACCAGCTGGCAGCAGCGAGCGTCCAAGCTCTCTTGGTTCAAACCCATCAAAGACCGCAGCGCGGGAAGCTTCCCGCCGCTACCTACACCTGGACAAGAAGGGCGTGACCAACCATGACGTCACGCGGACCAGTAGCCAACGGGCTACCGTGGAGCCACATTCAAATATGTTCCTACCATATATATAGAGCTGTTCGTCCGCCATTACCTCATGTTCCCTCTGTCCACCATGCAATAAACCTGAGTTAACCCAGCCTTTGGCTGTGCCTTGTGTCTTGACTCTCATATACTAAATTGGCGACGAAGGTGGGATGATGGATCCCCACGGAGCCAGGACACAGAGCGGGTTCAACATCACCAAACCGCAAGACTGGGAGCTTTTTGAGATGGACTTCCAGGCGGCACTGGTGGAGCTCAAAGTCAAAGAAGACGACGAGGAAAGGAAGAGGGCCATCCTCACCCGCATGCTTGGGATGGAAACCAAGCGGACGCTGGTGGGCATCCTTGCACCGAAGAAGATGAGCGATTTCAAAGCCGGTGACATCATGAAAATGCTGCGTGAGCGTTTCCGGCCCTCGAGGGCAATGTTTCCCGCTCGGAGTGCGTTTTGGAGGCGAGTTCAAGCGCCGGACGAGTCGGTAGAAGCCTTCGTAACGGCTATGAGGGTAGCCGCCGCCCCCTGCAAATGGGACCACATCCTAGAGATGGCCCTCAGGGACGGAGTGCTGTGTGGCCTGAAGGACAAGGAAGTACAGCGCAGCTTGATGAACAAGGAGCCACCACCCACACTGGAAGAGGTTGTAGAGGCCGCGGAAGCCGCGGAATCCACGAATGCTGGAGTAGACGAGATGCACAAGTGGCGTGAGTGGCGTCCGAGGGCCGGCAAAGCGGAAAACTCGTCGCACGGGAAGTCCGGTCAGTCGGTGCATGCAACCCGACCGACCTCGAAATCGTCTTCAGAAAGCAGCGATGGCGAGGAGGTCCAGAAGGTCCGGAGAGGCGGGCGCCGCTGCGATGGTTGCGGAGCGGCCCATGAGCGCGTGAAGTGCCCATTCAGGAAAGCCGAGTGTTTCAACTGTGGACGTCGGGGGCACATCGCCAAGGCGTGCAGGAAATGGAAAGAGGGCCGGAGACAGTCGCAAGACCGTTCAGCCAGACCGGACCATCCAGCGAGGTCCAAAGATGGCGCCCGGGCCACGAGGAAGCAGGACGGCGTGGGCCGCATCTCGGACGACAGCGAGGGCGACGCTCCTGTGTTCAACGTGTCTGCGGGACAGCCCCATTACTTTGTTGAGGTACTAGTACAAGGGACCCCTATTAGGATGGAAGTTGACTCGGGGTCCTCCTATTCCATAATCCCCCAGAGAGAGTTCTTGAAACTCGACCCCCACGTGCGGCCCAAACTTAAAGCGTTGAGGGCCACACTACGGGACGTTCAGGGGAACAGCATTCCAGTGTTGGGGGTCGGAACGTTCCGGGTTCGCTTTAAGAGACATTCTGCGGAACTTCCCCTAGTGGTGCTAAAGGGGGGGAGTTGTAGCCTCCTCGGAACACAGTGGTTTCAGCCCTTAGGCCTGTTCATAGGGGGGGTGCATGCAGTAGGCGAGGACCCAATACAAGCAGTGTGTGACGCACACCCCGCCGTTTTTAAAAGTGGACTGGGAAAGTTCAAGGGACCCCCTGTAGCCTTCGACTTAGACCCGGAGGTCCGCCCGATAAGACTTAAACCGCGCAGGGTACCGTTCGCGCTTAAGGACAAAATAGAGGCGGAACTGGACAAACTGGTGGGTCAAGGAATTCTCGTTCCTGTGGATTCCGCGGAGTGGGAGACTCCAATTGTAACAGCACTGAAGGCTAACGGGGAGGTGCGCATTTGCGCTGATTATAAGTGTACCATTAATAAGGCAATCCGCCCTAATGCATACCCAGTGCCAGTGGTCAGCCACCTTCTGGCCAGGCTGAATGGGGGAAAGTGTTTCGCTAAACTCGATTTAGCACAGGCCTACCAGCAACTCCCGGTAACCCCCGCCACAGCGGCGGCACAAACAATAGTCACACATAAGGGGGCGTTCCAGGTGTCGAGGTTACAGTTCGGCGTGAACTCGGCACCTGGCATTTTTCAATCGCTAGTGGAACGCCTCCTGAAGGGGTTGGAGGGGGTGTTGCCATATTTTGATGACGTGTTGATAACGGGGGGGAGTAAGGCCGAGCTGGCCCACAGATTGGATAAGGTCCTGGCCGTGTTCGAGAAAGCGGGACTGCGACTGAGAAAAGACAAATGTGTATTTTTCGAAACAGAGGTTGAGTTTTTAGGGTTCCGTGTCACGCCCGAGGGAATTAGGCCGTCCAAATCTAAGGTAGCCGCCATCAAGAAAGCCCCTCGCCCCACTTCCAAAACCGAGCTTCAGTCCTTTCTGGGGCTTCTCAATTTCTACCATACCTTCCTTCCACGGAAGGCGTCGGTTGCCGAGCCGCTCCATCGACTACTTAAAAAAGAGGAAAAATGGCTGTGGGGTGACGAACAAGAAAGAGCGTTCACAGAGTTAAAGCAACTCCTCACATCCGAGGCAATCCTGACTCATTTCGACCCCAAACGGCCCATAGTTTTGGTCTGCGATGCATCCCCGGTGGGGGTGGGGGCGGTGCTTTGCCACGTGTTAGACGACGGAAGGGAGGCCCCGATAGCGTTTTATTCAAGGTCCCTGTCCCAAGCAGAGCGGAATTACGCACAGACCGATAGGGAGGCACTAGCGATAGTAGCGGGAACCAAGAAATTTCACGATTTTCTCTATGGTCGGCCGTTCAAGATCGTTACGGATCACAAGCCCCTGTTAGGAATCTTCACTGCAAATAAGCCCACGCCACAGATCCTGTCCCCGAGGATGCTGCGGTGGGCTATTTTTCTTAACGCATATCAACATGAGTTAGAATACCGGCCAGGGAAGGAAATCAGCCATGCAGACGCGCTCTCACGGTCGCCGTTACCCTTGTCGGACGACCAGAAGGCAGGGGTAAGAAGAGACCGCCAGGTATTGCTAATAGAGGTCTTGGAGTCACCCCCGATAGTACCGGCCGACATTGCCAGGGCGACCGGAAAGGACAGAACACTAGGGAAAGTATGCTCGTGGGTGCAGAAGGGGTGGCCGGCGTCATCCCCAGGCGCGGAATTCGACCCATTTTTCCGAAAGCGAGTAGAATTGTCTTTAGAGAGGGGGTGCCTTTTGTGGGGCCAACGGGTGGTGGTTCCTACGTCCCTGCGGCCGAAGGTGCTAAAGCTGTTGCACGTCAGCCACCCGGGAATCGTCCGTTCCAAGGCGTTGGCCCGGAGTTACTTCTGGTGGCCCCAGCTGGACGCCGACATAGAGCAGATGGTAGGCACTTGTGAGGCATGTCAATGCTCTCGACCGGAGGTGGCCCGCCTACCGCATAGGGAATGGGACGCAGCAAGGGGACCGTGGTCCAGGGTGCACGTAGATTTTGCTGGCCCATTCCGGGGAACCATGTTTCTCCTGGTGGTGGATGCATACTCAAAGTGGCTGGAGGTCATTCCGGTAAAGAGCACATCCTCCGCCACTACCATTCGCCAGCTAAGGCGGGTCTTTTCCACGTTCGGCTTACCCGACACTTTGGTCAGCGATAATGCCAGTTGTTTCACGTCCGCTGAGTTCGCAGCATTCATGGAGGCAAATGCAATTCGGCATGTCACATCCGCGCCGTTTCACCCGGCCACGAATGGCCAAGTGGAACGGTTGGTGCGCACCACAAAAGATGCGCTGCGGCGCATGGGCTCGGGAGATCTAAATCACCAAGTTTGTCAATTTCTATTAGCGTATAGAGTGACCCCCTTAGCGTCTGGATACTCGCCGGCTGAGCTGCTGATGCGGAGGAAACTGACCATGCTTTTGTCCAGGCTAGACCCGTCGAGGGTCGAGGACAAAGGGAAGAACATAGGGTTAGCGGTCTCGAAAGGTTTCGGCGTAGGCGATCCTGTACACTGCAGGAACTATGCCAACGCAGGCCCAGCCTGGGTGCCAGGGACGATAATAGAACAGACGGGGCCAGTGTCCTATCGGGTGGAAACTAGCACCGGCCTCCTCTGGAGGAGGCACGCTGACCAACTGAGGCACCGAGTGAGCGAGGGGCCGACCAGTGGGGCACAGCGACAGGATTCAGCGATAGGGTTCTCCCCCACCCGTTTAGCCCAAGGGGGAGACAGGGGGGAAAGCAGCGAGCCCGACTCATATCCTTTTGATACCCCAGTTCTATCCGAGCCCGGGGGGAGGGAAAAGGAGTGTGCGGCCGCCGCTGCCGCTTCCCCCGAATCCGATTTTGATTTTGATTTTGCTAGCCGGGGGGGTTTTTCGGAGTGTTCCCCCACCCATCCAAGCGAGAAGAGGGGTTTTTCGTTAGCCCCCAGTGCCCCCGGTTCTTCCCAAACAAAGCACACACCTCCCAACAAAGCCGCGGAGCCGCGGCAAACCACTAACAAGTCATCCTCTCCGATTGCAGGGCAGGAAGCCAGGGAGCAAGGAGGAGGGAGCGAAGCCGGGGCAGGGCAGCCCGCGCCGAGACCCCAGCGTGTTCGAAATAAGCCATCTTGGCTGAGAGACTTCGTCTCATCCTAGGGGGGAGGAGTGTTGTGTCCTAATAGTGTAACCTTCTACATGTGATATCAATGTATCTGAACCAATGTAACCTTGCCAATGAGTAACAATGTAACCTTCAGCTGTATCATATAAACCCTGTAATAGGACGCGAGCTAATGACCACCAGCTGGCAGCAGCGAGCGTCCAAGCTCTCTTGGTTCAAACCCATCAAAGACCGCAGCGCGGGAAGCTTCCCGCCGCTACCTACACCTGGACAAGAAGGGCGTGACCAACCATGACGTCACGCGGACCAGTAGCCAACGGGCTACCGTGGAGCCACATTCAAATATGTTCCTACCATATATATAGAGCTGTTCGTCCGCCATTACCTCATGTTCCCTCTGTCCACCATGCAATAAACCTGAGTTAACCCAGCCTTTGGCTGTGCCTTGTGTCTTGACTCTCATATACTAAAGTTGGCTTCTGGCACTAAAGCACTATTGGGATGTTAGGCTAAAGCAGAGATGGGCAGTCTTGGCCCTCCCGCTGTTCTTGGACTTCAATTCCCAGAAGCCCAAGTCAACACAGGGTTTCTGGGAATTGAAGCTCAAGAACAGCTGGAGGGCCAAGACTGCCCATCACTGGGCTAAAGCAAACAGAGAGGGAGGGACATTTCCCCACTTATTGGGAGAGCCATTATTTTCATTGAGTTATGGCTACAATTGATGATGCATTAACCATTAGTATCTGTACTGGAAGATTTACCTCTTAGGTGTTCCTAATCTGGCCCACAACACTAATTAATCCGTTTTGTGGTGGGAACCCAGGCACTGCTGGAAGCTCCCCCTGCCACCAGAAGTGCCAAAACACAATGGCATAGGATGTGATTGTACCTCTTTTTTTTGCTGCATTTGCAGCCTCCACTGCTTCCCATGCCAGTGGGGAGGGGACTTTTTTGCTGCAGTTTTGCAGCAGAAACACAGCGTTTTGGGCACTTCTGGGTTTGGCGGTGGCAGGAGGTGCGATTGTGCCATTTTTTATTTTTTATTTATTTATGTATTTATATATTTATTTTCATTTTTATTTTTTTGCTGCTTTGGCAGCCTCTGCCACTTCCCACCACAGCGAGAGGATTTTTGGAGCATTTTTTGCTCTGATTTCGGATATATATTTTTTGCTGTGTTTCCACTGGATTTCAGCAACTAAAATCTGGCTATTTTGGACTTCCAATGGTGGGGGGAACTTCTGGCGGTGCCTGGGTTCCCACTGTGGAACCCAGAAGTGAAAAACATCTGTGTTTTAGCTGCAGAAACACTGCGGAAATGCGTCAAAACATTCCAAAAATGGAATAAAAGTGCTCAAAACACCCTCCCACTGCCTTGGGGAGTGGCAGAGGTTTCCCAAGCAGCCAAAAAAGAAGAAGACCACCACCGAAAACATAAGCAATGGGAGCAACCATGCTTCTGGCAGGCACAGCTGAGTGTCAGAGGCGGGTCTGGCCTGTGGTGGGAGAATGCTGGGAACCCCTGTCTTAGAATAATACCAAGTGGCTAAGATGCTGACTGGGAGGTGGAAGGTCAGCAGTTCAATTCCCGAGTACTGCAGGACAGAATGAGCTCCCGTCTTTGTCCCAGCTCTTGGCAACCTAGCAGTTTGAAAGCAAGAAATTGCAAGTAGATAAATAGGGACCACTTTGGTGGGAAGGTAACAGCATTCTGTGTGCTCTGGTATCTAGTCATGCCTGCCACATGGCCATGGGAACATCTGCAGAAGCAGATAGTGCTGGCTCTTCGGCTTTGAAACAGAGATGAGCACTGAACCCTAGAGTTGGATACGGCTGGCTTTCGAGCAAAGGAAACCTTTACCTTTACTAACCTATTCTAACAAAGAATGTGTGCTTCCTAAAATATGGGTGTTCACGAAGTGTAACATATGTTAAATAGCAGTGGTCTGGGAAAGTGAATTCTATGACACCAAATACTTTGGAAGATTAAGCAAAGAAAAATTGAGAATGTGATCAAAAGCTTATTTTTGCAAAACAATGACAGCTGTTTAACCTGACAGAAATTCAAACTCTCAAGCCTCATCAAAACTCAGATAGGGTACAGTTTGAGAATGAAATGATTTTAATATACCCCTTTAGTCTTCTGCTAATATTCCTACACACCCAAAATATTAAGGAAACATGACAGATGATTACACATCTTTCTCATATTGATGAGAAAGTATGGTCTAAAGTTGGTCTAAAATAGAAATGATTCATAGATATTTAAATGCAAAAAATAAAGAAATAAACAGCTGTATGAATGCAACTGCTTAGTAAATAAGGGGCTTGGAAAATAAAACTGTGTTTAATTGGTTCCTAAAAGAGAAAAATAAGCACGTGTATGGCTGCTTTTGTTGCTCACACAAAGCAATTCCTTCATACTATTGTTGTCTGTTTAAAATGGTCCTAGAATGTTTTAAATAAGAAAGAGACCTTGAATTGCTTGAGAAAGTGAACTAAAACTAAGAATGTTTCCCACTTCTATACCGCAGTATCACAATGAGGTGTTAAAATTCTGCAATGTGTAGCAAGTGATCAAATTAGAGCAAACGCCATGTGGAAATGTCAAATGACATGTTTCACATAAAACTTTGCAAGCTGTGAAAATGGCACTGCCTGGAATTCGTCTGTGTAAATGAGAAATTAAAAAAAGGCAAATCTAAACATAAAGGTAATAAACTTTGCTTGAAAAGTTGTGAACATTTGGCTGCCATCAATGGTGAGCAGTATTAATCTCCATTACATCCTAGCCAAAATCTTATTCATGTAGCTGACAACATCATCAGCTGTTGTGATTTTTCAGAAATAAAAGGGCTGAGAAGCAGACTAGACAAACCACTGGAAGCATTTTTGTACTTCCTTAGAATGCTGACAACCAAGCCATACTTAAAAGATCTTCATCTGCTATTTGTCCCTGTGAATGACCCTGGTCAATATCTCATTATTCTCTTGCACTCCTGCATTATCAGATTTCTCTTTCATTTGCAAAGTTGCTGATTTGGACTGATCTGGAATTCCCAGACAAAAACAATATTGCTGCTTAATACAATCTGTAGCCAGTGGTTTTCTCCCGGGAGTGGAAGCCCAAGCTATGGGTCTTTCCCAGGGGTGGGGTAACTGCAGCCTTGAGGGGAGCCTGGGCTTCTGGGAATTGCAGTTCCAGAACATCTGGAGGACTAGCCTGTTTCCTCTAGGCCAAGGTTTCTCGACTTTGAGCATCCAGGTGTACTTGGGCTTCAATTCACATAAGCCCAAGACCTTCAAGACCTCAGGTTCCTCACTCCTATCCTATGTGGTCCAGACACTGGTCATATTATCACCTTGGGGCTCCAGGTGTTCTTGGATTTGAACTCCCAGAAGCCTCAATCAGCAGGTGTACTGATTTGGGCTTCTAGATCAGCATGTGATCCAGAACTGAAGTCCAATAACCCCTGAGGGCCCAAGGTTGAGAAACCCTGAGTCTATGTAAAGGCAGTTGCCTGTAATCTCCTAAGAATTTTTTCCACATTTCCAATTCCATGAATCATGATAATGATGAGGGGTACTAATGATGTTATCATCATAGGGGAACTAGTGATATTATCACTCTACTTGGCCCTTAATGGCCTCCACACCACAGTTGCCAATCACTGTTCACCACTCCTTGCCTTAGTTCTGGAGTGTATTATTAGTTGGGCCGTGTTGAATGGTTCCCTTTTCAAAAGATAAGTGTGCATGGAATGGATACAGCCCTGAGTAGGGTCAAAGATGTCAAGGAAATCTTTCATTAATTATCTCACACGTAATCTCACATATTGATTATTGCAATGCTCTCTATGTGGGGCTTCCCATGTTCCTGATACAGAGGCTTCAACAGGTGCAAAAATGCAGCAGCCAGGCTGATTACTGGAGTGAGAAGATTTGAACATATCTCCCCAGCCTTGACAGGGCTGTATTGGCTACCTGTTCCTTTCCATATCAGGTACAAAGTGTCGGTTTCAACTTTTAATGCTCTAAATAGTTTGAAACCTTCCTACCTGGTGGAACATCTTCCCCTCAGAACATCAGTCCACAATCGTTAATTCATCCCAGATGGTGCAGGTCTAGGTGCTGACCCCAAAATCAGCAAGAAAACCTGTGACTCGGAGAAGACCCTCCTCAATGGCAGTGCCAACTTTTTGGAATTCTTTACTGGTTGAAGTGCAAGATTGTTGAAATATAGCAATCAATGAAAAGTTGACAGGTAAGATTAAAGCTGAAACATTTGATGAAAATTTTCAAGAGATTTGCAGTGATTTTATGAGGTTCGCATTAATAAAAGGAAAAGGTTAAAGACCAGCAGTGGAAAAAGTGTCATTTTGGGAAGATAGGGGGTAAGCAAACTAATGGAATGTGGTTAATAGAGTAAAATTTGATTGAATAGGTCCAAATGGGGAGGGGAGGGAAAAGAACAGAAATTTGTTTGATTTAAGATAATTAATATGCTGTTTGGAAGAGTTTGTGTGCATTTTATGTTGTTGTTTTTTAGTTGTTTGTAAAAAAATAACAAGCCAAAGATAAAAATAAAAGCAATAGTAAAATATGACACAATAATGTTCTATGGAGCTGGAGGTAGGGCCAGGAATCTGGGATGGGGGGCACTACCACAATAATGAAAACTTCAGAAATTTTATTCTATTTTCTTTCTCCTTCACTTCATTTTTAAAAGATAATAGTCCCAGCATTATTTGTGTGAAATGTGCAACAGAAATATGCAAAAGAATATATAAAAGAAAATTGTAATTTTATTTGTCACAGTCCTCACAAATTGTAGCTTAGATGACATTTATCATTAAACATTCACACTGAGAAATGTTTTTTACCCTTTAAAAATGTGATCCTAGGCTGTTTAAGTTGACAGATAAAAATATTGGAAAACAAAATACCATGGTTTCGTCTTTCATTTTTAATCTCCTCTCTGCATATTGCTTCAAAACAAGGATTAACATGGGCAGATGGGGTTTAAGCAGTGAGTGAAGCAACAAGTTTTCTTAAAGTGGCATGAATTTACTTATACTGTACTGCACAGTGACAGCAAGGGAAAAGTTGCTATTCTCAAATTTTAAGGCCTTCCCATAACTCTTGAGGCAATAAACTAAAGAAAGTACTGTACATCAGCACTGCATTGTGGCCTGGTAGATAATTAGCTGTGGGGTCATCAGGTCAGCTTTCCATTTCCTGAGAACATGAAGCTGTGGCTGAAATTCTGTCCATTTAAATTCAGTGGCCTAAGGCTGATGATGTAAACAGCTTTGCACAATGGAATTTACAAAAATAGGATTTCAGCCCAGGGTAAGCCCTTATGATGTCACAGGAGGGAAACTTTAATGTAACCATCCTGAAGTAATGCTTTAGAATGTTTTACTTCCACTTCCAGTAGTGATGAGGGTGGCGTGGGCCATGTGATTTGGTGTCAGGGGCAGGATCCAGTCCACGGGCTGTAGTTTGGGCACTCCTGGTTTAAGTAGAGAAAATGGCAACCTAAATCTATCTCATCCTGTTGTAAAACAGATCGCAAGGCACGTTTTACTTCTGCTTCTGGTGGAAGGAACCACATGACCCACCCGCTGAACAACTTAACTGGCCTGCTGAACCACATGACCAGCCCATAGCCCAAAAAATTTGGGCACTCCTGGTTTAGAGGAGACAGATGCTGTGGATTTCCTTCACTATTTCCTAGACAAATAGGGCATGCAGAATATACATAGAGCATCTTTGTACTATGCTCTCTGCCATTTGGGAGTGGGGAGGAAATAGGCACCTGAGCTTTAAAACCACTATACACTATGTTTTCTAAACATAGGATGGTGGAAGATAGAGGTGCCTGGTGTGTGATGGTCCATGGGGTCACAAAAGGTCGGACTCGACTATGCGACTGAACAAAAAAAAAAATGTTTTCTAACACCTTGAGATTGTTCCCTTTTGCATTGCAATTTTCTGAGACTTCAATGGACACCCTGGACCCATGTAAACCCATGGGGCCCTCACATTGCCATTGGACTTCCATGCAGATAAGCTAGAACATAAGGTTTAGGTAGCCCTTTTCATGTTGTACAACAGGGGTTCCCAAACTTTTTAAGCCAGGGGTCAGGTCATGCTCTCTCAGTCAGCTTTGAGGGCCAGATGGCCATTTTGCCCTGTCTGAATGATGGGGGTGGCCATTTAGTCCCAACAGCTTCAAAGGAGTGGCCATTTTGTTTCTCAAATGGCCTTAGAGAGGTGGGGTCCACATGAAATGGCACCGTGGGCCAGATCCAGCCTATGGGCCTTAGTTTGGGAACCCCTGTTGTACAAGATGGATGAGCTGCATGAATCTTAGTGGGCGGAGTTGCAAGGTATATTGATTTGTTACTAATAATGTGCCATCCATGGTAGCTTAGTGGTTAAGATGCTGAGCTGGAAACTGGAAGGTCGGATTTTGATACCCGAGAGCTGCACTTGGGGACATGAAAGGAGCCTCATTTGGGCATCCCCTGAATGGATTTTCTCCAGAAAAAATCCTTTCTACCCAGAGTAATCTCTGACACAAAATTATTATTCACTCATTTCTGCCTTTCTGGTTCAAAAATGTGAAAAAGGAAAGAAGTGCCTGTTTCCAGGTACATTACAAAGTGATGTCTACATCACACAGTTTTGGCAGCTTGCCAAGGCAAGCATGCATAGCTGTACCTGGGGGCACACAGAACCTTGGGAAGTTTCAAACTGCATTCCAGGCTCCCCTAGAGAGCTGAATGGAGATGTCACAGGCCACAGTCAACCCTCCCTCTTCCATGAGTGCCACCACAAAGGGAAAAAGTAATGGAATTGAAGAGGAGACCCGACTGCTGTTCCTTTCTTCACCCAAATCTTTGTGGGTCAGCCAGCATCACTAGGCTCTGATATTATCTCACCTATGGGTATCTGTACATTGCTTTGCCTTCTTCAATTGTTGTCAGTTGTTTCACAGAAGTTTCCCAATTACCTTAACATTGTCTTACTACCTGTGATTTGCTCTGACATATCTAGATATAGGGAAGAATGTGGACATTTAAATACAGTAAAACCCCAACTTACATATGCCTCAAGTTATGTAAAATACGACTTACATAATGATTTTGTGCTAAAACCATGTCCCAATTTACATGATTTCCTATGGGTTTGCTTCGAGTTACATAAAGATTCTTTTTCCTATGGCTTTGCTTCGAGTTATGTAAAAATTCATTTTCCGTATGGGTTTGCCTCGAGTTACATAAAAAAATAATTTTTCCTATGGGTTTGCTTCGAGTTTCATAAAAAACCGGTTTAAGCAAAAAGCCAATGCAATGAACTTCTTTTTTCCCCGTAAATAGGGGTTTTAAGGTAAAGGTTTCCCTTGCTCAGAAACCAGTCGTATCCAACTCTAGGGTTCAGTGCTCATCTCTGTTTCAAAGCTGAAGAACCAGTGCTGTCTGCTTCTTCAGACGTTTCTGTGGTCATGTGGCAGGCATGACTAGACACCAGAGCGCACAGAACACTGTTACCTTCCCACCGAAGTGGTCCCTATTTATCTACTTGCAGTTTCATTCTTTCAAACTGCTAGGGTGGCAAGAGCTGGGACAAAGACAGGAGCTCATTCCATCCTGCAGTACTCGGGAATCGAACTGCTGACCTTCCACCTCTCAATCAGTGTCTTAGCCAGTTGAGCCACTGCAGTCCCTTAAGTAGGGTTTTTACTGTACATGAATAAGACCAACGCTAATCATTAGTCCACTACTGGTATCGACTCAATCAGTCATTGGGATTTACTTAACATCCTTATTCAACAAGTGTCATTCATTCATTCATTCATTCATTCATTCAGTGGGTCTGCCAGAGCTGGCACATAAAGTTGAATGTAGCGCAGGGATGAGCAAAGTACAATTCTCCAGATGGTGTTGTGATGTAGCTCCCATCAACCCTAGCTGGCATAGCTATTTTGAGAAACAGTTCAATGCCATATTTTGCCCATCCTTGTTATGTTGGCAGTGGCAGCTGCCCAGCTTGTACTGTTCTCAGCTCATTAGAAACTGGGCACAAAAGTGCCTGGGTTTAGGGAGTGAAGAAGCAAAAATACTATTTTTCCTAAGTTTTCCAAATGACTAAGCCAAGGGTGCCCAAACTATGGCCTGGGGGCCAGATGCGGCCCTTGATGCCAGTTCATCCGGCCCACAAAGCCTTCGTTGCTCCTGGAAGTGGAAGTAAAACACATCCATAGTGACTTGCTCCCTGAACCACGTGACTGGTCCATGGCCTGAAAAGTTTGGGCACCCCTAGACTAGACATTCTCTCAACACCATTGATCACTCATTTCCCTCTGTATATTTTTAAAATCAATATCCTGAGGTAAATGATGCTCCAAAGAGTTTCTTTGGATAGGTGGCTGTCAAATACCAATCAATCCAATTTAAGAAGCATTTAAGAAATAAATAAAGGAAACGTCTGTGTGAAGCTGTACGTTGTTAAAACAAAATTGCCTTCTCCACTTTTGTGTACCATTCCTTATTTCTCCAATATCCTCTAAAGTGCTAGCAGAAAAGATCCAACTGATTCATTTACTTTTGCGTGACAAAGAGACAAGCTATTACATTTTATCTAATTCTACTTGTTAAACATAATCTAAATTCTCCAGAAACCAACCAAGAACACCTCCAAATAACATACACTGGTAAACCAAATGTGGTGCGTTATATAATTTAACTCACACTTCTCAGTTTGATTAATTTCTTCCCTTGTATCACAAAAGCATTTTTCATTGTGACTACTGTTTATCTTGCCATCTTTCTTATTACTGTTAATATTCCTTTTATTGAACATTATTCCTTTTTTCTTATTGTCTACATTGAAAACATTTCCCTCCCATTACCCATTACCCTCATTATGTTGCAGACTGAGTTACAGTTGTATTGCAATTTGAATTTCTATTCTTACCAAAAACAATAGAATCCTGTGGTACCCCTAAGATCAACAGGTTTTATGTGAGACTAGCATGGGTGCCTGGCTCCACCCGGGTGATGGCATCTTGGCGCAGTCCATTGCCGACGGCCACCTTACCCGCCCTGGGTGTCTCCCCTGTCTTCCACCTCCTCCGGGCACCCATGCTAGTACAATATAAAGCTCCATGGAGTCATGGTGCCCCGGCGAGGCCACCTGGGCCCGGTCCATGGTCTTGTATGCTGGTTCCAGTGGCCTTTCATTGGCTATCCCTCCCGCCAGCCGCCTGCCCAGTTTCATGCCTGCCGCCAGCTCGTCCATCCCCTTCTCTCCGCCCACGAGGCCCTTCTGTTTTTCCAAGGGTTTCTTTGCCAGGGGTGTGCATGGCCGGCAACAACTTTCCCCTGCCTTCTTCGCGTGGACATTGTCCACACATGCCCCTGCCTGTGCTGGCCTTGCCAATTGGCTGAGGCATGCCGCAGTGGTTGCTGGGGCATGTAGTTTTCTCTATTTTCACGGGTTTGTGGGGCGCAGGGGCCCCTGCCACCCCCAGACTCAGGCTATGCAATCTGTGACACAACTATGACCAAATATTCAAAATTGTAAAAATACAAAAATTAGTTTAAACAATAAAAATTGAATAAATCAAATTTATGGTATCTTCATATTCCAATAGATCAAGTTCAACAAAAATCACTCTTATAAAGCTGAGACAAAATCAACAATTCACTACCTTGCAATAGTTCAAAATGTCAAAAATGCATATATCTTATGCAGGATGCAAAATACAATGTGAACTCAAAAATCAAAGTTCATGTCAATTCCAAATTCCAAAATTTGAAGCCTTTCCGGTACTACGGTAATATTAAGGCTATTCAGAAAATAATTTTCCTTAGTCATGTGTATGAAACAATTCTACTGAGGAAATAAATTCACCTAATTTCATTTGAGAGTCAAGTTGTCTTAACTCTTTATACAGAATTTTTTTCCAGTGGTCGTTCTAGGTCACTAACATGATTTAGACAAGAACTTCACTAAATTTGAATTCTACTTTTCAGGTTGCCAAATTTAGAGTGATGGCTTTCCCATGATTCAAACTAGACAATACAAATAGAAGATGACTACAAATCAAGCTTCCTGATAAAAGACATCTGTCATAGCTGAGGCTTGCCTTGCTCTGGATTTTGAACAATCCGCTCATTTTTGTTTTGTGATTGGACACTAAGAAGTAAAATGAACTCCACCTGCAAGTCTGATTATAGCAATAGCAATTACATTTATGTACTGCCCATAGTGCTTAGGCTAGAGCATTCTCTGGGTGTTTCACAATATAATTGCCATTTTTGCCCCCCAACATGCTGGGTATTCATTTTCCCGACCTCAGAAGATGAAAAGCTGAGTCCACCTGTTGCCCATCAGGACTGAACTCTGCACATGAATAGTTTTGTCTATAGTACTACAATTTAACCACTGCAGCACAAGGGCTCATAAAGGATTATGTTCTGAAAGAATTGTGTGTCTGAATGGGGCAAGGTATAATATCAGGAAATGTGTATTTCCCAGAAAATATGATTGGGCCTTCTGAGATATGATTTTCAAATGAACATATGCTGAACTCTTTTAGGCTTGGTATCATGTTAAGGACATGAGTTGATTCTAGATGCATCTGTTATTGTGCTAGAAGAAAAAGAAAGATGTATTAACTGTGAAAGACAACATGTAAAGCTTCCACTACATTCAGTAAATGAGGCAAGATGATATTGTGATAAAAGCCTCATGCGAAACTGCTCAAGGATGATCTGAAATAACTGCCTGAAGAACAGGAAGAGCAAAAGAGGACAAAAATCTTTTTTCTCAGCCTTTGAACTGATATACCTCTTCATTTCATCTGAAAGTCTCTAAAAGGGAAAAATGCTCCCAAAAAAGAACCAGCTAAACTGTGATAGCTGTGAGTGCTTTTTTTAACATTTCCTAACAAATACTTTGACATTTGGCCTTTTATTTTAACTGTAAACATATGGCTAATAAATGTGCACTGAAAGGACCAGATGTGAGTAGAACAAACAGTGTTTATAGCAATGTTGAAAGAGAAGCAATATTTTTGAGATACACAGGATTCTTTTGAAAAGAGGAAACACTGATTATTTTAATATGTAGTGATGCCAGCTCACACAGCTTTTTAATGAAGCTGCTTTCTTCCTTTCTCTCATTTGATTCCCCACCATATTGAAAATACATTTCTATTCGAACAGGAAATTTGGCTGGCTCAGTCTTTTTGGATGGCATAATGTTTAATCTGGCCCTAGTGTATCATCTAATAAAGAGATTAAAGTCTTGGATTTTTGCTCTTTGCACTGAAGAGAGCAACCTTGTGACTCTGATGACTAATTAAAATATCTATTTTATTACACCACACTGGATACTCATTTGGTCAGTTAGATTTCTTTTTAAAAGAGAAGACCAAAAGTTCATGAGTTTTTCACCTTCACAATGCCAAAATGAATGTTCATAAAGAAAATGATTTGTGGGCTTAAATTAGTGAAAAACTGTTGTGTATTGAATGTATTTGTAACCACACGAATGAGTGGATGTAACAATCTCCAATAGTAACACTGTAACCTTCTGTATGAGGACGCAAGCTAGTGGCCACCGGGGGCAGTAGCGAGCGCCCAGCTCACATGGTACACATTCCTCAAATGCCTTCAGTTGCGCGGGAAAGATTCCTGCGCTCACCTCACCTGGACAAGAAAGGCGTGACCAAGGATGATGTCATTTGGACAGTAGCCAATGCCTGTCGAAGAGCCATATTCAATTGTATAGCCACTGCATAAAATGAGCTGTTTGTCTGCCATTACCACATGTTCGTACTGTACTCCATGCAATAAAGATGTGCTAGGCTAGCTTACATCCGTCTCCATTGTCTTGATTCCCAAACACTAAATTGGCGATGAAGGCGGGATGATGGATTCCCACGGGGACAAGACACAGTCACAGCAACCGGTGTTCGACGTGATCCACCCCAAGCGATGGGACTGGTTCAAAATGCATTTCAAGAGTACGGTAGCGTTTGCCGGCATCACCGACGCGGGAAAGAAGAGAGGTCTTCTCATCACGATGCTCGGTTTACACGCAGTGTAAGCGCTGATGGACATGGTGGCACCATGAGAGGTGGAACAGGTTTCGGTAACCGAAATACTGGCGACCCTGAGAAACCACTTCAAGCCCAAGGTATCCTTCTTCTCTGCCAGGGCTGCATTCGCGAGGAGGGACCAAAAGCCGGGTGAGTCCGTATCTGAGTATGCGGCGGCCCTCCATTTGGCGGCAACCCCATGCGAATGGCGGGAAATCCTAGACATGGCCCTGAGGGACAGGATGCTCTGCGGGATGAGAGATGGGGAAACCCAAAGGAAGCTCATGACCCGAGGCCACGACCTCACCTTCAAAGAGGTACTACAAGAGGCCCTAGCTTCAGAGTCCACGAGGGCCGGGTACAAGCTTCCCAAAGCAAAGCCACCACAAGTAGAGGCAGCTGCATCTGCAGTCCAGGCGACATGGAGGGCACCCCCTGCCCCGCACTCACCCACATCCTCAGAGGCCTCTGCCACCCCAGGCTCCAGAGAAGATGAGAGAGTCCGGAAAGTCAGAAAGGGGCTGAGCGACAAGAAAGGAAAAGGGGGTCGGCGCTGCGATGGCTGCGGAGCGTCCCATGAGCGGAGCAAGTGCCCATTCAGGAAAGTGGGGTGCCACAACTGTGGACGGAAGGGCCACATCGCCAGGGTCTGCAAGCAACGCCGGGGGCGAGAGCAAGCGCCCCACGAGGAGACGGGATTGCGTTGGCAGGGTCTACGATGGCGGCGACGACCCAGAGGGGGACCACGTGTACCGAGGAGTACATGCGGAAGATGACTTGGCCGTCCACAGCGTGCCTCTAGGGCAACCACGTTTTTATGCCGAGGTACTGTTGCAAGGGGTTCCTGTTAAGATGGAAATAGATTCGGGGTCTGTCTACTCCCTCATTTCCCATAAGGAGTTTTTGCGCATTCCCCCCAAGGAGCGACCCAAACTCAAAGAGATGAGGGCGAACTTAAGAGGCGTGCAGGGAAATGGGATCCCAGTGCTGGGGGTCGGGGACTTCGAGATACAGTATAAGGGACTCAGAAGGGAACTCCCTCTAGTAGTTCTAAGGGGGTGGGGGGTGTAATCTCCTGGGAACACAATGGTTCAAACCCCTGGACATCTTCATAGGTGGCATCCATGCCATCGGGGGGGGGGATGAGATCCAGGCAGTGTGTGACGCACACCCCGAGGTATTCAAGAAGTACAAAGGGCACCCAGTTTCTTTCGACCTAGACCCGAAGGTCCGCCCAATTAGACTCAAGCCACGTCGGGTTCCATTCGCCCTAAAGGACAAAATTGAGGCGGAACTGGACAAACTGGTGGGTCAGGGGATTTTAGTGCCTGTGGACTCTGCAGAGTGGGAGACTCCTATTGCTACAGCGTTGAAGGCAAATGGGGAGGTGCGGATTTGCGCTGACTACAAGTGTACAATTAACAAGGCAATCCGCCCTAATGCCTATCCGGTGCCGGTAGTTAACCATCTGCTAGCTACTTTACATGGGGGAAAGTTTTTCGCCAAACTAGATCTGGCGCAGGCGTACCAGCAGCTTACAGTAATCCCAGCCACCGCTGCTGCACAAACTATTGTAACTCACAAGGGGGCATTCAAGGTAACGCGCCTACAGTTTGGGGTGAACTCGGCGCCGGGGATATTTCAGTCCCTTGTGGAACGTTTGTTGAAGAAGTTACCCGGGGTCTTGCCATACTTCGACGACATATTGATATCTGGGGGGAGCGAATCAGAACTAGCCCAGAGACTAGATAAGGTCCTTACAGTCTTCGAATTCGCGGGGTTGAGGCTGCGGAGGGACAAATGTGTGTTTCTGGCCAGGGAAGTTGAGTTTCTGGGGTTCCGTATAACCCCTGAGGGGGTGAAACCCGCTGAGTCCAAAGTCTCAGCAATTCAAAACGCCCCTCGCCCCACCGCGAAACCGGAGCTACAGTCCTTCCTGGGGCTGCTGAATTTTTACCATTCCTTCCTGCCCAGGAAAGCGTCGATTGCAGAGCCCCTGCATAGGCTGCTGAAGAAGGATGCAGTTTGGCGGTGGGGGGAGAATCAGGAGCGGGCTTTCAGGGAACTCAAGCAGCTCCTCTCCTCAGAGGCTATTCTAACCCATTTCGACCCAAAGAAGCCGGTAGTCTTGGTCTGCGACGCCTCACCGGTGGGGGTGGGGGCGGTCCTTTGCCACGTGTTAGAGGGCAGGCGAGAAGCCCCAGTTGCCTTCTATTCGAGATCATTGTCCAAGGCAGAACGAAATTATGCCCAAACAGATAGGGAGGCCCTTGCTATTGTGGCGGGCACAAAGAAGTTCCATGATTTTTTGTATGGTCGTCCATTCACCATTGTAACCGACCACAAGCCACTATTGGGTATTTTCACCTCAGACAAGCCCACTCCACAGATCCTCTCCCCCAGGATGCTTCGGTGGGCTATTTTCCTCAATGCATACAAGGGTTCATTAGAGTACCGCCCCGGGAAAGACATAAGCCACGCTGACGCACTCTCAAGGTCTTCTCTTCCCCAGCTGGGAGACCCAAAGTGTGAGATAGAGCAGGACAGCCAAGTCCTCCTCATAGAAGCCCTAGATGCACCCCCCATACTTTCCGTGGAAATCACTGCAGCCACGGCAAAGGATAAAACTTTAGCCCTTGTTAGATCCTGGGTACAGAAGGGGTGGCCCACGGCTCCCCCCGCAGATGAGTTTGCTGCGTTTTTCAGGAAGAGGGTTGAGTTTTCCACAGAAAGGGGGTGTCTTCTGTGGGGGGAGAGGGTGGTGGTCCCAGAAGCATTAAGAGCAAGGGTGCTACGACTTTTACATGTCAGCCACTCAGGGATTGTGCGCTCTAAGGCACTGGCCCGGAACTATTTCTGGTGGCCACAGCTAGACGCAGACATTGAACACATGGTGAACACATGCAAAAGTTGCCAGAGCTCTTGCCCTGGAGTCCCGCCTTCCACACAGAGAATGGGACACAGCTAGGGGGCCGTGGTCTCGCCTCCACATAGACTTCACAGGTCCATTCATGGGTTCCTTTTTCCTGCTGGTAGTATATGCATACTCCAAATGGTTAGAGGTGATTCCAATGCGTGGCACTTCATCAGCTGCAACCATAAAACACCTGTGCAGGCTGATAAATACCTTCGGGATACCTGACGTCATTGTGAGTGACAATGCGAGTACCTTCACGTCGGCTGAGTTCCAGGCATTCTTGGAGTCCAACGCCATTCGGGACATTATCTCAGCCCCCTTTCACCCTGCAACTAATGGCCAGGCAGAACGCCTGGTGCGCACAATGAAAGAGGGGCTGCGGCGCATGGGACCAGGGGATCTGGACCGGCAGCTCTGCCAGTTTTTGTTGGCTTACCGCGTGACGCCATTGGCGTCGGGATTCTCCCCCGCTGAACTCCTCATGAAGAGGAAATTGCACTCATTGTTAACCAGGTTGGATCCCACCAGGGTGGAGGATAGGGGAAGAAACATTGAGCACAGCCCCACAAAAAACTTCCAGATAGGTGAACCTGTACATTGCAGAAACTACGCGACCACAGGGCCAGCCTGGGTGCCGGGGGTAGTCATTAATCAAACGGGACCAGTGTCCTACTGTGTCGAGACCAACACGGGTCTCCTCTGGAGAAGGCACGCTGACCAACTAAGGCATCAAGTGATTGGGGGGCCGGACAGAGGTTCCCAGCAGCAAATCTCAATGTTAGGGTTCTCCCCCACCTGCTTATCCCAAGGGGGAGAAAATGAAGGGCAACAGTGCCAAACAAGGGGGGGAGGCACAAGCTCAAACCCGTATCCCTTAGATACGCTTCCCCCAGCCCTTTCAAAGAGATGAATGAGTTTGTCCATGTTGCCCCGGAGTTAGATTTTGAGTTACCAAACCGGGGTATTTTTTTGGAGTGTTCCCCCACCCATCCAAGCGAAGAGCGGGATTTTTCTTTAGTCCCTAATGCCCCCGGTTTGCCCACATCCGCATCAGAAAACCTTCCTTCCCCTTATCCTACCCAAACCAAAGCTGCGAGTCCACAGTGAGTCACTAACGAGTCATCCTCTACAATTGCAGGACAAGAGCCAGGAGGACACAGACGAGGGGGCACAGCCGAGTCAAGCATAACGGCCGCACGCCCAAAACGCACATGCGGAAAGCCAGTTTGGTTGAGGGACTTTGTCCCATCTTAGGGGGGAGGGATGTTGTGTATTGAATGTATTTGTAACCACATGAATGAGTGGATGTAAAAATCTCCAATAGTAACACTGTAACCTTCTGTATGAGGACGCGAGCTAGTGGCCACCGGGGGCAGTAGCGAGCGCCCAGCTCACATGGTACACATTCCTCAAATGCCTTCAGCTGCGCGGGAAAGATTCCCGCACTCACCTCACCTGGACAAGAAAGGTGTGACCAAGGATGACGTCATTTGGACAGTAGCCAATGCCTGTCGAAGAGCCATATTCAATTGTATAGCCACCGCATAAAAGGAGCTGTTTGTCCACCATTACCACATGTTTGTACTGTACTCCATGCAATAAAGATGTGCTAGGCTAGCTTACAGCCGTCTCCATTGTCTTGATTCCCAAACACTAAAAAAACCTTGACAAAAATTATAGAGTAACTGAAAAATAAAATAGGGGGTACTAAGTTAAAGACAATTACTAATTAATACAATTTATTTTAAGTTTAGGAATAACTTCAAGTCTATATTAAACTAGCTGATTACCTGGCTTTGCTCAGGTTTTTCATTCCTTTAATGTAGGCCAGCCTTTCCCTCTTGGAAACCTTGTGGGGTGTATGTGGGTCAACCATGCCTCACTTCCTCCATCTCTCTCTTCCATCACCCATCCCGTTTCTCCATTGACAGTCACTTACCATCCTTATCCTTCCCATACATGTGTCCGGCCACCTGGTGAGAAAGCGGAATGCAGCAACTGAGGAGCCATTGGACCTTCCCTCCCTCCTTGGCTTCACCCACTGTGGCCACCTCCTCTGTCGTGGAGGCTAGGTGGCCATTTCTGGAGGGGGGCAAGCCTCCTCCATGGCTCCCATGCCCTCCCAGCCCTCTCAAGGGCCTCCGTCGCCCCCACTGTGCCGGCCCGACCAGGCCCCCATTTGCCTTCCACCTACTGTGAAAACTAGATCTGAGCTAGTCAGATGATGTCACAATCTCAACCTACCTGGGACTATGACATCAGCTCAATTACATCACTGGGAAACACACACATTGTATAGATCAATTGCTTCCAAATTTTGGGAGTGTACCCCACCATGGAGCTTGTGACCCCTGCAGTGCTGATCTCCCCAGCCCAAAGTACGTATGTGCCAAATTTCAGCAGGATTGGTCCAGGGGTGTGGGGGCCTTTTCAGCACATACAAACCCACACCTCTGTTTTATAGATATAGATTAGCAGGCCAGCCCAAAGTAATTTATCACCAGTTTCACATAAAAAGTCCAACTTCACTGGCACCAGAATCTCACATCAGCTCTGATGTCATAATGTCTCTTATGCCACCAATCTTTCTCTTTCCAATTCTCATATGACCACCTTTGTAACATTCAGATATTTCATGGATGGGCAAAATGTAGCATGCAGTTTTTGAGATTTTTTTCACAACACCAAGACTACCACCTTATCCCACCAAAATTTGCACTATCCAAACCACAGTATGTTGTTTTTCCTGGAAGCTTCCACAAGCTGTAATCCATCTCTTACTTAGGGCATAGGCCGCCATTGAAAGTGTCAGCAAGTCAAGTTAAAGAATTTGTTAGTTCTTACATTTTTGGCATTCTTGGACATCAAAAATATGATAGTACAAGGGAAACTGAATGCCAGAACCCCTACCACTACACCCACCTCCCAACAAACCTCAGAAACATTGTGGTGCCTTCAGGACTGTTGTATTTTAATATAAGCTTTGGGGGATTAAATCTTATTTCTCAGAACATTAAAGTCAGATTTTATGACTGTCATGATGCTACACTTAAATCTCCCATTACTACCATCTCTCTCTCTCTCTCTAATTAATAATCTTATTGATGCACCATTCAAGATTTGAATATGACTTGGACAGTTGCATCAGACCTTGGCATTTATGTCACTGCTATTTCCTGGTCCTTTGATTTTTGCTGAAATGCTTTCCACCATCTTCCCATGTTTCAACTCCTGGACATCTTTGCTAAAATATTTGTTCTTTATGTTCTGCCTTACTCCTTATCTCTTTTTGTTTACTCTCCCTGTATGTAAACTGTGCTTGTAACTGTCAAGGCGATTCAAACCACCACGTTCCCGAGCTTTCCTAGCTGTCAAACAGCGTCCCTGTTTGACAGCTATGAAATCTCGCCAGACAGCGTAGTCTCGCAAGATTTCAATGTGGTGCGAAAAATAGAATCTGACAGGAGGAGAATGCATCTTTTCTCATGTATCTTTTCTGTAAGAAGCCGATGCAATGGTTCAGCAACTGAGGCTTTGTGATGGAGAAAAGCATGATAGAAGTTTAACAATCCTAGGAATGATTGCAATTCGGCTTTACATTTTGGACTGGGTGCATTCTGCACAGCCATCACCTTGGAGTTAGAGGGCATGATACCTTGGGGTGTAATCCAGTACCCCAGGAACTCCACTCCCCATAGCAAAAACACATTTGTCTCTTCTGAGATGTAGTCCAGCCTACTCGAAACGTGATCAGGACATCGTCAAAATATGGCAGGACACCAGGCAAACCTTTTAAAATAGGTTCTACAAGAAATTGAAATATTCCGGGGGCCGCATTCACCCCAAATTGTAGTCTGGTTACCTTAAATGCCCCCTTATGCGTTACTATAGTCTGGGCAATGGCAGCAGCAGGAGACACAGTTAATTGTTGGTAAGCCTGGGCAAGGTCAAGTTTTGTGAAGCAATTTCCTCCATGCAAGGAGGCAAGAAGATGGCTTACCACGGGCACAGGATATGCGTTTGGGTGAATAGCTTTATTGATGGTACACTTATAGTCTGCACATATCCTGACCTCCCAGTTACTTTTCAAAGCAGTCACAATTGGTGTCTCCCACTCTGCGGAGTCCACCGGCACTAGGATGCCTTGCCCCACCAGTTTGTCCAGCTTGGCTTCTATCTTCTCCTTTAAGGCAAAGGGTACCCGGCGTGGCTTCATCCGGATGGGCCGGATGGTAGGGTCAAGCTCAAAGTCAACAGGGGGTCCTCTGTATAAGCCTAAACCCTTTTGGAACACCTCAGGATGTGCAGCACAAACGTCCCAGATTGCATCAGAGTCTACTGCGTGAATGCTAGAAAGCCGGATTCCCAGGTGCTTAAACCATTGGGTCCCAATAAGACAGTTAGTTCCCTGCTTAACTACAACCAATGGCAAGGAAGTGTTAATGTTTTTGAATTTAACCAAGAAATTACCCACCCCCAGGACCGGAATCTGGCAACATTGCACATTCCGGAGGGAAGTCTTAAGGGATTTAAGCTTGGGCCAAGAGGCAGGGAGAATCCTCAAAAACTCCCACTGTGGAATTATGGAAAAGGTAGTACCTGAATCCACCTCCATCTTGGAGGGGACATCCTGAAGGCTCAGGCCTGCGTAGAAACGCTCGCTAATGATGCCCACTTGGCACGGCTCAGGTTCGGGTGACACTTTGGCGATGGATGCATTGTGGTGATGACTCTTCTTGGCCTCGGGCACTGGAGGTCTCTGCTTCCGCTGCCGGCATACCTTAGCAATGTGCCCTCTCCGCCCACAGTTGTGGCATTCTGTGGTGCAGAATGGGCACTTCTTGCGGTCATGCCGGGCTCCACAGCCATCACACTTGTGAAGGAATTTCTTCTCCCAATCATCACGGTGCTCTCGTTGCTTTCGTTGGACCACTCGGACTTTTCCCTCTGTGTCGCTGGACTCCGATGAAGAGGTGGAACCATGCAATGCCGAGGAAGATGAAGGTGAACTTTGCTGAGCTTGCACAGCTGCATCGGTGGCACTGGTGGTGGAGTGGCGATGCCGGAAAAGCTTTACCCCAGACCGTGCGGCCTCAGACGCTACTGCCTCTTTTAGGACAGCCTTGTAGGTTAGCATCTTTCTGATCATGAGGTGATGTTGAGCATCTTCTTCCCTCATGCTGGCCAGCAGACGGTCCCAGAGTGCTTCTTCGATGTTGTCCCACTTGCACGGGGCGGCAGCAATGCACAGCACGGCGGCATAGTCTGCAATGGATTCACCGGGTCACTGCTCCCTTCTGTGGAAGGCCACCCTGGCCGGGAAGATTGAGACCTCTGGCTGCAGGTGCCTCCTCAGTGCGGACATGATCTCTGCGAGGGGCACCACATCCACGTCCCATGGAAGAATGAGGTGGGTTGCCAGCACAAGCGTCTCAGATCCGCACAGTGCGAGGAAGAAGGAGCACTTCTGGTCTTCCTCGGTGATCTTCTGCGAGGCCATTGCGTGGCAGAACCGGTGTTCATATGTTGCCCATTTCTCTGGATGAGCTGGGTCGAATGGGCCAATGTTGCTGCTGTGTGGGGACGCCATCCCACCTTTGTCACCAGTTTAATGTTCAAGGAATGAAGATGCAGATGAATGAATTAGTAAAATTCATCTCTTTGTTAGTGGGGTTTGTTGGATTGGGGCCGCGGGGCGGCCATGAGGTCCCGGAGGAGACTGGTCAAGGAACAACACGAGACAAGATGGAGCGAAGACCAGTGGTTTATTGAGGGAAAATCATCATCATATATAGGAATTCAAGGCAGCGTATGATAGAATCGTCATCTGACAGAAAATCACATCACCCATTTACCCGGGTTAATTGGGAATCTCTCTTGGGGAAGTTAATTAACTAAGGCAAATACTTCCAGGGAAAGTCCATTGTTCATGGCTTACACAAGAGTAAACATGGCCACTATTTGCGCTTGGGCTTGGGCTAATCTGCAAGTGTGGAATCACCTAATTCCTAACTTGAGTTAGCTATTCAATTTCCTCCTGCAGAACTGCCGGTCAGGTCAGATATGGGTGAATCAATCTTATGACTATTAATCCTTTCCCCAATTTCTGTACCCGCAGAGCCCAGTGACCAGGAGCCTTCTCGACTGGTGTAGCCTCTGTCAGGGACAGTTATGCCAATTGTGCTCGCGGATACCGCACTCCCCCTTTATTTGTTGTGGACCTGACAGATGGCCCTGCATAGGAGGGGCATCAGCTGGTGTGGGGGGATGATGCTTCGGGGTTCCCTCCATGGGGGACATCTCGATAGCAGTGAGGCAATACATTGCATGAAACAAAACACTGTTGTGCCCAGTATTACCACCCCCACAATCACCTTAAGCGTTGTCTGAAGCCATCCCCATGGGAACCACGACCACAATGAATCCCATCACCCCCATGAAGCATCCTCCTTGATGTTCTTGACTAGGGTGTGGAGGTCTGTGAGCTGGCTTTGTACTTTGCGTGTGTTGTCTGTAAGATTAAAGCAACACATGTCGTGGACAGCCTCGCAGTCCAAATGATGTAACAACAAAAGGTAATCGATAGCTGCTCGATTGTCTAGGATGGCATGGTGAAGCTCTGCCTGCTCCTGGTTGAGCAGCGCTATCGCCGAGGAGGTGTGTTTAATGGCTTTTGCTAGCCAGCAAGCCAATTGCCCAATTCTCCGAGCGTTGCCAACCTCTAAGCCTGGCACGCCAAGTATGCTGACTGCCAACGAGACGTACTCGGCTTGACTCAGAACCCTAATGTTGCTATCACATGAGCTGTCTAACTGGGTGGCGCGAGTGAGGAAACATTTGTGCTTGGAACAATCATATCCCTAGTGGGGAGTAACAATGTCAAGCGACTGATACAACATATGGAATCTGATACATTAGCAGGAATGTAATTCCAAGTGTACTGATTGCATGTAAAGAACCAACCTGAAGGCAGGGTAACATGAGCATACATTGAACCAAGTGTCTCTGGGTTATCACAAGTCCAGTTGCTGCTGCCAGTGTCGAGGCAGCGGCGCTGAGTCTGGCCGACTGCGGAGCAGCCGGTCATTCAAGCACAAGTAGAGTTCGGGCTGACTGCCACTCGAGGGGTGTGGAGAGTGGCTGCATCAGCCGGCAAAGTCATGGTCAACTGCATTCCCCAGCGAGCGTATGCTGAGAAACTTGTTGGGAGAAACGGACCGAAAATCCGCTTCACCAGCCAGTCGCCGTTCCTGGTGCGCGTGTCTGGAGTGTGGCACACCGGGATGAGACAGGTGCTCAAGATTGAGGCAGAACCGGCGTTCTGCTTCAGGCAAAAATCGGACTGGTTGACGAGACTCACCAACCTTTCCCATAGGTTGTAGTGCATCCGGGCAGAGAGGTCTCCGCCTGGCATCAGATCGCTGGCCTTCAGTGAAGCTGCCTGAACGCCTCCCCCCGCAAGTAGGGAGAGGGTCAGGATGATGGTGACTGCCATGGTGTTGGCATTAATCAGGGCAAAGACTGCAGACACGATGTTCTCCGGTGTCGGTTCCCCACCCTCGCGTTGGACGACGTCCTTGGCCTCATGGCAAAGGGCCTGGACCATCCCCCAGGTGACCTTCGGCACTGTCATCTGCTGTCGCCGCTTCTTCTGCCGGGTCCCCTCGGTCAGGGTGAGGTCCTCCATCTCCGGGATCGGACTCGGGCCGGTCTGGGTCCACGCCATGTGGCTCCAAGTGAGGCTTGACGCATCGGGCTGGAATCCAGATGACACCTGTAGGAGACATAACTGCAGCATACCCTCTTCCCCAGGTTACGAGTGGCACCGGGCCCCTCCAAGAAGGATCTGGTGGCACTCGGTAACGAACCAGCGGCCGCGGGAGAGCTTCCGAGCGGCAGAAGTGTTTCTCCTGCGGCGTGCAATCCGAAAAAACATTAAGGTGATTGTACGTGAACAATACCTTGTTTAGACAATGCTGTGCCTGACCCTGAGACTTGGGGAGGGCTGGTGGCTCCCCCTTTCTGTTTGTTTGTCAATGTAGGACTTGAGTGTCCAATTGACTCGTTCCACAATCGCTTGCCCCTGTGGATTGTAAGGAACGCCAAAGGTATGCTTGATATCCCAGGTGGCCATGAAGTTGGCCAGCTGCCTAGAGCTGTAGGCCGGGGCGTTATCGGTTTTCACGTGCCGTGGTTTGCCCATCGCCGCGAAGCAGGAAAGGAGATGCTGCTCCATGTGGGAAGCTGAGTCTCCCCTTTTTGTGCCGTTGCCCAAACGAATTGTGAAAAAGTATCAATGCAAACGTGCACGTACTGCCATCTGCCAAACTGCGGGACATGTGTGACGTCCATTTGCCACACCTGATTAGCCTCTGTCCCACGAGGGGCCCCCCGGTGCCCCTGCACAATGCTGACAAGAGCGGACTATGCCTTGGGCTTGAGAAAGTGGCAGGTTAAACTGTCTGGTGAGCGCTTTGGCATTCTGATGGAAGAATGCATGACTCTGAATTGGAGTAGTGAAAACACCTAACACTGGCCGTTGCTGAATTTCCTTTGCAGCCGCATCCGCTCTGCTATTGCCCACGGAAATTGGACCGGGTAGGTCCTGGTGACTTCGGATGTGGGCAATATAGAGCGCTTCTGTGTGGTTCCGCAAGTGAAATTGAGCTGTGAGGAACAAACTCAGCAAATTTTTGTCTATCGCGGGAGTGATGTATGCTCCCGGTAGACTGTGAAGCAAATTTCTAACGTACTGACTGTCAGTAATAATGTTGAGGCATTCTTTGGCGAAGGTGCGCAAGGCAAGGTTCACCGCTGCCAACTCTGCCCGCTGTGCGGACTTTTGTGGAAGAGTTAGCAGCGTGCGCCAAGCCTGGCCCTCCTGCCAAGTTAAGACACCATATGTGCGACCCCCATCAGTGAAGACTGTTCTGGCCCCCTGAAGTGGGACCAGCGAAATCAATTCGTACAAGCTGACTGTCTGCGTTTGAAGCGAGACGAGTCTGGGGTCCTTTGGCAAGTGGTATGCCAAGCATCCGGTGAATCCCTCCAAGGCAATTGGAAGCGAGTCACCGAGCTGCATCAGCTGCTGAACTTGCTCTTTGGTGAACGGGATCACGATTTTTGCTAAGTCGTGCCCTGAAATGTCCCTTGCTCTCAGCCTTCCGCGGTAGACCACTGCGGAGACCAACTCTTGGGGGGGAACGATGTTTCGGGAAGAGGTGTTCGGTAAATACACCCATTCCACAATACTCGCTCCTCTCTCGGAGTCCACTCCTAGGGGTCTGGTGAACATGGATCCGGCCTGGACGATGTACAAGTTCAGGATCGGGGCATATGGCCCCTGAGCAATCCTGTCCACCCACCTTTGACTGAGAATTTGGTTGACTTTCTCGAGAGCCAAGCGTGCTTCTCGAGGAATTCGTATCCGGTCTGCCGGCTGCTTACCTAGCGTTAGCAGCGAGAAGAGCAGCTTTAGAAGATCCGTATCCAATCTGAAATACGGTCTGGCCCAATTAATGTTACCCAAAACTTGCTGCAATTCTACCAGGGTGACTGAGTCTTTTAAGTTGATCTGGGGCAAAACTGGGGCTGCGAAAGAACAGAGAAGCCGATGACACAAGTATGAGAATGGCTCGTTTCTCTGTACTTTCTCTGGGGCAATGAGTAACCCTTTCTCCCCCAGGCTGGCCTGGAGGTTTTTAAACATTTCGCTGCCGAGTTGCGGTGCTGCGACCAAGATATCGTCCATGAAATGGCATACTAAGGCTGTGGGGTGAAGGTTTCGAAACTTTGCCAGTGCGTTGTGAACATAAATTTGGCACAGGGTGGGCAAACTGAGCATCCCCTGTGGCAAATACTTCCACGCGTAACGCTGCGTGGGCTCACTGTGGTTCACAACCCGCACCGTAAAGGCGAACCTTTCCTGATCCCTCGGATCCAGGGGAATGGTATAAAGGCAATCCTTAAGGTCTACGACCAGGATCTCCCAGCCCTCGGGGATCATATTTGGATTCGGAATGCCGCATTGAAGCGGACCCATTGGCTGAATACATTTATTGATCTCTCTGAGATCGTGGAGGAGTCGTCACTTCCCCGACTTTTTCTTAATGACGAAAATGGGCGAATTCCAAGGACTAGTGGACTTCTCTATATGTCCTGCGTCTAGCTGTTCTTTAACCAGTTGCTTTAGGGTGACTAATTTCTCCCCCACTACCGGCCATTGCTCTACCCATACTGGCGTGTTGGTGAGCCATTTAAGTGGCAGAGCCATTACCCGAAGGTAAGAGTGGCATGGTATTGCTGCAAAATGTCTCGCCCCCAAAGGTTGATGTGCACGTCCAGAATGTGCGGCCGAATGACCGCTGTGCCGTCAGCCTTAGGGATCGTGACTTCCACCCACTCCCGGCTTCTAAACGCTTCTTGGATGCCGCCTACCCCCCACACATCGGAGACCGGCTCAATGGCCCATTCCTGCGGCCACTGGCTTCGGCTGACCACGCTGACATCAGCTCCGGTATCTAGCAACCCTGAGAACGATTTTTTATTCAAAAATACCTCAATAACTGGCCGCCGTTTCCATTCTATGTTGGTCTCCACTGTCGCTAAGACCTGGTATCCTTGCACTGCCTCACTTGCGCTCGAGCGGTCTTCTGACCCAGACTCTGAGCTGTCCCTGAGCCTTCCCTGGCTATCTGCTGGCGAGTTACAAGGAACCATAATCAGTTGCGCTAGCGTGTCTCCCTTGTGAATGGTCTGGGGTAGGTGCATCCAGAGTTGAACTTGGAGAACACCCGAAAAATTGGAGTCAATGACTCCCGGAATTACGAGAATTCCGTGTGCCCTTGCTACACTGTGAGGCAAAACTAAGCCTATGAAGCCTTTGGGCAGGGGTCCCATGTACTGGGAGTCCACCAGATAGACTGTGCCTGGCAGGTCGCATGTGACGTCCGCCTGGCAAGTCAATTCTAGCCCTGTACTACCCTTGGGGCTGGCCTGCACCTTCGCAATGTCTGGAATGTGATTGGAATCTAATCCAGCTCTGGCTCGCCCAGAGCGAGGGAAGCCTCTGTTTGGACCGGGGCCAGAGACATGCCCGCGTTCCGGTTTCCTGAATTCGGACAGAATCTGGACCAATGGAAGCCTCTGTTACACTTCGGACATGGGGTGGTTGGAGCCTTGGAATGGCCGGAATGTTGTCCGCCGCTCTTGGATTGGCACTCCCTAGCGAAGTGGCCGACCTTGCCACAATTGTGACATGCCCCTTGGTTTTTGTTCTTGGGTTTCCTACCCCCTTGCACCGCCGCTGCCAGCAGACCCATTTTGTAGGAGTCCATGCCAACGTCGGCGCAAGCTCTAATCATGTCCATGAGAGTCAAGTCGGGACGATTGCCCAGTGACTGCAAGATCTTACGGCAGTCGAGATTGGCATTGTCTTTAGCCAATTTCATCATGAGCTCTTGTTGGGCTTGCTCGTTATCGATCTGTCTACTGATCGCTTCCTCTAAGCAATTGATAAAGTCCATGTAGGACTCCTGGGCGCCCTGTTTGACTGCGGTGTAATTTTTGGCCGCTTTGCCAGTTGCTGGGACCTTGAGAAAAGCCCTGAAGGCCATCTCAGCTGACAACTGAAGGGTGGCGAGCGGCAAGGCGGTCTGCGCATCGATGGATTCGAAGGCACCTGAACCATATAACTGGTCAGGAATTATTGCCCCACCCATCCTGGCAGCCCTTGCCTGAGCCTCGAGGCGATACTCGCTGTCCCATAACAGATACTGGCTGGAGTTGAGCATCATCCGCATGACAGCTTTCCAGTCGTGCAGGATGAACATCATGTTCTCACACACTTGCTGAAGCGTGCCCCTAGTGAAGCGACTCTGTAGTCCTGTCTCTGAAATGGCCTTCCGTATAGCCATGAGGAGCTTATACGGGACGGGTGAATGAACTATCTGCTGTTGCCCTGTGAGGGCATCTACTTCCAAGCGAATTGGACAAATCTGACTAAGCTCAGCTAGTTCTTCTGCTGGCAATTCAACCTTCCTGATCTCTTCCTCAACTGTGCGCTGAAGGGCACTCTTGGTAGTTCGGGAACCTGTAGCTATCAGAGAAGCACCAGCGCTCCCCATTCCATGCATTCCACCTGTGACGTCTGCAGCTGTCACCGGGGAAAAGCTCCCTACACTACTCTGCTTAAACTGAAATGACGGATAGAGCGCCATGGGCGCCGATGGCTCTGCTGACGCTAGGGGTTCTTTGGCCTCTACCCGGACTGGGTCCACCTCTGCTAAGAGTTCCCTACATTTGCTCCATGTGCGAATTACGCCATCTGGAGCTTTCGGGGGTTGCTGAATGCAGACTCCTATCTGATCCCAGAGCTGAAGGGGTAACATACCTACTTCTGGGTAAAGCAGGCAGTGTTCCCTCAAGAACACCAAAAGCCGCGCTAGTTCTCCACTGTGAAAGCTTATCTGATATACCCTGGCCAGGGTTTGAATTCATCCTCATGAATTCTTTGACTAGCGGACGGACGTTGCCGCTGAGGACAAGTCCCCATATTACCTGCCGGGTCCTTTGAAGTCTCCTTCTCGGGACGATTCGACGCGTCTGAAGTTCAGGCAATAGGTTTTGCGTGACGAATCTCTGGGTAGAGCTCGGAGCGTGGACTGTCGCCACGGGCCCTCGGTGGCCTCTGCGCTGTCAGGGGTTCACAGCCGACCCTGAGCAGAACGCGTTTTTCCGTGCTGCAAGCCGCAGCGAAAGCTGGAGCAAGCTGTAGGATGCCTCTCTGAAATGCCTCGTCGCGGAGCTGTCTTCCCGATCAGCTGGCTTTCCGGCCGGGCTGCCGCGCTGTCCTCCGGGATGATCGGACACGGTTCTAGCATAGAACCGGACCACGTTGATCGCTTACTCTCAAGTAGTATCACGTCTTGGGGTCACCAGATGTTGGATTGGGGCCACGGGGCAGCCGTGAGGTCCCGGAGGAGACTGGTCAAGGAACGACACGAGACAAGATGGAGCGAAGACCAGTGGTTTATTGAGGGAAAATCATCATCATATATAGGAAATCAAGGCAGCGTGTGATAGAATCGTCATCTGACAGAAAATCACATCACCCATTTACCCGGGTTAATTGGGAATCTCTCTTGGGGAAGTTAATTAACTAAGGCAAATACTGACAGGGGAAGTCCATTGTTCATGGCTTACACAAGAGTAAACAAGGTCACTATTTGCGCTCGGTCTTGGGCTAATCTGCAAATGTGGAATCACCTAATTCCTAACTTGAGTTAGCTATTCAATTTCCTCATGCAGAACTGCCGGTCAGGTCAGATATGGGTGAATCAATCTTATGACTATTAATCCGTTCCCCAATTTCTGTACCCGCAGAGCCCAGTGACCAGGAGCCTTCTCGACCGGTGTAGCCTCTGTCAGGGACAGTTATGCCAATTGTGCTCGCGGATACCGCATGGGTTTGAACATAGTTTGGATGGGGCAAAACTTGGAATTATATACAGTAACAGTAACAACAATACAACGAGCCCATTGGCTAACAGAGTGTGCACATTTTTGATCCACTTATTTGCATAAGAAAAGATGCATGAGAAAAGATACATTCCACTCCTGTCAGATTCTATTTTTCGCACAACAACAAAATCACTTTTTTCAGAAGCCTACTCCTCTTCTGGGAAGTGGCAGAAATCCTTCCATCTACAGTCACCTCTGTGCTGTCTGCTGTTCCTGTCTGGGAGCTTAAACTCACGGTACAAAGAAAGCATTTGTAACTGCCTATTAACCAAAAATACCTGTACAAGGCAAGTGATCACAAGTTGGCAATATTGTTTACAACTCTTCAAGTGAAAATGTCATGAAATACCTATCTTGTAGATCTAATTCCATGTGAATTCTGCAACAGACCACTGCTCTGGGGTATTAAAATGTCCTGTTTGACAAGCTGAAAGTTTATTTGCATTCCCCTGAGCTAGTAACCTGAATGTTTGGAGGAAAAATCATTTTTTTTTTATAAAAGTAAGGTAGTGAGTGGTGTCTGATAACATTTGAAGGTCTCTGTACTGTAAGAACAGAGCATGGAATGTGTATAGGTTTTGTCATGAATGTTTTATGACTCTTGTTCCTCTCTATGTTCCTGGTGGATATGTCAAAATGCACCTGGAGGTTCATTCTGTCCATGAAGGTGAAGGCAGTAAAACAGGCCATTTATTTCTTTAGTGAAAGGTACACTAAATAAATACCTGGTAGTATGATTATACAACATTTTCATGGATCTTTGATACTCTTCTTAGTCGGAAAGGAGGAGAGCAAGAATTAAATCTACCAATCAACAAGCTTTTTGGGGTAGATCCAGCTACAGATATACATTTTGAACCAATCAGCAAGTTACTTTGGGGGTATTTCAGCAAGCTGCCATTAGACAATGGCAATATTTCAGCACAATAGAAAATTTGCACAACAGAAACTTGCACATGATTCCAGAATCATTAGCACGCATATGTGTGTCAACTTGTCACAAGTTCCTTCCTCAGGTTATTAGCAAATAATACTTGCCTAAACCAGCCTTAGCCAACCTAATATCTCATTTATTGTGTGAAAAGCCACATACTTAATTTAATTTATATACCGCCCTATCTAATGGACTCTGGGCGGTGTACACAAGTTAAAACCAATATAAAACAATTTTAAAAACTTACAAATACAGTAATACCTCATACAAATCCGCTTCGTACAACATTGAATTCATACAACATCGCCTAATTCCTTTAAAAAAAGCTGCCTCATACAAAGTTGCTGCGACTTTGTATGAGGCATTGGGTTTTTCCCCAGGTTGGTTTGTCCCCTAAAATCAGGGTTGTTTGACATGTTTTTGTAATGTATTTAGCCTTTAGACAATGATTTCTTAAAGTTCTGTCAGTTTCCTGTCTGTTTCCTTGTCTTTTTCCTGAAGTCTGTGTACAATGTATCTCTATGGAAATGATGTTGTATGAGGCATCACGGCAAGGATTTGGACATTGTATGAGGCATCATAGCTAGGATTTTGCATGCCTCATACAAAGTCCAAATCTGTATAAAGTCCAAACTTGTGGAAACAAGTTTGGACATTGTATGAGGTATCACTGTATAGCAATATTACCCTTCTTACAGAAGGAGCATTCAGCAAAGTCAAAAAAGTATATACAAAGACATCTTAATAATAGAGGAACATTAACTAATATTAATATTTTCTCAACAGTTCCATATCTTTCAAATCCATAGTTCAGGAAATATGAATGCAGCTTCTTTTGCAGCACTGTCACTGAAATTACAATGAGAAAAGGGAAAATAAGACAGTAAATCATCAGATGGGATTATACAATGAAGTTAGTAAATGCTAGACTGTACTGTATAGATATACTGTATAACATTCTACTAAAATGCAATATTTGTTTTGGGGGAAAATGACTATAAAAATGTTTCACATAATGTAGTTCTTTTTGCTATTGCAATGCTTTCAGTCTATCTCTCATGTCCTTGAGACTATATAAATAGTATTGCAGTATTTAGCATTTGCTATTCAGCCTAGGTTTTAAAACTAGGTTGACAGTAGGACTGTGCACAGGCCCCCTGCTTTGGTTTGCCACTTCAGAATGTATCCTGATTTAGTCCACCTAATTCCTTCACTGCCCTGGGTCAGAGTTGATTTGTAAAGCCTCCCATTGATTGACTTACATTGGAAATCCAAAACAGCTATAACTGTCCATTCATAAGACTAAATCTATCAAGTCAAATCTTTATTATCGTCCAAGACCAGCAGAGAACAGCAAAGGGAAAAGAAGTTAAAATGGGGATACTTAAAATATATCAAGAGACAAAAGTTAAAATGCGGGTGCTTTAAAGGAGCATTTCTGCTCAGAGTTAAGGAGCAGTAAAATTAGCACATAGATCAATAATGTTACAGCTTCAGTAAAACCTCAGATAACGACCACATTGCATAACGACCCATTTTTGGTGGTGTTATTTTTTTTTTTTTTTTTTGCTAAAATGGTGCATCACATAATGATTGTTTAGCGTTATGTGATGCAGTCATTTTTGGCCCTCTGGAAAAGAAAGTGGCCAAGCGCCTAGCCGCTTCCCTTCCCGGAGGGCCAGCGGGTGAGTGCCCACCCAAACAAAAAGGAATACATTATTTCCTACCTTTTCACGCTATATAGGGCCTAAAAAATCACCATCATTGGGTGCATGTTTCTGGCTCCCTGCCTCCCCAGCAGCCTCTGGGAGGGTGGGAGGACCTTTTCCATGCTGTTTCTGATGTCCCACCTTCCGCCTTCCTGGGGCCGCACAACAGATGAAAATAGTTGCGGCCAGTTACATTGACTTCTATACTGTTATGTTAATTGTTCTGTGCTTCTGTACCTGATGTGTATAAATTGATGCCATGAAGTCTCATTTTTATGTCTGATGAAGTGGACTTGATCCATAAAAACTAAGCATAAAATACAGCAGCTAGGATTTAAAATCTCACAATGTTTTTTTTGTCTTTTTGTTTTGTTGACTCTCAAATATGCTTGAAACACATACTAACAGGGCTACCATTTAAAATTTTCAAATATGAATGTCTTGACGGGGTAGATCTAGACTTAGTCATAAGGAGCAATCAGACAGGCATTCATCCCACTGGTTAGACTGCTGTGTGGATGGGTTGATTTACTCCTTTTGACAGCAATCACATAATACAATCATTTAAAGGAACCAAATTGTCTCCATAGTGTTCCTACCTGCACTTTTCCAGACTCTGTAAGGGACTTCTACTTTTTGATATTGGGTAGAATCACTCTAGTTTGGTCTATTTCCAGTATGTGCAATTACTGGAAACAGACCAATAATAATAATAATAATAATAATAATAATAATAATAATAATAATAATAATAATAATAATAATAATAATAATAATAATAATAATAATAATAATAATAATAATAATAATAATAAACTTTAATTTATATACCACTGTACTCGCCCAAAGGTGACTCAGAGCGGTTTACATTGGCGCATGCTGATACAAACAATAAAGCCCAGCCAGGATAAAAGGTAAACGGTCCTCAGTTACGTCAAAAGGTCCCCAAGTGGCTTCAACCCCCCTGGGGCGATGGTGTGGCTCCGGGGAAGCACAGGACCTCTGCGGTGGCGGCAGCGGCTTTTTCACCCTTCTGGCCAAGCGTGGCTCGTAGAGGGTGGCAGCAGCTGCAGGTGCAGGTGAGCTGGGCTCAATTCCAGGCAGGCAGTCCAGGGCAGAGGAAGGCACCAGCATCGGGAGCAGCCCCGCGGCGAGATCTTTGTAGCCGCAGGGGTCTGACGCAGCTGACCCCCATTTTGCCCGTAGGCAGTCCAGGGAAGGGGGAGGCAACCGGCATTGGAAGAGGCCCCGCGGCGAAATCTTGATGCTGGCAGGTGCCACTCATTCCACCAGCCGGCTGCTGGTCGAAAGCCCCGCCGGGCTTAGTGGAGGCTGGGGCGGCTTTTGAGGGTGATGGAAAGCCTTCAGGTGCCGCTCGTTCCACCGGCCGGCTGCCGGTCGAAAGCCCTGCCGGGCTTGGTGGAGGCTGGGGCGGCTTTTTTTAGGACGATGGAAAGCCCTCAGGTGCTGCTCATTCCACCAGCCGGCTGCCGGTCGAAAGCCCCTCGAAAGAAACCCTTCCTTTAATTTGTTAATATTGGAGAGTGGCTTGATCCATTCCTCAGCTATGCTGAGTGACCAAAGAAGTGAAATGTCAATTTCCTTGCTGTCAGTTTGCCAACTGTCAAATGCCTATTTCTTTTCTTAATAAAGATTTGCTTTCAATTAGCCTTTTAGGTCTTCAAAGTGATGCAGTGCACATTCATACATAGTCTGCCAAATATAGCCCATCTTAGAAATGCTCGGCTTTTGTTATTGATAATTTCTTCCCACAATAACTGGATGAAGACATTAGAAGATTAGTTATATTTTCTTTTATTCTAACCAATACAGATGACTTGGTGAATGGAGTGGCAGTAAGGGGAACTCTCAGAGAAAGTAGCCATGCTATAGGTAAAGGTTGCAGTTACTTGAAAGCTAGTCATATCTGACTCTAGGCCTCAGTGCTCATCTCTGTTTGTTGCCAAAGAGCCAGTGATTTCTGCATTTGCAGATGTTTCCATGTACATGTGGCAGGCATGACTAGAGACCAGAGTGCATGGACCATTGTTTACCTTCCCACCAAAGTGGAACCATTTATATACTTGAGAATTCTTGCTTTCAACAAGCTGGGATAGAGGTGGGAGATCACTCCGTCATGTAGTACTCAGGTCTTAAACTGCTGACCTGCCAACCTTCCAGTCCTCAAGTTCAGCATCTTAACCACTAAACCACCACAGCCCCTAACCATGGTATATTTGACATCATTTAAAAGGAAGAAAAAGCAGAGTGTAGTACATTTGTGCATCAGAATTTAGGAAACCCAAATTTAACAAACTCAGAACAGAGAAAAGTAAAGTGCCATGACATGAGATCCTAACAAGAAAAGGAGTTCAAGATTTTTTTTAAAAAAGGAAAGTCTAAAGCAAAATTATGAGCCATTCCAGAAAGGAAGAAAAAAGATGGAAGAGAGCAAAAAAGGCCAATGTGTCTTCACAAAAAGCTCAGAGAGGATCTGAAAACAAAAAATGAACACATATAGGAAGTGGAAGGAAGGCCTGGCTACAAAGGGAGAGACAGGTAGCAAAGAATTGCAGAGATGGCGTTAGGAGGGCAAAAGCTAAGAATAAGCTGAGGTTAGCAAGAGACTCTAAAAAAAATAAAAAATGATGGCTCAGGTATATTATTAGCCAGATATATATGTGTGCATCTCCTGCCAACCCAGCAGTTCCAAAGCAAGAAATTGCAAGTAGATAAATAGGAACCACTTTGGTGGGAAGGTAACAGTGTTCTGTGTGCTCTGGTGTCTAGTCATGCCTGCCACATGACCACAGAAACGTCTGCAGAAGCAGACAGCGCTGGCTCTTTGGCTTTGAAACAGAGATGAGCACTGAACCCTAAAGTCGGATACGACTGGCTTTCGAGCAAGGGAAACCTTTACCTTTACCTAGGTATGTGCATAGCCAAAGGCAGGAAAAAGAAATAGTGGTTCATCTGTTCAGTGGGGAGGGAAGAACATGATAAGAAACAACAAAGAAAAGATAAAAGTTTTCAATTTCTAATTTAACTCAGTCTTTTCAAAAAAGATATTATATGACACTCCAGGCAAATGTGAAGTACAGATGGAGGGGATGAGGTTGTGGTTTGTGATTGATAATAATAAATAGTCAAGAAATACCTTATTACTTTGAATGAGTTCAAAACTCCAGGACCCTGTGAACTACATCCAAGACTATTGAAGGAACTGGCTGAAGGACTTTCAGAACCATTGTCTTGATCCACAAAAGATAACATTAAAATACAGGAGTTAGTTTTTAAGGTGGCACAATATTTTTTTTGTCTTTGTGTTGTTGTTTTATTTACTCTCTGATATGATTTTCTTGAAATCATGGAGTAAGCAACAGGTGATTGGAAGAGGGCAAAAAGGATAAAATAACCTCAAACCAGTCAGCCTGACATCAATCCCAGGGAAAATTCTGGAGCAGGGGAATATCAATTCCCATAAGCCTAAATCAGTACATTGGCTGATCAGTGCTTTGGGGAATTAACATAGGCTTCTGAGAACTGAAGTCCGAAAACCAGAGGTTGGGAAACACTGGTCTAGAAGCAAACAAAGGTACAGGAAATCAGTAGTTGTAAGGAGGAATGTCCTTGTATGTCTCTCTACATAACTCTGTCTAATCATTGTCAGGGATATTCTGTCCAATAGGAACACATCTGAGCAATCTGATGGACATGTGGGGAAACACAAATCTAACCATAGCCTCAATCTGATGGTACACAGTAAATGCCAGATCCAAAATAACACCCATGTTATTTACCTAGTTCTTCAGACTTACAAGCTAGCTAGGTTTGGCATAGGTAGAACAAATGCAAGCGCGGCGCCAAAATGGCAGCCGCGCTCTTTGCGCCCCCCCCCCATCGGACGAAGGCATCCGGGTAGTTAGGGGGCGTGGCCAGCTCCCTTATAAAAGGGGTGGCCATGAGGCAGCCGAGCTGCCATTTTGCGAAGCGACGGAGCGGAGAAGTTTTTCCCTCTTACCTCCGTCGCTTTTGGCTTTTACCGGGAAGCCTTTTGGCTGCTGAATTCTCTCGTTTCGGCTTCCCATCGATTGGCTGAGAGGCCCGCGAAGAAGAAGGCGGCTGCGAGCGCGGCTCGTGCGGTTCGGAGGCGCAATCTGGGTCGGAAGACCGCGGCTGCGCCTCCCCAGCAGCCGCATTTGCTTGCACCCACCGGGACCGGTGGAATGGGGTCTATTCCCCCTGGCTAGAGGATGGTGGCCCATGCACGGGGCCAGTAGGGGCTGCGGCCCTCGGCCTGCAAGCGGTGGACACCTCTCCGGGTGTTGCCCATTCCGCTGGGCCTCCCTTTATAGGAGCGTAGCTCGCTCCGAGGCCTTCCAGCCTCGGGGGGTGGTCCGGTCCCCTTCCCTGGCAGGTTGCTACATCGGCCCTAACGGGCCCGGGTGTGGGGTTGTTGCCCTATTCGGGCCCCGGGGTGCAGGGACCTGTACCCATGCCTGTAGTAGGCGGGCCGGCTGGTCCTTTGCCCCATGTCAGCGTGGAAGCCTTATTGGCCCGCGTTGCGGCCCTCGAGACATCCCTGGCCCGGGCTAGCCACTCTTGGTCTCCCTTTGGGGTTCGTTCCGACGCGTCGTCTGCTGGGCAGCGGCAGACGACGGGACGGGTCGAGCTGCTTGAGGCGCATGGCACGACCTGGGCCACTGCCTCGCAGCTCCCCATTCAACAGACCGGTGCGGGTCAGGCCCCATCGACGAGCTCGACGGCAGTTGTGAGCTCCGACGCCCCCAGTGGGCCGGAACCCCCGGTGGGGGCGGCCTACGGGGGTGCAGCACGTGAGTATGCGGTCCAAGCTAGTGCACCTACACACGTGGCCACGTTGGGGGGGTTTCCAATGGCCTGGCCTCGCGCGGGTGGGGCGGCGGTCCAGCCGCTGACGCCCCACCTGGCGACGACAACTACCACTCAGGGCCCCGTGGTGGGGGGTGTTTTCTACCCTGTGGGGAATGTTTTGGGGGTGGCTGGGTTAGTACAGGCCCCCTTTCAGATGCCAGCAGTTCCTGTTGTGCCCGTGTCGGCCTTGCTGACGGCGGGGTATTCCTTACCGCTGGGTGTCCATTTGGCACAGACCACCAAAGAGAATATCTGGCGGGGGGATTACGTGGATATCTTCTCACTCCTCAACAGAGGGCCCACCAAGGAGTAGGGGGGGCAGGATGAGAAGGATAAGGAGCAGGCACGTCGTAGCAAGCCACCACGTACGTGGGCTGACTGGTTGCCGGCCTACCTCATATACATGGCGGTGTACCTTAGGGCCCGGCCGGATTTGGCAATTCCGAAGGTCCAGTATTTGGACAACATCTACCGGGCGATGGTTGACTTTCCGGGCCCATCGTGGTTGGCTTATGACGTGTAATTCCATATGCGGATTCCCCGGCACCCCGACATTAGGTGGGTTGAGCCATGCTAGAGGCTGCGGCTTTTGTACATGACGCCCACGCGCCCCGCGCCCGGGGAGGGATACCATTGTGGACATGCGGTCCAGCGGGCGGCCCCAGCACAGGTCCACTGCCAGGGGGCGGGGCAGGGGGTTTCCAGCCCGCCTGCTGTGCTGGACTTTCTCGTCCAATGGTTCCTGCAATATGAAGAATGGCAAATACAGACATTAGTGTCCCCCCTGTGCTGGCCCCCATGCGGCCTCTGCCTGTCCCAGGCCTGGAGGGATGCGGGGCAGAGGGAGGGGTGGACAGGGGGCTGGCAAGACTGCCGCAGATGGATCTAGTTCACCAAAGGGCTCCCTCCCCAATTAATGTGGACATGTTGGAGCGCTGGCTCACATTGTACCCGAAGGGAGAGGATGCGGATATCTCCTTCAGGGTTTTAGGCAGGGGTTACGTATCCCTTTGATGGGTGATAGGTCCTCTCAGGATGCCCCCAATCTTTATCCCTTAGGGGGAGGGAGGAGGTGGCTCCTGCCAGCAATTATAAGGAGGTCTATGCGGGCAGGGTCGTTGGCCCTGTCCCTGCGCCCCCGTTCCAAGGAGCATATTATTGCAATGATGCCATGCCTTTTGGCTGTTCCAATTTGGGCTCGGCATTCGAGCGTTCCTCCATCTTCCTAGAGTGGGCTTTTGTTCGCAGATCAGGGTCCCGGTCTGTAGCCCATTCCCTGGATGATTTTATTCGGGGCTGAACGGGGCTGGGACACGTCCACACGTCTCCTCAACACATTTCAGACGCTGATGGAGGAACTTGGTGTCCGTTTAGCGCCCGAAAAGACCGAGGGCCCACCTACACAGCTAGTATTCCTGGGGGTGGAGATTGACACGGTAGCACAGGCTTCTAGGTTGCAGCGGGATAAGGTGTCAAAGCTAGTGGCCCTTATCTTGGACTTGCTGGCCAAGCGCATGGCATCACCGAGGGACCTGCTGGTGCTACATGGTCACCTCAATTTCGCTGGCAGGGTCGTCGCACCGGGCAGGGCATTTGCTCGGCGCTTGCGCGACGTCATGGCAGGATTATCCAGGCCCCACCATAGGGTTAGACTTACCCGGGGTATCAGGGCAGACGAGCTTGTCTGGCTACAGATCCTGAGGGATTTCAATGGGGTGTCATTTTGGAGGTCTGAGCTCCTGGCTTCCCCTCGCTTTAAGATACAGTCCGATGCCTCGGGATTTTAATTTAATTTAATTTAATTTTCGCGCTTATATACCGCCCACTCGGGTGCAACCCAACTCAGGGCGGTTTACATGGCGGACAATAAATACAATATAATAATACAATGACACGTAATAATACAATTCAATTACATCAAATAAATTCAGGGGAAAAGCACAATATCAATACAACACATAATACATAAGTACACAGCATCAAAAGTAAACCATATTAACAAAATCCCCAAGGGATGAAGCACAGCTCACATCCCATATTGTGCCCAGCCCAACTTCCCCAGCCGGCAAACATCAGCCTCAGTCCCTCTGTCTCCCTCCCTGCCCCCCCACTCTCCTCACAGAGAGCGCCAACGCTCCCATCTCCCCTGACCAACTTGGCCCGGGGAGAGAGCCGCAGGTGGCTCTCATCCTGGGCCGAAGGCCCAGGAGAGCTTCGGCTCGGCGTCCCCGGCTGCGGTGCAGCGTCCTTTTATCCCTCCGGTCAACACAGGGCCGGAGGGAGGTGGAGCCGGCGACCGCAAGTGGCTCCCATCCTGGGCCGATGGCGGGGGCCCAGAAGAGCCTCGGTACGGCCGTAGGGCCTCTTCGCCCCCACCGGGGCTAGGAGCGCGGCGGCAGCGGCTCACTTGGCACCCCCTCGCCTTTGAGTCCGAAGGCGAGGGGGGAGGGCAGGGCCCGGGAACGGCGGCAGGTGGTGTGGCCGAAGGGCCTCTTCGCCCCCACCGGGGCCAGGAGCGCGGCGGCAGCGGCTCACTTGGCACCCCCTCGCCCTTGAGTCCGAAGGCGAGGGGGGAGGGCGGGGCCCGGGAACGGCGGCAGGTGGTGTGGCCGAAGGGCCTCTTCGCCCCCACCGGGGCCAGGAGCGCGGCAGCCATCATCTTGTAGTATGAATGTTTTTTTTTTCTTTAAAAGACAAGCTTACATTGCAATTTTTTCTCTTTTGTGAGTGTGGTTTCCTTAGAGATCCCACTAAAACTGGTTGGGAGAAGTTGATCATGTTTGCAAGGTAATCCCACAGTGTTATGCTGTTGTTGGCAATTTGCTTTGCTTAACTCAGGGATCCCTGAGTTATGGGATGTACTTCAATTGGAAGTGGGCCTATGGTGGGTGGCCACCATCCTGGGCAGGCACGGGTCGCCTGCGTGGTCTCACGTATCTGGAATTTTCCCTATCCTGGGTGCTTTGATGCTATGGGGCGAGGAGGGGGCCAACTCGGTTGTCCATTTTGGTGTGACAATGCAGCTGTTGTCCACATTGTCAATGCACAGACCTCTAAATCGCCCAGGGTTATGGACCCAGTGCGCCAGTTTGCGTTGCGTAGCCTGCGCCTCAACGTTCTTTTCAGGGCCAGGCATGTCCCAGGGGTTACTAATGATATTGCTGACGCTTTGTCCCGCCTGCAGATCTCCCGGTTCCGTGCCTTGGCCCCGGATGCGGAGGAATTTCCCTCGCCACTCCCGGATGGGATATGGAACATTGGCAAGGAGAGGTGAACCGGGCGATTGGCCTGTCACTAGCGCCACGCACGCGTAAGGCGTATCACCACGCATTTAATTCTTTCAGAGCATTCTGTACCCAATTTCAAATGCCAGGAACCTGGCCGATCCCGGTAACCCATGTTCTGTGGTTCATGGTTTACCTGCATGCCCAGGGCCTTGCACCTCGCACCATAGCATCTAAGCTGTCAGCATTGGCTTTTATGGCCAAAGTGGGAGGTCATGTGGACAGCACCACTGACTTCCGTGTGAGACATGTTTTGGAGGGGTGGGTGCGTGCGCGTGGGCGTTGCCCGGACGATCGCCACCCGATTTCCCCAGGGGTTTTTACCCAATTGGCCCGGGGCTGGCCTGGCCTCTGTTTTGATAAGATGAGGCAGCCCATTTCATGCGGCTACAACGGTGGCCTTTTTTGGAGCGCTCCGCATCAGCGAGCTTGAGATGCTGTATAAGGCGGATGCAAGTCGTGGACAGCACCACTCACTTCCGTGTGAGACATGTTTTGGAGGGGTGGGTGCGCGCGCGTGGGCGTTGCCCGGATGACCGCCACCCGATTTCCCCAGGGGTTTTTACCCAATTGGCCCGGGGCTGGCCTGGCCTCTGTTTTGATAAGATGAGGCAGCCCATTTCATGCGGCTACAATGGTGGCCTTTTTTGGAGTGCTCCGCATCGGCGAGCTTGAGATGCTGTATAAGGCGGATGCAAGTCGTAGGGCACTGGAACTCGAAGATGTCTGTGTGAACAATATTGGGCTCAGTTGGGGATACGCTCCTCTAAAACGTATCAGCACGGCGTAGGCAGTGGAGTAGACTGCTACGATGTTCCTCGGCAGACATCTGTCCGGTTGGTGCCCTACAGGATTTCCTTGCACTGTGTGGCACGCACCATGGCCCGTTTTTCTGTCACCAAGGTGGGTCTTCTCTTACTAAATTTCAATTTGGATGGTGCCGGGAAGGCACTAGACAGTGTTGGCCCCTCTGGGGCTCGTTGCGGCACCCATTCGTTCAGGATAGGGGCGGCTTCTACTGCAGTTGTTTTTGGGTACTCCGGGGGTGAAATACGCCGCACGGGAGGGTGGGGATCACAATGTTTTCAGTTTTGTGTTCGCCCTCTTCAACCGTGAGTACCAGTTTAGTCACTGCACTGTTTCTTCCCCCTTTTTTCCTTGACAGACCCTGGGTGTCGTTTTACACCGGTGACAGTATGGCTGGTGGGCCGTAGCCACGTGCACAGGGCAGCGCGTTACGAGTGGGGACCCCGACTGGGACTGGGTGCAGCCGCACGTCTCAGGTAGTATGGTAAGCGCGGCATGTTATGGCGGGAACTGTTGCCATTCCTTTTCTACATCAGGGATGCTGACTCGCCCGATCTCCTGGTTATGTACCTTGGGGGCGATGGCTTGGGGCAGGTCACTGGCCTATCGCAGAAGCTTGCGGTTTGCAGTGACCTGCCCTACTCACATCATGTGTGGCCTGCCACATCCCTCAATTGGTCGGACACGATACCGCGGTACGCTTACAGGGGGGCGTTCGGCCTCGAGGCTCTTGACTGAGCCGACACTCCGTGAACGGGGCTATTGCCCGGTTCCTTTTTGACAAGGGCGGGAGACGCGTCATTAGCCTCCCCGGCGTCAGTCTGCAAAATTACGAGCTTTACTCAGGGGATGGGGCCCATCTGTCGCAGGGAGGTATGGACCTCTGGTTAGTGGAATGGCGAGCAGGCCTGTCGACCGAGCTGACGGTCTTGGGGGGGGCGGTGAGCCTTTTGGGAAGCCTCCCCGTGTGGCGGGTATCACTATTAAGGTAAACATTTATGACCCACAGGTATCCGGCAGGTTCGCAATTGACTGGACAACACTAGACAGGCATAAGTTGGTTAAACGTTGTCCGGTCAACGACGAACCAGGCGACGGGGTGATGGCTACAGCTAGACAGCATGCATCACCCCGTGATTTCACAGATACGCGTCAGAGGGTGGGGTCATTAGTTAGATATTGACTACGGTCAACAATTTGTTTGTTGTCAACAAACAAATTGATACAAACAGATACATTGTAACAATTGCCGTTGGCAATTTTGGGTGGTACCTTACCAGTGTTACTTCGGCCTGCTTGCCTTAAAGAATTATGATTGGTCAATTACCAATAGAAATTTATAATTCGGACTAGGGCATGAATCAATAAATGTGGCCCAATGCCGTTATCCACTTTTACCAGTGTCTGAGTCCTTTATTGGGGGGTGCGCCTGCAATGCAAGCGCGGCGCCAAAATGGCAGCCGCGCTCTTTGCGGGTCCCCCCCCCCATCGGACGAAGGCATCCGGGTAGTTAGGGGGCGTGGCCAGCTCCCTTATAAAAGGGGTGGCCATGAGGCAGCCGAGCTGCCATTTTGCGAAGCGACGGAGCGGAGAAGTTTTCCCCCTCCACCCCCTCCCTAGTTAACAGTGTGATATTTTGGTCGCTTCGGGGCCGGGTGGGAATTTTTGGCTGGGACCCACAATTGGCTCTCGGGTCCTGGTTTTTTCGCCCATCCCACACTGTTGCTATGGTTTGATATAGGGGTTTTCTGTTGCTGCTGTTGACTTTGGTCACATGGGCGGGTATCACTGGTAAGGTAAACATTTATGACCCACAGGTATCCGGCAGGTTCGCAATTGACTGGACAACACTAGACAGGCATAAGTTGGTTAAACGTTGTCCGGTCAACGACGAACCAGGCGACGGGGTGATGGCTACAGCTAGACAGCATGCATCACCCCGTGATTTCACGGATACGCGTCAGAGGGTGGGGTCATTAGTTAGATATTGACTACGGTCAACAATTTGTTTGTTGTCAACAAACAAATTGATACAAACAGATACATTGTAACAATTGCCGTTGGCAATTTTGGGTGGTACCTTACCAGTGTTACTTCGGCCTGCTTGCCTTAAAGAATTATGATTGGTCAATTACCAATAGAAATTTATAATTCGGACTAGGGCATGAATCAATAAATGTGGCCCTATGCCGTTATCCACTTTTACCAGTGTCTGAGTCCTTTATTGGGGGGTGCGCCTGCAATGTCAGGTGATATGCAGTTGATTACAAAACTATGTTCAGTACTTATCAATGGCTCCTTTACACACTAGGAAGGGGTAAACAGTGGAGTAACACGAGGCTTATTTCTGGCCCAGTACTCTTCAACATATTCATTAATGACTTAGATGAAGGTGTGCAGAGAATAAATATGAAATTTGCCGATGACACAAAACTGGGTTGAATCTTCTTTTTCTTTTTTTAGAGTATGACATGTTATTAGATACAATTTCTTAATCTGAGACAAATTAAGTTATGCTGATTTTATTATGCCGAGAGTACAGCCTCACATCCTGCCAACCTAGCAGTTCAAAAGCAAGAAATTGCAAGTAGATTAACAGGGACCACTTAGGTGGGAAGGTAACAGTGTTCTATACACTCTGGTGTCTAATCATGCCTGCCACATGACCACGAAAACTGCTGTAGAAGCCGACAACATTGGCTCTTCAGCTTTGAAAACCTTTACCTTTACAGCCTTTATATATATATGTCTGTGTGTGTGTGTGTGTGTGTGTGTATGATTCCAGAAAACTGCTATGTAGGATCTATACCTATAAATCTGTGCGTTAACAGTTGGAATGTGACAAAGGATGTTGCACCAGGCCCCACTAGCCCCGACCGAGCCTCCCTGCACTCACCCAAACCGGGTTCGCAGGTAACTGTTGGGTTGAGAAATGTGGCAGTGGGGCAGGAGCCCCCTGAATGTGAACAAAGAAAAAGGACTTCAATTCCCAGCATCCTTTGCACTGTGCAACCCCTCAGCCAATCAGGCTGAGGGATATGAGCACAGAGGAGGCTGGGAACGTGCGCTGACTTAAAAAAAAACAAAATGGTGGGAGCCAGAGGGAAAGACTTTGAAAGACGCAGCTGGAGGGAGCCAGGAAAAGATACCGTAAGTGTTAGGTACGGGTTAGGGGGTGGGTGAGGGAGGCAATGAAAGGTGCTGGGTCCAGAAGGGTTGGGGGGACAGACCCCTTTTGTCCCCCCAACCCTACCTGTTATGTATGCATGTACAATGTCACTTTAAATATATGAATGTAACCAGTCCACAATCACAATGTATCTCAGCTGTTAAGGAACGCGAGCAAGCCGCCCATAGAGGGCAGCTGCGAGGGTTCAGTCTCACATGGTCCACATTGCCCAAATCACAAACAGCCACGGGAAATTCCCCACATGATCAGGAGCTACAGAAAACAACTGCAGAAGAGAAAACAACTGCAGAAGAGAAAACAACTGCAGAAGAGAAAACAACTGCAGAAGAGAGGCGTGACCTGGGCGAGGCCACGCCGGTAGCAGCCAATGAGCTACCGTGCAACAAGATTCAAATGTATTGTGTTATGGTATATAATGAGATGTATCTGCCCCATTACCTCATGTTCCTGCTGAGCATCAATGAATAAACCTGTGTTAGTCCTTCCTGCGACTCCTTCTTTGTCTTCTGTGCAAGACACTAAATTGGCGACGAAGGTGGGATCGATGGCGAATCCCAAGGTCAAGCCGTACCAGTTCGATGTCAGCGAGCCCGAACAATGGGAGCTCTACGAGTGCCAGTTTCGGCACGCCATGGAGGCTGCAGGCGTCGACGACGACGCGAAGATGCGCTCCCACTTCCTGTCTCAGGTGGGGCCGGCCACGCTGCGGATCCTGATGACCCTGGTGGCCCCCCGGAAGGTGGACGAGGTGCCCATCGACCGTATCCTGGAGAGACTGCGTGAGCATTTCCAGCCGCCCGTCTCGATTTTCCCAGCCCGGGTCGCGTTCCACAGGCGAGACCAGCGACTGGGCGAATCCGTGTCCGTCTATGCGGTGGCCCTCAGGCTTGCAGCGGTGCATTGCCAGTGGGACGACCTGGACCAGGCCCTCCGTGACCGCATGCTGTGCGGCTTGAGGGACGAGGAGCTTCAGAGGAGGCTCATGACCCGCGACCATTGCCTCACGTTCAACGAGGTACTGCGGGAGGCGCAAGCAGCCGAGGAGGCCAGGAGCGGCGTCCGGCTATTCAAGTCTCGAGGGGCCATGTCCGAGAGGGCCAAGTCACCAGTGCAGGCGGCCCGGCGGACACCAGCGAAGACGGCCTGGCGGGCCCCCAAGCCGCCCGCCGCCGCACCAACGTCGTCCGAGGAGTCCTCCACGACAGCGGATCCCTACTTCAGCGAGGACGACGACGTCCAGAGGATCAAGAAGCGAGGTGAGAAGCGGCAGACCCGAGAACGGCAGGACCGCCGCTGCGACGGTTGTGGGGCGGCCCACGACCGCACGAGGTGTCCGTTCCGGAAGGCCGAGTGCCACAACTGCGGCCGAAAGGGACACATCGCCCGAGTATGCAGGCGCGGACGAGTCGAGGACAAGGGCAGTTCCAGCCATTCCCAGACGCACCAACGAAAGGCGGCCGGCACCAGGAAGGTCTCAGCCGGCCACAGCGAGGACGGCGTGAACCGCGTGGGCCTGGAGCACCGGCGGTTCTTCATAGAGGTACTGTTGCAGGGGGTCCCAGTGAGGATGGAGATAGACTTGGGGTCTTCTTATTCCATCCTATCCCAAAAAGAGTTTATGCGCATTCCCCCAGAGAAACGGCCCAAACTGCGGGCCATGAGATCCAACCTACGGGACGTGCAGGGAAATGGGATCCCAGTGTTGGGGATGGGGAACTTCAAGGTGAAGTTCAAGAACTACTCCGAGAAACTGCCCCTAGTGGTCCTAAAAGGGGGGAGGTGCTGCCTTTTGGGAACGCAGTGGTTTGCTCCCCTGGGGATCGAACTGTCCGGCATTAACGCCATCGAGACTGACCCAATGCGGGACGTGTGCGACGCACACCCGGACGTTTTCAAGAAGGGGCTCGGGAAATACAAGGGGCCCCCGGTTTCCTTTGAGCTGGACCCAGAAATCCGGCCCAACCGCCTCAAGCCAAGGAGAGTGCCCTTCGCCCTCAAAGACAAGATTGAGGCGGAACTGGACAAATTGGTGGGGCAGGGGATTTTGGTTCCAGTTGACTTGGCGGAGTGGGAAACGCCGATTGTTACAGCCCTCAAGTCAAATGGGGAGGTCAGAATTTGTGCGGACTATAAATGTACGATAAATAAGGCCATTCGGCCAAATGCATACCCGGTGCCCGTGGTCAGCCATTTGCTGGCCACGCTACATGGGGGGAGGTTTTTCGCCAAGTTAGATTTGGCCCAGGCGTATCAGCAGCTCTCTGTAACCCCGGCTGCTGCCGCCGCGCAAACGATCGTAACGCACAAGGGGGCGTTTAAGGTAACACGCCTTCAGTTTGGCGTGAATTTGGCCCCCGGAATTTTCCAGTCCCTCGTGGAACGCCTTTTAAAGGGGCTTCCAGGCTTCCTCCCATACTTTGATGACATGTTGATAACAGCGGGGAGCGAATTAGAGTTAGCCAAGAGGCTAGATGGGGTTCTCTCAGTGTTCGAGAGGGCAGGACTTCGATTGAGGAGGGACAAGTGCGCATTCTTCGCGAGGGAGGTAGAGTTTCTAGGGTTTAAGGTAACCCCGGATGGAATCAAACCCTCCGAGTCCAAGGTAGCGGCCGTGAGAGACGCCCCTCGCCCCACCGCGAAACCAGAGCTGCAGTCATTCCTAGGGCTCCTAAATTTCTATCACTCCTTCCTGCCTCGGAAGGCATCGGTCGCGGAGCCACTGCACGCACTACTTAAGAAGGACGCGGTTTGGCGTTGGGGGGACAAGCAGGAGAGGGCATTCAAGGAGCTTAAGTCACTCCTGTCTTCGGATGCGGTCCTGACCCATTTTGATCCGGAAAAAAACAGTGGTGCTAGTCTGTGATGCGTCCCCGGTGGGGGTGGGGGCGGTCCTGTGCCACGTGTTGGAGAGCGGGAGGGAAGCCCTGGTGGCGTACTACTCAAGGTCCCTCTCGAAAACTGAGCGCAATTACGCGCAAACAGATAGGGAGGCCCTAGCAATAATCGCGGGAACCAAGAAGTTCCACGATTTCTTATACGGCCGCGAGTTTACGGTAGTGACGGATCACAAGCCGCTGCTGGGGATCTTCACTACCGGCAAACCAACCCCACAAATTCTATCCCCCAGGATGCTGCGTTGGGCCATTTTTCTCAACGCCTACCAATATGAGCTGGTCTATCGCCCAGGGAAGGAGATCTCCCATGCGGACGCCCTGTCCCGATCCCCTCTCCCTAGTTTAGGGGACCCCACGTGTGAGGTAGAGCAGGAACACCAAGTCCTGCTGATTGAGTCTCTCGACTCACCCCCAATTGTGCCGGCCGACCTCGCCAAGGCCACAGCGGCCGACAAGATCCTGGCCCAAGTTAGTTCCTGGGTTAGAAAAGGGTGGCCCACCTCTCCCCCGAGGAACATTTCAAGCCGTTTTTCAGGCGCAGAGTAGAGCTTTCTCTGGAAAGGGGCTGCTTACTCTGGGGCCAGCGGGTGGTTATCCCAGAGAAGCTGAGGGCCAAGGTGCTGAGGCTACTGCACACCAGCCACCCCGGGATTGTGCGCTCCAAGGCTCTGGCCAGGAGTTTCTTTTGGTGGCCCCAGGTAGACGGGGACATAGAATGCCTAGTGGGCACGTGCGAGAGCTGCCAGACCTCTCGGCCCGAGGAGTCCCGGTTACCCCATAGGGAATGGGATACGGCCCGCGGGCCATGGTCCCGGATCCATGTCGACTTCGCCGGCCCTTTCCGCGGGTCCATGTTTCTCCTGGTAGTCGACTCCTACTCCAAGTGGTTGGAGGTAATCCCCATGAACAGCACATCCTCTGCCGCAACCATTAAACAGTTGCGAAAGCTGTTTGCCTGCTTCGGCCTGCCAGACGTCCTTGTGAGCGATAACGCAAGTACCTTCACATCGGCAGAGTTCAAGACGTTTATGGAGAGGAACGCCGTCAGGCACATAACCGCTGCCCCGTTTCACCCCGCCACAAACGGTCAGGTAGAGCGCCAAGTGCGCACTACGAAAGACGCACTGCGGTGCATGGGTCCCGGTGAGTTGAACCTGCATCTGTGCCAGTTCCTCATCTGCTACAGGACAACCCCTTTAGCGTCAGGTTTCTCCCCAGCCGAACTCCTCATGAGGAGGCGTCCGGTAACACTGTTTGACCGGATGGATCCGTCCAGGGTGGAGGATGAAGGGAGAAACATAAGCATAGGGGGAGAGAGCTCCAAAAGTTTTGCGGTAGGGGACCCGGTTCACTGCAGAAACTACGCGGCCTCGGGGCCAGCGTGGGTGCCAGGGACAATTGTTGAGCAAACGGGGCCGGTATCCTACAGGGTCGAGACTAGTTCAGGTCTACTCTGGAGAAGGCACGCCGACCAACTCCGAAGGCGAGTCACCGGCGAGGGGGAATCAGCGTTAGGGTCCTCCCCCACCCGCATTACCCAAGGGGGAGACACAGAGGAGGATACTTTCAAAGAGAGGGATCAGTTTGATGATGATTATGAGTTGCAGTACCAGGGGGATGTAGTGGAGTGGTCCCCCACCCGTCCTAGCGAGAAGAGGGGTTTCAGTTCAGCCCCTGGTACTTCCAGTCCCCCTAGCCCTTTTGTTTTGGAGTATGCAATAGCTCCTGCCCCCCGGAGACCAACACCCCCAAGACAGGCAACAGGGGCGAGTCCGCCCACCACAGTCTCTAGAACGCCCGGACAGGCAGCGGGGGGTGGCGAGGCCACGAGGGCCTCTTCGTCGGTCCCGAGATTCGTACTGGAGGGGTCCCCAAACTCCTCAAGCGGCAGGCAGGGATTCACTTCCCAACTATTCATTCCATTCCCGTCCCCCAATGCAAGGGTACCACAGACGCCACACTGAGCCGCTAATGAGTCCCCCCTTTCCATTGCAGGGCAGGACTCCGCGGAACCAGGAGTCTCCGGCTCCCCTGTGTTAAGTCAGGCGGCCGCACGCCCCAGGCGCACATGCGGCAAGCCACAATGGTTGAGGGACTTCGTCCCATCCTAGGGGGGAGGGATGTTATGTATGCATGTACAATGTCACTTTAAATATATGAATGTAACCAGTCCACAATCACAATGTATCTGCCCCATTACCTCATGTTCCTGCTGAGCATCAATGAATAAACCTGTGTTAGTCCTTCCTGCGACTCCTTCTTTGTCTTCCGTGCAAGACACTAAACTACCAAACCCAGGGGACCAGGGAGAGGAGATTGAATACACCCCCCCCCCCCCCACACACACACACACTCCATTTTAAAAGAGAAGAAACCACTTGGTTTCTTCTCTTTAAAAACGGAGTGTTTTTTTGGGGGGGTGGGCAATGATCCCCTCTCTGCTGGGTCCCCTGGCTCTGGAAGGGTTGGGGGGACAGACCCCTTTTGTCCCCCCAACCCTACCAAACCAAGGGGACCAGGGAGAGGAGATCGAATATACCCCCCTCCCAAACACTCCTTTTTAAAAGAGAAGAAACCACTTGGTTTCTTCTCTTTAAAAACGGAGTGTTGTTGTTGTTGTTGTTGTTGTTGTTTTGGGGGGAAACGATCCCTTCTCTGCTGGGTCCCCTGGCTCTGGAAGGGTTGGGGGGACAGACCCCTTTTGTACCCCCAACCCTACCAAACCTAGTGGACCAGGAAGAGGAGATCGAATACACCCTCCTCCCAAACACTCTGTTTTAAAAGAGAAGAAAGAGCTTGGTTTCTTCTCTTTAATAATGGGGTGTCCTGGGGGGGGATCCCCTCTCTGCAGGGTCCCCTGGCTCTGGAAGGGTTGGGGGGACAATACACACACACACACACACACACACACACACACACACACACACACACACACACACACACACACACACACACACACACTGCTTCTCTTTTTCTCTCTCTCTCTCTCTCTCACACACACACCACTCCTGCCTTGCCAGGAATTTTTAATGTGTGTGTTGGTGGTTGGAGTAGTATTGTATGGGTAGTGGTGGTTGTGCACACCCAAAACCACCCCTAACCACCAACACACCTCTTTTTTACATAAATTACCAAAAAGAATTATCCCTTACAACACAATTTAAAACAGCCCGGCTCTTTACCAACATTAAGGAAAAAAACCTTCCAGAACCATTTAAAACAGCCCAGCACCGCCGGGCAAAATCTGCTAGTTCTTTCTAAGAACATTTCATCCCTATTTTGTGAAAAGCAATCTGTGAAAATAGGAACAGTGAAACATAAAACATTTATACTGCATGAGAGATCTTTATGCCTTATTGTATCTCCTAAACTATAAATCAGTTTGGATTAATCTTGCCACAGCATTAACTGCCATTCCATGAGTTAAAAATTTATCAGATATTACTTTTGAGAGGTGAAATATATTTTGGGTAAATGTAAGTAATGCCTCTGAACATCTAACATAACTGGATATGTCTAACTCATAAAATACTCAAATGTAGGTTCTATTTTGTCTTTCTTTTCTTTTCTTTCTTGCTGAACATTTTATAAGGCAAGAACAACACTAGATAGCAACACAAAAATAATGGAAAATTTTAAGACATACTAGTGGTTTGAATGTTCTCAAATTAACAATAGGATATATACCTATAATGTTGGGAGAATAGCTATTACACATATACTAGCACTGGGTATCAGTAGGAGGCAGCTTAACAGTCTAATGTGATTGTCCTTGCCAGTAATTTGACTGGTACAGTTATTTTCCTGCCTCTGACTCTTAGGCAAACTCCTGCTCCATTTTCCTGTTTGTTTTTGTTTCCATTGTTTTGTTGATAGCGGAGCTTCCTCTAATCTTCCTCCAAGGAACAAGCACTGATTTCTCTCTGCTAGATATGCCATTTTCCTTATTTTATCCTTGTGATTGTAACTACTAATGGCAACTGTAAATAAAGATACTTTTTCTACTTTAAATGCTTCTAAAATGATTTTATCATACAAAGTGCTAGTTTGTTTGGGGGAATTTATAATGCATGATCCAGAGCAGTGGTTCTTAACATGGGACCCACGCCCCACAGGAGGACTTCAATTCCCAGAAGCCAAAATCAGTACATTGGTTGATCAGTGCTTTGGGGAATTGACTTAGGCTTCTGGGAATTGAAGTCCAAAACCAAAAGGTTGGGAAATACTGATCTAGTGTATTCCAGCCTTAGAAGACAATGGTTTTCCCATATACATTGAAAATGGAGAGTGCATAGAAAGGAAAAAAAAGAATGTATATTTTTGAGTTCTTGAACCTAATAGTGTTTAGAAACAGAGTATTTTACACCACCAGAATAACACAGCAGGTCCAGCAAGAGGATGTTGCATGCCTGGAGTTCTGGCACCATCACTTTCCATGCAAAGATTCAAAGGCAATCCTTGAGCTGCAGAACCTCAACCTCACTACAGTATCAAGATAAATCTATATGACGCAATAGCATAGTCAGATGTGTATGTTGTGAAGATGTTAGGCCCTCATTCCTTTCAAGAACTGAGGGAAGGTACACCAAAGTGCCGGATTTAATACCTAGTGATCTGTGTGGCCCACTTAATGTGCCAGCATTAGGACACAGTAGATGCATTATAATATTTGTGGATTTTTAAAAAGATATTGTGTTTCCTACCTACTGAAGGAAAAAAGTGAGACAAATGAGATATTCAAGAAGTGTAAGGTCATGGTAAGCAACAAGTTTGAAAAGAAACCAAAAGCATTTCAGACAATGGGAGTGAATACATTTCACAACACACATAAACTTTTCTAGAGGAACAAAGCATTTTACAAAGGAGGAACATCAAACATACTCTTGTACAGAATGAAATTTGGAGTGAAGAAAATATGACAGCAACATGTATTCAGAGCAGATTGCCCACCCAAGCTATCATGAAAACATCTGAGCTATGACATGGCAGAGTACTGAGCCTAGAACAGATTAAATGCCTTTGGAAGTCTGCTTTCTGTCTACATAGTACAACAGAAAAAGCACAAATGGATTCTGGAACAGAAAATACTATTTTGCTTGGCTATGCCCTTGGCAGCAAAGACTATAAAGTAATGAATTTAAAAATGGTGAAGTCAGCAGAAAACATGTGGTTCATTTTGATGAACAAAAGACAATTGAGAACCGGAAGACTGTGTTAGATACCTCTGAAGGGGAAGACAACTGTGTTGAACCCCCTCCTAGGCACAGCAACATCCGTGCCTTCACAAACATAGGCTGAGAGCAGTGAAAAAAGAGAAGGGTTCAGAGGTGGAGATGTCAAGGCCAGGGCTGCCATCAGAAATTTCTGGGCCTCATACTGAGCAATCCTATCCCCCCCCCCCACACACACATATACTTATGGCCGGTGGCAGCAGGGCCCCTGTCAGCTCCGGACCCTATACGGCAGTACTGGTAGTACTGCCTTGATGGCACCCCTGGTCAAGGCTGTTGAGCTGGAAGAGGCACCAATGCTACAACATGCTCCAGAGCCAGCCATCAGATGTTCATTGTGACCCAACAAAGCTGTACCCCTTCCTCAGCCTCACGTACCTTACAAAGTCATCTCTGATAAATCAGCTAGTGACTTGTGAGGAAACTGAACAGATATCACCAGTTGAAGCAGGCAAATGGAGAGAAGCATTACAGAAGAATAAGACTTGTATCTTGATCAAACTAATACAAGGCAAGAAAGCCACTGAATGCAAGTAGGTTTTTAAGGTGATGCACATTGTGAAACATAAAGTGGGAAGATTCAAGACTGTTTGTAAAGGGGGTCCTGCAGAAGTATGGAGAACACTTCAATAGCTGCTTTGTTTCTGTTGTCAAGCATAACACTAAAAGAATGCTCCAGAGTGTGGCAGCCAAACAGTTGCAAGTCAAGCACTTAGATATCAAGGCTACATTTCTACGTGGAGAAATTACAGAAGATCTGTACATGGAACAGCTAGTTGATTTCATTAACTAAAAGCATCTTGTGTTCTTCTGCAAACTAAAAAAATCCCTGTATGGACTACTAAAGCAACCAACACATGCCTGTAACTACAAATTGAATAAGATAGTGCTGGAACAAAGTTTCAAATTGAATGCATATCAGTGCTTGTATACGAGAAGCAAAAAAAATACTTTTAACTTTAATTCTTGCCTAGGCTGATGATCTAATTGTGGCTACTCAAAGCACAGGGTTCAAAGAGATTGTGTGTGCCATCTATCAAAAAGGTGAAAATAAATGAATTAGCAATAGTTGCAACATACTACAGTATTTCGACATTCAAATTGCAAGGGAGGCAGATGGCTTGTATCTGCTAAACTAGGCACAAAAATTGTCAGATGTAATATCACACTGCCTGAACCACATGTACCATAATGCCTTGCTGTTGTAACCTTACCCCTATGACCCTTACCCCTCTGACCTCATCTACCCTATTAAAGGACCCTCACTCACCCAATGACTCTCTCTCCTCCCGACCCCCTGACTCTCACTGACCGCCATGCAGCCGGTGGAAATAAAAGACAATAAAGACAATGAACTGAGTACTGGTCATTGGGCCGAACCATCGGAAAACGCCTCTAACAAATGGTAGCACAGGTTTTGGTTTGCCCATAAATAACAAGGATGACAAAAAGGAAGACCCGGACAAGCAAAGTGAGGGCCAAGACACAGGCCAGACCCACCGGAACCACAGATGGATCCAAAACTCCACAGCTCCAACCGGCAACGGAAAAGGCCAACACCGAAGGGGCACCCGACAATGGGAATGACCCATACACGATCCAGGTAGCCGAAGTCCAGAAAATAATTGCAGGAAAAAGGACAATCTCCATGGCGGAGCTACTGACCCTGATAAACAGTGGAAGCGAGAACCCCAACAACTGTGCGGTAAGCCTTACCCCGGGGACCCCAGTGACAGAAACCCCAAGCGTAACACCAATGCCAAATCTGACCAAGGTGGATGACCAACCACAGGCGGCGGACCCAGATTCAAACCACCGGGCGGGAAACCCCATCCAGCTAGAAATGCCCAGAGGGGACCCACTCGAGCCAGCAACGTGAAGAAAGGAAAGGACCCTAGGGCTCGGGAGGGTGGACGGATGGACCCCAGCAATGTGGGATATGCCGACCCTCAGCCCCCGGGAACCAGAAGGGGAATGGGAAACCCCAAGCGGAAGGCAAGCGCCCGAAAGGGACACCGCCAGCAACGCGGCCAAACTCCAAAGGGGGGCTGAGGCTCCCCCCATGACAATAAATAGAAAGGGACACAACCACCCCCAGAGACGGCCTACTGCAGGCGAGATGAGCACGACAGATACCCCGACCACCGCACGGAAATAAACCGATGCAAGGGGACCGATCGTGGATGCGAGGGGCATGGGGAACTGAGGACACACGCAAGGGAAATGCGGGAGGCAGAGACCTACCAAAATCCTTTACCGATCCGACCCAGCTGCGGGAGAGGCTCCGACGATGATGCAGGGCACCACGCCAGGCCATGCCTTGCGGAGATGGAGCCCTGGCACAGTGGAACTCCTACGGCCCAGCTTGGATGGAGGCATCCCCCCGACAGCTTTGCCTGGCAACCCGATCAGCGAGGCAGCCCCAGCGATGAAGCCATCCCTCCAGCGATGCTCCAATCAAGGCAAGCAGGTCCTCTGGAACAGAGATCCGGTCACCTCGACGACCGAAGGCAAATGAGCTCCACGCAGGCGCAGACAGGACAGCAAAGCTCCCCCTCCGGCAAAGAAGAGGAAATACAAGCTACGACCAGCCAATCAAGCAGCGAAAGGAGAACGAGCTCCCCCTGCAGGGAACCAAAAAAAGGACAGGCGGGAACTTCAAAACCAACACTCACTGTACCCATCCCTTTTTGCCAATTTAATGACAGCCCAGGACATCAAAACTAGTCAGGCAACCAGATCCAACAGAGCCAACTGCCAAGCAACTTCCCAGTCCTGAGCATAACAGGAAGAAACTTCATGGACTGGGCACAACAATTCCAGGTACTATTAATGAGGTGGGGGGGCTATACCTGATCCAAGATCCACCCGAGAAACCATGGACCATGGAGGTGGACAGATTGCACCACAAGGTTTTTTGCTTATTTCTGGGTACCATTGATGCTACAATGTACGGGTGTGTTAAAGATGGGACAACTGTTTATGATGCTTGGGAAAAGCTATATAACATGTTTTATTCCAGGAACAGAAGTGCAACATGCCTACTGCTAAGGGAATTTTTTGCATGCAGAATTAGGGAGGGGGGCACCATGAGTGAACATTTGATGAGGCTGAATAGCATGTGGTCCGACCTCATGAGGAGAGGAGAGACTATCACCGAACAACACCTAGTTAACATTATCTATAACTCCCTCGACCCGAGTTGGGACGACTTCCTAACCCAGATCGACAACTCGGGCGGTGACAATGTCACATTGGACTATGTCACCAGGAAACTCATAGCCGAAGACAACCTCAGAAGAGACAGGGCCGTCATACCCAGGGAGGATAGGCCACACAAAAGGGTTGTTTTCGCAGAACCAACTGTGCACAGAGAGGACAGACCACGCAGAAGAGTAGATTCCACAGAACGAAGCCTGACGTGTGAATGTTACTCATGCGGGTCCAAGAAACACATAAAAAGGGACTGCCCAAGGTACACTCAAGACAGAAGAAGCGCAAGACAAAGCTCCCCACACAACCCGGCGCAACACGGGAATATGCAAGGACAGAGACACATGTCACCAGAAGGGTACCCAAGTAGGCAGAGAGATGACAGGGACAGAGATAACAGACGGAGGATAACAGACGGACTGCCGGGCTGGCAGTCTAGGCCCCGGAGAGATCCAGAGAAATACAAGCCAGACTCAGTGAATGCCGTGAAGCACAGAAACGAGACTGGACGACATGGGGCAACCAGGCCCAATAACATCCGCATGCAGCAATTGCTGATCGACTCTGGGGTCACCACACACACCTCATGCCACAGAGAGCTAATTGATTCGTTTGAGGAAGACTCCTCCAGGATTAAAGTTGCCAACCAAGAACATGCCAAGGTGACTGGCAGAGGCAACAAATGCATCCCTGGGATCGGACTGGTCCATGACGTGCTTTATGCCCCCGAAATTCCATATAACGTTTTAGCTACCACAAAGCTCACGGAAGAACCAGACTTGAGGATAGTCTTCGGGAACAGGAAGGCATCCATTAAAAGAAGGGGAAAGGAGATAGGAAAAGTAGAAATCACAGGCGGACTACCATATTTCATCGCTGATGAAAATGAAGAGAGACAAGCCACCATAGGACTGCTCGACGACAACGATGAAGATGCAGTACAAGATGGTGCAGCAGACAACCCTGAGGATCAGGGGGACGGGAAAACAGAAGGGGAAGCGGCTAACCCCTACGACTCTACAAGGAGTGGAGGGGCCAAAGAAGTGAGAAAACAAACACCAAGAGTGGCCATAGTGAAACCCGACCATGAGTGCGTGCACCTACTACACAGAAAATTAGGGCACACAGGCTTCCCCACTGTCAAGAAAATGCTGGAATGCTCAGAGGGGCTTAAGGTCAAGAGTTGCAGGAACTACCTGGAATGTTCCGTGTGCAAGAGCTCGAAGACCAAGACCGAGCCACAACCAAGGACTTCCAACAGGAGATCGGATCACCCATTCCAGCTCATGCACCTTGACTTGGTAGGACTGCTCAAGGAGTCAATAGGCCAGAAGAGATTCTTCCTAACAATCGTTGACAATTTCAGCCGGTACGGTTTTGTGTACATGCTCAAAAGTAAGGATGAGGCATTCAGCAAGTTCAAGGACCTCTACACGAGGGTACAAACCCAACACAACGTAAACATAAAATAAATAATGATGGACAGAGGCTCAGAATTTCTGTCTAAGGAGTTTGAAACATGGACAAAAGAGAAGGGGATACTGCACTTCAAGACCGCACCATTCTCAGCTTTCCAGAATGGAGTCGCAGAGAGAAGGAATGGAGTGCTCCAAACCATGATCAGGTGCGCCATAGAAGACGCAGGCCTAAGCTTCTCATACTGTGGGGAGGCACTGTTATACTCCAACTACACACTAAACAGACTGTGGTCCAGCGTCATTGGAAAGACACCTTATGAAGCTATGTACAACCGAAAACCCAGGCTGGCCCACCTTCATATCTTTGGGGTGATCACAGACGTGCACATACCCAAGCAGTTGAGAAGGAAAGGTGACAAGGTAACCAGGAGACTGAGGTTCCGAGGGTATGAGCCAGGTTCAAAGGCATACCGGTTCCTAGATCACAACCAGAAGCTAGTGATCTCAAGGTCGGCCACATTCCACGAACATGCGAACTGGGGCAAAATACACGCAAACGAAGTGTTGGCAAACAACCAGAGACATGAAGGGGTCAAGTTGACACTGCCCAAAGCAAGGCCTGACAAATCAGAAGGTACGACTCACAACAAATCTGGAGCGTAGGGCACTCGGGACAGCACCATAGATGCGGAAGACGCTGAGCATCCAGGCCCTTCGAGGGAAGCTCCCAGAAGATCGAACAGATCAACCCAGAACCATATCCTCAGAAGACTGGAGGATTACGTGTTGGGCAGAGACACCAATTCCAGAACACCGACAAGCTACAATGACATAGCCGGCTACCACCCGAAGAGCAAGACAAGTGGGTGGCAGCAATGGAGAAGGAAATGGGGAACCTCGAGGCACTCAATGTATATACACCTGTGGAGGTCCCTGAAGGACAGAAGACGGTTGGGATGAAATGGGTGTTCAAACTGAAACAGCTAGAGGACAAGCGAACAATATACAAGGCCCAACTGGTGGCCCAAGGTTTCACTCAGCGATACCCTGACGACTACGAGGACACATACTCCCCAACCGTGAAACCGGAGAGCGTCAAGGCCGCCCTAGTGATGGCAACCATACTTGGAGAACAGGTATATCAGTTCGACGTACAGACAGCCTACCTCCATGCACAGCTAGACAAGGAAATTTACGTCAGAGCGCCATGCGGTTTCGAACGCAGCAGAGGGGAAACATGGTTACTCAACAAAAGCCTCTATGGCCTCAAGCAGTCCGGCAGAAGATGGTACGAATGCCTAGCCAATGCGATGGGGCGGCTGAATTTCTTCCCAGTCAAGGACGACAAGTGTGTGTTCCTAAGGAAATCACAGGAGGGCACTGAAAAGGTTCTGGTTTATGTTGACGACCTACTGTATTTTGGGAAGGACAAGTCCAGGTGCGACGAATTCGCCCAAGGCCTACGAAGCGAATTCTCCCTGAAAAGCTTGGGGGAAGTGAACACGTATCTGGGAGTACAAGTATCAAGAGTACCCAACGGCTTCGCTATCTCACAGAAAGAAAAGATAGCTGAACTCCTGGAGAGGTGCAACTTATCCAACGCTCACCCATGTGGGACACCTATGCAAAAAGACTTCACGAAAATAGCCTATGAAGAAGGAGAACCCTTCGAAGATACCAGCCTCTACAGATCCGCCATCAGATAACTACTGCACATCGCCAACTAGACCAGACCAGACATCTCACTGGCAGTGAACCTTCTCTCATGCCATTCCGGAGGGCCGAAGGCACAACATTGGGTAGCCGTCAAAAGACTGTTGAGATATCTAAAGGGCACCATGGACGCAAGGATGCTACTCACCCCACAAGTGGGCAATGAAGTCAAACTCTCATGCTATGCAGATGCCGACTGGGGTGGATGCATAGGGACCCGAAAAAGCACATCCGGCTACATTGTGATGCTAAACGGTAGCCCCATATAATGGC